>JAGMWT010000016.1:0-600000 GCA_020744415.1 Dendryphion nanum | reverse complement strand
ACTTGAGTGCCATCTGTATGAATTCCAAAGGACACGGTAAGTGTCGACTGATCTCTAAACTTTCAAGGATTGGAATCAGTGCAGAACTCAGGGCTTGATCCCACGGTCGTGACGGAATAAGAGTGTGTTCCATCACATCGTATCTGGCAGTCGTTTCATTAGTCTTGATACTTCTTTCACTTTCCATGAGCTAGCGTACATTATATGATCAGAGAGGACACTATTGCGATAAGCTTTTACGCCGAATATCTTTGCATCTTCCGATAGAGAAGAGATGTCGAGTAAGGTTCGAGCGCCTTGGAGATGCACGTGGCTTTCGGTGGACTCCGGATGCATAAGTTCGAATTTTACGAATAAAAGCACACACATAAACGCTACATCGGCGTATGTCTTTGGATATTTCATGGCTTTAGCGAGTAGATGCAGGGCCTTTTGCTTCTCTCGAAGAGCATCTCGGTATGGATCTTTGAGCGGATGCCATAGTAGCTTTTCAGATGATAGCTGTTCGTCAACATAAAAATCAGATTTCTGTGAACTATCCACATCGGTAGTATTAATTCGAGACAAGAGTTCTGTGCGGGAGAGATGTATTGCTGCAATCGCTGCAGTAATATGTCGAAGTATTTCGAACTCCGAGGTACGAGAGATTAGAGTGTTGAATGGATTATGCATTGGATTGTTGTACAATACAAGCTCGTTGCATACTTTGCTACCAACTATAGACGATGAGTCAGTTTAACTGTAGACCGGGGAAGAAAAGTGGTGTCATACAGTAGTACATGTAATACTGACTAGTCGTATCTAGACCCTGAAGATGAGGATCTGTCAGAATGGGATACATGGGCGCGTTTGTATAAGGAACATGAACTGATACTAATTAGTAGCTATCAATTGTGAAAATCAAGGCGAATTACCAGATCCTGGCAGAGGGCGTGTGCTTGGTAGAGGCGGCTTCTTTTGGTCGAATGAATATGTTTTTCCCATCAACTTTCCTCGACTGGCAAGGCCTCGATTCCAGATGAATAATTTTTCTCCGTAGCCAAGACATTCACGACCATTTCGAACACATTTCTGGCAGAACGGGACTGAAAGATCACATTTCACGCGGCGGCGACGGCAAGTGTGGCATGGATTGGTAGGTTGAGTCATCGTTTGTGTTTGCCCTGGTTTGTATTGGCGAAGTGGTGCCGCCGTTAATATTGTGCAATTTTGCTGTTTGTGTGAATGCTCCTCTCTGGATGTAAGGTGTTGGGTGTGTTTTCCAAGCAGTAGAAGTTGATGGCTTACTCAGGGGTGTTCAATAGTGGGCTACCCCGCAACTGCTAGGTGCTTGAGGCTTGTCTTATCCTGGCTAGATCCCGCCAGTCAGGTCATCAGGCAGCTGTGTGCAAAAAGAATGTCTAGCTTTCTTCAAACTAGCCTTCCCTCTTGAAAATCAGTTAATGATCTCTTGAGTTATGGGATATCTTGTGATTCATTTCAAAGTGGGTTGAAGTATCCTTTCTAGAGATTTCAAGGCAGATGCATACTTATTGAGCCTTTACCTTCCAGTATCGTTCACAGCAATATTCAGAAAAGTTGAGACACTTTGTGAGTAGAATGAAGCAATCGTCATCTTTTGATATGTGCCTGTGATTCATCTCTGCCTTTTTGAAATGATATGAAAATTTCCAAGTTCATAATGCAATAGTCAATTCAACTTCGTTCCGATCTAGTTGTTCATCATGGATGGTGACAGGCATATGCTATTCTATTTTTGGACAGACTGGAAGATCCAGGAAGCATGTCTATGGACCATTCTCTTTGTTGAGTGCGGTAAATTCATCAAGAATAGGGAAGCATTTTCATCTTGGTGTGCCACGCTCGAGGACTCTAACCTACTTCAATAGCTCACGGCGAATGAGGCGTTGGACGTCCAATATGAGACAGAACTTTTGACAAAGTCAATAGGTGCTCAACCAATCCTTTTGATCGATACCTAGCGTAGACTTATCATATCGCGTCTTAAAGGTCTCTTTTGGAATCTCTCGTTTACAAAACACGCAAATGCGACACCCCAAAGATAAGGTTTGTGGATTTCTTGGTATGACAGAAGCAAAGATCTCTCCGAAGTACTCGCCAGACGTAACAGCACATGATGTTTACCATGAAGAATATCTACTACAAATTCGTTCAGCTACGTTTGAAGTGCTCAGCTGCGTCGACCATAAAGAACCTCGTCGGCCATCCTGGGTGCCTGAATAGGTTTCTCCTCGAGTAATTCAATCACTTGGTCATTCGACAAAGGTATGGATTCTTTCCCGGATTGGTGGAAAATCAGTACATGGGGTCGCTCCCTTGGGCTTTGAACTGAGAAAGAACAACAAGGAAATTGTGCCTCTCGGAAAAGTATTTGACAAGATTAGTGCAATTAGCGAAGTGTGCGAAGCTCCCGGCATTGATATTGACAAACCTGCCTCGAGTAATGCAATATGGGCACGTTAGGTTGCGCTGGTACGCGCAACAAGCCCTGATGGCCGATATCCACTTTCGGGGAGTTCTGTTTTCGACGCTTTCTGGAGGACACTTGTCGCTGGGCGCGATGGTTTAAGTTTTGTAGCTCCTACGAAAAAGCACGAATATGTGTTTAGTTTGAATCTCGACTCAACGACTGGGGAAAAGCCTTCTTTGCCTAGCCAGACTTACAGCCCTCGACGCCAGAAAGGATATTTCAGTCTCAAGAACTTGAGATTGAGGGCGCCAGCAAAGACGTTAGAGGATCTAAGGACAGCATATGGAGCTGCAATGCAAATGCATTGATTCGCAATCACCAGGAAAGGATGTTTCGCTTTGATACCACGAGGCACGAAGATGGGCGATATCTCGGTCGAGGGCGTGAGGCTTGTTCAAAAGTAATAGTTTGGGGTGTGGATGATGTCCCGAACCATTTCCAGTTAACATAATTTTCTTTTTTTCTTTTTGCCAGTGTAATGGTGGGTGAATTTTGCATTGCTGACCAAACAATGACTGCTGTTGTGGTTGTAATCAGACCCCTGATGATCCATCCACGTGCTTCGTCGTCTGGACCAATTCCGAACATCACCAATCTCCGGTTGCGTGCAAATGAGAGATGAGTTTGGGCAGGCTGCTGTTTTTGGCATTAGAGGAATGGTCATGTGAGGCGCATGAGCATCAGCCCTGTACTGCCCTGAGACTCAGTATTGCCACCCATGACGGAGGTCGGAGGCAAGGTCGGTTAGGCAGGGTGGCGCTGACATCTAAACATGGTGACTTCGGTGACCATCGTGACCTGCTGCGGCAAGAATGACTCCTGATTAGAGTCCAGACAGAATCGATTGCGACGATGATGCTCTTCATGTCGCCAGAGAGCACACGTGCCGTGGGCCCAGTGCTGAGAGGCCACGTAGGGAGGATGGTTGAGCGGTCAACAGTCTGTCGTCCTCCAGGGCCTCTTCGTGCCAAGGATCGTGAAAAAAGAGAGCACATGTGCTGGAATAGTAACAGCCTTAAGGGGCCGGGGCTCCGCAATGCACCAAGGGATGCGCGCGCATCCGCAGGCTAGAAGTTTTCGCCATCACGGGGTCGGTCTATTGGAGCTGACTCCATGCAGAAGAAAGCGGAGGGCGAAGAGCGAAGAGCTCTGGCTGGGCGAGGATCGGGTTTGGCAACAGGACTGCATCGTGAGGCGTCTGTTTGGTGGCCAGGGGCTCCACAGGCATAGCGCGATATTGCGTCTTTTGCGTCTTTTCTTCTTTTCTCTGTGTCAACAAGATGCAGGCGCTTCCGAAGCCGGGCGAGGAAGAGAGAAAAAAACCCATCATGGCACGCATTGGCAAGGCTCTGCAGGATAGATGTCGTCGTGGTGGTCTTAGGTGCGTTCTTTGCAGCTCCCGTGGAAAACTATGGGGTAATTAGCGGGGTTTGTCCTGCCGCTGAAAGCCGCCGACCGAGCTGCGAGAGCTGCTGCATTGGCGGCACTGGCTGGTACCTGACTGTCCTCCAAACCAGTTCCCAACCTACAAAAGGATGCTGCTTCGGCTCCTCTTTGCTCTGTACCACGTCTCGTTTCTGGGAACTCCCTTCTTCTTTATAACTCTTTCGACAATCTCGCCCTTTCCTCCTTCATTCTTCGCCCAATTGTCTTATCTGCTCCCTCCCTCTTATCGCCCGTGTCACCGCTTCATCTTGGATCAGATTGTGGCGTTGTACACAACAGCAGTGCATTCCCAGCAAATACATTCACACCTCACACCTCAAACCCGTAAGACCGACTGTGGCCTTTCTCCCAGCGGAAAAGAGCGGCGGCACATATACCGAGTCCAATTGGAACTCGTCGTCTTATCCTGTGCCCAAGCTGCCCTGCCCTGGCTGTGTTTTGGCTGTGCCAATCGTTGCCGGTGAGTACCTGCGTCATGCTTCCTGAAATAGAGTGGCCCGCAGCTCGTCACTTTTTGGGGCTCTTTGTTATCCCTCCAAAAAGTACTCCCAGAGCAAGAAACCCTCACGATTGAATATTTCGCTATTTCTCTGTTTCTTTCCTCTGCGCAGTGCTGATTTCTTAGTGCACGCCATTGCGCTCATTTAGGTTTTGATAGACTCGAAGCCTGTCAGCCCCGCCATTCCAAGGCCAACGGTCAACTGGTTGCTTAACAGCCCCACGTGCTCACCTCGACTCTTCCACTACACCTGAAAAACAGCTGGAGGACATTCGCCAGCTTGATTCGTCCGTTCTTACACCGCCAGATAACTCTCCGTGAGCTGAGCCGCCCCGGTGCCTTATAACTACCTTCGTTGAGCCGCCTTCCGTGTTCATCAGCCTTCATACACTTACGCCTCGATCCGCCCGAGAACACCCACGTCACCTCATTACGACAAATTCATTACACATTACTCACAATGGCATCAACACCAGTCAATGGCTCAATGCCTGCCCCCAATGTCCCAAGCAAGCTTCTAGAGCAGGTCATTCGCACACCCGACCGCCGGCCTTCTCCTCTACCCACACATCTAAGCGTACCAGGCTCAGGCCATGCTACGCCACGAGTCCTCCCTCAGGAGGGCCTGGGTGGCTCAGGATACGTCGCCCCCAAGTTCGAAGGCAAGACGAAACAGATGGAGCTTGTCATGGACCTCGTCGAGGAAAAGGGTTTCATTCCCCAAGATTTCGTCGAGTCCGAGACATCATGGTTCTACAACGAGCTGGGCATCGATGACATGTACTTTGCCACCGAGACGGTGGATGCGTAAGGAACCCCCGAATATCGATTGTGGAACTTTTCTAACATTAAGCAGTATCGTAAGCCATGTCCACTCCCTCTACGCTGGCAAGATCGCAGCCTATGCCCGTGACGACAAGCGGCTGGAGATTCGTCTTGATAAGGAGGCTACAGACCACGCCGTATACATCGATACTAGCAAGCCTGGTATCACGGTTGTGAATGGGCCTCGGTACGAAAACCGTATAGACGAGAAATATCTCAATGGCTCCAAGGGAAGCACTGGATATCGTGTAGAGAGTTTCCGGTCCACTAGCTCGCTTCCAGGAAGCACAGAGCAGCAACTGCGTTGCTACTTCGTCTACCAATGCGACTTTGTCGATCCCAGCCCCAGTCCAACAGAAACAGATATCGAAAAGATTGGCGACAAGCGTTTCCTCCAGAAAGCCACTGAGAACACCAAGCAAGTCTATCAACAGGCTCTTCAGATAGCCATTGAGCGGACTGGTCCTGTCATCGAGTATTACGATATCGAGGGCTCGCACGACAAGCGTCTTGTGATTGCATATAAACAAGGTTCTGCTATGGGGCTCTTCAGTGCTCTTAGTGATTTGTACCATTACTACGGCCTGACTACTACCAGGAAGTACGTTGAGCAGTTTTCCAACGGTTATACCACTATGTCTCTGTATCTCCGACAAGTCGAATCTCAAAGTTCAAAGTTTCCCATGATCGAAGCCTCCATTCATCAGATCATCAAGGAGATCTCACTACTGTACTGCATTCCGCAGAACAAGTTCCAAGGACACTTTGCGACAGGAAAACTGAGTCTACAAGAGACCATTTACGCCCACTGCGTGTGGGTCTATATTTCCCATTTCCTTAACCGTTTGGGTAATGAATACAACGCCTTGTCCAGTATCTTGGATGCAGAAAATAGTGCTCATGCAGAGCTTCTATCCAAACTCAAGAAAAGGCTTCGTACAGAGACCTTCACGGCCGACTATATTCTTGAGATCATCAACCAATATCCCGCGCTGGTCCATAGCCTTTACCTCGCTTTTGCGAACACTCATTACGTTCACGCCCGAGGAGAGCAAGATGACTTCATCCCAACCCTTAGCTTTCTACGTCTCAAGGTCGACAAAGTGCTGAGCGATACTGAGTTGACCGATCTGATTGCGAAGAACGTCGTCAACGAGCATCACGAAATTGTCATGAACTCTTTTCGCATCTTCAACAACAGTGTGTTGAAAACCAATTTCTACACACCCACCAAGGTCGCACTTAGTTTCCGATTAAATCCTGACTTCCTTCCCCCTCAAGAATACCCACAGCCACTGTATGGCATGTTCTTGGTGATCAGCTCTGAATTCCGAGGCTTTCACTTGCGCTTCCGTGACATTGCTCGAGGAGGTATCCGTATCGTGAAATCCAGGAGTCAGGAGGCATATGCCATCAACGCCCGATCGCTGTTCGACGAGAATTACAATCTCGCCAACACACAACAGCGCAAGAATAAAGATATTCCGGAGGGAGGCTCGAAGGGTGTTGTTCTTCTCGACTTCCATCACCAAGACAAAGCGCGAGTTGCATTCGAAAAGTACATTGATAGTATTCTGGATCTACTCCTTGCACCCAACAGCCCCGGAATAAAAGACCCAATAGTCGACCTACACGGTAAAGAAGAGATCCTATTCATGGGCCCGGACGAGAATACGGCTGATCTGGTCGATTGGGCAACCGAGCATGCCCGATTCCGTGGAGCTCCATGGTGGAAATCCTTCTTCACTGGCAAGAGTCCTAGACTAGGAGGTATTCCTCACGATCGCTATGGAATGACCACTCTCTCAGTTCGGGAATATGTCAAAGGCATATACCGAAAGCTGAACCTTGATCCTAGCAAGGTCAGAAAATTGCAGACTGGTGGACCAGACGGTGACCTTGGATCTAATGAAATTCTTCTGAGTAATGAGAAGTACATTGCCATTGTCGACGGATCCGGTGTCTTAGTCGACCCACAGGGTATCAACCATGAGGAGCTTGTCCGACTTGCGAAGGCGCGCGTTATGATCAACAACTTCGACATCTCTAAGCTATCTCCGGAAGGTTATCGTGTCTTGGTAGACGAGACCAACGTGAAACTCCCCAGTGGCGAGACCGTATATAACGGCACGAGTTTCCGCAACACTTTCCATCTCCGTGGAGGACTAAATTATGACACATTTGTTCCTTGCGGTGGACGTCCCGAGTCAATCGACCTTGCCACTGCCAACAAGCTCATTGTAGACGGGAAGTCAGTCATTCCCTACATTGTTGAAGGTGCAAATCTGTTCATCACCCAAGATGCGAAGCTCAGACTCGAGAAAGCGGGCTGCATTCTCTACAAGGACGCCTCAGCAAACAAGGGTGGAGTTACCTCGTCTTCTTTGGAGGTGTTGGCGTCTTTGTCTTTCGACGACGAGGGATTCGCGAAGCATATGTGCATCAGTGAAGATGGTACCGCTCCAGAATTCTACAATAACTACGTCCGGGAGGTGCAAACCATCATCCAGAACAATGCTCGACTTGAATTCGAGGCTATCTGGAGGGAACACCAAGCTAATGGTGAGAGGCGAAGCATTCTTAGCGACACGCTCAGCAATGCTATCACAAGACTGGACGAAGAATTGCAAAACACCGATCTGTGGAACAATGTTGAGTTCCGGCAGGCGGTATTGAGCGAGGCACTGCCAAAACTCCTGCTTCAGGAGATAGGCCTAGAAAAGATAATGCAGAGGGTAAGTTCAAAAACATTCTAGTCTTGGCTCATGGCTGACACCCCTAGGTACCTGACAACTATCTCCGTGCCATCTTCGGCAGTTATTTGGCTAGTCGATTCATCTACGGTTACGGCACTTCTGCCAGCCAGTTTGCATTCTTTGACTTGTAAGTTTTATGGCCCCAAGAGTGTTGGTCGTTTACTAACTATGCACCAGTATGAGCAAGCGGATGGAGAAGACCAGGGCTTGAAAAGGATCGATTCGACCACAGTTGTCCAGCGCATATGCGGACATGAAGAGGACTTATGTTTGCGACGTTAATTAGGGAACTAGAAGTTTGGAAAAGTACAATTGTTTTCATAAAACCAGATGATTTTATGCTATGTCGCCTCGAAATCTATCAAGTCGAAGCTTCCTGAACATCTCTTGGTTGGAGTTATTGGCGTGGATCAAGAAATGTGGGCGCATGCGGTCTCCCCTTGTTTTGGGATTGAGTGGTTGGGCGGCTATGTAGAACAAGCGTCTTTGAATGCGCACCACCCAATATAAAATATGCTCATAGAAGAGCTGTTCTGAACAGTTGCGAAAACCACACATCTGTAGCCTCGCTGCATACTAATACTAGAGTCCGCTGTTTATGCGCGGAGATGTAGCCACATGGATGTCGAGTGCCAGAGCCTTGAAAGTCTAATTGGATGAATATACACGACTCTCTTAAACACCAGGGTTTTGCCAGCATTAGAGAGACTTTATATGGAAAGAAAACGGGTTGAAATCTACGATTGGACACCCTTCCTGCCTTGACGGGTTTGTTGTTGTGAAACGCGGTGATCGTATGCAAGCCACGGACAGGCTTTAAAGTGTGTGTTGCCCCTCCCTCTTCCAACCTCACGCTTCTTCCTGTCTCCACCACACAACACTCCAGTCGCTTTCCTCAACAACGCGTCCGCTACTCCTCCAAACAGTCGATTCAGAGTCGCGTTGATCCGTAGAAAGGTATAACATATTTTTCCCTAAACATGGCCCAGTTCGCGCGTCATAATTTTGAAGTTTTCGAGTCGCCTTTACGCGCGTCCAGTCACCTTTGCCATAACAATTACGACTTCGTTGCGCTTTTTGCAACAGGCACTCTACTCTTTCCTTCTCTCTATGGCTTGTTCTCGATTGTTTCTGTTTCTTTCATTTTGTCCACTTTTTCCGAAAATTCTGTTGTTCAAGCTCCACCTGCATTCCGCAGATACGTGGATCGACACGGCACTCCGCATCTGCTTCTGAACACGGCGGCTAACACACTGCCCGCAGCATCTTCTCTCTACTTTGGCCACTTCGAAAGCCAGCCCCAGTCTTCACCACCCTGGACCTTTGTTGATTTCATACTCTGATATCCCTTCCATTCTCTATCTCAGCCAACATGCCTACTACTCGTGCTGCCACCGGGAACTCGAAGCCTAGAGTGATCCAACAGATCGAAGCTGTTGTCGCGCCAAAGAAGCGTACTACTGCCAACACGTCGAAGCCTCGTGCGAAGACTGTCGCGTCGGGACGAGTAGAGAAGAAGAGCACAACCACGACAAAGCCAAAGAAGACGGTCGCTGTCAAGAAGTCGCCCGTGAAGAAGGTTACCGATAAGGTGGTCGGCAAAGCGAAGAAAGCCGAGGGCACAGTTGAGGGAAACCCCGCCAAGAAGGTACGTTTGTTTTGGTTCATGAAGGCCGTAGTTTCGGTCTCCGATTTTCTCCTCCTTAGCGACATGTAATCATGACACGGATGTCATGTAGAGTGTTCACAGGCACTCCATTGATTGAGATAGACTCAATACCGACCAGGCTCGGAGGAGGATGTGGAATGCGATTCCCCGTTATATCGTACTCGAGCGCAGCTAACTCGTAGAAATTATAGGCCGCAGGCACGAAGAAGGAGAAGAGCACTGCAGTCAAGAAGGTCTCCGCTGCGCCGAGGACCAAGGCCACCGTCAAAGCATAGGAGCCTCGATTCACTCCCAAGCCGCAATAGTCCTGGATCTGCGTCGACAAGAATGTTGTCAATTGGGAGAGTACGCCATTCGTCTACGCAAGATTGGCATGGGGTGCGATGCCAGCACGTATGGTGGTACCGCAACCACAAAGACCACGAAAACCCCTTGCTCTCCTGAAGAACCTTGCTAAACAGGAAGTCTTCCCACGACAACGTATTGGGCTCAGGGCTCGAAGACGGTGGCACCTTGTGTTTCTCCTACGTATATTCTCTTCTCTCGCGAAGTTCCTATTCCGAAGTAATAAGCGGGACAACATTCGGCGGTGATGATCATGTCTTTTATCTCCTTTATTGCCTATTTTCCTTTTCTTTTATTCTCTGCACGGAACTGGATTTTAAAGATACCCGGGGCTTTTGCTTTGCCTTGAGTTATGGAAGTTGGCGCCGAATGACAATGACAAATCAATGATGATGCATGGCGCGGGTTGTATGGTCTTTCATAGTGGACAAGTATAGAGTGTTTTCTGAGTTGACTGTTTTTTTTTGGCTTCTGCATTGATTGTCGAGTGATTGTTATTATAACGCATGAATGCATGTGATGCGTGGACTGACCAGCTATAAATCATCTGTTGGTGAGGTTAGCCCCGGAGCTCAGTGAAGAAGGGAGGTAACGAGCGATTCGAGACGAAGGGACGGGCGGAGCGCAAATCGAAAAATAAAGATATGCCTTCCTTTGTTCTATCTAAGCTGGGTATCAAGAGTTCTTTTTATGCCACTGGCACCACCGTTCCTTGCCTTTCTGCCTTTCTGCCAAACAAGCACAGGCTTGCGGAACCTAATCAAACAGTTCAACGCCCGTACATATATGCAACCGAGAACTCCGTACAATGCATCCGTGGCCCACCACCCGAGAGAGAGAGGGAAAGGGGGAAAGTGAAGTTTCCAACCATCAACCATCAGCCATCGACCATTTCCAAATCAATCTCCTTGGGTTCGCGTGGCTCCTGGGCTTCATGGAATTGGATAGCGTCATCGATGTAGCTCAGCACAGCACCGACACTGTCTTCATCCTGCGCATCCAGCTTCAGGTACGAGACCATACTGAAGTCATCAATCAGCTGGGCAACAGCCTTGTTGAGCGCCTGAAACGAAGTCCCAGCCATGACGTTCTCCGTCAACGCCGGATCCGTGTTCCCAGACCTCGCCGCCTCCCCGTCGTCATTCTGCCGCGTAGTATCCTCCTCCATCAACCTGGCATCGACATTCAGGAAGCGCTTCATATCGCGCTTCGCCACCTTCCCCTTGACCAAATCCATCTTGCTCAGAATATTCACATGCGGCATCTCCAGCATCAACATGGCACTCATCGCCGACAGGGTCCCGGAAAAGAACTTTGGGCGATCCACGACGAAGGTAGCCTCCAGCAAGTACGCCGCACACATGTTGATATTCAGACTCCCGCGCATAAGCTGCCTGACCAGATCCGGCAGAATGGGCACATGCGTATATAGTTCTATCTGGCCCGGCATATCGAAGACAATCAGATAGTCCTCGGTGACCTCTTCGAGCGGATCGGTCAGGAAATCCATGTTCTCGAGCAGGAACTCGAAGCAGTATATGAGGCCGCCGTTGGGGCCGAGGCTCATTTCTTCCATGACGTCGGAGAGGCTGATGAGGTCTTTGATGTCGAGGTCGGGCTCGAAGGCAAAGTCTTCGGCGGCAGGGTCGAGGTTCACATAGTAGCAGGGCCGTTTGTTGTTTTGGAGGTGCTGGATGAGGGCGGTGCAGAAGGTGGATTTGCCGGCGCCGGCGGGGCCCTGGGAGAGTGGTTAGAGGTTAGAGGTTAGAAGGTGAGGGGGGGACGAGACGGGGTACGGACCATTACGAGCGTGCCGTATTTGCTCATGGCTGTGGGTGTAAGGCTGCCGAGACTGGAGATGTCGGTTTGCAAAGGCGTGGGTGACCTCTGTAGGGTGCGTGTTGTATGTGGTACCCCTCCGGCTCGGTGTATTTTTCTGCCCGTGCCCTTCCCGCCGGCGCGTTCACCTGGGCGGCGTCGGTGGCCAAGCGGCGCAGGGTATCCTTCCCACCCCGACAAATGGCGACAGCGCAGCGCAAAGGCGGTGAGGAGTGACGCGATGGCCCCTCCACGCTGGGCGGCGGCCGAAACCGTGGTGCTGCACGGTTTTTTTTTCTTTCTGCCCGTTGAAAGATTGCTTCGCACGCTTCGGTAGTTGATTAGGCTCATGGGCAAGGTTGACCGCTAGACGCCCGTCCCAAGTCCTCAGAGAGTCCCAGTGCCCGTCTCGGTACTCATTCCCTGTTGTTCCCTGCACTTCTCGTCTGCGTTTCTTGTCCTTGTCGTCCTTGCGCCGTGCTTTTCCTTTAAAGCACCTCACCTCCCCGAGCCCGACCCTGCCCCTCCCACTTCTCCCTCCCTCACACTCTCACTCCAACTCTCTCTCTCTCTCTTCCACCTTCGGTCGCAAGTCCTACACTAGCACCTCGCTCCCCCATCCCACAACCCCCAATTTCACATTCCCTCCCTCGCAATGGGTAGCAACGGCATTTCGCCCGCCAGCAAGGTTCGTTTTTTCAACCCTCTCCGTTCCAGCCTTCTGCCCCGCGCGTTACTTACCATTGTTCCAGGGCAACTTCTTCTTCACCTCCGAGTCTGTCGGCGAGGGCCACCCAGACAAGATCTGGTAAGTTCTGCCCTTTGTGTCTCACCTCCAAGGCACTTCCCCCGCCAGAGCCCCACATTGCGAGGATTCAAGGCCGATCCTGCATCACTCGGACGGATATTCCCATCCGACCGGTCAACAGAACTGGCTTTTCGTATCCTGGTTAAAACGCACTGTGATTGCTTCTTCCAGCCTGGTTACCGTTACTGACATCCTTCTCCTCAGCGATCAAGTCTCCGATGCCATCCTCGATGCCTGCCTCAGGGAGGACCCCCTCTCCAAGGTCGCCTGTGAAACGGCTACCAAGACCGGTATGATCATGGTCTTCGGTGAAATCACCACAAAGGCCCATCTCGACTACCAGAAGATCATCCGAACCGCCATCGTACGTATCCTCGATCCAATTGCACTTCGGACCGGACCTCACTAATACCCTTCGTAGAAAGACATCGGTTATGACTCCTCCGACAAGGGCTTCGACTACAAGACCTGCAATGTTCTCGTTGCCATTGAGCAGCAGTCTCCCGATATCGCCCAGGGTCTCCACTACGACGAGGCTCTCGAGAACCTCGGTGCCGGTGACCAGGGTATCATGTTCGGATATGCTACAGACGAGACCCCCGAGCTCCTGCCATTGACGGTTCTGCTCTCCCACAAGCTCAACTCTGCCATGAAGGACGCCCGAAACGACGGCTCTCTGCCGTGGCTCCGACCCGACACCAAGACACAGGTCACCGTTGAGTACCGCCACGACGGAGGTGCCGTCATCCCCGTCCGTGTCGACACCGTTGTTGTGTCGGCCCAGCACAGCGAGGACATCACCACCGAAGAACTCCGAAAGGAGATCACCGAGAAGATCGTCAAGAAGGTCATTCCCTCCCAGTACCTTGATGCCAAGACCAAGTACCACATCCAGCCCTCCGGTCTCTTCATCATCGGTGGTCCTCAGGGTGATGCTGGTCTCACTGGCCGCAAGATCATCGTCGACACCTATGGTGGCTGGGGAGCCCACGGTGGTGGTGCTTTCTCCGGAAAGGACTACTCCAAGGTCGACCGTTCCGCCGCTTACCTTGCACGATGGATCGCAAAGTCTTTGGTCAACGCCAAGCTTGCTCGCCGTGCCCTCGTCCAGCTCTCCTACGCCATTGGTGTCGCCGAGCCCCTCTCCCTCTTTGTCGAGACCTACGGCACCTCTGACAAGTCTTCCGATGAGCTCGTCGAGATCATCCACAAGAACTTCCAGCTTCGCCCTGGTCAGATCGTCAAGGAGCTCAACCTCACTAACCCCATCTACAACCAAACCGCCAAGAACGGTCACTTCACGAACCAGGAATTCCCCTGGGAGAAGCCCAAGACGCTCCAGTCCTAATTGTACGATAATGTACTGTATGGTGAGATGAATCAACTTCATCCACAAGGTCTCAATTCATGACGATATGAGTAATGCATATCATTGGCGGGTCAACAATTCGTCTTTCAACAAGTTCGGCGTCGGGAAGGGAATATATACCCCTGCAATACCTCTCAGATAAAAGTTTTCCATGGGCCTTTTAACGTTTCTTCCGTAAAGGCTTTTCCCGAGTCATTCAACATAGAGATAGGACAGGTTAGTCCTCTCACAGATACCCTACTCAGCGATGATGGGTGTGAAATATCAACATTTCACAACACAGGTGGCTGCGTGGATTTCGCGGGCAATGTATGGTGGATGGGCACGGGGAGGCTGGTGGGTACCAGCAGATAGCAGATTGTTCTGTTTTCACTAAGAGTAGAATCTTGGTGATGATGGGACACGAATTTCATCGATTTAATCGAGCGACCATTGTCGACCAATTGCATGAGTGACTCGAACGTGCCTTACTACTTACATTGTCAAAACGGAGTAGGTTGCTCGGATATGACGGATCTCGACAGACTACAGTGGCGCCAATCAGTAAGTTATCTCAGGATGAAATATTGTCTCGGAGTATGAACGAGTCCGGAAATCCGATCACAACATTCCAGAACTGCATGGAACACAACATTGTTGGTCACATGCCATCCATGGCTCAACAACATTCCAAGGTTTGAAAGCAGTGTGGTGCACCGCCACATGCTAGCTAGCGCCACCGGTCACCGATACGTCACAACTTGTAACACTAAAACTTCCTAACAAGTTCCCTTGAGTATTTAATTATCAAAGGTGATGTATCTTAGACGTAACACCTCTAACTGAGCTTACCCTGTCTTAACATATACATTCTCCATAAGTTTTTGGCACCAGCATATTTGGCTTTTCTTGCCTACAGCTTACTTACATTTCACCTCTGTACAGCTTCAGCACGGCAATATATCGAAGACCCTGTCACACAAACAATATGTCAACTTTGCATCCGCCTGAGGATGCGCCTCCCACATATGAAGCCGCGACTGGATCCTCAGCTACAGGAAGCACAACTCCGGCCCGCGTATCTACCGACGGGCCCAGGTCACCAACAGCTCGCAATGGCATTCCACCAGAAAGGAGGAGATCAATGGAGGATGAGCATCGTCCATTACCACCTGGATGGGTCCGACAATTTGACACCATTGAGCAACATCAATTTTTTGTGGATACGAGAGCCAATCCTCCCCGGTCAATAGTATGTATATGTCCAAAATATATCTATCATAATTGATATTCATTCATTGCTAACTTAACTAGTGGGTCCACCCCTACGACGATCCCGAATTCCTCGAAACCCTCCCCCCCTCAGAACGCAAAAAGCATTCCCGTCTCCACCGCTCCGTAACCCTCGAAGACCTCGCAGCTGAAGACACAGACGACGAAACCCACTCAGCAAACCCCAGGTCCCAACCCAGAACTAGTGGAGGAGGCGGCGCCTCCAACTCCAACACTCGAACATCCACCTCCCCCGAACCTACCGGCCTCCACAAATTCGGCCGCAAAATGAAAGACAAACTAACATCTTCCACGCACACGGACCGTGAAAACGCTCGCCTCCAGCGCGCCGAACAAGAACGCCGCGCCTATCAGGCCCACCTCCGCGCCCGCGCCGCCATGCTGCGCGCCCTGGAAACAGGCGAACCGCAATTCTTGTGCAAGGACCAGCGTGGCCGCGACGTTTATGTCGAGCCGCCGCCGCAGCGTGGGCCGTTTGGAGGATATTATGGCGGACGGGGTGTGAGTCACGGGGCGTATGGATATAGTCCGTATGGTGGGAGCGGGCCGTATGGGAATCCGAATGTGAGGTATTTGAGGCCGTCGATGCCGTACGGACGGCCGATGGGTTATGGGTATGGTGGAGGGATTGGGGCGCCGGTTGCGGCGGGATTTCTTGGGGGTGCAGTGATGGGTGGATTGTTGTTTTAGGAGGGGTGATCAGTGAGGAGGGGAGGAGGTTTAGTTGATATGTTTTGAGTGGTTGGTGGGGGATTAGATACCATGTTATTTTTTTTTAGAATGGATTTGAGTTGTCGATGAGAGATGTTTCTATGCTGTTCTGCAAAGATTGGTTGTCTTTTTTTTTTGGGCACTGTTGACTTGATTATTTGAACCTGTCCCAAGTACTGAATAACATCGCCTTATATGATAGCTGTATATATTGAGCTCTCGCACGTGACAATTCTCCAGAAGAGATATCTTTAGCCTATCCCAGACCCAGTGCAAAAGAGATGATACCGAACATTGCCATGGAAATACAATATACCCCTTAGATGATTTTTTTCAAACGTACAACACGGAAACGAAATAACTGTGTCCATGTCAAAGTGCCACTGTAGTGAGAAAAATTGAAGTGTTGCAGGTACAGCTGTCTGGACTTCAAGAGTATGTATACTCATATCACATTCTCCAGGATTGTATGTGTATACGCCAAACTTGTTCAAGATACGCTTCCATTGAATCAATCAACATCTTGCATTAGTAAATGTCAATCCCCTTTCCATTCTTTGTTTCTATTTACATCAATGTGGCATTCATTAATTTCACGTACAACTCAATGAATATCAGAAACCATAGTCTAAAGGGGATATATTCAATATTGATAATATCGAAACCAACCAACTATCAATCCGTGTAATCCTACAAGCACCAGTGGTCAATCTAGAGTACAATACAACATTATATCGAACCATCCATCAACGCCAAAGGGTATATCAAGCATAAACCCATACCATCAACAAAAGAAAAGAAAAAAAACCGCATCAAGCCACACCAGAGTCTGACTCTCTACGACAGCGACTGCGTCCCCTCGGACGACGCCCTGTTCCTAACCTCCAACACCTTGGGATTATACTCGCCCTGCCCCTGCTGCGGCATCTGCGCCAACCACGACGGCGGCTGCATACCCGTCTGGTCGTGAATCGTGCTCAACAGCGGTGGCAGCGCCTGGAACAGGTTCCTAATCGGCGCCGTAGGATCCGCCATGCCCTCCGCGCCCTGCGCACCCGTATTCCACACGTTGATCTTCGGCTGCAGGCCCTGGATCGCATTCGCATTCGCCAGCGCCAGCTTCTCGTATGTGTTGTTCTGCAACATGAGATACTGCATCAGACCGGACGGTCCGCCTAGCACATTCGCCATATCGCCATAGGCCTTGGCCATGGCCGATATACCTTCGGCCTCGCGCTGCTGCGTCAGGAGCCGCGCCTCTGCTTCGCGCTCCGCGCGATAGTACTCGGCTTCTGCGGCGCGCTTCGCGACGAAGAAGTCTGCGTCTGCTTTGAGTTCTTTGGCCTGGTTGCTAGCTTCTGCGTCCTTGGTCAGACGGAACGCGGCTGCTTCTGCTTCGGCTATTTCAGCGAACTTGGTGCCCTCGGCGGCTTTTTGTTGTGCATAGAGCTCCGCGTCGACTTTCTGCTGCGACGATTCTTTCGCGATGATGGCTGCTGTTACGGTTGTAGCGCGTAGCCTCTCGAGTTCCATGAGCGCTCTCTTCTTCTCGACGGCGGTGTTGAGCTCTGCATCTCGTGCTTCGGCCTCGCGCTTCGCATTGATGCGGGCGAGGTTCAATTCCTTTCCGATGTGGATTTCCTTGTCGGTCAGTTTGGCATCGGCGGCCGCCTTCTCTCCTTTACGTTCCGTCTCGAGGACTGCGGTTGCGGCGTGGATTTTGGCGACTTCCTGCTTCGTTTTACCTTGCTTTTCGGCCTCTCCAACTTCACCACGCATGCGGGCATCGGCCACGTCGACTTTGGCTTGGTTGAGGGCGCCTTCGTGGGCTTTGCGGGAGAGGAAGGCGAAGTATTCGGAGCCGGGGGTGTCTTGGAGTTCTTTGACGTTGGCATTGTAGATCTAAGGAATTGTTAGAGAACATGGACTAAGCTATAGAGGAGTTGTTAATATGTAATGGCTGGACTTACGCAGAGACCGAACTGGTCCAATTCGCTCTGGACTTGTTGGATAACCTTTTCCTTGAAGACCTTGCGCTCCCTGAACAGCTCCTCCATGGTCATGGTGGAAACAATACCACGCGTCTCGCCTTCAATGATACCTTTGACGATATCCGACACATGGTTACGGCCAGCTGCTACGGAGACAGTGCCCTTGGATGCTGGCACCGTGGCTCGTCCGTCAGAGTCTCCTGTAAGGAGTACGGCATATTTCTCAAGAGCTTCGAGATTATCCGCAGGACCAATGGTGAAGACAGCTGGTAGTGAGAACTTCAATTTCTCTACTGTCATGGCCTGAAGGGACATGGAGAAATCAAAAGGTGTGATACTGATCTTGGTAACCTTTTGGAAAGGGTATACCAGGGCCTAGTCACAGGGTTAGCCAAGGAGCTCCAAGCTGGTAAAATGATGAAGGGAGAAACGAACCTTTTTCTTGATCATCACCTTCTCAACTCCCGCACCCGTAATAACGAGATAGGAGTTGGGCTCAGCGACATGGTATCCGGGAGACATCTTGACGGATTTCTAGTTTAGAGTATTGAGTCTCGAAGATTATGGTTTGGTTTTTGACGCTGAAGTACTATCTGCTCGAATTAATATTGAGCTCGAGTACTTTCGGAATTCGTTGCAACAGTTTGATTTGGTGCAGGAGAGGAATGAAGAACTCTTTGAAGAAATAGCTCTTGTAATCGGCGTCCGTGATAGAGAAGACTTCGAAATGTTGAGAAAAATGATTGTGGTAAACTTGCTCAGTTGAATCAACGACCCAGATAATTCGATGCACCAAGACTTTAAGACAATGGCAACGAACGAACAACTTCCGAATTATGAGGCGTTTAGCGCATTATATAAACTTAAAGACTCGTATCATAGCCATCGTGTTTGGTGCAAGGATTGTTCACATGCGTGACGATCTAACTGTGTTCAGCACCGGTGAATGCATAGCCGCACAGGCCGGAATCTGATTGGTCAATCCAACCTAGAAATCAGCCTTGCGCCACACCAACTTGGGAACCCTTGGGGATTAGGCACCACCTGACCCGTTCCTCTCGCAACATAACTTGAATCTCAGGCAATGAGCGGGGCAACTTTCTTTCTTTCAGAACTTCTACGCGGTGACCTGAATGAGACTGAGGGTGTTTTGACCTGGAACTGCCTTTCGAACTGTAAGCTTGAGCCTCACTCGGGAAATCCTTTTCCATATCCTTCTGGCAGTTCTGAGAGAAACAGGCAACAACATACGGTACCTTCCTTTACAGCCTCAGAACCGATCATAGAACGGTGAACCAACTCTTTCATTGACTATGTTCCTTTGTTCACAATACATCCTGTGAATCACCATCGGCCCGAGCCAAGCCCGACCGATCCGTGGAACCCAATCCTCCTCCCCATTCTTCTTAGGCATACAGCTCGTTAGTGCCAATAGTAGGCCTTGCATATAAGGTCGCCACCATTTTCGAACACGTGAAGTTTCACGGACTCCTGAGCCATCCACCGGTGTGAGGCTTAGAGAGATAGGCGAACTTCAGCGGTGTCAAGTAACAGTATAGTCGGTAGTCAGCTGTCGATCTGGTGATAAAGTCCCTAGATACCCGGCACACGCGATCCGAGTCTCAACAGTTGGGAGTGTCTGCCTGCGTCTGTCAACATTTCCCAAATATTCTCACGTCAAATCGTTACTTTCCCCCTCCTCCCTGAGACATTTACCTCGTTTCGGAAAACCGTTCTATAGGCCGAACATGTCGCGGAACGAGAAAAACGGTTTCCTGCCCTCGTACGAGGACTCTTTGACCTTTACTACACCATCGAACCGATTCCGGACATCTCAGATCAATCGAACGCAGTCCCCTTCTCGCGGTCAGCAGATCCTAGATAATTTGACACTGGTTCGCGCCCAACACCTCAGGACCATCATCAATGAACAGATCATCCCAATCGTCGAGCAACAATCCTTATATGGCATCGCGCAAACGACAATTGCCATGATCCCCTCCGACGTTCCTATCCCAGCGCAGGAAACCGAAAGGTCCGAATTCAGTTTCGACACGGGCAACGAGAAAAAAGTCGAAGTGATAGGATTCTCATCCGACGGAGAGCCGCAGATTGTACGGTTGGAAGGGCCAATGAACAAAACCGAGTTCTGGAGACCACAGGCCATCGTGCATGATCTAGAACGTCTGCTGAAGGAGAGTCTCAATGCAAGTCCGCATTTGAGACCACCGAGCCCCAGACAAACAGTAGTAGAGAGGCCTCCATCGAGGCAGGGAAGATGGAGCCTGTTTAGTAAAGCAGCCAACCAAGAGGAGAGGTCTCCTAGCGGAAATCCCGAGGTTGGCGTGCGACCGCCCCCCGACAATGCAGGGCAAGTGCTCGTTAGGGCAAGACTGGAAGAGCTCTGTCTAAGGACGGTGACCGATTTTGGGCTATATGACACCATGTCACGACAGTGTATTATAATTAAGATTGACGCAAGGTGTTAATAAATTCAAACAGGGGGCATATGGAAGAACGATTATCCAAGGTATTAGCATTGCAGCACTGCTCGTGACAGCAATGTGTCATCAGTGTTGGGGGAAAAGGGGCAAGTTGATGTAAGTGACAATTTGATTCTCATTTGAGATGTGCCCATGTGTGGGGGCTGACAGTCGAGGACTGTGAATATGGGAATATCTGGACTAGAACTCACATACAGTGATTCGAAGGGAATGTCAATGAGCTCCCAGTCCGCCGTGGAAATGGGAAAAGGCACGCCTCTGCTTCCCTCCTATCAATAAGATCATCGTCCATAGAACTCTGTAAAGTGCAAATCATTGCAAACGTCTTTCCTTGCAATATTCCATGGTTTGTTCGACTCATATGGGTGAGGCTAGGGGTGTTTGGTCGACAGCACAGCCCTAGCGACTTTGATTCGAAGATCTATCCAAGATCCTGGTCTACGCTTCCATTGTGGAGTGACAAGACGACGTACGTGTACATCAATGCCTGGCTCACGCAGCTAAGGTAACTTTGTTCGTCGTGAGGAGAATACAGGCAGTTGAAGCTCCGATGACTTCAGGTGAAGTATTTTCGGGTGTGCATTCAAGTCTCAGTCTTCTTGTTGCCGTTTGCATCAAATCCAAGTCCTTCGAGTTGGCGGATGAGCTCATTGATTTTGATGACTTTTTCGAACTGCTCGGGAAGGAGTGCGTCGCCCTTGTCTTTCTTGTCCTTAAGGTCTCGCGCCTGTCGCAACTTCTTAAGAAGCTTTTTGGATTCCTTTTCCTTCTCTGCTTCGGGATCTACCGCTTGTGAAGGTTCGGGCAGATCTTTGGGACGTATAGGTTCTTTATCTTTGGTCTGGGATGCATTGCTATCTCCTGCTGTGACCGCTGCCTTTTTCCTGGCCTCTCGTCGCTTTGCGTTCTTATTTGCTGCCGCGCCGGCTTTGGAAGGATCATCTTCAGGCTTCAGGCCATCTGCCCCTGGAATGCCTCCTTTCCCCCTATTTTTGAACGCCTCAGCCGTGCGGTTCTTATACACCTCGACGTCTTCGGGAGGGCGGTATCCTGGGCGCACGCGAATCTCTTTTCGCACGGAGCCGTCGGCGCGAGTGGATGCTGGAATATGACGCTCACCACTAGCTGAGGTCGTTATGCCAGCCTTGGAAACGGCTGGAGTCTCCACCGAAGGCATTGTGCTCGCTGGTATGGAATGGGGTAGAGCGGTCAATTGCGATGTTGAAACGGAGGTGAAGACAGTCTTATGTTTGACGAGGTAACCGCAGCGGGGGTTCAATGGGGTGCACGACGATGGAATATGGCCAAACTGATCGAAGTGTAGAGAAAGAAGGCAGGAGTTAAACCCTCGAGCGAGTGCTGGGCGTGATGTTGTGAAAGAGGACCTGCAGCAGCTACAGTCAAGATTGGAATGGCGACGACAACGCTAGGTGGGGTGTTATGATGTGGGCGAGTCGGTGGGAGTCGGGAAGGGAGCAAGGGCGCGGGAGCCAATTAGATCCGAGGCAAAGCCGGTCCAGCTGCGGGTTTTCTTGCCAGGCCGCCCAGCAACCTCACTTTGTCTCTATTCGCACCAGTGAGCCGCACCACCGACGACACCTCATCCAGACCATCCATCGCCCTCATTGCTGTCGAAGCCCTTGCTATATCCTTCAAAATGTCGGGAGTAAGTCAATTGATCCCCGACTCAACCCATTTAAAAGGACGTGAGCCCAACTAACACGGACAACTCTAGGCTGTATCCAACATCTACAAGCAAGCCTTCCCTCGCGCTCCCTCAACGCCTTGAACCTCTCTAATTGCGACTCCAGTGTCTTCATCCGAAGCAACGCGGCCATGCTTGGCACCGTGTTTGCGTCCGCCTTCGGACTGCAGCTGTACGTACCCACAGGTCCCGCCGTTCCCGCAGCGTTTGATGGACACATGTGCTGAGTGTGATAGGGCTTTTGATACCGGATCGGACAGAATCTGGGATGCTGTCAACAGGGGTGTGAGTAAGAACATATCTGGGAATGGCCACGGGAATGCTGACAAGGAATAGCGACAGTGGAAGGACATAAAGCACCGATATGTGGAGAAGGCCGACGAGGAATGAGCGAGTTTCGCTAGCTAGCAGGAAGGAAGGCAGGCAAGAACAGACAATAGATGGGCGCTACAGCAGGATGGATTCACTCCTCGCCCTTGGGCTGTCCGAGACTGTACAATGGTGTATTCTACAATATGCGAAATGTCAAACACATTTGAACTGACTGATAGTGGTTCATGGGTATTCCTGCACGCGTTAACCTACAATACCAAGCTTGACGACAGGAGTGAGCTAAACAATCAATTCTCTGACCACACTATGCTATTTATTTATATGATTTACCAACGTTTTGAAATGTGCTAGTTGAATACTTGCTGCGCGGAGCAGATTATCTGAGCGGAGTAGGTGCGGCGACCGGAGTCTTCTGATGACGATTCGCCCCAGCGTGATTGACCAGCTCCCCCCAAGGACTCTGCCTTCCGACCTGACTGCAACACCACGTCAACCACGCCTCAAGAACATCGAACACGCGCAACTTGGAGTTCCCCAGGTGGCCGGTCCACACCCGTGGGCAAATCACTTTTACTCTTGGCTAATCCTTCCGTAGCTTGTTATTCTCCTTTCACCCCCACTACATCCCACTTTGACTACGACACCTTCGCCGCCCATAATGCTGGTCTCAGCGCAAGAGCAGGAGCTCTGTCGGCAGCTGCGTGAGCTTCCCCAGCGATACGACTACGAATTTTCCGATGAAGCCCAACTGGAGCTCCTTCGCGTCCTCTTTCAGTCACTCGCCGGGCGGAGCGAGTTCCTCCCGCTCTTCTTCCCAAACGGCCCACCCACCGACCCTAGCATTCCATGGAGTCTCCACGACGCCCAAGGCGCCATAGAGGGTGCTGAGTATACAGAAGCCGCGCGAGGGAAGCCATGCGGACACATATTCAAGAGCGGTGAGGCTACATACCGGTGCAAGACGTGTACCGCCGACGACACATGCGTGCTATGCGCCCGCTGTTTCGATGCATCTGACCACGAAGGACATCAGGTCTTTGTGAGTGTGTCCCCGGGTAACTCGGGTTGCTGCGACTGCGGTGACGATGAAGCCTGGCAGCGACCAGTGCATTGCAACATTCACTCTGCTTTCTCCCAGCCGCAATCCAAGTCTGCGGGTAAGGCCAGGGAGGGATCGGCGCTACCTGACGAACTCATAGAAAGCATCCGAATCTCTATTGCAAGAGCGCTTGATTATCTGATCGATGTCTTCTCGTGCTCCCCGGAACAGCTACGCTTGCCCAAGACTGAACAGTCAATCCGCGATGATGAACGCACGTCCAGACTGACCTCTAAATGGTACGCTCCCGGGGACCTAGAGGAAGCGGAACCGCTGTTTGCGCTAGTATTGTGGAATGACGAGAAGCATACGGTTAATGATGTACGAGATCAAGTTGCACGGGCATGCAAGCAGAAACAGTCGTTTGGGTTAGCAAAGGCGCATGAGGTCGACGCTGTCGGTCGCAGCACTATTAAGTGCTCTAAGAACATCCAAGAACTCCTTCGAATGGCGAAGATAATTGAGGATATCAAACTCACGGTCACCATACGATCCGCGCGAGACACATTCCGAGAACAGATGAGTGGTACCATTATTGATTGGATATCTGACATTGCTGGATGCAGTGTTGGTAGCGACAGCCAGATTCTTCGACGTACGGTATGCGAAGAGCTACTCAGACCATGGCGGGTGGGTAGTGAAGCATCGCACCAAACTATTGGAAAGGACGGCCTAGACGATCACGAGGCTGAAGACATGGAGGTTCAGATGGGTGGGTTACACACCTTCATTCACGCCCAACAGAGAGCTCACCGCCGGGCAACGGCGCGTGAGGAAGACACGAACAACGCCGATACCACTGCTTCAGATGGAGACGACGAGGACGAGCGAGAAGGCACGGCTGGAGCTGCAGAAGACATGGACATTGATGACATTTTGAGTCAGGATAATGATGGCGACGTGGATATGGAGCCATACGAGAGCCAGGATGAGGCGCTGGAGGTATCAGAAGCAACAATGGCCGGCTATCCTCCACCCCCTCCCCCACCGCCGTCACATCATACACATCGACAAGGGCATCGACGACGTGAGCAGAATATCACTCCGGCCGACTCTGATAGTGAAACTATGGTTGCAGAGCCTGCTGTCAGTCATGTCGAACCTTCAATGCATGTTCCAGAGACACCCAGAACAAAATCCCTCCCCTTACGTCCATCTCCTCTACGGCCTACTCAGTATTGGTTGGAGAAACCTGAAGGCTATGGGAAGAAACCTGGAACTCCTGTACACGAGGATCTATGGCAACGCTTACGTCTAGATCATCTCATTCTTTACGACCTAAGGATGTGGAAGAGCCTTCGAGTGGGCGTGCGTGACGTTTTTATCAGTACAGTCGTCACAATCCCCCAATTCAAACGTCTCTTGGGCCTTAGATTTGCTGGCGTTTATACAGCTTTGGCGCAGCTCTACCTCATTGCAGATCGGGAGCCCGATCATTCAATTATCAACCTTTCCCTGCAGATGCTTACAACTCCATCGATCACCGCCGAAGTTGTTGAGCGCGGCAACTTCTTAACAAATTTAATGGCCATTCTGTATACTTTCCTGACCACTCGCCAAGTAGGCTATCCATGGAACGTTGACCCTCAGGCCACACTGGCTTTTGAACAGGGTGCAGTAACGAACCGCCGCATGTATCACTTTTTTTTGGATATGAAGTACCTCCTCGGATCAGAGCATGTCCAAGAAAGAATACGCGAAGAAGGGCGTTACATTCTGCAGTTCCTTGACCTGGTTAAGCTACATCAAGGCATCTGTCCCAACATTCGCGCAGTTGGGGAACACATTGAGTATGAAACAGAGGCATGGATAAGTGCCTCTCTCATCACTCGGGAGATAAACAAGCTCTGCAGGCAGTTCTCTGAAGCATTTGCATGGCATCGCGACGAAGACCCAATCAATATTCGACGTGCCATCCGGGCAGTAGCGAAAGTTGCCATCGTCAATTCACTTGGCTCTGAGCGGAAACGTTTCGACCAGGCCGAAATCAAGGCCGAGATAAGGTTCAAAAATTTAGAGGTTTTCGAATTTGACGCAGAACCATCGTCTTTACTTGGACCAACTTACAAAGTAGTGGACTACGTTGTCGCTAAAGAACCCATGAGTTTCCATCACGCGCTTCATTACACACTCTCCTGGTTGATCGACCGCGCTCGTAGTATGACGAGAGATCATCTTCTTAGTCTACTTCTTTTCTCTCTCCCGGAGCTTCAAGAACCCTACACACCGCTAGGCATCACCATTCCAGACCATCAGCCCAGCGAGTATCTGCTCGCGCTGTTTGATTATCCCTTGCGTGTCTGTGCATGGCTTGCCCAGATGAGAGCGGGCATCTGGGTGAGGAACGGTATTACCTTACGACATCAGATGACACAGTATAGGAGCGTCTCTCAACGAGATGTTTCCTATCAGCGAGATATCTTTCTCCTGCAGACTGCGCTCGTCCTATGTGATCCATCCGTTTTCCTGGCTACCGTAGTCGATCGATTCGGTATCGTTGGTTGGATGCGAGGTCATTATACCAATTCCCAGCATGGGTTTGAAGATGGTCAAGCTCTTGATGTTGTTGAGGAATTCGTCCATTTACTCATCATCCTGCTAAGTGATCGTGCGTCTTTAATTCCAATTGAGGACGACGAGCAACCCCAAATCGCTATAATCCGCCGAGATATCGCTCACGTTCTCTGCTTCAAACCACTCTCATACTCGGATATGACCGGCCGACTTCCCGACAAAGTGCAAAATTCAGATGAATTTTCAGATGTCCTTTCGGATTTGACGAATTTTAAGCCACCGGAAGGCTTGTCTGACACAGGAACGTTCGAGCTGAAAGAGCAGTATATCGAATTGATTGATCCATACATTCACCAGTACAGCCGAAACCAACGCGAAGAAGCCGAGACAATCTACAAAAACTATATGGCCAAGAAGACCGGTAGACAGGCCAGCGACATTGTGTTTGAACCAAAACTGAGAGCAATATCGTCCGGCATTTTCAAGAGTCTTTCTGGGTTTACGAAAACCCCTCTTTTCACTCAGATCGTTTACTATCTCCTCCATTATGCTTTGGTTGCCACTACTGCCACCCCCAATATACCAGTTACCCGGGTAGAGGCCTACATTCAGTTCGCATTGCAACTCCTTCTGGTCGCTGTCCTCGAGGATGATTCTGAGCCTCATGAATGGGCCCATGCAGCGCCCGAATCGTTTGTCACTTCGGTTCTCACGAAGCACGCCAGTATGGGTATTCAAAAATATCCCACGATCCTCTCCATATTGAAGCTATTGATGGATAAGGATGAATTCAAGTCGTGCGAACCAAAGATCAAGCTCATCCTTCACAGATTGAAACAGCGCCAGCAAAGCACTTTCATCATTGCCTCAGAGGCTCTCCATATGTCGACAGATAGGATTGACACAGCTTCGCCTGCATCCGGTACTATTCAAGAGAAAGAATTGAAGAAAAAACAAGCTTTGGAGCGACAAGCTCGTGTGATGGCTTCATTCAAAGAACAACAAGGGAAGTTTATGGCCAATCAGGATTTCGACTGGGGCGAGGAAGATTTTAGTGACATCGATGACGACACCATTGTTCCTGCTACAGAGCAAGAGAAAACAGTCAAATATCCCACTGGCACTTGCATTTTATGTCAAGAAGAGACCAATGATCAACGTCTCTATGGAACGTTTGGTTATGTTTCCGAAAGTAGCATACTTCGTGTCACGGATATCAAGGACGAAGACTGGGTTGAGGAGGCTGCGCAAACACCTGTCAATCTCGATCGTTCCGCAGATGGAATACGACCCTACGGAGTAGCAGGGAAAAATAGACGTATCGTGCAAAAAGTCACATCAACTGGAGAAAGCATACTCACTGAGCGTCAAGATCTTGGGAAAGGATTCCCGTGTTCACAGACCAGGCGAGGCCCGGTATCTAGTGGCTGCGGTCATATCATGCATTACAGCTGTTTCGAGGTATATCTTCAAGCAACACAACGCCGGCATGTAAGCCAAATCGCACGAAACCATCCTGAACGCCCAGATTACAAGGAGTTTATGTGCCCGCTTTGCAAAGCACTTGGCAATATGTTTCTGCCAATCATTTGGAAAGGAAAGCAGGTCTCTTATCCTGGGGTGCTCAGTACCCAGACTCCATTCGAGGAGTGGATCGGCACCCATGTTGCTGTCTCTATCTCCAAGTTAGACAAGAGCCCCGAGAGAGTTAGTGGGGATTTCCCTGCAAGTCTCAGTCGGCAGCAGAGAGCACTTTTTGACTATGGTCTTCAAAGCTTCATACAGCCAGTCGCCAGTCGGCTACCAGACGTGGTGAAGAGCAGTTTCATGAATATTTCAGCATCTCAACCGCCAGCACAGTATCGATTTCAAATCCCTGCATTCATCCATGTGCCCAGCGACGATGCGCGAGATGGGCCGACAGTGCCAACGGATACAGGTTCAACAGTCGTCCAGAACTTCCCCATGCTCGAGCTCCTTAGGGTATATCAACGGCTTCGAGATACCTTTCGCACCAACTCGATTCCATCTGCCTTTTCATACCCCCACACCACAACGGTCGCCATGGAAGATCTCACTCACACTGACGTAATGGCAAAGACACTGGGGTACTCAATATCTGCAATCGAGATAGCTCAACGAGGTGTCCAATCTGAGTCAGTCAGGGGGACTCTACTTGACAAGATCTCTCCACAGTCATTGACGCATCTCCGAGTATACTCAGAAACAGTCACGTCATATTTTGCTATTGGTTGCCTGAAGAATCAAGGCTCGAGTAAGACGATGGATGAATATCTGGAGACACAAACCAGACAGCTTCACCAACTCTTCATTGGGCATCCGAGCATCTTCGACCCCAATAGTTTGCCTTATGATTTGAAGGGCATTGCACCATTGCTTCTTCAGGAGCCATTCATATTTCTGTCGGAATGCTCAGTGTGCATTGCACCTGCCCTGAATCTCGATATCCATCACATTTTACGCCTTTGCTATCTAGCGGAAATGGTTCGAGTTGTGTTGGCTTTCACGGCTGAGGCGGATGACTCATTCGGAGAGGCCGCAGAGGGCATCCATCGTAACATCGACGGCGCTCAATTAGGCTTTAAAAATCCCGACAGATTCGTCAATCCGGAGAAGGTCAATAACGGAATGTTCACCCATGAGCAAATGAGTCACTTGATAGCTTTCGTTGGCTGCATTTTCAATGCCACCAATGCTAACAATTCCCTGGCCACCATGGATATTGAGAACCTGACGATACCCGAGAGATTCAGAAGTCCCGATTTTGTTTATTTCATGTATACTATGGCCTCTACCTATGCGTTGACATTCGTTCGAAAAGCCGCTATTCTCATGCATGTTCGGTACGGCGTAGAGCTTCCTCACTTGAACTTCGACCATGTGGAATTCTCCGAACTCGATCGGCTGTCTTCACTCCTACAGCTTCCATCTCTCCATGAGATGTTTAGTTCCTTTGCAGGCACCACTTCTGGTGGGCACGCTACTCGGTTTGTGGTTGGAGGTTGGGTACGGCATTGGGTTTGGGCCCGTGAGGGCAAACGGCCAGTACAGCCTTCGGTCTCACTTTCGCATCCCGCCATTTACGAACTGGTCGGACTGCCTAAAAACTACGATGCCCTCACTGACGAGGCAATTCGTCGCAAATGCCCGACAACGGGCAGAGAACTGACTGATCCGTGTGTTTGCCTCTTCTGTGGGGAAATTATGTGTAGCCAGGGCGTTTGCTGTATGACAGATAGGAACAAGGGAGGGTGCAACAAGCACCAACTTAAGTAAGTTTGCTAAGCAGTAATATTTATTTGCAAGTGCTAACGAGGCAAAGGTGCGGAGGAAATGTCGGGTTGTTCATTAACATTCGAAAGTGCATGGTGCTATTTTTGAACCAAAACAACGGGACTTGGGCAGTAGCACCATATCTCGACAAACATGGAGAGGTGGACCCAACCCTGAGAAGACATCACCAGCTCTTTTTAAACCAGAAGCGATATGATATATTGTTGCGAAAGGTTTGGTTGGAAGGCGGGATTCAAAGCTTGATTGCGAGGCGGATGGAAGGTGATATTAACAACGGTGGCTGGGAAACTTTGTGATATCGAGAGGGCATAGGCAGGAGTTCCGGGAGTGAGGATTTGAGCGCTGGGAGACCTCAGTTCACAACATGTGCATTGCTACTTCTATGGGTCGGCGTTGAGCGTCTCGAATTGGCGTAGGTCTATGTAGTATATAGTGATGGTATTCAATCATTTGACCAGTCTGAGTCAATTAAGTCTTTTTGGAAAGGAACCAAATTCATATAAGTCCGTGTTCCACGCCGGGAATGGGTGGCGAATTCTCCTTGCCAGATGGGGCTCAGGCAGTTTGCGCACAGGGCACCCGACTCGTTAACTTTTCTTCTGAGTGCATTGTGCTGGTGGTGCTCTTTCTTAGCTCTCGCGCGACCAACTTGGTGGCAATTGTACTGTTCAAGAATCTTTTTGTTTTGCTGTGGATCAATGCCTATATGTAGAGGCACTGTCGGTGCTTTATCACGCTCAAGAGCTACGTCGACGTTCTCAGCGTCCAAAACCCTCGTCCCATTCCTCTACCAAACCGCCACAATCCAGCAACGAAAGCCGACGGTGCAACCAATTGCTCATCGAACCCTCTCGTCTCGGTCGAATCGAGAGGATGACATACCTTTCGAGACAACGGAGGCCTTGCCGCCTACCATCGAGTCATATTTCGGATCCTCCCGCAAAACCACGATAACAGGCTCCGAGCGAGCTGCTTTCGAAAAGTTATACAAGAACTTTAGCGCAGAAGGGAGCCAGGCCCATGAAGACCTCCCATTCAATCATGAAATCGACCAGATTGCCGACGAGTGGTATGAGGAAGACGATGACAAGGAGCCGGGCGGTTCATCTCTCGACGCAGTCTTCGATGCAGTTCTTGCGGGAATCCCCGAAGGTGGTCCATCGAAAAAACCTCTCGACTCAGGAGAGGACCTTCACTCTCTAGCACAACGAATTATGAGGCCAGACTCCGAGGAGATGAAAAAGAAAGCCTCGATGAAGGAAGTCGCAGCAGAAGTTGCGAGAATAAAGGGTATCAGGGTTACGGAGCGAAACCGAGTCCAATTGGCGCTGAAGAACTCGACCACCGACCGTGAACTCTGGAATGTTTTAGAGCATGAGGTGTTTGGAATGATAAAAAAGCTGGACCTGGATGGGCTCAGACAGCAGCAGGCACAGCAACAAGCAGAGGGCATGATAGAAGACGTCCCGCACTCGGAAACCACCCCCAAAAAGAAATCACCAAAGAATAAGAGCTCTTTAGCAGTGTCTTCTAGCAAGTCCAATGGATCTCCAGCGTCAAACCGTCCCATCGACCCCAACTCCGACCCCCGAATCCTATTCCCAAACTTCCCCACGCACCTCGTCTACGCAGCCCGCCTCTACCGCATCTACTTCCCGGCCTCCGCCCTCCCCTTCTCCATCCTCCCAACTCTGAAATCCCTTGGTCGATCCTCCTACGCCCTTGGTGCCACATCCCCACTCTACAACATCATAATCCGTATAGCCTGGACCCAACTCTCGTCGTACGACTACATCGACCAACTACTCATCGACATGGAAAATGGGGGCATAGAATTCGACGTCAAGACGCTCGAAACGCTTGATTGGATCCTTGTCGAAGACGCCCGCGCACATCGTGGAACACTGGGCCAGTCTATCGCGAATATATGGCGCATGGAGCAATTCGAAGAAGGGTCGGAAAAGATTCGACGCTGGCGCGACGTCGTGGCTCAACGTCTTGGGGTGTGGGCTGCGGATTCGGTCAGCAGCAGGATCCGTACGACGCATAGTGGAAGTCAGACTAGGACGCGCGCAGCTCAGGGTCCGGGCGATTACATGACTGTTGATCCGGCGGAGGCGCGTATTTCGCGTTATGCTGCGAGCGATGTGGTGGGACCCAAGGTGATTCAGAGACCGTCCCGACGTCCGCTTTCGAAGACAACGATGCGGACGCTGCGGATGGAAGAGAAGGCTAGCGAGACTACAACACCAGAGCTGCCAGGCAGTGATGGGGGGAATGGGCCTAGATCTGGTTGAGCTGGGTCTGGGTCGAAGCATATAGATTTGTTCGAAGGAGAGTATCATCAAATACATGACTGCTCCACTCCATCAATTGCTCATTTATGAGAGACGTATATAGAACCAATGAATATAAGCATTAATGCCATTTGGCACACTAGATTACAAATAGATTTGTATCATTGCAGCCATGTATTTCTCTTCAAGTGTAATATCAGTCTTACATAGCAAGAAAGATTAAGATTCACAATATATACAAACATCTCATGAAATATTGGCTACAATGTCATGTACAATATGATTACAACATAAACCGAACTATTTGCAACAAAAGTGTACATGGTATCAGATCCCAAACAGACATTTCTAAAAAGAGATATTTGAAAACAGAGGAAAAGGGGGGTTGGGGTATAAAGATGAACGCCGGGGAAATGCTACCCAATCCAGTGCCAAAATGTGTCGTTGCGAGTGCGATGGCACTCCTGAATGATCGTCTCTTCGTACCATATCCCCAATACCAACACCAATGAAAATTTTCGTCATCTCAATCTCCTCTTCATCCGTCATTTCAACTCCCCTTCTCATCCTCTCTAACGCTGTCGCTGCGACTTCTCTGCATGCAACGTCGCAATACTATCATGCGTGCGCGCTCTTTTCAAATTCTTCGTTTGTGACGATGCACTGCCACTTCCACTCGCATGTCGAGCTCGAGCTCTATTATCGACATCATTCCCAACTTTCCACATCTTGCTCGCTGGACTATTGAAGCCGCTTCCGCCGCCAACCGTAGCCGCCGAGCTTCCAGCGGGTATTTCATCAGCAAGGCGATCGGGAAACTGCGCGTCGTACTCTCGTTCGCTGATGCGCACGGCATTGGGGTTCTGTTGGCGGGCTGTTGCCAGTAGGTCTACACTCTCGTCTTCGGAGTTGTAGTCAGAACCCGCCTCCAACTCTGATTGGTCTGCGCTTGAAGTGGCTTTGGCCCTGACGAATGTGGAGGGAATCTGGTTTTGGGGCCCTGGGCTAGGGTGGCGATATTGATCGGAGGAACTAGACGAGGATACATTGGAGGATACATCTGACTCAAGATCCGAGTCGACGTCACCGGAAGACGTTGAGTCGAAGGGAAGTAACGAAGCTGGGGGTAGTTCGGAACTAGGGAGGTTCTTTCTTGATGCAGAGAGGATTTCTTCTTTGATGACCTGATGCGGTGTAGGACTGTCCTCGCTTTCGCCAGAAGAGTTCTGCCCGTGCAAGGCTTCCAGTATCTTTTTAGAATAATGCTGACTACGCTTCTTTCTAGCATGGCTCCAAACCCGAGGTTCCATCATGGTTTGAGACCGTCGCACCTGAATTGAGAAATTATCATCTGGTTGCACACCACCCAAGCCAGAAACCTCAAAATCCATCGCGTCCGGACTATTGTCACTACTGACGTTGTGTAGTGTGGTTGGAGAGAACTCAAAATCACTCTCACTCCATGCACTCGATTCATGTTCTGTCGGGCCTATGTCCATTGGCGTGGTGTCCAATGGGCCTTTAGGTTCTCCAATCGAACACACGCTTTTCGGCCCAGATAGGTTTGCTACGAGCGCAGCACCCAAAAGGTTAGATGTAAAAGTATTATATGTAGAGGGATCGACTGTAGATAGACCTCTTCGGTCACCACTCAGATCGGTGCAAAATCTAGCTTTGTTGTAAAAAATCATGGGTCCATCCCTATGCCTCCTGCGAGAAGATGAACTCGGCATTGCTGAGCTGCTGTTGAATGCCGAAGAGTCCCCACGTGGTTGGGCCATGAAGGGTGAATTGCTAGACGATGGGTTGAAATCATAGTCGTCGTCTTCCTCGGAGCTTTCCTTGTGGAGGAAAATTGGCTTGTAAGAGAACTTGTCATGCTCTTTCTCTCGTTCTGCGCGCGCTGCTCTTCTTGCCTCTCGGTCCAGGTTGTTCGAACTGGAAGCACCACTGTCTCCACTATCCCCAGAATTGAGACGTATGTATGGCGGCTTAGCGTTCGGACTGCCCTGTTGAAGGCTAGTTGGAGGAGTGCGACCAAGATGGTCCGATGAACTGTCACTATTTCGGGTCATATCATAGGCACCTCTCCATCGGACTTTTCGACCTTGTGGCGATAACTCGAACTTGGAACTATACTCAGTCACGGCAGCTTTGACAAAGTCTTGAGTAACGTTCAAGGTGTGAAGTTGAGCCATATTGATGAGCAGATTGAGATAGATCCAGCCGTGCCCCTGTTCCGGTGACTCCTCCTCACATTCCATATCCGGTGGACTAAAGCCAAGATGTCGAAAATAGTCCATATTCTCCGCAGGCACCTGGGCACGATAGGGATCCAAGTCCAAGGGGCGGGTTGGCCGTTGGTCCGGCGATGATGATCCGAAAAAACCTTGCTCATTGCTGGCGAGATGTGGACGGAGCTTTTGAAGTGAGTCGTTGTGCCCGAGGTTGGAACCGTCATCGTCAGCAGCACGCGTATGCATGATACGGGCCTCGCGGTGACCTTCTCTTCGTGAAGATTGTCCAGTTGCCTCCTCTTTCTCTATACGATCAGCCATTGCCGCCGACTGGGCGACCTCTTCCTGCTGCAAAGGCTGCGAGTGCTGGCCAGGAATCGAATGTTTTCCGGCAAAGAGCTGCTCCAAACGGCGAACCACTAGTTTCTTTTTCATCTTATCAGACATGTGCACGTTCTGCGTGGGTAAAAGCCCAGGAGGGATGTCTTGCAAATAGGAGCGAATACTTTGCTGTTGGCGACTGTATTGCGACTTGGACATCTTACGGTTGGCGCTCTGTCCGTATGCAGTGTTGATGGAGTTCGAGTTAGGCCCAGATGCCGACATGGAGGTATAACCAGAATCTGCAAATTGCGAGTTGAGCGATGAGGTCGTCTTCTGGGGATGAAGATTGGGTGGTGTCGTCGTTGGTTTATCTAGACTGTTATCGAGATTGGCAGCAAACTTTCGAAGGGTGTCCTCCAATTCCTTCTTTTTATGCTCCGAGAGGCCGTGGAACTTGACTTCGAACAACTTTTCGTCGTCCAGATGTGCGTCGTAAATCTTCTCATATTTCCTCAATCTTCGTTTCAATTTCTTGTTAGCCACAGTGAGATCGTCAATCACGCTACGGAAATCTTCGGTGCTGCTACCTTCAGTACCAAGCTGTGGTATGCTGAATCCGGGGCGGTAGGGCATGGTTGTTGACGGGTAGGGTATAGGCGCGGTGGCTTCATGGCCTTCGGGGGGCGTACCGGAAGAGGAGGAATTTCGCAAGAAGAAGGGAGGTTCATCTATACACAAGACTGTGAGGGCAGGCTCCAGAGCGAAGAGGGCAAGTAGAACTTACTGTCCTGGACGGAGGCTCGGTTCTGAATAGCATTGTTGTTTGTATTCTCAAACCATCGACCTGCGTCACTACTCTCCCCTGAACTCTGTTTCTTGGCAATCGGGGTCGGGGATGCGCTCGAAGGAGGGTTTGCCTCATCGCTGGCTGGCAAGTTTTGCGAACTGATCGAGGTGGCCTGGGGGTGAAAGCGCGTGGGTCTAGAGGAGGGTTCGGTGGGAGGAGTGCGTCGGAGGGAGACGGACCTGTGGGCAGGTGGACGGCGAGGATGAGGCTGTGGCAAGACGGTGCGTACAGGAGGTATCGTGCCAGGAGGGTCGTTCATCGCGGTCGAGGGTGGAGTGGGCGAAATATGAGGGGGTTGCAGGAATTAGTGGCCTCTGCGGATTTTGCGAGCTCTGGGGAACTCGGAGCCAGGCACTCGATCAGGAGCACATGAAGTTCCCTGGGCGGTCGAAGGTGGGGCCGCGGATCGAGGAAATGTCGAGACGGAGTACAGATGTCGATGCACCAAGGGATGCAGATGGCAGGAGGGCGAGAAAGGCTGTCTGGAGGGGAGCGTGTGGGCTGTAGGAAATGGAGGAGTGAAGAGGGAAGTGAGATGGAAACCAGCGCAGCGCAGCGCAGCACAGTGCCGGGCCCGGCAGGTAGGCAGGCCAGAAGGCAAGATCGTGATCGCAAACATGGTGTGGACGGATCTCTGATGTGTGAAGATTGAAGCTCCGGGCGATTTCTCGACTGCTTACGATCACTGGCGACGTCTTGGCGGGGCTGGCGATCGGGGCGACATGGATGGCCCCATATGAAGGTGGTGGCATGGTCGCTCGATCCATCGATGAACCAATGGCATTGCGGCGAGCGCCGGAGGGCGAATGCGCATCGACGCAGGTGAAGAGGGCGTGGGGATAAGCCGCCTACCGCTTGGACGTCTTCCATGACCCATCGTCGATTTGTTGCTCCATCAAACCCTGATCGTCCTGATGTGGCCTTTTCGACGACTTCGGTCAAAAGAGCCGCCTCCTCTGCTCGTGCCTGACCCCATCTAATAGGGTGGAAGCTGGGCCTCGACTCCCATCCTTTTTATTTTTGTTTCTTATTGGCTCCTCTTGCTGGCTGCTGTACTCAGTATCAGTCTAGGCCTTTGGCTTGATGCCTCTCAATGATGCAAACCCAAAGTGAACGTCTGGCACGGGCATGGTCAGGGTGAATGTGCCGGGCAGCCTGCAAACAACCACCGTGTACTATGATGTCATATCTTACGGTCCGGTCTGGTCAGAGGATGCCCGTTTCGTAGACAGTAGCCCGCTGGACCCTGAAAAGACGTTCCACACTTCGGCATGGAAGGCCGTTGTCGTCGTGATTGGCCCGGGCCTCGTGAAAAGCCTAATCCAAACTCCACGCTGACCTTGGCATTTGGCATCTCAGAATCGAACTCGACGAGCAGATCGTTACTTGTTCCTACGTCGCGTAGACCCTGAATTTGAACCCCGGGAGGTCCCTCACACCAATCATTCACCTCCGCGGAAGCCATCATCCCCATCACGTCCGGCAGTGAGTTGCCAGTCTAGACGTCTCTTAGCTCATGGAACGAACACAGTATTGCAGTCCATGTCCACTTCCAGCTTCTCCCTGCTCTTTGCTTTGGGGTTGGGGTGGGGTTGGGCTTGCCTAAAGGTACTCCACCCAAGTACTTTACTTGCACTTGTTGGTTCATGGAAGAGAGAACAGCGTGGCCTACATGTGTCATGTACGTTACAATTGTGCTTAATCAGAAAGCGTGTTTTTTGTAGATCCGTCGACTGTGATTATCTGAGCATTGCATCTGTGAGTTGAGTGTATGAGCAACAGGTCGGATTTCCTTCCCAAGTTATATTCGACTTGTCTGCTTGACACATGGTCACAAAGGACTGTCTTTGGGAAAAGAGACCATCAAATTCTCATACCCTTGCTCCGTAGAACATTCACGGTCGACTGTCCCGTATACCCTATCCAGTCGCCCAGTGCGCCGACGAAGCCGCCGACTTTGGCCAAATCCCCAAGCCGCGAGTCCAAGAACTGCTCAGTCTCGACAAAATCTTTTGATGTATCCTGTGTCATAAACACTTCCGAGGCCGAGTATACCGCAGATAGAGTGGCACGTTTCGTATACCAGCTGCTGTCAACACTCTGGTCGCCCGCGAGGAACCAAATTTCGTCGGCAAGTTTGGCTAATTCGGCGAGGGAGGCAGGCACGTATGTCGGTTGAGCCATGATAGCAAGTGCCTAGAAATCACCAATTATCAATACATAAACGTCAAAAGTACATCCAGACGAGTCTACATACATCTTGCCAACGGTGAATAATGGGTTCATTTGCTCTTAATCGTGCTAGAGCCAATGTTCTCACTTTTGCCCCCACGCCTAGTTTCTGACCTATGCTTTCTTCACCATCTCCTGGAAATTGCACCGAATCTTTCAATGCTAATCTCTGGGTAACAAGGTGATAATTGACCAAGTCGAACACTCCCCGCGGCAATAGATTTGTTGACACATCTAAATAGCCAGCGTCTCGGGCGCCTAGCTTAAGCGCAGCGGTAGTAAATCCATTGCCCGGGACGTGAGACAATGCAGCGGAGAGGATTGCGGATTCGACAGGCTGAAATGGCGGCGGCTCCGGGTGCTCGTAGGAATGATAAGAGCGCCTTAATCTCGAAGCCAGCGGGCGGATAGAGGTTGGTCGGAACGTTCCGAGGAAGTTAATAGACAGTCGTACAGAAGGCATGGCAATATCTGAGGCGCAAAATGGATTTCGAGTGATCCTGAAAGTACACGGATGAATTTCTGGCGAAGCGACAATGGCAACCGCGTCGTATAGTAGGTACGGCGGAGACCAATTGGCGATGATGAACGGTGAACGATGAATCGAGAACTACAATTTTCGATCTCGTGAGGGATTAGCGGACATGGTCAAGGTTGGGTTGACTTTCGGTGGCGTTGGTTCCAGCCTTACCCCGTTCTAAACACTTTAGTGCCACCAACTCACGTGGAGACATGATTGACGAAACCCCTGTAGAACGCGTCTTTTCACGCGTTCCTCCCTCGGACCCCCATTCTCGCCACGATACCGAAGATCTTGGACAGTTTCCCTTCCACGCCAACAATTCATATTGTACGGCATATGTCATACAGCGAAGGCATTCTCTATTAATATATTACATTCTACTCTCCATCTTTCAGCATTTTGTCGATATTGCTTGGTTCTGTCGATCGTGCTCCCTGCCTTCCCACAATTCCAGACCGACCGTCGACATGGCACGCCAGAAGGTGGAGCTCAGTGAGTATGAGCGCAAGCGCCAGGAAAATATTGCGAAAACGCAGAAGTTGCTGCGGGACCTGGAGATGGAAGCAGCTCAAGCCGGCATCGCTCCCACTGCCAAAAAGACCACGTCTACCAAGCCGAAACCCAAGAAAGCAGCACCCAAGAAGATCAAGCAGGAAGAGGTAGTGCCTCGTCGTACATCCTCTCGCTTGAGGGGCATTGAGGCCGATAGTGATAAAGCGAAGCGCAAAGCCGAGGAGGAATATGTTGCCATAAAGGAAGCTGATCGAGCGAAAAGGCAACGCATCAGCGACGCGTTCAACTTCAGCGACATTGTAGTAGCTGGAAAGGGATGGGATCAGGCCGGCAATTTCCTCTCTACTGTGGGCCCAGCCAACCCTTACGAACGGACATTTGACGCGGATGATATCAAAGAGACAAGTGATAAAGAGTTGAAGGCTCTCCGGGAGCGCATGAATGGGCTTGAGCTCTGGGAAGATTTCGAGCCCAATGAAATTAAGCTTACTCCTGAGCGCATTGTAAGTGATTGCTATTTGGAGCGCCATGCAAAGGATTAACATGAAAGCAGTACTCCATCGGATTTCATCCAAGCGCAGACAAACCGCTTGTCTTCGCAGGCGACAAACTTGGGAACCTTGGGATATGTGATTGCTCTCAGAAGTCTTCGGAAATAAAGCAAGAAGATGATGAAGACGCGGAATATGAAGGCCCAAGTATCACCACATTAAAACCTCACACCCGGACTATACACACTTTCCAATTCAGTCCTCACGATGCAAATGCTCTGTATTCGGCTTCGTATGATTCCACGGTCCGCAAGCTGGATCTTGCTAAAGGTGTCGCTGTGGAAATCTACGCACCGGCCGAAAAGAACGAAGATGCGCCGTTGTCAGGCGTGGAAATCTCCGAAGACGACGCAAACATGCTGTACTTTTCGACTCTCGATGGTCATTTTGGCATGTACGACATGAGGACGCCGTCAGAGAAATCGGCTGGACTACAAGTCTTCAATTTGTCAGACAAGAAAATTGGAGGGTTCAGTTTGCATCCTTTACAGCCACATCTGGTAGCCACCGCCTCATTAGATCGTACACTCAAAATTTGGGATCTGCGAAAGATCAATGGTAAAGGCGATTGGCGGTTGCCAGCGCTTGTCGGCGAACATGAAAGTCGCCTCTCTGTGTCACATGCCGCCTGGAATTCAGCAGGGCAAGTGGCCACCGCCTCCTACGACGATACTATCAAGATACACGATTTCAGCAAAAGCTCAACCTGGACAGCCGGTACATCCTTGACTGATGCTGAGATGAAACCGTCCATTGTGATACCACACAACAACCAGACAGGAAGATGGGTGACGATGTAAGTTATTTGACTTTCCCACGACGATGACCAATATTGGTCACCATGCGACTGTACCATAATTTGTCAGGCTGACTATGTTGTTCGTTAGATTGCGAGCGCAGTGGCAGCTCAACCCCCAGGACGGTGTGCAACGATTTTGTATAGGAAACATGAACCGCTTCGTCGATATCTACACGGCGAAAGGCCAGCAGCTCGCTCAACTTGGAGGAGAAGGGATTACAGCCGTTCCATCTGTGGCTAAATTTCACCCCACCCTCGACTGGGTTGCCGCTGGAACGGCTAGTGGAAAATTGTGCCTTTGGATGTAATATGGCCACTCCCAGACAAGAAAACATGTTGTCCATGATATTTTATCGATTCCCTGACCATCTAAACCTCGGATTTGTCAAGGAGCTGCTAAGGAAATGTTGCGTATTAAGCGAGTTGCGACATATGTTGGGCTGTTTAACGCCTGGAAGTAATAGATTACCGGCTAGTCCGAGATGAAGGACAAATGAGGTGGCTCCTCGATATTAACTATGGGCACCTACAACGCGCCGATTGAATCTTTCTCACGCGTTCTTCCCTGGTTTGTTGTTCTCAGAAAGCAGACTTGGACTTTAAGATGAAGGTTGCTCTCCAAAAGCACAGTGCAGCCTCGATCAAATATCGAGGGACTTCGACAAGAAGCGCCTCCTGCAATGAACACAGATCTAAAATTCTGGGCTGATATTTGCAACGGGCGTTCTGAATCTCTCACTCATCATGGCTGAAGTTTGCCATTGTCGATATGAACTTTCTTGATCAGTCAGCGTCATACGAGCGCGCGGACATGGGAACCACGGTTTCCCCATGTGACTCAGCCACAACGCGATACACTGCGTTACGTCAACTAGGATACACAGACCTAATTTTCATAGCTATCATACCTAGACTGCCTCCTAGCCTCTGTCATCTCACCGCTCCTCATCGTGAACTTTTCAGAAGTGTCCCAGTTGGGTACCTTAACCCGTTCACTATAGGACGCAGGCGGGGTGGCTAATAAGCTAAATATACCCTTGCGCCAACGCCAAAAACTGGAGAAATTAAGGTTAAGGTGTGGCCCCGAGGGCGGAGCGATCATTACATATGGGTCTAACCCAGCGACATCACATTAGTCCGTCATTGTATACGCCAATCATTGTTAGCATTGGTCTCCATGCGCCGGCGCATCCGCGAGAAGTGACAGGAGTGTATGATGCTCTGAACCACAAAGGATTTCTAGACGGAGAACAGTGTAGATCTTTTCTACAGAAGTCTCGCTTTTCCTCGAAGAAGATGTTATGGAGAAACTCGAAACACGCTATCGATTTTTATATTCACGCATACTGCAGGCAGGTTCGCTTACAGCTCCACTCTCCATAGGCTCCGGAGCTGTGGTTTTCGATATTGAGGGTCCTGTGACCTGTGCAACGGCTATCATATGTGCTGATCGTCTCGTGTTTGAAGCTTAGTACCGCTGGCGGAGTGACAATGCCACCGCCTCGATACCTTACGATGCAACCTTTGCCGTGCTAAACTTGGCGATAGTGCTGCTGTAGTGCGAGGCTGAACGTACCGCAGGAACGCTACCTGAAAGGGTAACTGAATTCTCCGGCCATGACAATGCGCATCGCTGGTTGCTCTCGGTGTGAGTAATTATTATAGTGTGAGGGGTGGATAGATGCCGGGTTCATGATTGCCCCTCATGCACATATAAAAGGCCTGGCATAGACAACTCATTCCAACTCTCCCATTATCACTCAACACTCACAGTCAAACTCTTCGATACTTTTACAATTTCTTAATCTACTAATTCAAAACAATCACACTCGCTTCAATCACCAAAATGAAGTCCATCATCGCCATCTCCGCAATCGTTGCAACCACTCTCGCTCAAGCTCCCCCGTACTTTGGAGTTATGTCTGCACGCAGTGCTTCTCCTATTCATCTTCTACCACTCACTGCACGTGGCGGGAAGTTCTTTCTTGGTGGGCCTGGTCCATCTGCGTACTGCCCGCCTCAGGTTGGCGATGCTTGCCCTCCCGGTAATTCCACAGTCCTTGCTGGCGGATATGGCGGGCTATCGCTCGGCGTAATTGTCCCAGGTGGACAGCAAGGTAATTCCAGACAAAACTTTGGAACCACAATGGATAGCTGACAAAAATCCTAGTCTACGTAGCTCCCGACGGCACTCTCGGCTACACCATCGCCCACTCAGCATACAAGCCCACTGGCTCGGTCGTCGACGGTTGGTCCAGAACCGAAGGTGACAACTTCGGTAATTTGGCATTTACAGGGGGTTTGTATGCCTGCCCGGCCAGTGAAGGCAATGGGTACCAGGTCTTTGGTGGGATCGGTGGTGTTGTATTCGACCCAGCGTGCCTGGGCTTTAATGCTCTAACATGTAAGTTGGCGAACGAGTTGTGATCCGTTCGAAGCTAATGTTTGTGACAGATAATACTACCCAGGCTGGCGCGTGGCAGTACTAGAATCCCGCTATCTTCCAATTAGATAAGTGTGGAGAAGAATATGGATGGATTCACGAAGACTGAAGAGATATGACGCGTATCTAATGATCTGGCTTACTTAATGACCACACCCTGCTGCAATACAATCTTAATCCTTTCAATCTCATCATTAGCAGTCCCATCTCCAAATGATAGATTGTTGATAGTAACAATTTTGTCTCTGCTTTTTAGTCCCTTGGTGATTGTAACATCCGATTTCGGTACTTTGAGGATCTATTCGCTGACATCAACAACCCATATACACCAATACACATCTCCTAGTCGTTTAAAATACTCACCCCAGCAATGATTGACTGAACAGCTTTGTTGGCTTCTCCTTCTCGAGCTTGCGCTGCAACGCATACTTCAATGCCTTCTTCCGTCACAGCTCCAATGCCTTCTCGTTTGGCATTAACTCCAGGCTTCACCCGACAAGACATTTGAATGCAGCCGGATTGTGTGTTTGATCCTTTGGTGGCAATAAACCGGATAGCCTGTGTGAACATCTCCTATGACCATTGATGTGTGAGAAGGACAAGTCACCTGCATGTCCCAAAGAAGCGGTGGAATCTGAACCGAGGCAAGCCGGCTTGGCACTTTAGTGCATCTCCAAGGCCGTCCAAAAGCTGCTAGGGTACTTACAATGTCAGTTCATACTGTAACAACATCTCGTTTCTGTGAATGCACTCTTGTTGTAGAAGGGAAAACCAGCCAATTGCTACCAAGTGCCTTTGGATCGCACCCACTGTACCAATGCGGGCATCAACCATGCTTTTACTGTGTACATATCTTCCTTCTCCCTCCGAGATCGCACCGCGGCTGTCTACAACTCCGAGCTAGTGGGGGTCCGTGAGATTGAGTCTCGTGTATTCCTGTACTTAGGGGAACAACTTCAGAACACTTCCCTTAAGTACAGGTATAGACGTGAAAGAAACTTCACAGACGCCAAATTACCTAAGATGACCGCGCAAGATAAAAGCCGGCCAACTGGTCATTCCTCTTCCTCCTCCATTCCTGACTCTTTCAACACATTTTAACCAGCCTTGACATTCCTCGTGTCCAGTATAGCCGACAGTCCTAGGACGCATATTCAAGGTACGCCGCAGCGATAGACTGGTAGATCGAGGCAGGATTACGACATCTTCTCCGAGACACTGGTACGTAGTCACCCCGTCCCATGAACCCGATAAACCGCAACATCGATAAGAGGACTGATCCAGCCCGCCCCGAACCACATTTCTCATCTGACGCTCCTACAGCACACTTCTTACGACATGACTTCAGCGCCAACACTGCAACCCAAATTCTTGCCTAAGCGCAATGAATTGGGCATCGTGGCTGTTGGTTTCAGCGGTGGACAGGTATGCCATGTCTACGTCTCTTGGTTCTCGTGCAAAAGACTAACTCTCAGGACAGCCGAAACCTGGTGTCGATGCTGCCCCGATGGCCCTTATCGAGTCTGGACTCATTCAGCAGCTCAAAGAGGACCTAGAATACAATGTAACATTCGACGGCCAGGTCCGCTCATATTCCGAAATCCTCCCCACAGAAGATCCCGACTATCGAGGAATGAAACGACCCAAGTTCGCCAGCGCGGTAACCAAAGATGTGAGCGAGCAGGTGTACGAATTTGCGAAAGACGGGAAACTCGTCTTGACTCTTGGAGGAGATCACTCGATTGCAATTGGAACCATATCAGGAACTGCGAGAGCGATTCGTGAGAGGTTTGGGAGAGAACTGGCCGTGATCTGGGTCGATGCGCATGCCGATATCAACACACCTGAGAGCTCGGAAAGTGGCAACATTCATGGAATGCCTGTATCTTTCCTCACCGGATTAGCCAGCGAGAAAAGAGAGGATATCTTCGGATGGCTTCAAGACCATCACCGATTAAGCCTTAAGAAACTCGTCTATATTGGCCTCAGAGACATCGACAAGGGTGAGAAGAAGATCCTCAGGGAGCACGGCATCAAGGCATTTTCCATGTACGATATTGATCGGTAAGTTCGGTTCCTGAATGTTCTATTATTTTATAATGCTAATATTCCGGACAGTCATGGTATCGGAAAAGTTATGGATATGGCTCTAGGTTGGATCGGCAGCGATACGCCCATCCACCTTTCCTTCGATGTAGACGCTTTTGACCCTATGTGGGCACCAAGCACTGGAACTCCAGTTCGAGGCGGGTTAACATTGCGTGAAGGCGACTTCATCGCAGAGTGTGTGGCAGAGACTGGTTCCTTAATTGCGCTGGATCTAGTGGAAGTCAATCCTAGTCTTGAAGAACAGGGCGCTTCGGAAACAGTGCGCGCTGGTCTCTCGGTGATCCGGTGCGCTCTCGGCGATACTCTTTTGTAGACAATTGGGTTTGGATGGAAGATATTATTTTCTAGATTTCCATGAGGACTTGAAGACTCCATAATTCTTCTCCGTAATGTTGCTACGAATATACAATTTTTCAAATCACAAATCAGATGCGCCAAGTCATGAGTAAACAATGTGCACCTGACAGAAAAATATTGCTGAGGAATCTCGGCTCAGAGACCTAAACGGAGTTTACAGCTGACTACACCCACGAAAATGAATCGGAAAACTTGGTGAGCGAGCGGAAGTCCGCTGGCGAGATTCTTGTTTGTCGCATTTGATAGGAAGGTTCCAAAGGAACTTCATGTCCGATTATCGTAATACCATATATTACAATGAGGCGAAATTGAGATAACTTCTTGTTGATAGAGTTGCAAATCTGCATTTGCAGTATGGTGGGAATTGTAGAATAACGCTTTCAGCCAATTTCACCAAACCATAATCGATGACAAGGAGCATGGCATCTGCTCAGTTCACTCGCGGGATCGGTGTAGCTTACCCGCGCGTCGAATGTGCTCCAATATCTCCGTGTCGCCGCATCCATCGCGCTTGCGTTCGCCGATGTAAAACTTTCATGGTTTGTACGTCATGTGGTATTCCGCAAGTACCCGCGAAAATAAACATAACAACAGCCATAGGTACGTATGGTCAAGGATTTTAACATTCAGCTCAAAACATACACGACAATGCAACTTGTGAGGGCTTCACCTTGTCTGAAGCAATTTCCTTTGGGAGTCCGAGAGCTTGCGGCTCGGAACACAACTCGGAATGCATCTACACAATCAATCTGGCCGCGCTCAGCAAGCCAAGCCCCGAGTACAAGCTCAGGTTTGTCTAATGCTTTACAAAAGAGGGACATTACTATAGATCAATTGGATGGTGGAAGGGATAGTAAGTGGTCCTTTTAAAAAAACAATTCAATTGATGATTTTCGAAGCTAATTGGTTCTGTAGAGCGTGAGCGAGTGGTCGTACTTGGAAGCGGTTGGGCTGGATATTCTCTTGCCCGGCAACTTGATCCAAGCAAATATCAGTGTGTAGTAGTTTCTCCGAGATCATATTTCGCATTCACGCCACTTCTAGCTTCAACTGCAGTTGGTACTTTAGAGTTTCGGACAGCATTAGAGCCAATTCGAACCAGACGTACCAAGGTCGATTACTTCCAGGGATGGGCTGATGGAGTGGACTTCGAAAACAAAACCATTACGATAGAGCAGTCCGTTGATGACCCTACGACATCTTTGGCCCTGACAGGAGACCGCCATGCGCACGAAACGAAAGGACAGCGGGAGAAACAGAAACAGGTCGAGGTTCAAAAGGGCGAATTGTTCGATTTGAAGTACGACAAATTAGTCATCTCTGTAGGATGCTACAGTCAAACATTCGGAACTCCCGGCGTAAAAGAGCATGCGTAGGCTTCCCTCATCAATGTCAGTTTGATCCTGCTGACGATAGGTTTAGTCTGTTCCTCAAAGACGTCGGTGATGCGAGACAAATCCGCAATCGCATATTAGCTTGTTTTGAAGCCGCGGCACTACCAACAACATCCGATGAAACAAGAAAACAGCTACTCAACTTTGCCGTCGTAGGTGGAGGGCCAACCGGTATTGAATTCTCGGCTGAGCTTCATGATATCATTACCGAAGATCTGGCCAAGATATATCCTGAGTTAATCAAATTTCACCACATCACGGTTTATGATGTTGCAGAGAAGGTACTTCCAATGTTTGATGAGAAATTAGCCAAGTATGCCATGGAAACGTTCAGGCGCGAGGGCATATCTATCAAGACAAGTCATCATGTTCAAGAACTGAGACCAGGTGCTCCAGGAGAGCGGGTCGGATCGAAAAATGATCACCACATGTTCACATTGAAGGTAAAGGAGGAAGGAGATATTGGCGTTGGCATGGTTGTCTGGAGTACAGGGCTGATGCAAAATCCGTTTGTCGCCAAGTCTCTGAATAAAGTATCAGGGGTACCCGAGGGCAGTATTGAACTGCTGGACTTGGATTCAAACAAAGATATTGTTAAACCTACCCAGTGGCAGGTCAAAAAGGATAGTAGGAGCGGTTCCGTCTTTACGAATGAGCGATTGCAGATGAAACTGGAAACCACTGGAGGAAATGGGAAGAAACAGGAGGCCGTTATGAAAGACATCTACGCCATCGGAGACTGTGCTATCATGGAAGGCAGTGTCTATCCAGCTACCGCACAGGTTGCTTCACAGAAAGCCGTCTGGTTAGCGAAGCGCCTGAACAGGGGCGATCTTGAACAATCAAAATTTACGTGGAAGAATATGGGTATTATGGCCTACGTTGGCAATTGGAATGCTCTATTGCAGGGTGGAGAAGGCGGTGGAATTTCGGGCCGTGCTGCGTGGTTCATCTGGCGAGGTGCCTATCTGACGAAGAGTGTGAGTTTAAGGAATAAAATCCTCATTCCTACATACTGGTAAGTGCATCTTTGGAGGATAAGTTCAATACATGCTAACACGATCAAGGTTCATCAATTGGTTGTTTGGCCGTGATATCAGCCGGTTTTAAATGTTTTGTTGTAGTGGACCTGTTTGGTTCGTACACTGCGGCTCTGGAGCACCGGTGTTTGTTGTACTTCTAAATGTATTAACCGCTCCCTTTCTTTTCAATACACACGCATTCCTGACGATGAGGTGATCACGGGTGGGTGGGGCCGTCACTCTCACCGTATTTACCTGCATCACTGTCTTTTCACTCTCGCTCCCGTCTATTCACCTGCATCACTGTCTTTTCACTCTCGCTCTCGCCTATTCACCTGCATCAATATATCTTCACTTTCACCGTGTTCACCTGCATCACCTCGAGTAGATGACTCACGTTCACTATGAAGGGTTCAATGAGAAGAGGAAGTAAGGAACTCTCCCAGAAGTTTGCATTAGCTGAGAGGACAAACGCTCGTACTCTCTGATCCCTACTCTAACAGTTCACCTACCACTTCCACTGCCGTGCGTTAGAAACACCCTGTCCTCTATATTCGCCCTATATACGTCAACATGGTGTCCAGCATAGCAAAAGAACGTCCTATCACATCTTGGAATTTGGAATCAATCACAATGCCTAAGCTGCTTATTGAGGAATCTCAAGACATGCCTGTACGATTGGTACTCGATCGGAATAATGAGGAATTCGGAGTCGTTCACTCAACGGGCCCAGGAACAATTAGGTTGGCGCAACACCTTAACGATAGTCCGATTTGCTTCTGCGCAACCTGGGCAGTTGCGGTCTGTCACCGAGATGGAACTAGAAAGATATCGGTGCTCCTCGCAGCAAATCTTCAGGTCGACCTTATTTTCAAGACATGCGATGAGGAATATGCATTCCTCATTATGCTCAAAGGTTTAGCAACTACATCGCTGACCTTGTATGAGGTTCCACAGCCTACTGCGTAAGTTCACTTCTTGATCTCGAGAGACTAAAAGCTAACCAAACCCTCAAGCAAATCATCGGACCCGTTTCTGTTCGCTAACTTCAGCATGATCAAGTCCGGGTATGTGGGAGCCGGAAACGCTGAAGCTTTAGCCGCTGTGCATGACCTGGGCCGGAACCCATATAAGCAGTAAGAAGATGAGAAGCAGGGAAGGTATCTTTACTAACTTACCTTTACAGATTTTATGGACGAAATGAATGGGCGGATTACACCGTGATAGCGCAAGGTGAGGAGTTTCCAGTCCACAAGCTTGTGTAAGTATACCATATACCTAATGAGTCGAACTTTACCTGACAAACCGCCAGGATCTGTTCGCAATCGTCGTTTTTTGCAGCCGCTTGTCGTCCTGGATTTCTGGTAAGTGCAAATCATAAGAAAAGCCAAACATGTACATGAATCTCATGTACAAACAGGAGGGTGCCACTGGCCGCTTGGAGCTTGAAGAAGACCCCGCCACTATTGAAGCGTTGATTGGTGAGCTATATGGAGCAAGGAATGCCGTCACCGGTTCAATTTTTACGGGATTTGCATTGATCCACGAGCTTGAGAAAGACTATAGGCTCCGAGTTCTCCTCAAGTTGTGCATTGCTGCGGACAAGGTCAGTGTGCCAACGATGAGTTTGACATGACCAACAGCTAATCACCGCGATAGTACAACCTCGAAACGATCAAGGTCCGAACCGCTGAAGCCATCGCGGATCGTCTAGAACTTGTTCAAGACCCTTGGATTGTAGTCGACTATGCCAACGAGATCAACGACTACATGCCGGAGAATGACGACAATGAAGGACTTCCAAAGAAAGATGCGGGACTTCGGGAGACCATTCTGGAACATATCGAAGCGCGACTGCCAGCAGTCAAAAAGGACCCAGCTGCGTATGAGTATTTGTTGCAGAGCCCTTTCATCCTGGAAGGGCTTGTCAATCGACTGAGCGAAATTGTTGAGAATGGTGTGTTTAAACTACACAAACACATCGCTGGCCTACCCACATCAGCCTCGAGCGCAACGAAGACAAGGAGGTCAAATCGCCTGTCCATTAGAGATTTGACGGCTACTCCATGAACATGACAGTTCGAACGAAATTGATGTCGAACGAATTCGCGTTGGTGATAATCTGGAGTTGGCGGCGTTCTGGAGTTAACTTTGTCTGAATGAAACAACAATGCGTTTCTGGGACGTATGATTGGCCGTTGGTTGAATGGAAATGGGGAAGTTCGGTTTACCATGGGAATGGGACGGCTACGGTACCTTTGGGGTTGAACTTGGGAAGAAGCCTGGATGGGCACTTCCCTAACATATATGCGTCGATTGGCCAAGGTCATTAGCATCGATGCAGCGTCGTTAGGTTACTGGGAGTTCTATGATTCAATAGTAAAGATCCTGAAACAGCAAGACATGACTTCTTTCCCAAAATCCCAGTTTTTTTTTGAACCCAAAAGTTATTACTGAGTGCGGGGATTGATTTGGAGTGTCTAACACTACACGTGCCCCCGCGTCGCACTAAACCCTATCCATCACGATCCCCGCAAGCAACCATTTTCCAAACGCGCCTTCTTTCACCAAGCACACGTAATAGTGTCTCAACCCACCCCTCATAATCTCAATGACCCCCTCCGTCGCGCCCGCCGTCCCCAACGGAGCACCCCTCCCCGCGAAACCGTCCAAAGCCAATGCCAATGCCCAGCGCTCCGTAGACCCCAACGTCCTCGAGGTCGGCTTCGGGAATCTGCTCGTAAAACCATGGTATCCTTCGTTCTATCCCGAAGAGCTTGTTGGACGCACAATAGACCGGTTATACGTATGCCAGTGGTGTTTCAAGTATAGTAAGGAACTGATCAAGTTCTTGGGGCATTTGAAGGTGTGTCCATGTCGGACGAGTCCGCCGGGGGAGAAGGTATATTCGAAAGGTGGATATAGCTTGTATGAGATTGATGGAGAGGAGTGTAAGGTATGTGTGCAATCTTCTTGCTTTTGGGATCGCGTTTAGGCTGACGGACGACTTGTGCAAGTAGCTCTATGCGCAGAATCTTTCGCTCTTTGCAAAGCTCTTCCTCGATACCAAGAGCGTGTTCTACGATGTCACGACTTTCCTCTATTACGTTCTTGTCGCACATGCTCCCTCACCCGATATAACGCTCCCCGACCTCTTGAATTCGAACCATAATGGAGGAATTATGGACGCCCCTCCTGTTCCCGACTCCAATCCACAACCACCGCAGCAACCACAAGCGCAGGTCGTCGGTTTCTTCAGTAAAGAGAAAATGAGCTGGGACAATAACAATCTAGCATGTATACTCGTGTTTCCACCATGGCAGAAGCAAGGCCTCGGACAAATACTCATGGGCGCGAGTTACGAGATGAGTAAAAAGGAAGGCAGATTAGGAGGACCCGAGAAACGTACGTTTGCCAACTTATTTCTTACATCAGGAATGTCACTGACGAAAGGATAACCTACAGCGCTCTCAGAGCTCGGTCGCCGCGCATACATACACTACTGGTCCCAAACAATCGCCCGCGCCATCCTATCTGCGCCCTCGAAGAAAGCACTCACGGTCCTCGACCTCTGCAACGAAACATACATCGTGCCTGAGGACATAATAACAACGCTACAGATCATGGAGGTCCTGGAGCACAAGAAAAGAAGTGGTACGGATGCGGTCATCAATAAAGGGAGGGTCAGGGCATGGGCTGAGTCCCATAATGTGAATCTGAACAATCCGATTGATACCGATGGGTTTATTCGTGCTACGAAGGGCGCGGGGGTGACAGATGAAGGGAGTGATGATGTAGATGCAGATGAGATGGAGGAATGAATATGGAAGTTATACATGGAGGGAGGATTGGCGGGAGCTATTGGCGTTTTTGGTGCTGTATACCCTTGGTTATGGAAGGATGGAAATTACCGGGCCTTGTTGATCAATTATGGACGAAGTGCAAGATACATGATTAGAGTAACAAATTCATCGTTTGTGACCATGTTTGAAAACGTGACTATTCTTCTTTCAAAGTATATACCACCACTGCACGCGTTTTCCGGGGGAAGAATATGAGTTTCGGGGAGACATGAATGGCGATTGATACCCGGAGCTAATGCATGATATCATCAAGAACGTTTCTCCTCCGTATTCATACCAGAAAAAAAAATAACATGTTGTGAAATGATGACGACTCCTACTTTGGGTATCTACTCGTCCAAAACCAATGACTCCAATGTCCCAAGACCAAGATTCGGCATTTTACCAAGGCCAGCTATCCCAAAAACGCCAGGCCCATAGACAGCCAGAATGAAACAGATCATGTAATATCAACCCTTCCTCAGATCTCTTTCTCAGACTTGGCTTTTCCCTCCAAATAACCCACCACATCCCCACATCTCTCTAGTCTTGCTCTTGTCTCCGGTAAACCCTTGTCCAGCCTGGCCAAACCCTCAACGGCCCGCTCCCAATTCCTCCTCACCTCCTCGTGTCGCTTGAAACCCTCGACACCAGTGACAACACCGCCCTGTTCCCCCACCACACTTCTCGCACCTTCCTCGCCAGCAATCCTGTCCTTCTCCAGAGTCTCTAGGTCGCGCTCGAATCCCTCACGGAAGCTCTGCGCCGCGAGCGCTGGTGTATTCCTCCGATGTTGTGATATCTTTCCAATCAATTTATCGCGCCGCACATTCAAATCTGCAAGCCTCTGTCGTAGCTTCTCATCATAGGCCTCGAACTCTTCAATCTCGATGACGCTCTGTCCAACTGCACCGCCTTCCTGCTCGCTATCAACAACATCATTGCCATTGATGCTGATGTTCTGCCTCATGCCCTCAAGTACTTGGGCGACGAAGGCGTTGACGAGGTCTTCGGTCTTGTGCCGGAGCTCATCGGGTTCTGGGGCTGCGGCAGAATCGTTCGGTACCGCGGGAAGGTGGAGGTTGAGTTTTTGGAGGGCGAGGGCGCGGATCTGATTTTGAAGATAGACAAGATCCGCAGGAGATTGGAGTTCGATCTTGCGGTGTTGGGTGTCCATTTGGAGGATGGCTGATTTTAACGCGTGTCGTTATCTTTGTTGACGATTGATATACTTTAATTAAAGTTGGATTGGATTGAAGTTCCTGGATCGCTGGTGCTGTGATGGGCTTCCAATTGCTTTGTGGTCGCATGCAGCACAAGTGAGTTCAAGAGAGTGTGTTTGGGGGGGTTGTCTCGGCTCTGGCATTTGTTTTGAGAATCCCCGACTTGAGTTGCGCGAAGTCACGTGTTGATAAAGACCTTATCGCGGCTAGCGACGGCGGGGCAGTCGTGTTCAACCGACACACTGATGACGAGATAGCACATCATATCGGCATGTCTACTGATGGATGGATGGGTCCGGTGCTGGTGTAAGCCCAGATGTAGATTATAATTCAAATATAGACCAAGTGAATGAACCAAGAAGAGTGAGCGTGACCCAAGATGACTCCCCTACCTAACGCCTTGAGATTATGGAAACCGACCCAAGAACCAAATACCAACAAAATGATAAACTCCCTCAAAGCCTCAAAAATGATAGTACCCCGAATGAACCAACGCTGAAGTGAAAGTCAAATACACCCACTAAAAACCAAACACCTGGTATAAGCCAACATCTTGTTTGTATAAATCGCCGCTGATTCCCTATGCCGCTATCTACGTTATGACGGAAACAAGTTCGCGACCTCTTCATCGGTAACAAAGATATCCTGTACAGGGTCTTGTTTGCGCTCGATGTCTTCGTGGTGATATTCGGCGTAGGAGGGCAAGAAGATCTCTGTAATAGTATATTAGCAAGCTGCTATTACATATCGACAAAGATGGTAATCATGGGCCACTAGATTGATACACGCTCAGGGCATTCGAGGCGGGGCAATGCGAGACATAATGGTTGTCGGAGATTTGAAACAGCGGAACACTGGGGACTCAAAGATAGCCTAGAGATAGACGAAGAAGTGAAACATACCTTGGTTCCAGTGGAAACCCTGCGAAGCTTTTACGCAGGAAATCTTGTGCCCATGGTTAGTGTTGATCCGTAAACCTCTCCTCAGGTCTTGAGCTACCAACGTACCAGTCTGGGATATTCGGAGTTGCCGATGTTGATGACTGTGTGCTCTGCCTGGGTGAAGGCTTGTGCTTTGAGGCAAGGTCAGCCGTCGTGCCTATTTGAAGGGGGGTATGGGGGGCCGTACACATCAATGAAGGCCTTCGGTCACGATAAGATGGGCTTTGTGAGGCTGCGGGACTAGATGTAGAATTCGTTGAACCAACACGATTGCCTGGAAAGCTGTTGTATCCGAACGAGGACGAGGACGAGGACGAGGACGGGGAGGGCCCGGTGCAGCTTGGAGTCGCGGTGGAGTTGTTCTCGCCATGCCTCTTCTTCCGCCGGGGAATAGCAATGGAAGAAGACATGCTGAAACGTGAAGCGAGCGCCGGATAATGCTGGAAGATTGCCTGGCACGCAGCAAAGATGGTGAGTGGGGTGGGAGACTGGAGGTAAAAGAGTGTAGGATGGAGAGCAGGAGACGACGATGAAGACGGAGACGTGGACGTAGACTTGGACAGGCAGTCGGGCGAGGTGCAAGGTACACTCACACACTACGAAGCACTCTAGGCAAGCAGCTGGAGAGGACGAATGAGGTCACACGCTGTCGCCTAGAAGGGCGTGCACTTGGGTGCATGCGCCCCAGTCGCTATCCTGGGGTGGGGCCTGCGCCCACCTCGTCTTATCAGCCATCATATCTATCCCCGCAGGCAGGCCACACCTGCACGATTATTCAAATGCTCTCCCAGGTTCAACCACACAATGTCACGTTGTGTGTTGTCTGGCTCTCTTTCGGGACCAAGTGACAAAGAACCATTCATTACTCGGTGTGATTACAGCCCTCCTCGTGGAGCATTCGCTATCGTACAAGGGATATCGTATGACGCTACATTGCCAGACAAAGGAAATCAAAACGACCATTCGCTCGGTCCTGCCGAAAACATAACCCCACGAAAAACACTGGCAGCAGAACCCCTCCCCCTTGCCGATTGTCGTACCCAAGCATTACTATGCCATATCCTAAATCCTATAAAATGTGTTTGAGAGCGAGAGATTAAGAAGGGGAAACATAGTAAACACGCGTTATGTACCCATAAAGATAGAAAATGAAAAACATCCGTTGGCCGTTGATAAGGAACCACAAAGCCTGGATGTGGGAGATCGTCGAGCAGCATCCTCACCTTTTCCCGTATGTTTCTCCCCACCTATCCATACATGTGGAATATTCATATATGACACCCTGGGTATCCTGGGATAATAACAAATTCCGACCCCCAGTACTCCAAACTCCCGGCTCCCAATTTTCCTGGTGCATAAGCTCTGTTATTTGAGAAAACTCAAAGGTTGTACGCCGCGTTCGACATCAAATTACGAGGCAAGAAATCGGGATTCGTAAGTGTCGTTCAAATCGGAAAAGGTGCGTTTACCACCCCTTTTTGCGTGCAAAACGCTTGTTGAGAAGGACCAGTACCTTGGTCACGTTGAATTGAACGTATTCTAGATCGAGGTCCTCCTGATTGTCTTTTTGCATCTCCAATAGATCGTCCAATTTGAGATCAAGCTCAAGCAACCCGCGGTTGCGACCTTTGTAATGGAGCGAAATAACAAACGTTCCTGGAAGTGGGCTGGTGAAGTTGAAGTAGATATTGGCCCGTCGATTCTCGGGTACGTTGCTCTTTTGAATGACGCCTTCCTTCTCCAGTTGCTGATGGGTGAACTTGTATGGCCCAAGAACCTGGTGTTTCTGCTGCTTCCTGGTCTTGCCCTCGGACTGGCTGCGAACGTTGTGTAGATATGATTTGTAGGTTTCCAGCTGTCCCACCAAGTACGCATTGTGATCGCGAATTGTTCGGAACACCTCCTCGAGCTTCTTCGTCTCTTCGATGACCTTCTCTTTCATTGATCCCAGATGCACGAGCTCTTGCTCCACCTCATCACGCAGCAACGAAAACCCGTCTTCTTTGTCAATGACCCCAAGTTCTTGAAGCTGGCTTAGTAACTCCATGCTTCGGATGCCTTTCTTGACCATGACCGAGTCATTCTTCGTCGTTGCCGCAGCTTCAGCAATACGATCGAGCCTCAATGGCCTGCGTGTGATGGAGCTATTTGGGGGAAGGGATCGCAAGATCATGACAAATGTAGATTTTGCCTCCATGAAGAAGATTTCTTCCTGGGTAATGTCCAGGGCCGCGGTGAAATCATCCAAAGCTGTTTCCCATTTGCTGAAAAGCGGAAGGTTGATTGCTCGATTTTCTTTGCGTGGGAGTTGAGCTGGAGCGGGCCCGAGCTCTTGGAGAATGACTCCAAGATGTGAGCTTTCATCTTTGGCCTGTTTGAGCCAATCAGACCCCGGTTTCGTGTCCACCTGCGCGCCAGAACTTACCAGTTCTGTGGCATGTCTCTCCAACAAAGCATGTGTGGCATACACTTCGTTGAGAGTGATTGAGAGCTCGAGGTCTCTCTTCGATAATGCGACATAGTTGTCCATTTCTAGGCTCTCATAGAAGTCCTGAACTTCACATAGATCTAAAAGAAATTTGTTGATGCGCTCTTTATTCTGTTGAATGAATGGCTGCAGCTTAACCATATATGGTTCTTTGGCATACGATGGCTTGTTGGCCAGATTTTGCAACATCTTCGCAATGTATGTGAGGGTCCTCTTCGGATTTTCGGCCGGAACGGCGTCAATGAGCATATAGGATCTCGGAGTGACAATGGCGGGGTTTATAAAACGTAGAAAGAAGAAGCCGCCAATGAGCGTACAAATAGTTTGGTCCTGTGCGTCTGGATATTTACGTCGAGACAGACTACGGATCTGCTTACAGATCCAGCGAATGCCGTATGGCGTCTCTTCCAAGTTATTGATGATGGTGGTCAGGAAATTATTGGCGATTTCCATGAGCATGGTCAGTCGTGGGGCGATTATTTGCTGTACTGTTTCGTTTTCGGCGGCCTGTTCTGCAGTCACACCCTTGGGGAGATTTGGTGGCAGGCGTCCTTCCTTCTCCTCAATTTCAGCGACCATTTTCTCATAGACCTTGAGAGGATTGATTTCTAGGTCCAAGTCCTTGAGTTCAATCAAGGAATTGATGCTGTCTGCAAGGACAATCTTGAGATAGCTTTGGCCAGGACCTCGCCGGGTATACGTGGTCATCATACGAGAGACTGGGGTATTAGCACGAAGTAGAGAACTATAATCAGGGGTATTGTCGAATTGGTATGTCAGAACGGACTGTTTATGGGTGGTTAATTGAGGTCCTGCAGACACTGGGAATCTGGACTTACCTGAAACATAGTCAATAGTAAATGCTCCTCACGACTCTCATACTGGTTCCCGTATATAGTGAACATGACAGTTTGCAAGAGCGCATCAATCTCAGCCATGGAAACGAGTCGGCAAAGGTGTGCAATGTGTTTTGGTTCCGACTGGAGGAGGAAAAGCAAGTTGCCATACTTTTGGGTCTTGTCATCGTTGGGAAAAAACCCTTCTTGCAACTCGGCGGCTTCGTCTAGGTGACTGGCGACTTCATTTTGCTGCGTTCGGGGTTAGTGGTCGTCAGGAGCCAAAGAAGAATACAGAACACATACCTCCTCCAGAGCCATGCGGTTCTGGATGAGCAAGGCTATGCGAGAATCAAGATATCTCACATCCTTCTCAAGAACAAAATTCTTCTTGGATTGCGAGGAGATTTTTGATTTCAGTTCACGTAAAATCTTTTGGGCTACAAGATGTCAGCATGCCAGACGCCAGCAGAATATAATTTTACGTACCTCGTGCCAAATCGTCTTCAATCTCCAATTCTTTATCCTTGGCAGACATGGACAGGTACAGTGCAGTGACTGAGTATCGCTTTGACTGTCGCACTGAACGAGAGCCATCATGGGAAGACATTGTATTCTGACGCGACACGGGTATGAAGGAGGACGACGACGATGTGGATGCTCGCGAAGGAGCGTGGAGCATGGATACGGCCATATTTTCGAGAGAATGCGGTAAGGTCACAGTCTAGATGGGCTGCTGTAGAGAAATGCTGTTCCACGAGCGCTGGTGGGCTGATGGATACGTCGACAAAGGAGGACAGGGCTCAGGTACGTGTGCAGCAGTACCAATGGCGGGTCTACCGTTCGAAGCAGCGCTTTGTGTCCGGCGTGAATATTCAGGATCTAGGGGAGAGGGGTGGTAAAGATTCCTTTGTGCACGTCGAGTAGGCGGCGGCGGCGGCGGCTCAGCCAAGCTACACCAGGACGAGCCAGACCAGCGAGATTGGACGAGAGCGCGGCGCGTTGTGCGAGACGGAGTTTAGGTGGTGAAGAACGCGCAACAATGTGCAGATTGAAGCGGCGCGGTGCGAGCGACTGGTAGGGGCGCGGAACAGGCGCAGATGGATGAGGGGGAGGGCGTTATCAGAGGCGGGAGGGCGTCGCAGCGATTATTGTGTTTGGAAGACGGTGACTGAATTGCGGCATTCCAGAGGGGAGTGGACGATGGCGGGGTGGTTGAGGGAGCGTTCAAGGGGGGCAAGAAGATGGATGGGTGGTTGCGGTGGTTGTGGTAGGAGTTGGAGGGAGTGGTGAGGGTGGTGGTGAGGGCGCAGGGAGCGGAGAACGGATAGAAGCGTAGGTAGGTGCGGACGGTGTTGGACCAAAAGTAGAGTCGGCCAGTAGGGCCAGTGCAAGTGCAAGGTAACCAAAGTGTGGGTGGGACGGGCAGGAGCGTTTCAGCTAGCGGCAGTCGCCAGGGGGAATCGTGGAGATGCTGCGGCAGGGACTGGCGGACAGAACTGGACTGGCAGGCGTCACGGGCGAGCAGTGGCGGACACGGCGAGGATCCGACAAAAGGGAATTAAGAAGAAAAGAAAAAGAGTGCGCAACGATGGCAACGGCTATGACGATATGGTTAGTAGAGGCCACCAGCATGTGAATGGAAGCGGTGAACAGTGGTGCGAGTGGTTAAAGTCATGGATGTGATGTGATGGACGTGATGGATACAGTGGTTGCGACAGGACAAGAGAAGAAGACGAAGAAGCAGACCAGGCGGACTGCCAATGACAACAGCCCACCACATCCACTACTACGCCTAGGCACGACCGGTAATACAATATTACCTACCCAGTCACCTACTCCCTAGTAGGGAATAGAGGCAGGAAAGATAGCAGGACGAGGGCCAAGAACACCGAACAGGTGGTTTAGCTGCACGCACGGCGGGCGTACGCTACGCACCTACGCACCCTACGCGCAGAAGGCACAGAAGGCACAGGGCGAGCAGGCAGGGGACGGATGGCCGCAGCAGGTTGCGCAAGAGAGGGGAGCCAAACGCAGCAAAAGTTGGTTCGGGCCTGGCGCGACACGGATGGGGGCAAGCCTCAGGGCAGCCGACTTTGAAACCAACCGCAAAAAGGGGCGCTTGGGCAATCAAACTCCGCACCTTTCCACAAGGGCCACAAGGGCCACAAAGGGCCACAGAAACCCTCCTCAGTCCTGCACACCTGACCCGCCGCCTTTTCTCCACCCGCCGCTGGCCATGGCATCACGCTGCAGCCGAGGGGCCACGGCCCATGGACGACCCAGGCATCACTTATCTAGGGAGGGGGGCGTGCAGCAGCCAGTGGATGCCACACATACATGGAGTAGAGTACCAAAGTCATAATACATACACACACACACAAGCACCATTGTCCAGTAAAAGTATGGTTCGGGACGTTGTCCTACAGGAATAGGTATGCACTGAACCGTCTCGAATCGATCCATGTTAGCACAAACCACTGCCAGACGGCCCCGGCACCTGGGGGCTTGTACTTATCTGGCGCCGACGTCAAGTCAATTGTCCGGCCTGGGCAGAGAGCAAAAACCGATAGTCCATCTTTCCTGCATCTCGCTGTATGCCAAACGCGCTGACTATCACGGATGTAATCACACATAACTTCCATCTCGCCTCCACACCTCATCTCCAACCGGCCGAAACGTGGGACATCTAGAAACAGAAACGAAGATCCCAAGTGCCACCCACCTGCATACATGCATGTTTCTCATGGCAACTCCAAATGCTGATCGTCTTCCGATCCTTCCTGCTCTTGATACAATACCCAACACCTTGCCACCCGGAGTGATTATCTTTGTCGCAGTCGTTTTCGCATCAGCAAGGTTCACCGCCCAAGGCCACAGTTCAGTTACACAATCTATCCCCACCAGCATTGTCTGCGCTCCCATGGTCCATCCTGTCCAATTCCACCTCTAACGTCCACCCCGTCATACGCGATACACCATCTTTCAAAACACTTGTGCATGGACCACAATTACTCACGCGCCACTGCACTTCCTCTTTCCAATATTCCATCTTTTACACATGTCTCTCCCTTGTCATCATCCATTGTACTCGCATTCTTTGTCTCGTCCTCCATCCTCCATCCTCCATCCTATACAGTATGTATATACTGCCTATGTACAATATCGTACCACTTTTCCCACTTTTCTCTCCACGCCCCCATCCCTGAGCAATTCAAAGACAGGTTGAAATATGCTAAGCGAACTACCGGTGCCTACTGAGGGCAGACTTGGTAACGCCGAACCGCTTCTTACGCCCGCTGCCCGGAGCATTCTACACCAGACATCGCTGGGTTTTAAGGTTCACACCAAAGGTCGTCATCGTTCATCTCCAATACGCTACCTACTCAAGTAGGTCGTGATAGCATACGCGATTCTTGGGTTGGCCTATTGGAGGCGGCAACACCGAGCAACGCCTTTCATTACCCTGGTAATTACGGCGTTCCGTGCCATGTTCAGGTGGGTACTATGTACTGTCAACTGAAAAGGTTCTTTGTTGCCAAGACTAGCTATGTATCCGACCTGTTCTTGCCCTGTCAAAAACGCCAGACACGTTCGGCCCATCATCAAGAGCTAGGCCCACTAAAACCCTCTCCGTGGGAATCCACCACTTTTTGCATTCACCACCTTTTTCGGATAACTCCAGAAACTGGGTTGGATCAAAGTCTGCCTCATTATGTAAAGAAAAAGGAAACAAACGAAGAGAACTGGGCACTTGCGTGCTACAAATGCATGTACCCATTATACCATGTAGAATTTCCATCCGAACACCTGTCAACTGTCCCCAAAAAGATACAAAAGATTGCAGGCCCTGGCTGTCGAGCCAGCCCGTGCCTAGATGATCGTTCATGGCGTGCGCTTATCGCGTCCCCGTGCCACCCAAGACCCTCCACAGTGCCTGGTGCGAGTCAAGCCGAGTCAGTTTACCACTCCCGCAAGAACCGCCATCACGCCGAAATAGCTGTGCTCGTATTAGCTTCTGACTCGGAGGAATCCAGAGACAAAATCAGTCAAGAAGAAAAGCCACCGTGTCGGTCGGATAAAACGTGGATAAAAAGAGCAGAGTTATTCATGGTCTCTCCACGCCTGAGCCTTCATGCCGACAAGTCATCATCTCAGCATGTTTGCTTGTCCACACTATCGACGTGCGTGAGAATGTACCCCACACAAACCATTTCAGCTTCAACCCACGAGACTGCAGTGGATCATTGTGCCCTGCGTTTCGCATATCGGCCAAAGTTACATTCGGGCCTCTGCGTTGTTACCGGCATCGGTCTCGCCTCGGACTTGTCTTGTCTTCGTCGCTACAGCATACGACGATAACCATGTTTTGCAGATCTGGTCGAAAAGTGGTATCGTATACCCTGTAGTCATGTCGGACATGACGTTGTTTCGTTTCCTTGCCCAAACTCCGGAGCCCAGCCCTATCCTATCGGATATGGAAGGTGCACCATTTGTCCTGATTTTGAAAATGCAAGTCGAGGGGTAGAAAAAATAAATATCTGACACTTACATGGACGAACATATCACCCATTCTCTCACCGCCATGAGCTCAATCAGCTCTGTTGATGTCACCACCTGCACCTCGACAACCCCAATCAGACTGATGACGAATAGTCGCCCAAGCAGACCAGGAACGACAGCGACAATGACAAGTGGAAGGGCGAGGATTAATGGTAAACTCATCGCTGCGGATTGGTAAGAATGGACGCCACCAACCGTGGTTGCTGACCTTCTCGGTGAGACGACCAACAAGTCGTTCGCTCTGTCGAGAAATTTGGCCTCAGCGGCATCAATAGGTGCATGACGTTCCATCCAGACACGATAAGCTTGTATTTCTTCCACCTTGGCCGCCTCCGCGCTCTTGCTCAGTGTATGAAACGACGACATCGCTTGGTCTATTGACTATGTTAGCTCCTTTGATAGTCTATTTGAGGCGATCGGGCATACTATACTGCCCCAGCTTAAGATATATACGACCCAGAACCTCAGTCCTTTGATACTGTAATCCGCCCCCATAACGAGCATCATTGCGCCGTGATGCAGGTTGCATCTGGCCCTTGTTTCGTCGAGGTGCACTCTGTGCGATACACTCATCTAGGTACCGTAATTCTTCTTCTAATTCGCTTATCTCGTCCTGGAGGTGCAGCAGAATACGGTGGTTCAGTTGCTCGAATTTTCTATACATGGGGGTAATTCTCACTCGCCGACCTGAACTCATCTCATTGGGTATCTCACTCAACTTTTTCGCTAAAGACTCATAGCCCACTACCAAGGGTTTTTTAGAATCTGGGCGAGGTGGCTGGGGCTGGTAGAACGGTGTTTGAATTGAACCTCCGGCTGGGGATGTGGGGAAGTGATTGGTCATTGCGAAACTATTCTCCACGCCGGGTGGGAATGATACATGGGGCGCATATGTGTGTGAATACGATCCTTCAGGGTTGGTAGGTTGCGGTCCAAGGGTGGGTGCAGGTTGTGTTGGAGCACTAAAATCGGCGTTCGAGGTCCCCGGATATGGATAAGCATCGTAAAGCGGCAAAGCAGGATGGGTTGGAGGAGAGAGACCGCTAATGTAATGGAAGTCTCTGTGAGGTTGGGGATTCTGCAAAACATGACTTCTCAATTCTCGCTCTTGGTCTCTTAGACGCGAAAGATGTTGATCACTATGGTGCGAAGGATGTGGTGGAGGGAAGCCGGGAGGTGGAACCCTATCTAATGCAGATTCAGTTGGCCAATGTTGCTTTTGCTCTAATGCAAGATAATGCCCGCTTTGACCTCCGTGATCATTGCGATCATGTTGATTTTCAACCTCTGTGTTTTCATCACTTTCAATATCCTCGTCATCTTCCGATTCCTCTTCATCGTTATCATCATCACTATCAATTCGTGCATGATTGCCCGCAGTGGATACCTCGGGACTTTCAGGAGTGCTTTCGCGGATAGAGAACTCTGATTCACTACTGGACCGGCCCGCGTAGTTAAATCTCCGATCTTGTCTCGCAGTTGTGGGTGAAGCTATTGGTGATTCGACCTCGGGCTCTTCTGAATTAGAGTAATGCTGAACGTCGTTTTCTGCATCAACGGATGATAGCGAGGATGAGGAAGATGCGGGAGATGTCGGTCTATCTGGAGGAGGAGGGACATGTAAAAGTTGTTCTGATATTAATTCTCGTTCTGGCTTGTGAAAACCCGTCTCTTCATGTGTATTCGCTGCCCCGGGGACAATATTTCCAGCCACTGGAAGATCATCGATAGGCCCAGCGCGTGGGGTGACGTTTTCTGGTACCTGCACTGGTGGAGGGTGAACGATTTTTGCTGGTTTTAGCCGTCCCTGCTGCTGTGCCTTCTCCTTGGCTGACTTGCGTCTAGGCATCGTGCGAGATTTGTCGTGAGAGTATGTTGTGGTGGTAGAGTTGCTTCCACTTGACACAGTCGATTGCTGCGTAACTCCTGGCCCTGCTGAGGCGTGCGAACTGTTTGGTAGATATGTAAATACTTTTTGACGATGCTGCGACGGACTTTCCTTTGGCTGTGTGAGACGATGCCCTGATATACCATCTTCTCTTGGTCGAATTCGGCGTCGACTAGGGGTATATTCGGTCGTCGTATTGATGAAGGAATCTGCCCGATGTTTGGATATGTTCTCTTTACCCTCCAATATGCGACTGAGCCTGGGTAAAAGCCCTAACGACTCTTTCACCTTCTCGATTCCCAAATGGTCTGCGTCCGCAACTGAACGCTTCGGTGAAGTTGAGCGGTGGGACCGCGAATGCTTGCGAGGGGCAAGCCGACCACCTTTGGCCTTCCTTGTATCTCCCTTATCAGCGGCTACCCATTGTGGGGAAGATTCCAGAGGGTGATCATCCGGGATAGATTTGGATCGAGACGAACGTCGTGGAGATGGGGAGATATTGGATTGCAAGGCTGAATATGATTCACGTTGGCTCGGAGCGTGCTCCGAGTCTGGGCTATGACGCTGCGAACGCCTTCGGACCCCCCCAGTTGAAGGTATTCCGTCAGTCTGTGAGTTGTTACACAATATCAGTTTCTAAAGAGAGCCAGAGGATCAGGCGGCTTGCGGGAGGGGTAGAGGTTGCTTTTTCTACGCACCGGGGCCATGCTACGTGTCGTTCAAGGTTCATAAGGCTTACCCTTGCGGAAGCCGCGCTTTGCGTTAATGGATCTGATATTGATGACACGGGCCAGCAGGGCAGATGCAAGTGCTAGCCGTGAACGACGGATGGTAATTAGATGTAACACAAAGTGGGATTGTGTGCATACTGTACGCGAATGTGTGAATACGTTGTGCTACATGAGAGGCCTAAGGAGGGCTGCTAAGATGTCAATCAGGGTTCCGCCTGCGAGCATCGAAAGGCAATGACGCCAGGCGCTGAGGAGGGTTCAGGATACGAAGAGCAATTCAGACATGGCAGCCCGAGATTCGATGGGAGGGCAGCGAGGACGTCCGTTAAGGCAACACACAAATGACATGAGCAAGGTCTCGGAAGCCAGTAGTTCACCGCCTCGTGGACCTGTGGAACGTCTGGATGCATGAAGGCCTGAACGCATTGGAGTGAAGGTGGGGGAGGGCATAGATGTGGATGAGTGGGGGCAGGGAGGCGAGCCAATCACAAGTGTCCACACTAAACTGGACGGTCCGACCTGGCGACCCTTGGCCATATGTATGAACGTCCGCTGCAGCATACATAGATAATACAACCTTCTGGGGGTATTGTCCGAGATGAATTGAATTGAAATGACGAAATCAACGTCTTCATCGTCCCTGTTGACGTTCTCGGACCCTCATCTTGATAGATATTTAGGTTGGACCAGTTGACCTCGGAAAGGAATGGTCATCACGTGACAACTCTCACCCTCCAACCTTGGAACCTTGGAACCTTGGAACATGGGCAAGCCAGGGGGAGTCGCCTGTTGAGCGATCTGCCATTTGTAGCGAGAAACCAGTATCAGTTGCAAGTAACTCTAAACTATAACGGACAAAAGTATCCCGTCCCCCCTAGCGCATTGTATCCTGGCGCCCATCCATGCCGCAAACAAAGTACCTCCGATCATTCCCACTACCACGTTGTGGGAACCTCCGAATACTCGCTCTTGCTAATATCGAGATCTAAAAACACAGTGTCATTGCCTTTCGTCTCGTCAGTCGTAGTCACCGTCACGGTACTAGATCCAGCATAGCTCACCATCCAGATGCTCCACTCGGAGCTCATCCTCATGCTCAAGTTTCTCCACCTCTTCTCTCGGCGTCGCTGTGTCTTGTGTTTTACCTTTTGTATCCGTCTTTTTGGCACTGTCCACATCCTCTCCGATGAGGAGGATCTGGCAATTCGGATAGTCTAGATACTCAGGTTTCAGCTTCGCCCAGGCCAACCCCCGGAATTCTTCGATGATCCTGTACCGTATATCAGTGGCTTTCACATCGATGGAATTCAGTGGTCGTACTCTTTCGGAAATTCCGGTCCCTGTGGAAGTCTGGTGCTCTGCGGCCCCGGCCTCTCAGGATTTTTAACGCTTACTGCGAAGCTACCTCGAGGACGAAGTCCCAGTTCTTCCTGAACCTCTCCTAGTTCCAGAGGAATTGTCATGGTGTATACAAAGTGGGTACTCTCGTCTTTGCTTTGGGAAATCACATAAACGCCCTCTCCGATTGGTGTGACAGGGTCAACATGTCGGGTCCCCAATGTTTTCGTGTTGTACTCGGAGCCTTTAAAGAAATTATCCTTCAGGTCTTGAATAGTCGTCTTCGATTTTTCTACAAATGCCATGAAGCGTTCTTGATGGTTTCGTGGGAAACATTTTTTGGGTAGAGCGAGGAGGCGATTATTGCCCAGATCGGGAATGGCACCATCTATAAGTTTAGCACCCGCTGGTAGAGGTCGGAGCACAAAAAATGTGCGCTGTACTTTACAAAACAGCATTGTTAGCGTGTTTACGTGTCATCTCTTATGTATAGCCATTACTTACAGTCTCCAACACTCTTTGTATCTTCGATCCCAACTCGATTGCGGGTGAAAAAATAGACAATCCCTTTCTCTAGGATACTTGAGGGGATTTCTTCTTCTCTCTGTGACGAGTATTCGATGCCTTCGGAAGCAACTATTTCAGATTCGCGAGATTCTTCAAAAGATTCCGAAGGTACCTTGCTCTCTTCCATTTCAGTATCAATTGGGATCGTTCTTTTGCACTGGTTGTTCTCTACCGCTTCTACCGTATCGTTATGGTGCCGTACTCCTGCGCCACCGATTGTATCTTCTATTGTAGTTTGCGTCTTTGCTGCCTTTGTCTCATGGTTCGATTGGGGGGAAGTTGCATGCTCCTTTCTCTTAGTTCCAGTAGGAGTACTTCCGTCGCCGGAAGTGGCACTTTTCTGGGACCTTCGCGTGGAGACCATGATAGCACGAGGTTCGTCAATGTCGACTAACGCGAAAAAGATATTTTTCAATTCACTTATGATTGTCTCTCTCTCGAATTTAAATGGCAATCATGCAAGCTAGCAATGACGGTGCACAGGACCCACGGCTGCTTGTCCACCGTGGCGCATGGAACGTGACGTCACCATTTACCTTTGAAATTTGAAGTAACACAGTCGCGTATTCGTGTCAGTGGAAATAGCATGAGCCAATAGGTGAGAGGCAATAACAGTTGTAATGTTTCCAGCAGCCAAGCCGTTGGGATACAAACATTTATTGCACCTGTTTCAAACAAGAGTTGTGCTTTTCATATGTAAATGATGGCCTTTCATTTACTTTCTTGTTATGTAGGATCGTCAAGGTATTTTTGCAAGCCGGCAGCAATCCCTTCTGGACTAGGTATCTCTGCACAAACGTCCGGCCAGAAACCAAATTCAGACATCAGATAATCGCGTGTCGTTGGCCCAATAGTGGCAACTAGAATATTTCGAACAGGAACGTCCAGCCTTGACTTCCCTGTGTTTTCATCCAAGAGATACAAGCTTTCAAGCATTGCCTTGCATCCAGTGGGAGAGAAAACAACTACCCATTGTCGATCGGTTTCCAGTTCGGCGTTTTGCTTCCACAGCCTAGTGAAATTGGACTTGAAAGATTGCATCTCCCCGGTTTCATACACGACCAATTCGACCACTTTAGCCCTCTGCTCTTGTCTGAGCTCTTGAGATTCAAGAGTTTTCGGAATAATGTCTCGACGTTTGTCACCCACCAGAAAGAGTATGGGGGGCTTGTCATGTCCACTGTACAGGCCATTGTAATGCTCAAGAATAAAGGCTGCAAGCAGGTCTCCGTTGCCAGTTCCCTCGCCTAGTATTTGACACCGAAGATCGAGGGCATTGAGACCACGAGCAGTTGCAGGCCCGACAACGTAAAGCGGAAGACTGGGGGGTAGAAGATGTTCCAAAGTCTCGCTGCCGTGCTTAGCTCGGATATCCTTAACCACGGACGTGAAGGCTTCAACGGCACGCTGAGAGGTGAATATCAAAGCACCATATTTAGGGGCTTTCTGATTGGGGCCTGATGTGAAAACCCCATTTCTTATATCGTGCCGGAGCTGGTCTAATGTGTTCTCTTGGAAACGATGCTCTAACACTGGGACGAAGATGGGTTCATACCGACCACAATCAAAGGTAGAGAAGTAGTCCTCGTAGACATCAGTGGGTATAGATTTTGTCTTAAGGAGCAGTAGCGGGATCTTGCGCCGTGAGAGCGCAGCCATGGAATGGAAGGAAAGGATCTCAACCTAATCACAGGGGTAATTATGGTACGAAGTGAAAGGCAAAGGTTGAGTTCCGATAAGCGAGTTGCGCCAAGCCAACATGATGCCGGGGTGGCACGGTGGGCAGCTTGGAAATTCTGTCGACAACTTTAACCTCGACCAGTTCCTCCGCCCTTTTTATAAGTCCAACCCTCTCATCTTCTCTTGGAATCTCAACTTGCGCACATCGTCCAATTTTCGGTTGCTGTATTTTCCATTGCCGACCGAATTCACCGGCTTCTATCAATCCTCCCATCCACGCCAATATGGCCACCGTAGCCAATCCACCCACCACCAAGGTGGCCTCTCCTGACGCTGCTCCTGAGAAGCAACAATTTGTCCGACCAGAGAAGCCTGACGAGGAAAAATACAAAGAAGATCTAGCAAAGGCGGAGAAAGCGCAAACGATTGCGCAGGAAAAGTTTGTAAGTTCAAGATGTTAGCTCTTTTGGCGTCAATCACCCCCGTATTTGGAGCCACTTGCGCCACCCCAACGATAGACAACTTGCTTCATTTCCACATTATCATTTCTTGTTTGGCAAAATCTGAAGCTCCCGGCTTCTTCGGATCATCAAGATCTTAAATATCGCTAGTTTCCATTCATACAAAAAGCGGTACTATCTAAGCAATACCATACTTACTCTTAATAGAATGCCGCTAGAGCTAAACTCGACGTTACTCGACCGAACAACAAGGATTCCCCTAATGGAAAGCGTCAGCAAGAACTAAAGACCGAATTGAACAGTATTCGTCAGACTCAACAAGGAAATAAATCATCGCGCACCGCTATCCACGAGCGCATCAAGAAGCTCGATGAGCAACTCAAATCGCGCCTCAACGAGCTCAAGACTGCAAAGGGACGAGTCAATTTTAAGTCCGTCCAAGATGTCGACTCGGAGATTGCACGCCTTGAGAAGCAGGTCGATACAGGTACAATGAAGTTGGTGGATGAGAAGAAGGCATTGACGGAAATTTCCAGTTTGAAAAAACTGCGGAAGAACTTCTCTCAATTCGACGCTCAACAGAAGGGCATCGACGACCTCAAAACACAAATAGCGGAGCAAAAGAAATTGCTGGACGACCCGGAGCAAAAGGCGTTGAGTGAGAAGTATACGGCATTACAGACTGAATTGGATGCTCTCAAGGCGGAGCAAGATGAAGCCTTCAAGAACGTCAAGGGGCTCCGAGAGCAGACAGACAAGGCACGCGCTGAGCAACAGGAGAAATACCAAGCTGTCAAGCAAATCAAAGATAGCTACTACCAACAGAAACGTGCATTTGCCGACTACGATTTCCAGGCTCGCAAGGTACGACAGGAGAAGAAGAAGCAGGAGCGTCTAGATTATGAGGCGAGCAAACGGAAAGAGATTGCAACCAAGCGACTCGAAGAAGCTAGTGCGCCAGCTTTCCAGGACGAGATTATCGCAGCCGAAGGCCTCATCCGTCATTTCGACCCCGCGGCACTGCCTGCAAAGGAGGCTGCTGCCCCCAGCAAATTCGCTGCCTCGGCTCAACGGACTGTGGATGATGCGGGTATCAAGGGAACTCGAATTTCGAAGAAGGACAATGACGAGGAAAGTTATTTTGTTGGCAGCGGTGGCAAGAAAAAGAAGAGTAAGAAGAGCAGTGCCACTTTGGGAGCACCTGCTGAAGGAAAGTTCAATCTCAATATTGGCGTCATTGAGGAGCTCGCCAAAGTTGGCGTCAATGCCCCCTCCAGTCAGGCTGATATCCCCGCTACTGTCGCGAGGCTACAAGAGAAGTTGACACAATGGAGGGCGGATCAAGAACGCAAGACTAAGGAGGTTCGTAATCAACTCTTGACTTCCTCTTCGCTATAATACTGACCAAAATATAGAATATCGCTAAGGCACAAAAGGAGATTGATCGCCTAGAAGCCGAGCAGCAAGACGGCGACGAAGAAGAGGGAGGAGCAAAAGATGTGGCCCGCAAGCCCAGCCAGAAGAATCAGGCTGTCAACGGCAGCTCTGTTTCGGCCTCTGCTGAGCTTACACAAGAGAAGGATGCTGATGCTGATGTCGCTGAGGAGCTGAAGAAGGCATCCATTGAGGACAATGCTGCAGTTGAGTCATAATGTCTCGTGTGAGGCCTCGATACAAACGAGAGTGGGTGCCCCAATATCCGAGATATACCCACATCCATCTAGGTAGTTGGGCATTTAAAGTTATCTGAAGCGGGCGTTGTCTTCGAGACGATTTATCAAGTCTTAATTTCTCAGTTTGGGAGTGTACATCTTGGGGCCCATTGATATGTGGAACACATCCTGCACACTAAAAATGTTATTTGAGCCCATACTCACCTTTTATCACACATCATATTGTCACGTCGGGCATCATCTTGGAGTGTATGTAGTTGCACATTTATTCGCCATCAATTCGCAGAGGTAGAATATCATATTAGCGAAGTCGTGGTCTGAAATTTGTGAAACTATGCGTCAAGATGAAGGAAAGAAGCGCAGAGAATTGTACAGATTATCTGTCCTTCATAAGTGGGATTCCGTCAATCTCGTGCCTGTTTTCATTATATCCCTCAATTCTCTGTGCATGGCCATCCTACCACTCGTTTTACTGTGCCCTCCATTGCTTCACCTCAGGTTCACTGATATATCTCAGCTTGTTTACTGCTGGGCTCTCGCCCGTCGCTATGCCCTTGGCCAACTCGACAACAGTACCGATCACTCCCTTGTGTGAGATAGCATATTGCGCGGTGCTGACCTTGACTCTAATGATGCCAATCCTAGGGTCCTTGATAGTGGTCGTGAGTCAGTAACATGTACTAAAGACTGTCTGAAATGGGGTGTCACAAACCTCTGGCCCGCCGTCATGCTTTCCATCTCCCAAATCACCAATCCACGCCTTGAGTCCTGGAGAATAGTACTTCCTTACCAATTCTCGGTCTGTCTCGATGGTAGCGTGCCCTGAAAGAGACGCCCACTCCCCGGAGGATGTGATGAAACCGACGTTTACGGATGGATGGGTGGCGAGGTCGTCGGTTTTGCCAGACTCGGTGTTGGTATGGAAGAGGAGGTCGAGACCATGGCCTTCCTATTGTGATAGAATGATCAGAAGGTGCAAAGCAAGGATAATAAAGTCTCACGTACCTTGGCAGCCAATGCCATGGCACGAGAAGCAAGGAGATCGGAATTCGCTGTCTGTGTGGTCAAGAGCCCGAATTTGGTCTTGTCGATGAATGTAAGTAGGTCTTCGACCTTTTGCTTAAGAGAAGTCTCATCGAGGTTCTTCTCTTTATAAGGGTCGGCAGGTTGATTTCCGGTCGATGTGTTGCTGAAAGAAGACATGATGGGCTGTTCTAGTGGTGTCTAAAAAATTGACTGCACTTGAATGGGTGGGCAGATGGTATTCTCAAAAGGCACGTCAGTAAGTGCCTTACATATAAAAGTCCTAGAACTCGAAGCGTGGGTACGTTGTGCTTTTATACAGTAGCTTTATTCATACCAGACATTCCACTAATCCACATAATCTCTAATTAGAAAGGAATGGCTACTTACAGTTGGTGATTTTTGCTTGTACCTAGGTATTGTGTTGAGTACGGTGGAGTATGTCGTGCTTCTCTTTATTTATTTGCGTATGCGGATTCCATGACGTCAAGGCACCGTCGCGTTCCACATAGCCAACCCATGACCCCACATTGAACGCCCCCCTCTAAATTGGCGAGCCGGATAATGCGTAATATGATCTGCTGCAAATCGGATTTGTGGATTTACATGCCTTAGGGCATCCGATCGACTGTGTGAATCATTGGTGTTTGTGGCTTATTTGCGTGATGGGCGCCCGTGATGGACCGTCTTCCAGATGAACTCACGGATATAGCAGAATCTTACGGTCATGAACTTCCTATAGCACGGGGGGCAGGTTCAATGTTATATACTCAGTTGAGGATACTTTGAATTGATGTCGAATGAAGCTTGAACAAGCTTACGCAAAGTCGATTTCGGAAAGCAGTAGAATGTGATCAGGATCTTAGGGATTGGGGCTTACCCAAGTATTTCAATTGCAGTATAATGCAATGAGAAAAGAAGAAATATGCTTTTTGGCGTGGAAATTGGCAAGTATATTGAATCACATGCAAGAACGAGACACCATTCATGAAGAACGTTGAATCCAAGTAACCTCCTCACGTTCACATAACGCTTAGATTCTGACTAATCACCAACGCGGCTTACCAAATTAACAGTATGAAAATGCCCCATATCCTGAAGATTGTAGCATCGACAATACTATTAAGGAGATAGAGCAGGAATAAGAAGAAAAGGAAGAAAAGGAAGTTTCATTGAAGCCGTAACAACGGCTGTGTCCAGGGTCCTCGGGAATGGAAATGGACAAACGCCAGTAACTTGGCGCAGAATGGAGCTGGAAAAATCTACACTGGAACTCGCCATATCCCAGAAAACCAACCCATACCCTTAATAAATTTAGCAATCTGTCATTGCATAAGTCATGACCTCTTTAACGCCAAGCCGTGCAACCGATTCCATAGTATTTTGGCTGGGGCCTTGAGGCTTCGCCAGTCGCAGTTACGGCATCCTCTCGAGTTCGGAATTGCTCTACGCTTTTCCGTGATGACGGAGCTTGCCAGTGTACAAGTGCCATCACTCGCAGAGTTCGTAGTGAGTGGTAAATGATCGAGGCCCGCAGGAGGGTAGAGGCTACCCCTCTTTCGTACATTGTTTTCCTCCAAGGGCCTCGCCTCATGCTAATCGATGCCGTTTTCTTTCTTCAGCTTTTCTAAGTTGGCCTGGCGCTCGGCGAGTGTGTCGGCGGCTTTTGCCATCTTATCGGGCTGGTGATAGAGCACTGCGACAGGGTTAGCGCCAAGTGTGGTCAATTGCATGGCGCAGGCAACGATGCACTCTTACCGACTAGATAACGGTTCTGGAAGTTGAAACCGTTTAGCTTGTCGCAAGCCGACTTTGCATCCATTACGTCCTCATAGACAACGAATGCGGTTCCCTTGGTATTGTTGGCGATACCCTGGCGGATTTGTCTGGGACAGGAAGGTTAGTGAGCGCGAGGGAAGCAAGTAAGGGAGGAGGTCGATGACAACGTACCGGACAGGGCCGAATTTGCCGAAAAGGTCGAAGAGCTCTTCTGGGGTGACGTTGAAGCTGGTGGAGGTCAGCGCATAGAACGGACAAGGCACGGGGAAGGAAGGGCATCGATCTAACCTCAAGTTCTTTACGAATAAAGCTCTGCGAGAAACGGGCAGGTTAGCGGAGGTCGTGCGAGTTAGATGCGGCGAGAGCGGAAGTCGCAAGACAAAGACCGGGCCAACTCACCGGTTCACTTCTGGGGCAAGCTTTCCGCCGCGACTCATACTTTGCCGTCTGTGAGAAGAGAATCCGAAGGGACTGGCTACTGGGCACTATGTCAGGAGGAGAAGCGCGTATGGCGGGGGCGAGGCGGGATTCAGTGATGGCGGTGGTGCGGACGTGGGATGGGGTGGAGCGAGCGTTGGAGTGAGAGAGACAAGTGAGAGGGTTCGGAAGATGGCCACAAAGGCACGTGCCTGTACTAGCGCCAGCGTGCAGGTGATTCGGCCGTCGCTGCCCGCCAGCAGATTCAATGTTATTGCTGAGGGTGGGAAATCATGATACTATACAGTGCCATGAGAATGAAAAAGAAGAAAAGAAAAGAAGACGACGAGACGAAGAAGAAGGTGAATAAAATTCCGATTCAGGTTCGATGAGAGAGAATATGGATAGGAGAGAGAAAACGATCAAAATGAGCAGTGATAGATTGCACGCGCACTTTCATCTCAAGTCCATGGACAGCGAAACACAAGAAATTCAGGCCAGTTGGAATGATTCGCAATTGCCATAGGAGACGGACCGAGTTGAAGATATACTGACCTGTCAATTGACTGTTGTTTGTGAGTTTACCGTTGTGTGATTTTAGATGTAAGTGTTCTCGCAGCTGGTGCTGGAGAGAAAGAGTGGAGGCAGGTTCTCCCAGGGACTTTGTCCTCTCTACTGCCATGTACCCTCGCTTTGTCCATCGCCGTTCACCATCACTACCACTACTACCACCACCCATCGTCGAGTGAATTATTCCCTTCACTATACGCCACCCTCTCGCGATTCTCCGCAAAGGACACTCGCGCTGCTCGTGGGAGCGCTGCGCTGCCTTGCGCAGTCTCTACCTCTGCCTCTGCGCCCTTCGCTCCCCCGTCCCGTCTCAAGAATTCCCCGCCGCGACTGCTCGCTCTGCGTCTGCGCTCCCTCTCTCTTCTTCTCCGCGCCGCCCATCCCAACGTTCCCCGTCCACCTCCCACCTCTACCACCACCACCTCCGCCGCCGCCGCCTGCCCGCCCACCACGCTCGTTCATCCTCCTCCCTCCAAATACCCGCCGGGCCAGCCGTCAGGATATGCTGTCTCTTGCGCCCCGCCATTCCGTCGTCTCTCCACGCGCTGCGACTCCGTAGTGCCCTCTGAGACGTCTGCCCCGAGACCGCACACCTCCGACGACACAACAACCACCCCCCATCAATCCACGCGCCACGCCTACAATTATCACCATGAGGCTCTCTTCCTTCAAACCTCACTGTAGGCAAACTCCACAGCGTGCTGCTACTCCTCCGCGACCCGCCTATGAACCGCTGTCGCCCATCCTCTCGCCTTCAGAGCCGTCCCTAGTAAACCCCGCCGGCGGCAAACATAAGCTCACAGGGCTCCACGGAAATGGCGCTGGGGGGGATTCGACCCATAATCTGACCGTTCGCGGAGAGGTCGGCCATCCTCACTTGCAACTGAGCTCTCCGCCAGGGCCAAACCACAACCCCCCTCCGCCATCTGCTCCACTACCTCTCCCCCACTCGCAGTACTCACCCGCGCATGGCTCACCCATCGAGACTCTGGCAAATGCAGCCGTCTCTCACGTTCGACCCGGTTCCTCGTATGCAACTGTCCCACATCATCGTCCATATGCAGTGGTTCAACCTCCCGCCGCCGCCGTTAATCCTCACTACCCACTAACCGGACACGCGTTCCAACCCCCATATACAGACTATACGTACGAAGAGCGCCCTTCAAAGCGCGCCCGATCCGAATTCCTACCTTCCCCTCAGAATGACCGGACCGGTCAACAGCATTCGCGACCCGCCACAAGTCACATCCCACAATGGTCCTATAACGTCGAGCACATGGTAGACAATGGCCTGCGCATGTATCATGACAACCATGCTGCTTCTTCCGCAACGGACGATAATAACTCGAAGAGACTGTCGGATGCACAGCTTCTGCTGGACTTCGCCGTGAGTGTGTCACATTCCACGCTCCCACGTACCGAGACCTCCAGGCGATGGAGCGTATCCCACCAGCAGCAAGTGTATGTGTTCCCTCCAATGGAAAACGCCGAGGCCGCGCGCCCGCGGTTGGGTACAGCATATTCGGAAGCCATGCTTCCAGAGCAGCAGCAGCAGCATCATCCTCATTATCCTGCTCCTCTCCCTTTCCCTCTCCCAACAGATCGTGTCTCGATGCCGGTACCTGATCAATTCTTAGTAGTGGCGGCCGAACCCACTCCGGTCGCCCCGGCTATCCAGACACGCACTCCTCCCGAGGAATCATTGAGCGCCAGCACACTGCATGCAGAAGATGATGGAGACAACAATGAGGGGAAAAGACCAAAGAAGCACCAGGGCTGGCCCAAGGGCAAACCACGAGGGCCTCGGAATAGTGTTGGCACAAGTAAGAGAAAGAAAATGATCTCGAAGCCTAAGACCACTACGTTAACTGCAGTTCCTTCCGGTGCCACTACTAGTACTATTCCTGGCCCACTACATTCGCCCCAAAGCTTGCCTGCGGAGCATCATGATGCTAGATCCTCTGCGAATGCCGTTCCCGCGCCTGCGCCTGCATTCGAGCCATCGTCTCAGGATTTAGACTTACGGACGCGTCGTCACTCCTTCTCCTTTTCGAATGCATCAATGCCTTCTGTTCCCACATGTCATGAGAACCCCACCTCTCACCTTCACCGTGCACAATCCGTGCCTTTGGGCACTTCCGTAGATATCATTCTTCCCACAAATCATACAACAAGAAGCGGCGAACAGCATCATGAGGAAGAAGAAATGGGCCAGACAACCATATGTGGGGGCTGTAACTCATCCGATTCTCATACCATGATCGGCGACGGCGAACAATGGATCAGTTGTGACGGCTGCAAGGGCTGGTTCCACTTTGTGTGCGCAGGATTCAAGAGTGAACGGGAAGTTCGGGAAATCGACAAGTTCTATTGTGACGGTTGTCAGCCAAAGTTTGGAAACACAACCAGTATGTCCCATTTCACTAGTCATAAGACATATACTAATGCACAACAGAAGTTCGCAAATCGGGCAGGTCTCACAGGACTGTAGATTATGCCGGTCTGAACGAAGGCATCATGAAAACATCCGACGACAACCCAGAGCATCATTACATCCAGGCGTTCAAGAACGGCGATTTGACCTTTACCCCAGAGGGTTTTGCACGCCTGCCACCTGAATGCGTTACGGCGGATTTCATCGAAAAAATGAATGCCTTTACCGAGCCGATAGTGATACCTGCAGCGCTCAATCCTAGGCCCAGGCGTTTGCCAACAGATGATGCCACATTTGGTAAAGACCAGCCAATAGAGCCAGATGAGGAGCAGTATGGCTTTGATATGGTCCCTGACGATGGTCAAGACAAAATTGACATGGTCATCCCGGAAGGGCTCACTGTTCGTCGAGTATCTGAGTTGTACGGTCCTCATGAGACGGTCCCTGTTATCGACGTCAAAGCTCAAGAGGGGGAAGACAAACGCTGGACCATGGCGAAATGGGCAGACTATTACGAGCAACAAGGGGAGAAGCCCGTTCGAAATGTCATCAGCCTCGAGGTTTCGCGCAGCAAGCTTGGCCGATTGATTCGTCGTCCCAAAGTCGTGCGAGACATGGACCTACAGGACTCCATATGGCCTGATGACGACCATGTGCATGCTCCCCCAGTGCAATTTTATTGTTTAATGTCCGTCGCAGACTGCTACACAGACTTCCATATTGATTTCGGTGGATCTTCGGTTTATTACCATATCGTCAAGGGCAGGAAGACCTTCTTTTTTATTCCTCCAACGAAGCAAAACCTGAAAAAGTACGAAGATTGGTGTCTTTCCCCAACACAGAGCCACGAGTTCCTAGGCCTTCAGGTCAAGGAGTGCTATCGGGTTGATCTGTTCCCAGGGGATACAATGCTAATACCCTCTGGCTGGATACATGCTGTATGGACTCCAGCGGACAGTCTCGTTATCGGAGGCAACTACTTGACAAGGATCCATTACGGGATGCAAATCAAAGTCGTCGAAATCGAGAAGAACACTAAGGTTGCGCCAAAGTTCCGGTACCCCTTCTTCCAAAAGATTATGTGGCTCTCCCTTCTCAGATATTTGGAGGAAGACCCGACGCCGGCCGAGATAGAAGAACTTCTATTGGCTGGAGGACAATTCTCACGCACAGTACCCGTTTACTGCGAGCCAAATAAGTTCGGCCACAATTCCCACGAAGGCCGAGAGAACTACAATAGGCGATATTATCCAAAGGCGGAGCTAGATGGCCTTCCTGATTTACTAAACTACATTTGGAGGACTGTGATGATATCGCTGGGGAAAATCGAAGGAATTTCTCAACAGGTACGAAATGCAGTAATAAGGTCGATTCCGAAAGGTCATGGCGAACCCCTGGTCCTGGCCCGGCGCTTCGCTATTTGGGTATCCTGGAAGAGAGGAAATGAAGTTATTCCTCAGTGGGCGCATCTCGATGCATCGCTACCAGAAGGTCAAGACTCGAAAGGGGAGAGAAAAGTTAGCGCGGCACAAGCAAAGAGGATGGAACGTGAGTCCTTGCGCGAGGTCTTGAAGGCATCGACTCCAAGAAATGTACGGACTAGAGGCTCGGAAACCTCCCCCCCAAGTAACACAGACGTGCCAAATCGAAACCTTCCAGCGACACCAGGCACTTCCGTTTTGCCCTTGACGGGCTTTCTGCGACCATCTAGGGAGCATATTACAACGCCTAAGACGTCTCAGCTTGGCCCTAAACGGATTGCATGCGACGCATGTAGAAAACGACGGATTCGATGTAAGCACAAAGACGTCGTAACACAACACGGTATGTGTACTCTTCCCTATCTTCTCTCTATGCGTTCTCTCATGGACCGAGGAGTACCATTCACCTCAGAATCGCAACTATCAGAGGTAGGATGCTGGAATTGTAAGAAGGCAACAAACATCCCTAACAAGCAAGAGTACTACTCGACTGCCAGTGATGTTAACTCGCGACATCTCAAGCCTTCAGGTCTACTTTATTATTCCACATCTCCAGGACAGCGTTGGCAACGTAAATGATGGTTCGCTAACTGAATCTGCAGCCCCCGCGAATGGAGTATCGCCAGGAACTAGTTCATCCTTAACAACCCCAAGCTCGACCATGACGGCTTCTCTTGCAGTCTTAGCTAAGAGACGTGAAAGCGACGTGGACATTGCGACTGGTCCACTCTCGAACTCCTCGGGCTCTGGGGATGGTTCAGTCATACTGAACGGAGGACCAGTTTCGACAGATCTCAATGCAGATGCCTTTACGAACAAGTCTGGTCGTGTCAAAGCTTGCGCAGATTGTCGCAAGAGCAAAGTGAGCTAATCAGTAACGGTTTTCAAGACATAGCTGATAGTTTGCCCTAGAGGAGATGTATCCATGATGAAAATGGCAATATCGACCCCATCAAGGCATCGGAGACACCTGTGCCTAGAGGTTCAGCGTCCAAGAAGAGACGCGTTAGTGAGAACGATGAAGGGGAACTACTCAACAAAAAGATCAAAAGAGAATCTTTCGCCGGTATCATCAGCGGCGAGGTATCTCACTATAACCGTTATCCTCTTGCACGCCCGGCCCCTGCTTCGTCTCCCCAAGAAGACATCGCTGTCCACTCCGCCCAGCAAGCGTTAGACCTGACAGCACACGAAGACTCCGCTCCAGTCGATTCCGAGATTCTCGAGTCTCTGAACGGCCGCCACGGATCCGAAACTCCTTCTTATGCGCAACATAGAGAGTCTGTGGTGTCTTCAATCGAGCATCACCCTGGTGAATCGATGGAAGGGGTGGAAGGGTCTGATCGTATCGATCCTCAACTCCTCGGCTTCGACCCACAGACTCCAGCTATGAGAAGCTTTCATGCTCCCAACAGAATCTCTCCCAAACTGACACATAGCGTATCTCCATGTCAACGACAAAACAGTAGTACAGTCACACCTGCATCACCGAGTATGGCACGGCCAATTCCGATCAACCTCACTCCTCGCAAGAAGAGTCAAACGCCTCGTGGCTCTGGTCGAACAAGCAGTACGCCAGAATCAGGTGTGGGACGGCGCGACAGTAAAGGTAACATCAAACTCGAAGCAAAGTCCGAGCCGCGATCTCGTGCAATGCCACTGAATGATACACATGACCCGGATGAAGCGAGCTTGGCACTTGCGCTCCAGCTTCAAAAGGAAGAACACGGCCTGCGACGAAGGAGCAGGTGAGCATGTCAGCATGTGTAGGAGCCCTTTTTTCTCTCTTTACTCTCTTCTTTTGTTTGGACTTCTGGATTTTTGGGGGTTTGTTTGCAATACCATGATTCTGGCATTAGTGGTACGGTCTCGTTATTTTGTTTTATGACATGAGGATGGCGTTTTATGGACAATCATATACCCCGGTCAGGTACATCTACATCAACCGGCTTCCACCAGCAGGGACTGTTCATTTGAGTTGGTTCGGTGTTAAAAGTTGGGGTTTCACCAGGTTTCACGCCGACAAAGGCGATGCAGATGTCATATTATCAGAACTTTAGCATTTGGACGTTTTACAAGTTGAGATGTTATAATCAGCGCATGGCTTATTGCCCTAATGTATTGACCATGCTGAGTCAGTATATGTACTGTGCCGACTAGCCACTGACCTTGACTACATGCACCGAACGACATTCACAGCCACAAGCTGGATGGTCCGAAAGGTGGATACCTTAGCCCTCGCTTGTCCTTTTTGCCCTTTCGACTTGCACCTCCAGCGCTAGAAGCCGTATCAACAGTACTGCTTACACAGTCCCAACTCCAGGGGACCTGCTTGTTAAGTACTTCGTAGCCCGCTACACGCCGTAGACCCCTCCTCGCCGGTCGAACTTCCCGGAGGGCAATCCGGGTGGTTTCTCGGACATCCTGGCGAGCTGGCTCGATTATTGTAGTATTGTACGTGGATCTTGGAGATTCATAGTATCTAGGGCGTGGGGTTTCGATGGGTTGGATTCGGAATATAGGGTCTGCTTCTGGTACTGGCTCTCTATTTCTGGACCTACTTCGACTCCGACCTCGGCTGGGGCAACGACTAGGAGGCGGTGGACTTGGGGTTCGTTTTCTGCCATGTCCATGTAGTCTTATTGGATGGAAGTGCAAAGGATGTGGAAGGTGGTGATGGTGGTGGTGGTGACCGTGATGTAAACGCGGAATGTGGTGGTGGTGATGATGATGATCTGAATGGGAGGAAGGGGTGGCGACACGAAGCTTTGGGAGATGGTTGTGATGTGCGGATTCGAATGACACACGGTCCCGACGGACGAGGTACTCAATAGAGGAATCTTGTCTGTTCTCCATGGAGCTGTGATGGTTGTGCTTGCTCTTGTCCTTTGGGGTGAGAGTAATCCAGCACATTATTGTATGGCTGTTCGAGACGATCAACAGTGAACAAGTCAAAGCTCGTCAGGGACGGGTATAAGAATTAGATATAAGAATAGTGAGAGGAATACGATAGAGGTGCGATTGATCCTAACGACCCCTCCATTCCTTGAGGTGGCCACTGCGGCATACTAAAACTATCAAGTATTGTCTCCCTTCAATCACGCAGAACCTATCACGTTGGTTGAAAATGAACTTCACGCGCCTAACACTGCTTCAGATTTGAGACAGAATAAACATGTTCAGCAACCATCCGACCCTGTTCAAGCAAACAGGTGTTCTGGTCTGGAGAACAAGTGACTGAGGCTGGCTTCAGCGAGAGCTGCGCGTGGGTTATATAATGTCTTGGATGACCTCGCGACTTGGGAGTGGCGCCTGACTATCGCTGCAAATCTCAAGAGGATGCCGGTCGATGCCTCCACAACACGCGCGCCGAGTGCAACATGCCCAGGAGAAAACATGGCCAGTGTGCGGTAACGATGATAATCACAACAATAATAGTGTGGTGGTGGTGAGGTTTAGTCAAGAGGAGAGGTTATGGACCTATTACTGTAGAGGAATGCTCCGAGTGGACGCGACGCCGCCCGTGCCTTGAGTGCCAAGAACAGTTCACAGGTGGGCAGCTCACCATGACCCAAGTGCAAGCTCCCAGAGCTTTGTTCGTCACAATTCACAACTCCACGCCCACACCCGCCCTTCTATTCCACCCCAGGCCTCCTCATCACAACCTTTCCTCACACGTGCTGCTCACATTCACCTTCACCACTATGGATTCGTTAGTCGCCGCGTACTCCCGTCCGGCGTTTGCAGACGAGGGCCAGCTGCACGAGGACGACGAGTTCAAGCAACTGGACGACTCCCTACCACAGCTCTCCCTCAAATTCGCACTGCCCGAGGTCGACAAGGTATGCATTTACTTCCCTCCTCCTGTTTTTCTGCGGACGTCTCCCCTCCTAGACTATAAATGCTAATCACTCATGGCCATGGTGACAGCCTGCACAATGGCTCCGCGCAATGACAGACGACTACTCCAACCCTAACTGCCCCATCAAGATCGCCCACGGCACCACAACACTGGCATTCCGATTCAAAGGCGGTATCATCGTGGCAACCGACTCCCGAGCCACTGCGGGCAACTGGATAGCAAGTCAGACTGTCAAGAAGGTCATTGAGATCAATAATTGCCTGCTGGGTACCATGGCCGGAGGCGCTGCTGTAAGCACAGGACATATTGTTGCGCCCCGAAACTTGGAGCTGATATTACTCTAGGACTGTCAATATTGGTTGGCGTACTTGGGCATGCAGTGTCGCCTGCACGAGCTCCGACACAAGCGCCGCATCTCGGTCGCTGCAGCCTCCAAGATTCTGGCCAACTTAGTTTATTCGTACAAGGGCATGGGCTTAAGCATGGTAAGAAAGGCCCTCTCATCTCTCTCCTCTCTCCTTCTCCGTGCAACCACCTTACATATACTATAGGGCACAATGTGCGCCGGCGTCACCCCGCAGGAAGGCCCCGCCCTCTACTACATCGATAGCGATGGCACCCGTCTCGCTGGCAATCTCTTCTGCGTTGGTTCTGGACAGACGTTTGCTTACGGTGTGCTCGACGCCCAGTACAAGTACGATCTTTCAGACGAGGACGCACTTGAGCTTGGCCGACGAAGCATTCTCGCCGCCACCCATCGTGACGCCTACTCTGGTGGTTTCATCAACCTATATCACGTCAAAGAGGACGGATGGGTAAAACATGGGTTCAACGACACAAACCCTATCTTCTGGGATACCAAACTGAACAAGGGCGAGTTCTCGAATGTCACGTCAGAGTTGGTATGAGATGTTAGGAACTAGCCAGGTGAAAACATAGACATGGGATGTGAGCGTATGGAAAGGGAACTGTTCAAGGTTCAGAGATGTGATATCATGAAGCAATGAAAGCCGACTGTAGTCAACTCAACCGTTGAGCTCAAAGCAAGAGCAAATCTTCTGCTCCACCCGATCGCTATGTGTTTGTCCCCTTTTGCCTTTCCATCACTCTTAGTACATCTGCGGCACTGTTCTTGTCCCCCTTCTTGCTTTTCGCTCCACGTTTCCTCTTCTTTGCCCCTCCATCGTGCTTCGCATCATCGACGTCATCATCATTTTCGGTACCCAGTCCCTTCCATTCAGTCAATCTGACCTTTTCACCATCCCTATCCATATCATCCGCATCGTCGAAGCGGCTACTACCAAAGCCCATGTCAAGATCCTCCATGTCACGGTCTCTAGCACCTAGCATGGCAGCACGTTTCCTGAGACGTGTCTCTTCGTCTGTTTGCAAAAGGGCCGAATCTGGATCCAAAGTCCGAACTTTCTTGAGTGCGGCGAGTACTGTTGCATCTGCTACGTTAGGGTTGGTAGCGTTCGTAGAGGGTGTTTCGCTGAAATAGTTCCGACGCGACAAGGTTGTTGACGATGGGGCAGGCCTCTGTTGAACCTCGCCATCTATTTCCCCGTCACTCACGCCTTCGTCCTCGGCCTCCTTGTCCTCCTTCTCTACATCCTCCCCATCTTCGCCATCATCCACTTTGGCATTAACCGAGCCCGGCTTCGCTTCTGTGTCCGTCTCTTCTCCATCTGAAGAAGAATCACCGCCTTGATCAAGGTCCCCGAGAGGGTTGAAATTAGAACCCACTCCAGCGAAGATATCCTCGTCCTCTGACTCTTCCTTGGCTGCTGGGACTGGGAGGTTAGGAACATTGACCGGCCTGGTGGGGTTGTCTAGATCATAACGAGTCTCCAATGTAGTATCTTCAACCTTTTGCTTCCTGACCTTGCGCTTCTCGTTGCCTTCTGCATCGGTGATGATGAGTATTTCTCTCCCGCGGGAGTCCGTTTCGATCCTCGTTGACTCGCCTTTGGGACCAACTTTTCTGAATCCGGGACCGAGGGTTGGGTACTTCTTTTCGTGTTCCGCTGCTGCTGCTTCTGCGGCGGCCTTTCTTTGCGCTTTGAGCTCAGCCAGAAGCGCATCGCGGGTCCGCTTGACACCTGCCACTGGCGCTGGTGGCGCTCTCTCTCCTTTCTTGTCTGTCTTCTCTCGGACTATCGGGACGATCTCCTGTTGCTCAAGTGCGTCTAGATCGCCGTTACCGTCGTCATCATCATTCGACTCCTCTTGATCGTCTTGTGAGGTCCCGATCTGCACATCCTCGCCTCTTCTAAGGCGATCCAACAGTCTCCTGTCTAGCCCACGTACCAAATGTGTAGACTCGATATCACCGCCGGTAATCTCCTGGACAAGGCTCTCGAAGGTGGCACGATCGAGTTGGCCTTCTTTCATGGCCTCCTCCAGTGCCTTGATCCGTTTCACTCGGTCGTCATTCTCGTCGTCTTCGGGACGGTTCTTAGTGCGATCGGTGTATCCTGCAGCGAGCTTAACGCCCTTGGGAGCAGAGGATTTCCACTTTTTGGTTGTACTGCCTTTCGCGTTGCGCTCGGCCAGCTGGCGGGCGAAGTCTGAAGTCGCGGAATTGCGGCCAACATGGCGCGGTGTCATGGGTACGCTCGATTGTTTGCGCGAGCCCAGGGTCTGTGTGGACAACGCCTTGGAAGATGGAGTGTTGCGGGCACTGCCATCTTGTTTCTGGGAATTGTTGATCAGCAGCCGCCGGAACTGATCGTTGTTCATGATAGATGTCAAGGCGCTCCGAGTATTCGCGGTCACAGGGGCATTTGTAGTCGTTGCAGTTGTTGTCGTAGTCGACGATAGTGATTGGGTATTAAAGGTTGCACTGTGCAGCAATGATTGTTTCGGGTGGGACTCGGAGCTAATACCTTTATCCCCGACATTGACACTTTCGATGTCAAATTAGGGCACGTGTGAGTGTATATAGACTAAGCCTTTCTAGGTAAGTACAACGAACATCGCCTAGGAACCACAGCCGACAAATAAAACAAACATCTCTAGTGGATACCTAGATATTATTATCCGTGGAAGCAGTGTCAGGTCAAACAGGTAACAGCAACTCAGAGTGGATCCAAGGCACCAAAACCTTATCAAACCTGAACAATATTCCTTCACTTTCGGGGTCATACTACCTATCCAAAAGACACTAAGCTCCCCATACGGCGGCGGTGCCAATGCTACCTTCATTACTTTTGCGGTGTACAGAATAAGTAATAGGGTATATAAATCCCCTCCCTGCAGGCGATTCTCCACATTCACCTCTCCCTGAATCCTACAATTTCTGGTTTAACTCTTTCATTGTCATTCCCATCATGCAGAAGCTTTTGGTTGGCTTGTTGATGCTGGCATTTGCCTCCATCGGCCTCTGCGAAAACTATACTCATGGATCTCCATCGATAAGCTTCACTAATCCAATACTCGATTCTGTTGGTGCGGACCCGTAAGTGTGCGATGCGTTCTTGTAACATCAAACAAGCTAATCATGTCTAAAAGATGGGTCTTTCGCCACGGCAATTATTATTACATGACTTATACCACCAACGAAGATATTACTCTCTTACGGAGTCGAAAACTGACGTATGTATTTCCTCTATAAATGCCACTACACGGGCTCATATACTCATTGGAACACATAGGGACTGGAACAACGCCGAGCAGAAACTTATCTTCAAACCCTCCCCCGGCCTAAACTATTCAACCGACATCTGGGCTCCCGAATTTCATTTCTTCCACGATAATTGGTATGTCATCTTCACCGCCGACCCACGGCATGATTCTCCACCGCCAGAAATCGACATGCTTTGCGATTACAACTGTCCGGCCGTTCATCACCGCATGTTCGTTCTTGAAGGGCTAGGTCCTGATCCTTGGACCGCTCAATATTCCTACAAAGCGGAGCTAAATACCTATGATCAATTCGCCATCGACGGAACCTACTTCCAACATGAGAGCGGTATATATCACATCTACAGCTGCTGGTATCGTGCATACGATGCTTGGCCTGCAAATCTCTGCATCACTAAGATGTCAAATCCATGGACTGTTTCCTCAAACTTTTCCGAGCGTCAGATCATCTCTCGCCCAACTAATCCTTGGGAAAAAACGCCGTACGGGAGGCCTTTCAATGATCGACTCAGTTCTAATGAAGCCCCACAACAGTTAACGAACCCAAAAACGGGACAAACCTTCATCATATACTCTGCAGCTCGCTCCGATAACCGCAACTACTGCCTTGGACAGCTCGAGCTTGTCGGCGACGACCCTTTAAACGTGCAGGATTGGCGTAAGAACAACGACGGATGCGTTTTCTACCAAAACTCGAAAGAGGAAGCATACGGTGTCGGACATGCAAGCTTTGTGCATAGCCCTGATGGTAGTGAGGACTGGATTGTGTATCACGGAATGCGTGACCCGTCCAATGGCTGGGGAGCGCGGACTATTCGGACGCAAGAGTTTACTTGGAACGACGACGGCACACCCAAGTTTCCACGACCTGGCTACGGGCCATACGTGGTACCCTCCGGTCAAAGCTAGGGGTGTGGGCTGTTGCAGGCCCCCGACATCGATGACCAGGCTGTGATGGGAGCAACTTGAATCGAATAGATTAGTGTAGTCCTTCACATCGAAACATCCCAACATCTCGAGTAATACCTTGAAAATGACCGAGCCGGTCACAAATATATGCTCACTATTATAACATTGATATGCACACTGTTGGAATCTGAATGGTGCATACGACAAGAAAGTGTACAAGGAAGAGAAAAACATATTCACCCAAACACGCGTGTAAAGAAAACGACGATCATATTCTTTATTGCCTTCATATTATTTGGTCAAACTGCAGACTTTGGCCTCGCCGCTGCTTTGAGTCGATACTTTTCTGTAGCCTCTTGAATCTTCATTCTCCGCCATGTGCATTCATCTGCAAAGGGGCACACTCTACATTTATACGCATCCTCAATTTCCACGCCCTTCGCCTCCCTTAATCCTTTCCACCATTTCATCTCGCTGGCGAGATACTCATCGATCTGCTTGTCACTATAAACGAGCATTTTGTTTCCAATTATCTCACCGGTCTTCGCATAACGGAACTCGGCACGAAGAATGTCACTGAATAGCTTCATAGACAGTGCAAACTCGGAAATCATCAGACTCCAGAGCGCTGAAAGGTTGTTGTGAATCGAGATTTCGCTGGCTCGGCGGAAATCTGGAGGGTCTTCTTCGTCGGGTTCAAGTTCCGTCATTTGCTCGATGCCACTAGCTCCACATATGAACTGTTCGGTGAAGGGTTCGAGAGGTAGAACGCCGTAGCGTGCAAATACAGTCTCAGCGTCCACTGTGTTTAAAGCCAGACCCTTCAATAGCTTCCTGTAGACCATAAGCTGCATCCACGTTGGTTTCAAACTAGCCCCCACTGGCACAGCTTTGACCCCCCTCGTCTTGACGTCCGCGATGTAAGTTGTCCGCGTTGAGGTATCTGCGCTTACCCATCCCCCTACACCGATGTCATCATTTGCGAAGCTTTGCAGGATACTGGACTGGCCCGGCGAACGCGTCCCACCGATTTTTGGTGCCTTGGACTGTTCTAATGCCTCCCCGTAGCCGCTGTCTGGGCATGTGTAGGAAACCTCGTCAATGACCCCGTTCACAACTTCTCCATCAACAATCCCCCAGATCTCAAGTTCGCGCGTCATTCCAGTCTCGCGAAGGGTTCGAAGGCCTTGAATCGTATTCCAGATCCTCAAACCAAAGCGATCTTCCTTGGATTCCACCAATATCGGTACAATCTTGTGGACCTGCTCTTCCAGAACCTTGTGAACTTTAGATCCCTGCTTCATTGCTGGAGTTTGCGGCTTTCGACCAAACTTGTTGAGATTGTACCAGTACTGGAGCTCGCACCATGCCGGCGAGACCAGGTCTGTGACCGAAAGTGGTTTTTTAGGTTTCGTTCGAAAGCGTTGGAGTGGTGATTGCGTGTCATTTTCGATCAATTCGGTTGGCATTGAAGGATTCGTTCGTTGCTCCTGGCGTGTGGGGTGGGATCTGGGCACTGGGGGCTGTCAGCACGTCAGTCTACAGCTCCGTGTCGGAAACAGTCTGGAGTTTTTGGGAAGATGTACCGCTCCATGAGTCCCTGGAGTAACCATCATACTCCACCTCGATTGGCTGCGTACGGCGATTTGGGAAGAGTTCAATACCGGCGGTCGAGTTTGCAACTCGAGCCACAGCAGGGAGAGGCGACACGTGCACGATTGTCGATTGCTCTGCATCATTATCGCCCTCGACAGAGTGAGTTTCTGTGCTTTGAGGCGCGTTTCTTCGTTCATTCGTCGCAATTTGGGCGAGCAAGTCCCTTAGAAGCGCTTCCTCTTCGTTGTCAAAATCCGAACCATAATCACTTAAGGCGGGAACGCCAAAGTCGAGATCAGATCCGTACTCGCTGGCTAGACCCTCGGCAGTCAATGATGGAATCACCGGGTTGGCCATGCCATCATGTTAGCCGTGGCCACGGAATGGGTTGTTTTCGTGAAGTTGTTCGCCACTCGTGATGACGCGACGTCAAGACTTCACTCAACAACTCCGCCCTCGACTTTGGCAACCAAGATTGGAAGGTCGGACAGTATGTTCACGTGTGCGGGGGGGTGCGCATCAAAAATTCACTTATTGTTAACAGTGCCGCCTTTAAAAAGGTCGGTTTTGCTCATCTCGAAACGGTTTGTTGACATGTAGTTCTACGTAGTAAAGTGCGTCGAGCCTTTCGCTCGACAAAGCAGACCAAACACACTCCCGCCGCTGTGAGAGAGAAAAGGCTGGTCTGGTGCTAGTCCCCGCGCTCCCGAGATCCGCTTTGTCTATGCAGCCAGTTGGCAGACACACACCCACCGCCGCCTCAACTTTAGAAAGTCCTAAACTGCATCTAAGCTGTTCACAAGTCGCGACCATTAGGCAATCCTTTCTTGGTCTATAGCGAAAACTTCTAGAGCTTTGCCACCTCGTACCAAACCCGATGGGCGGATACTCCACCTTGCATGCCCCGTGTTAATGCACCACGAAGGCGAGAAAATTCTCCTCTGCGACTGACTGGCTGAATTGACATTCTCAATATCATAGCGAGACCAGCATATAGATTCTGCATGGGCAACCACAGTCTGTAAGTAGGTTCAATCATGACATCAGGTCTGATTGCAGCACGCACTGAAAGAAAGACTGTACTGGGAGGAACTCACGACGCAATGAAGCGGAACGTACACATAGCGGTACATACACGTTTCATGATTCTGCAATGCACAACCTGCAGGCGCACCCTTGGATACCGAATCAAACGAAGCAGGTCTCATGATAACTCAACCTCTTCGAGAGGACACAGCACTAAAGTAGCATTTTACACATTCAGGTAAGCAGGCCGATACAGACAGTGGAGGTGATCGAAGTTTCATGGAACATCACGATTGCAAGATGGATATGTGAAATTTGAAGCCGATCAGAGATCGTCGATTCATCAGTGTTTCACCACTGAGGGGGGAATATACATAGCACAGCTCCAGTGCACCCATAAACCCATGACCATAAACCATTAAGTGACCCTCAAAACGCCGTGATAGTGGAACCCAACCCCATGTGATTGATTGGAAAGCCGGGAAGATGGAGAAACAACGAGCGTTTAACCGCGCTCACCACGGAGACGACGGGCAAGCTGGATATCCTTGGACTCTGTGTGATCGTTAGTCGCAGGTCGTTGAAGAGATGACTGTGGTTGATACGTACGGATGGTGACACGCTTGGCGTGGATGGCGCAGAGGTTGGTATCCTCGAAGAGAGAGACGAGGTAGGCCTCGACGGACTCCTGGAGAGCACCAATAGCGCTTGACTGGAAGCGGAGGTCGGACTTGAAGTCTTGAGCGATCTCACGAACAAGACGCTGGAAGGGCAGCTTGCGGATGAGGAGCTCGGTCGACTTCTGGTAGCGACGAATCTCACGGAGAGCGACGGTACCAGGCTTATAGCGATGGGGCTTCTTGACACCACCGGTAGAGGGGGCGGACTTGCGGGCAGCCTTGGATGCAAGCTGCTTACGCGGGGCCTTGCCACCGGTAGATTTACTGAAGAGGAAATGTTAGCGTTGATGAAGAGTTGGAAAGGTAAAAGTCGGATGCGCAAGACGCGACAGGCAATGCATGGCAGCAGGAACACCAAAAAGAAGGTAACCAGGCAGTCTGCATGCGATGCTCGAGATGCGCAGCGAGTATTGGGAGGTGACTTACCGGGCGGTCTGCTTGGTGCGGGCCATTGCGAAGAATGGATTTGATGGAGTTGATGATGGTGGTTGTTGTGGTGGAGGGTTGTTGTGGAGTGGTGGAGAGTGAGTTGATGGAGATTAGAAGACGGGGCGGGGCGGGCGGTTCTTATAGGTGCCGACGCGCAGACGAGATCGCACCCTTCCAGCAGTCGGTGTGGCAGGCAGTGGCAGGTCCGTGGCGCTCAGTTGTTGCCTAATCCCCTTTGGGAAACCGTCGTGCTCGCTGTTCGAAGATGTGGCCCGGGCGCGCGCTGCGCTCAGTTGCTTGCTGACTGGCGCCGAAATCACGCTAGTGATCCTCGCGATTTCACGCGACGAACATAAACACGCCAGCCTCTCTTCTGTCCATCTTCATTCACAACCCACTCACCAAGCTACCCAACAAAGTCTTCCACGCACTCTCAACATCTACCACCCCTCATCTTACCTTCTCAACTCTCCCATCTACCCTCATCACAATGACTGGACGTGAGTATTTCCTCTCCTCAGCATCGGCTTCTATCTGGCAGCCCAGCATGACAGCCTTTGGCCTCTGCAATCATCAACTTTACTGACGCGATTTCCTTCAGGCGGCAAAGGTGGCAAGGGCCTCGGCAAGGGCGGTGCCAAGCGTCACCGAAAGATTCTTCGTGACAACATTCAGGGCATAACCAAGCCTGCCATTCGTCGTCTCGCTCGTCGTGGTGGTGTCAAGCGTATCTCAGCCAGTATGTCTGCTTCCTCTCAACCGCTGTCCTCCAATGCTCATACAATCTTCTAGTGATCTACGAGGAGACTCGCGGTGTTCTCAAGACCTTCCTCGAGGGTGTCATTCGTGACGCTGTCACATATACTGAGCACGCCAAGCGCAAGACTGTCACTTCTCTCGACGTTGTCTATGCCCTCAAGCGACAAGGTCGTACCCTCTACGGTTTCGGTGGTTAGATGTTATGTGTTCCTCTTTTTTCGTCACGACTTTTCGGCTGGCTATGTCATCACATCGATGCAAGCAGTCTGGTGCTGGGTGGGATCGGTTAGGGCATCTGCCTGTAACATAGGCTACTTCGGAGTTCATGGGTTTGGGACCTACTATGGAATGATACCATCATAATTGTTCACATTCATTTGCCTATTATCCGTGACTTGGTTTGTTGATTCTCTGTCGTGATGTGCTTTTCTATATCGATGCGTCGTGTCTCTAAAGTAATTACAAATATGCTTCTTCTATCGTTGTGCTCAGTCGATTTGGTTGGGCACACGTTCGATTTTCCCGCTAGTCCTGGTTGAACCCTGTTGTCTCCGTGCGTTCCCTGTGTCTTGTAATGAGAAAGGACATTCTGCGTCTGTCAGTATCCCTGTATGAGTCATAGCAAGTGCTCATGGTGGTTGAGCTTGGTTGTAATGCGTCTTTGATATTACATCGACTTTTTCATCTCTTTCTTGCGTATTAGGACAAGACGTGCTAATGTCCCATCGCGTGCAGGGCGGCTATTTCAACCCTCGAGCACTAATCGAAATCTCGGTGCAAGTTAGTTGGTACAGCTGACCATCGTAATAAAAGTTGCTCTTTATTATTAATAGCACATTACGTTGTATCTGCCCAGGTGTTTGATCACTCATTATCCGAGGATCCTGACAGCTCGCTGACGTTATTGCCGAAGCGTTAACCCCTCCTCTCCTCCACACTCAACTCACTCAATCGAGGTATCACTTCAATTCATCTCTCGCACTATTACATTCCTACCGAAATTGCTACATAGATCGTGCATTCGGCTCTACCACTATCGTGATGGTCCTACCAAAGCCACCAAAGGCTTTGCTGTTTGATGTTTTCGGCACATGTGTTGATTGGAGGACCACAGTCACTCGCGCTCTTTATACTCAAGCTCATGAGTCACTCAACTCTGCAGCCGCTTCCTTGCCCACTTCCGTCCGAACAAAGGCGACCGATATGACTTTGGAAGAATGGGGCTCGTTTGCACAGCGCTGGCGAGATTCGTACAAGGAATTCACCCGCAGTCTGGCTACAGATCCAACCCTACCATGGAAGACGGTGGACGAGCATCACCTTGACGCACTCGCCGATCTCGTGTCTAGCCACGATCTCGAAGGTCTATGGACGCATTCCGAGCTGCGTCTTCTCAGCCTTATCTGGCATCGACTTGAGCCGTGGCCAGATTCTTCCCCCGGTATCGCAAAACTTAATAAACGGGCTCAGACCGCGACTTTGAGCAATGGAAATCTGGCTCTTCTCTCGGACTTGAAAGACTATTGTTCCATGGAATTTACGTACATCTTCAGTGCTGAGATGTTTGGCTCCTACAAACCTTCCCCGAAGGTATATCTGGGTGCTGTTGAACAACTTGGCTTACATCCATCGGAATGCGCCATGGTTGCTGCGCATTTGAACGATCTCAAGGCTGCGAAATCACATGGTCTTCAGACCATCTATGTGGAGAGGTTCCTGGAGGAAGACTGGTCCTCGGACGATGTGGACAAGGCTCGTGCCGAAGGCTGGGTTGATTTCTGGATTCCATTAGATGCGGGAGGCTTCGTAGCCGTCGCGGATATGCTAGGTATTGAATAGTCGAACAGCTATTTTCAGCGTGCCTCATTCTATTATGATAAACTCGATTGTTTCTGGGATGGTTACCTGTCTACACGGGTATACATACAAGGCGCTCGCCATGTGGCATGTTCAATCACTTGGCAATTCTGTCTGTGTGTCTTCTGAATGAATGAATTGGCATGAATACCTATAGGGTACATTGGTTTTCCATGACTAGTCTCATGTGCTCATGAGTTCCAGCTTTGGCGCCACTTTATATTATGGGCTGTGAAAGGGGGCAGTAGTCATTGTACTATATAAACTTGGGCTTAACCCATGAAGTATGGTATCGAAATTCTTGGTCTCTTGCTTCCGTGTATTTTGCCTTATGTACTACTGTTGCCGGGGTGTATGTACTTGTATCGTGCCGTGGTAATGTGTTGGTCAAGTTCATCCACAAGCGCGATGTTTGTGGACGTCAAAGTGTGCATGATTAAACCCAAAATAAATCAGGTTAAATCGCAACACAACAATCGGCTTGCGCAATTCAACTTAATTGATGCCAAAGGGTCACACTAAATACGTAATAACAGTACAGGCGAAAATAATAAAAACAAGACTTGATTTCGTAGGGAACGGGACCTGGGCCATGGGTCTATTACGCCCAACTGCGACAGGAACCTTAAAAACCATGATCAGAAAATAAGTAGAAACTACAGGGTGCGGAAACATGCTATAACAGCCAAATAAATGCTACATAGAACCCAGAACTCATGTTGCACACACATTCCATTCGATGTACTTTAGTTGATATACCTAGCTAGGTATATACCTGCACACGTGGGCGAGGATGTGTACGGGGTAGACCACAAGCATAAGCGACGTCCTTCATTTAACAACATCACAATCAAACACCACACCTAGCTCTTTCACGTACAGGACAGAAGAAAGTAACATGTTCCTAGATGATCGCAAGAAGACGGGATTGAGCTCGGAACGTGCCGGAAAAAAAGCATCGGACAGCAGGTACGGTAAACCAATCCTGGGGGACTCTGGAGTGCGATTGTATCAGTATGAATATGATATGCTAGGCCGCTAGCAAGAAATTAGAGTTGGTAGAAAGTAAATGGCGGCGGAATTATGTTCGTCATTGACAGCAGGTGGGTGAGCATGGGTGCCCAGGTGAGGACTGTGGTGTGCACGCGCCAAGTATGCGGGGCCCCGGGAATGAGGCAACCCTGGAGCCGAATCATCTACCCTCGGCCAGCGTCATCCACTCCCGCACGACCGACCCGGTGCCCAATATATATCCACCCGTGGTCGATCAAATACAGCAATTGTTATACGTCCAAGTAGTTACATACATATTAAAGGACCAATAGCCACCAGAAACTGCACGAGCTGAACGCGAAACCCAACACGAGCCCCAAATTATCGCTCAATCTTGAAAGACGACATATTGCAGTCGAGAACAATCTCATCCAGAAGAGATCAAGCAAAGAGTTAAGCGATCCAACTTGAGACTTCCGAAATCGTGAAAGGTCGTGTCAGATTGTCCAAATGTCCGAAGATCATATCCAGGATAAGCTGCACCGGCTTTCTCTAGATAAACCAGAAGAATTCTGGAGCAACCAATCAAACCATGTCTTCTGGCATAAGAAGCCCACAAAAGCTATCCGTAATACAACAAAAACCTTGAAGGGTGGCACAAAGCACGAGCACTGGACTTGGTTCCCGGACGGTGAGATATCGACAACATACAACTGCGTGGATCGGCACGTTCTGAACGGGAACGGAGACAACATCGCCATATGCTGGGACAGTCCTGTTACTGGAAATAAGGAGAGGTTCACTTATAAACAACTTCTTGAAGAGGTCGAAACGCTGGCAGGCGTTCTCCGAGAAGAAGGGGTCAAGAAGGGCGATGTTGTTTTGATCTATAGTGAGTATCAGGAGCCACCCATGTGAGAGCATTCCTCACACCCAAACAGTGCCGATGATTCCAGCAGCGTTGTTCGCCATGTTGGCGATCGCCAGAATTGGAGCGATTCATGCTGTCGTCTTTGGTGGGTTTTCACCGAGCTCTCTCGCTCAGCGGATGGAGGCATCCCGGCCCGTGGCAGTGATGACGGCATCTTGTGGCATCGAGGGAGCCAAGGGCCCTGTCGGCTACAAGAAACTTATCGAGGAGGCGGTTGCAAAGAGTAATTTCAAACCCTCAAAGACCATTGTGTGGCAACGAGAACAGCTTCGATGGGACCCGGTGGTGAAAGAAAATGGACAACGAAACTGGCAAAGGCTGGTCAAGAGTGCGAAGAATCGGGGCGTCAGAGCTGCGGCAGTGCCAGTAAATAGCGCCGACGGGCTGTATATCATATATACAAGCGGTAGGTGAAGGATGGATTATATATTACCGACAACTATAATCTAACTCATGCCAGGTACTACGGGATTACCAAAGGGCGTAGTTCGAGAAGCGGGTGGGCATGCTGTCGGGCTCAACCTCTCGATCAAGTACTTATTTGGGGTCCATGGCCCAGGCGATGTTATGTTCACAGCCTCGGATATAGGGTGGGTTGTTGGCCATTCGTATATTGTCTACGGTCCACTGCTCGCAGGTGCCACCACCGTCCTATTCGAAGGGAAGCCAGTTGGAACCCCGGATGCCAGCACTTTCTGGCGCATTGTTGAAGAATATCAAGTCACCACCATGTTCACCGCACCAACAGCGCTTCGAGCTATTAGGCGTGAAGACGGCGACAACGACTTCTTCGAGCAGCTTTATGGTAGTCGAGGTGGACTAAAATCACTGCGAGCATTGTTCCTTGCAGGTGAACGAAGTGAGCCTAGCATTGTACAGATGTACCAGGGGTTGCTTTCCAAACACTGTGCGGAGGGAGCAGTGGTTGTTGATAATTGGTGGTCGTCGGAGTCAGGGAGCCCGATCTCTGGGATAGCACTGGGTGCCTCAGCCAGTGAGGATATCCAAGGTGTCGAAGGGCATAGACCTCTTTCGATCAAACCTGGATCTGCGGGCAAGGCAATGCCTGGATTTGATGTTCGCATTGTCGATGACGATGGCCTTGAGGTCAAGCCAGGGTTGATGGGAAACATTGTAATGGCGATACCGCTCGCACCTACTGCATTCACGACATTGTGGGAAGACGAGGACAGGTTCTACCGTGGATACTTGAAACGATTCAACGGCAGGTGGATTGACACTGGCGATGCCGGCATGATTGATGAGGAGGGATACATTTCAATCATGTCCCGATCGGACGACATTATAAAGTGAGTATCCAATCTGGTCGTCCTGGTTGTCCTGGATAGATATCTGACTCCTTGGTAGCGTTGCCGCACACCGCTTTAGCACCGGTAAGTTATGCTTGCTTGATGAACTGTGGTGTGAGAAGATGGTTTTACTGTGCTAATCAGTTCAAGGCGCCATCGAGCAGGCAATTACATCACACCCGGAGATCGCAGAAGCGGCTGTGGTTGGTATTCCGGATCAATTGAAAGGGCACCTGCCATTTGCATTTGTGACATTATCTACCCACCACCACCCGCGTCCTGCCGTGCCGGATGACAAGCTGTCCAAGGAAGTACAGAAGCTGGTCCGCGAACAGATCGGGGCGATTGTAAGTGGGAATTTCTGTAATGAAAACGGAATAGTACACAAACTAATTGCCATGTGACGGATTAGGCCAGTCTGGGTGGTATCATCCAGGGAAAGGGCATGATACCGAAGACTCGAAGTGGCAAGACTCTCCGACGTGTTTTGAGAGAACTAGTTGAGAATGCCACGCATGGGGAATTCGACAAAGAAGTCCAAGTTCCGACAACCATCGAGGACGCCGATGCAGTCGAAGTAGCGAAGGCAAAGGTCAAAGAGTACTTTAGAGTTAGAGGGGCAGAGCTTCACAAAGCGACCGAGACTAGGGCTAAACTTTAGCTAGGTTCATCAGAATAGATGATCGTAATCATCAAAATGGCTTGGACAGAAGGTGGGAGATGATTTTCATGGCATGAGAGGACATGTGATGTGCAAGGGGGGGGGGGGAAGACGTCCACGGTCAAATGCAATAAGATTAGCGACCACTCTGCGAACGGGCAAGGAAAGCTCGTAGGGAGATGAATATTGAAGTGGAATAGTTGGGACCGATTCCGAAATTACGCCTCAGAGTTCTGCGGCTAGGTGAAGAGAAATGAAAAGATGGCATCGGGTGAGACGGTGGCTTGCAGCAGGCGTGGTGTGGGAGCATGTGGAGAATATCGTACTAGATAGACAGCGTCGCAGTGGCCGGAAAATGAAAAGGATGCAGTCGTCTCACCGGCTTAAATCCATCGCTTCAAATCTGATCGCAACGGCCCGCTCGCCGTTGGCAGGTAGACCAAAGGATGCCCAAGGCGTTACGACTAAATACGGATGGGATAGAGCAAGAGGGTATACCATCAATGATAATAATTGGATGTAGACGTGCGTGCGCGTGCAGACGCATCAATATGTGTCAACAGGTCAACGGTTCAAACTTTGGAATGTAAAGTAGAGGTAAAAGATCACGTGGTCTCTGTCAACTGCGGGTACTTGTGACAATTCCCGCACGACATGCAAGTTATACGAGAATAACTAGCACTGCCCAGGTACTTTGCAGTATGTGCGGTGTTGCTAGACGGTTGGACAGTCATTGAGGACCGCAGGAAATAGGTTCAGGGCCACATAATATGGTAAATTCTTTACGCTAGATATCGCAACGGTCAAATGAAAGGGGGAAGTAGTATACAGGTTTATTAATTAAGATTTCTAAGAGAGAGAGAGAGAGAGAGAGAGAGAGAGAGAGAGAGAGAGAAAGAGGAAAAAAGAGTGTTGTTATTGTAGGTACTGCTGTCCGGACTTCAAAGCTCCGCAAAAGGACGGGAAAGAACAAAGAAGAAGAAAGAGGAAGAAAAAAGAAGAAGAAGAAGGATAGGCTAGGATTGTAACGAAGCGACGCGGAACGAGTTGAAGTGGAGCGGGGCGGGGCGTGCATGCCACCACCACCACATGGGCAAGGTTGGGCGAGTTTAGGTACATGATAACATGTAGCATGCGACCTATGGACGAAGGTTCTTGCGGAGCAACTCCCACTCCCGCGAAACGGACATGTGCCCAGACGCACATGGGCATACCTATTACACCGGATCGGATCATGGATGTGATGAGAACAGCAACATGTTGTCGTGCGGCTTTACTGTGGTAATACCTCTGAGGATGATGACGGGGCTCTGTAGAAGTTTCATGTAATGGGCGGTGATGTGATTATTTATAATCTACTCAAGTGAATACCTGGTAGGAGACCATGTAGGCATTGTGTAGGTAAGTTCACAGAGACCATGTGAGTGTACACTATATGTACTATGTGCAGTGTCAAGTAATTCAGTCTGCCCAACTCGTCCAAGTGCTGGTGCACGGGTGCAGTGGCCAAAGCCGTGTCTTGGCCCACAATGCACGGTGACAGGCCTGCATGGCCGAATCATTGAGGGCAGATTCTAGACGAGCCAAGGGGGGGGGCTGGGTTAGCATCGGCACGGGTAGCAGCAACTGCAACAGCAACCTTTAGGACTCAAGACTAAGAGGCAGAGAGACACGGCATGCATGTGTGCGTGTGTGTGTGTGTGTGTGTGTGTGTGTCCGGGAAGACGGCAGAACGGGAAGCGTCTTGGAACCGAGTTTGAATATTTCCAGTAATTCCATCCAGTGCTGAGTGGATGAATCGGCAGACTTGTGTTGAATAATTAGAGAGAGTGGAGAGAGAGGAGAGAGAGGCGCGGTGGTGCGGGTGAGTTCCCTGCGTCAAGTAGCAGCGCCGCGATGCAGAGGATTATTGGCCGTCCGGGGCGTATCCCGTTTGTGATTGTACGGCCAACCATCAAGGTATGGGATGCGGGAGGGAGGGAGGGAGGGAGGAAGGGAGGAAGAGAAGGAAGGAAGGAAGGAAGGAAGGAAGGCAAAGAAGAAGGTAGAGTATGAGTAGAACTGTGGAAGGCGGGTACGTATAACGGTATCACTTTTTTGAGGACATGTAATGTACAGTTCCAAGTTCCTATTGTATGCCTATTTAATTACCCATGTGGTTCTAAACTTGGAAGGAGTTTGCATTGTTCTTGCAGGTATTCTATGAGGATTCCAGTGGCCCGAAATCATGTTGGTACAAACTTGAGCCAGAGGACACATAGAAACTGTGTGATTACATAGACGGTGTAGACAAGCTCCCGGCTGCTAGTGTGCACTGTGTGCATCCACACGGAGATGTTTCTGCTCACCAACACCCCATCCTCTCCCAGGTCTCCCCCACGCCGCTGCCGGTGAGTCGATGCGATAGCGACTCCAAAGAGGTGTTTGCCTGAGCGCCTGAGCGTTGCAGTATGCAGTCAACTGGTATGGGTGTGAATGTGAGTGTGTGTTTGTGTGTGTAAGTGGGCAGGTGGAGCCAGGCCAGGCCAGGCACCCAGGCAGACATGGCCGGGGAGTCCAGCCCTGGAGCCCCCGGACCCTTCACGTGGAAACACAAGCCACCGGGAGCCCCCCCTTACCCAATGCGGCAGCGGATACCTGCTCTGGTACACCATAACAACAAACACGGTACATGACTGATTGTTCGCCTCCAGGGCTGCCACTGGCTGCCACTGGCTGCCAGGTCCTTCCTGCCTTGAAGGCCTGGTGCAAGAGCAGAAGGCACCTGGGCAAGGAACCAACCAACGAGCCTGCCTTGTTCGACGCTCACAGGCTCACCCCCTGTGCTGTCCTCCAATGGTTACCTTTCCTCTCTTGACTCTTGACCTTTGTCGCTGCGCGGCACTCTTTCCCACAACACTGCACACACCCCATTCCGCACCTTCCACTGCTTCCACGGCCTGCACCGCTCCTACCTCCTAGGTTCCTACCTCCTACCTCCTACTCCTCGAACCTCTCCACCCTTTCCTCTCCTCTGCCTGGTTGGGCACCTTTCTCATCCATCACCGTCGCCACCACCACCACAACAACGGATACTCTTACACTATCACCACCACCGCACATTGACCTCCGACCTCTCCGCCCAAACACCTACCCATACTCCTCCTCCTCCTCCTCCTCCTTCTCCTCCCGTTCTCCTCACTCAATCTTCTCCGTCACCAGCTGGGACTGTCTCTGCCATTTTATCACTGTTGCTACCATCACTGCTCCCATTCGCAATCTCGCCTGCGATTCTCCTCCTCCATCCCCTACCAAGTGTCGCCGGCCGCTATTCTTTTGCCCAGTCTTTGCAGTCTTGCAAGCTTGTCTGGCCACCTACAACGCCCCTCACTCCTTCGAACCCCCCTCTCCCCCTTCCATCTCTCCACCCTTCGGGACTCTCTGCAATCTTTTTGCATCTTTTGCATCTTTTTCATCTTTTACATTTCTTCCATCTCTTGCGTCTCCTCACATCCATAGACTTTGCACATCGCTTCGTCTCTCCACTCGTTGTTGTCCGTCCGTCGGTCGTGCTCCGCCCGTCGCTGCGACGCCCGCCGTGCAACCCCGTGTGCTCCGTCCATCCCATCATTGATCCATTCTCCCTCATTCCCAACTACCTTCAGGACCCGCCGTCCGAGTGAAACATCAAGGCCGCTGCACCTACCCGCCACACGCTCTGCCTATATCCGCTGTACTCACTGTACTCGCTGTCCTCTCGCTACCCTTCGCTACCTCTTTCGCCTTACTGTCCGCTCTCCAAAACACGTTTTGCGCGACGAGCCTCGTCCCGAATCGGCGCCCGCTTCCCCCGATCCTCATCCCTCATCCCACAACCTACAGTAAGCTGAGCCTCGCTGGTCAGCTGCTCCTGCTCCTGCTCCTGCTCCTACTACCCTTCACGACATCACACCGGCACCACGACGCCCACTCCAGTATACGACGTGGCCCGCAATTTGCACCACTTTGCTGTTCAGCCTCAACCCCGACGATCATAACCTCCCTCTTCGTTTCCCGCCAGACCATTCTGCTTTTCGCTCTCACCTTGCCCCGGCCCAGTGCTCTCACACATACCCCCGCCCACCTTCCCATACCCATCTCCCATCCATCGCTTCCACGCGCCCTGATCCACTCCTTTCGCTATCATGGCGGGGAAGATGACTTTGTATAAACTGGTGGTGCTGGGCGACGGTGGTGTAGGGAAAACGGCCTTGACCATCCAGGTAGCTAAACCCCTCCCGCCTCCGCTCCATTCTCTCTTCCTCCGCTAACCCATTCCTAGCTATGCTTAAATCACTTTGTGGAAACGTATGATCCAACCATCGAGGACTCCTACCGCAAGCAGGTTCAGATCGATGGCCAGTCATGCATGCTCGAGGTCCTTGACACCGCTGGCCAGGAAGAATACATTGCTTTGCGCGACCAGTGGATACGGGACGGCGAAGGTTTCGTTCTGGTCTATAGTATTTCCTCGCGTTCATCCTTCACTCGCATCCAAAAGTTCCATCATCAGATCCAGCGCGTTAAGGAAACTGCTCCTTCCGGTTCTCCCACTTATCCAGGATCGCCGCTCAGCGCCTCATCTCTCGCATCGGGTGGGTTTGGTCCTGCCCCTGTCATGCTCGTCGGCAACAAATGTGACCGAGTCACTGAACGTGAGGTTTCCACACAAGAGGGCAGTGCCCTTGCCAAGGAGCTGGGCTGTGACTTTGTCGAGGCTTCCGCCAAAAACTGTGTAAACGTGGAGAAGGCTTTCTACGAGGTTGTGCGGCAATTACGACGGCAGAGACACCAGAATGCTGGCCCGAACAAGAATAGCGCCAAAGGAGGTACCATCCGAGGCGGGACAGGACGCGGTCATCACGTCAGTAATGGGGAATCATCTCGGGGTCACAGCAAGTCCGTAGGTCGTGGCGACCGCCCCCATGGCAAGAAGAGAGGGAAATGCGTCATTCTCTGAACCTATTCTTCCCCCTCGTCCTTGTATCTGCTTGCTCCCACAACATATACAGCCAAGGTTGGGCTGTCGCTCGGATCCCTTTCGAGCCCAAAAGACCTGTGACCAGATTCTTCTTTGCGTCGGCCAGGCGCTGGTACCATTGCGAGCCAATGAGCACTTCACGAAAATCTACCTTTCGACCAGTCGCGGAGTACGGAAACCACCGTGGCCGTTTTTCATCATCTTCCATTATCACGAGCCACACGATGCAAGCCTTCTTGTCCACAACATCTTTATCCAGGAAGCTTTAGCGATGACCTGATAGATCCAAATTATAGGCGTAGGCACAGGAGTGGCGTTCACAAGTCTTGAATGTACGGAATGCATTTTTTTCGTCTTCTTGCATGACCTGTTAGGATGGCGTTTTGGGCGTCACTACTTTCCTTTTTGGCTTTCTGGGTTGGATTGGATTAGGAGAAGGATTTTGTCTACTCATAGGAGTCTTGTTGAAGCATCTTATAGAGATGTTTTTAGCACTGTTTTCTAAAAAACTTGAGTTAAAAGCTACCTAGTTAACTAGGATATTATATACTTATGATTATAATAGTATAGCTTTATTTATATAGATTTTAGAATTAAAAAATTAAAAAGTTTTTATTAAACTTAGTAACTTAAACTATTTACTTTTGTATAATAATAATATAGCAAATAAATTATATAAATAAATATTATATTTTAATAATAAAACTTAAATTATAATAATAATAATAATATAAAATACTTTTAAAATAGCTATAATATACTCTATAGGCAAGTTAATTAATAAGTAAATTAATTACTTTTGCTAAGACTATACTAAAGTACTTTTTTTATACTAATGCTTTAATAATAGTATAATATTAATATATTAAAAGAAGCTTAAGTATAGCTTATACTTTAAGCTCTTAAATAAGATATAAATTTTTTATAGTAATATACTATAACATACTCTATAGGCAAGTTAATTAATAGGCAAGTTAATTACTTTTGCTAAGACTATACTAAAACTACTACTTATTATTACTACTAATAGCATAAATAAAGAAATATTATAATTAATAATATTTATAGCTAGAATCTAGCTATAAATGCCTACTTCTAATAGGTGCGTAAATTATGTCTACTCTTATTATAGTTTTTATAGTGCCTTTTAGCAGGCCTATTGCTTTTAGCCTTTACTCTTTCTTTATGCTTTTTTTTATTACTATAAGCCTTAGACTCTTTTAGAGCTACTAGTTACTAGCTATCTTAAACTACTAAGGTCCCTTCTTTTTAAATCTACTTTCTTTTATATAATTTTTATTATATAGTAGCTTTATTAGCTACTTAAAGCTTACTAATTTCTTATTAAGCTAAAACTAGCTTATATATAATAATTATAGCCTCTTTTAATACTTTCTTAAATACTTTAATAATAAATATAAAAAAGCTATTTATATATATATTAATTTTTATTTTTATAAGTATTAATTATAATATAAATTCTAAAGTATTACTAAAAGTTTATAACTACTAAGCTATATTATTAGTAGTAAAAAGTAGTAGTAATAAGATTTAAAGCTTTATATTAAAAGCTATTATAACTTATTCTAAGTTAAAAAAGACTAATTTAGTACTTTAGAACTTTTTTAAATATTACTAATAGTAAATACTATATTATAAGCTACTTTAAAGTATAGTAGAAACTTAGTTTTTATAAAGTAGTTAATCTAGTTATATATAAGCATTTTAGCTTAGCACTTATATACTATTTTTAAAAAAGTAAAATAGCTTATATTAAGTAGCTATAAAAAGTATAATAAGTAAGTAAGTATATATAAAGTTATAATCTTATTATTTTTATAGTATTTTTAAAATTAAATTAATTTATAGCTTTTATAGCTATTAATAACTAGTAATTAGTAAGAACTAATAGTATACTCTTTTATATATATATTAAAGTGCTTTAACTACTTAAAACTAAGCTTATTAATTATCTAGCTATTACTAAAAACTCTAATAACTTAATTATAAAGTAAGTTTTTTTTTATACTAGCTAAAAAAGTAGTAGTATACTTTAAAAATAATAAAAAGTAAAATAGCTTATTCTTTAGCATTAATACTTTATATAACTATTATCTACTTTTAGTTGCTTAGCTAAACTATTATACTAGCAAGATATGCTTGCTAAGTGTAGGAGTAGCTAGTTAGATAAGATATGCGTGTAGAGATTTAGAAGTGTTTAGGCATAAAGCCTAAGTTAAAAGAATTCTTAAAGAAAAGAATATAAAGAACAAAGCTTTTATAGTATACTACTATTAATTTTTATACTATAACTAAAGACTACAAACTAAAATTATTCTACAAAGATTAGATAACTTCTATTAAGTAGGATAAATAAGATAGAATAGTTTCTTTAGGAACTAAATAAGTAAACTCCTTTACTAAACCTACTAGAAAAACTTATTTCTATTTCTAGCTAGAATTATAGCTATAAACTTAAGAGTAGAAGTAGTACTTCTTACTTAGCATATACCTCCTTTGCCTAAGCTTAGTTTCTTTAAGTACTACTATTACTAGTGCTAAGCCTAAAATAAATTAGAAAAAAAAGTAAGAAAAAAAAAAAAAAAACTTATAACTTATTAAATTAAATTTTATACTAGAATTTACTCTTAGCATGTGTACTAGTTCTTTTAATATTCTTTAGTTCTAAATTCTTTATATTTTCTACTACTTTAATTACTAGCTCTAGTAGATAGGTTAGTCTGTTTTAGACTAGTTTTAGTGCTTTCTAGATTAATATTACGCCTTTTAGGCCTCTTAGTAAGCAATAACCTTATTCTCTTTTTTATATTCTAGCTCTTAAAATAAAGAATTACTTAGTTACTTCTAATTAGGATATTCTTCTATAGTCTTTATTTAAATAGCTAGTATAGTTACTTTAGTAGTAACCTAAGACTAGTTTCTATAAGCATTAAGCTTGCTTCTTAATAATAGCTATATCTTCTTTATTTATATAGCTATCTTTTCTTTATACTTATTAATCTCTTTATCTAGAGTATACTAATAGACACTATTACTATAAAGAAAGTAAGGTACTTAGTAATAGCTAGGTTATTTTACTAAATCTAATAGTTAATAGCTTTAGAGATAGGTTCTTAAATTCTATATAGAATATAGCTAGAAAAGCTTAGTATATACTACTATACTTGTTTAGATAGCTAGATAAAGACTAAGAGCTATAGTAAAAAACTAATAAGCTATTATAAGTTCTTAGTAAGTTCTTATCTCTAGCACTTCTATAGTTAAATAATCTCTATAGACCTTATAAACTATAGTAAGATTATTTAGTAATTATGCTTCTTTAGCCTAGTTATGCTATATAGTATCATAAGTAAGAGATCTATACCTTTTTACTTTAATATATATAATTTCTATTAAACATATAGCTTCTTCTTCTTCTAGTAAAAAGGAAATAGTTTTTTTAATCTAGCTTTAATAGGATTAGAAGCTTTTTTATCCTAACTAATTCTCTATATTTAGTATTTTTAATATAGTTATAAAACCTAAGTAACACCTTAGTATAATAAGAAAAATGCTTATTAGTAAGTATAACTAAACTTTAAATTATCTAAATTCTTTTTCTATAGTAGCTATATTTTAATTTTAATTAAGATAGTAGAAGAAGTTAAATCCTTAGCCTTAGTACTTTTAATATAATAAAGATATAATACTAGCTAGTCTTCTATTAAATATATATATAGTATAAGTAATATAAAAATCTTTTAAATAAGTTCTAAATTATTAAATAGAATTAGATATACTTTTAACTTAAGTTGCTTTTGCTTAGATATAGTAAGTATAGTAGTAGTATATTTAAATTCTTTTTTAATAATCTAAGCAAGCTTTAGATTTTAAATAGCTAGGTAAAAGCAGCTTTACTAAGTTCTTAGTTTATAAAATTTATAATATTCTTCTATCTTAAAGTCTAAGCTAAGGATTTAAAATTAATAAGTAGTTTTACTGCTTTAGTGCCTAGTAGTATAAAAGAAGGTCTTTATTATTCTTTTACTTATAATAGCTTTCTAAAAAGATATAATAGTTATTGCTTATATAGAATCTTAGCTTGTCTTTGCTTATATATATAGTAAATATTATTTTTATTACTATAGTATAGTTTAGATTATTTATAATAAGCCTAAAGATAATATGCTAACTTAGGTATAGTGCTAGTAATATTAGTAGTCCTTAGTTCTTTATATTATAAGCTAGTACTATGTATTAGAATTTAGATTTATTTAGTTATATTTATATCTTTTTTAATAGCTTTATAAGAATAATAAGTAGTTTAGCCTTAAGTAAGCATTATATTTATAGCTAAAATCTAGCTATAAATAGATAGTATCTTTTATAATATTATTAACTACTATTTAGTCTACTAGGCTAGTAATAACTATAGTCTTATGCTTTAGTCTAGGATCTTGTTTATAACTTTAGAAAGTAAAGAGTAGTAGGTTTAATACTCTATAGTACTTTAGCTACTCTTTTATAAGCTACTTCTAATAGTTAACTTATAAGGCTAGCTAGTATAGTATTGCTTAGTTTATATACCTAAAGCCTTAGCCTAAAGTTTATTACTATATAAGCTAGTTTCTTAACCTTAGAACTATAGCTCTAATTCCTTAATAAGACTACTTAAATAGATATAGAATCTTCTAATAAACTCTTTACTTAACTAAGTATAGCACTCCTATAGCTTTACTTTAAAAGACTTTTAGAGAATAAGTTATAGTAAGAAAGTATAAGTTCTCTATCTCTACTTATACTAACCTCTAAGTAGCTTACTTTTAAAATAGTAGCTAATATATATGCTTTTACTACTACTAATCTATTATATTATAGTACTTTAGACTTTATTCTAAAAGAAGTTATTACTATAGTAGTTCTTTAATTTTTATTTATTTACTAGTTTTTATATATAGTATATACTAAGTTTATTATTTAAGTCCCTCTAGGTTCTATAAGAATAAAAGAAATAATTCTTAAGTCTACTTCTAAATTCTCTAGATAAGATTAGCATATATGTTAAAATTAGTTATAGATAGTAGTAAAATCCTTAGCCTAAATTATCTTTATATTAGTCTTTCTTTAGCCTTTCTTTAGATTTGCTAAGTTATTATATTTAATAGCTATAGAGCCTAATACATCTTAAGAGAGAACCTTGCTTAGAAAGCTATTTAGATAAGTTTCTTTATAGATTCTTATATAGTAGTATACTTAAGTAAGATATTGTCTTAGAGAGATATCTAATATTTACTATTTTTTAAAATCTCTTTTCTATTATTTTCCTACTAGTCTATATTAGCTTTGCCTAGTTCTAGGCTTTTTTTATAATATAGTTCTATATTCTATTTGCTTACTTTCTTATCTATACTATATAGCTCTATCTCTTATAATATAGTTATTTAATATAATAATAAGCTAGCTTACTATGTTTATATAGTAGCTAAGCTTATTTATAGCATTCTTATAAGAAGTAAGTTCACTACTAGACTCTAGGAGTTTAGATTACTAATAAATAGCTAACTATAATTATATTCTATAAAGCTAGTATAGTAATAGTTTATAATTTAAGTCTATTATTAGGATTATATAGAAAGATTATAAGTACTATTACTCTTTAAGCCTAGATAGCAAATTCTTATATAAAGATTATAGAAACTAGCTATAGAATTAGACTAGCTTTATTAGTAATAATAGAATAAGCTTTGATTTAATCTATATCTATAAGAGATCTACTCTTAAGGAATAAATATGCTACTTAATAGTAGAAGTATGCTTAGTAAGCTAGTTCTAGAGATACTAGTTCCTTTCTATGCTAGTAGTTATAGTAGTTAAGATATGCTTAGCTTCTAAATCTAGTTACTAAAGGACTTAGTTATAAACTTAGCTTCTAGGGCTTATTATAATATAGTTTGTCTACTATGCTTAGGCTTCTAAACTAAATTCTCTACCTAGTCTCTATACTAGTTATTCTTTTACTAAAAACTATCTTTTACTTCTACTTACTTCTAGAGTTAGGAACAAGCTCTATAGGACTAACTTGTTTAGTAGACTAAATTTAGGTTTTAAAAGTAGTAGAAAAGTATATAAAGCCTAAATTAGAAAAAAAAGCCTTTAAAGAAATAAAAAAGTTATTAGAATTTTAAAAAAGTTAGAGTAAAGAAGTAAAAAGTAAGAGGTTCTAAAAACTTAGGTAAAGTGCTTATTTATTAGTGTAGAGATTTAGAATTTCTAGCTAACTACTCTTCTTAGGCTAATTAGAATAGCATTAGTATAGAATTTATTAAATTTTCTATCTAAAATAAGTTAAGATTTTAATTCTAGCTTTAAATAATTGCTTTATTATCTAAACTATTTATAGCTAGTTTTCTAGCTACAAATCAAAATAATTTTAAATTTTTAAGTTAAAAATAATAATAGAGAAATAAAAATATAAACAAATGCAAAAAAAATAAAAAAAATAGTAAATAGTAAATAAATACAAAATTTGTTAAAAAAGTTGCCTTTAGCTACTACTCTCTCCTAGTTAGTATGCTATTCTTAGCATACTTCTTTGCTTTTTTACTAAAGGCTAAGGTTTAAATCTTCTATAGTATTATTAGATAGTAGTAGTTATATTAAATAGTATTAGTAAGTACCTTTTAGAGCCTCTTTAGTTTTATTTTTATTTAGTAACTAGAGTTAGTAGTTTCTTTTTATTAGATAGTTTTCTAAAAGATATAAAGCTATTACGCCTAAATTCTTTTTATTATTACTTTCTAAACTAGATTCTATAGCTAGTAGGTCTTTTTAGGTAGTTATCTTTTTTTAGTGCTTTAAGAGCTCTAGGTTCTAGCCTTATAAGTTTTAACCTTCTTTAGTATTCTATTTTAATTTATTCTAATATTTTTTAATAGAATTTCTTAAGTTTCTTGCTTAGTGTAGTATAATAGAAGGGTGTTCTATCTAAGTCCTCTAGCTAGTAGTATCTTTTTTATAGTTTATAGATTTAATTTAATATAGGCCTAACTACCTACTATGTAGCTTCCTAGCTTTAGACATATTAATTTCTTAAATTAAATCTATAATAAAACTAGAGCTTTTTCTTCTAGCTTTTATAATTAATATCTTAGTTATATCTAATACTCTTTCTTAGTAGCTTATAGTTGTAGTGTTTTTATAGCTATTTTTATATCTTAGTCTCTTAAATCTAGCTATTAAGCTTATATTTAGATAAGGTCTTTATAAGTATAAACCTTTTTAAATAGTAGTATCTACTATATTAGTATATAAAGTTTAATTAGTAGTATTAGTTCTACTTAGTAATAAGTTATATTATAGAATAGCTTATACTTCTTAGATAGTATATTAGTCTACTAAAGGACTATTAGTAAATTATTTACTTAAGTTTTAAGAGTTTCTTTAAGGCTTTATAATTAGCTTATAACCTTTTTTAATTTAGCTTATGCTTAAGATTATAAGCAAATGCTTAGATATATTAGATTCTATATATAGTAGTAAGTAATTAGAGAATATCCTAGTTCTCTAGGCTACTATTATAAGTAAGCTTTTAGACTATGCCTTATCTATAAATAAGATTCTTATAGAAAAACTTTATAATACTATTTAAATCTACTTTAGTAAGTGCCTTTCTTCTACCTAGCTAGTAAAGTACTCTTTTAAAGACTAAGTACTATTTTCTAAGACTAACTTTAGTATATAGACTATTTAATAGTAACTTATTTTTAAATAACTTAAGAGTATATAGTTATAAGCATCTCTTTTTATGCTTTTTATATAGATTTAATACTTTTTATAAGTTTAGAGTATATTTTTAACTATTTATATATTTTCTTTACTAGTATTAAGTAGATAAGACTAAATAGATAGAGCTAATGCTTTTATTCTATTTATTTATAGATCTCCTTAGCTAGCATAGCTTATTAATTAGATTATCTACTACTCTCTATACTACTATATTCTAGAAGTTTTCTTAAATAAGTACTAATCTTAATAAAAAAGTAAGTGCTTTCTTAGTCTAACTATAAATCTAGTGTTTACTAAGGTCTTAGGCATTAGCTTATAAGAAGAAAAGTAGCTATTTATCTTAACTCTTTACTATATTCCTTAGCTAGTAATTAGCTTAGATCTAGATTTAGCTCTTTTAGACTATTATTTAGTTAAAAATATAATAGTATTAATAGATAATTTAATATATTTTCTAAGTTATCTTTAGTTCCTTAGGTTATGTCTATCTTCTAGCTTTAGATATTAAGATAGTGCGTTAGCTACTACATTCTTCTTCCTTAGTATATGATAATATTAAATTCCTATGCTAGATTACTATAAGTATTTAGTTAACAAAGGCTCTTAGTACTTTTAAGATAAGTAATTTAGTTAGTAGATTAGTATCTAGTTTTAGTTTTAATAGTAAACTATACTTTATAGAGCTAGAATTAGAATTTCTTTAAAGCTATAAAACTACTATAAGTTCTAAACAACTACTATGCATCTTACTTTATGCCTCTAACTATAGTATGCTTTTAAATTAAATTAGGTAGTGTTTTTTATTATATCTATTTGCTCTAGGACTGCACCTTTTCTTTTTTGCTTGATCTATTACTAGGAAGAATAGTAGCCTTAATTTATAATCTATAGATTAGACTGCTAGCGCCTTTATAATGTATCTCTTAATAATATCTATAGTATACTAGTAAATCTTATTTATTTAAATACTATATTTTTTATAGTAAGTAGAATAATAGTTTTATAACTTATGTAAATTTTTCTACTAGATCTAATAGTAGACATATATTTTATAAATATTATACTTCTTTTACACTCTTGCATAGTAGCTAATTTTAATTTTTTAACCTTTTTAGCCTAGGATACTTTTTGCTATATTAACTTTGTAACTAACTACTATAAGTTACTATACTTTTATTTAACTTCTTACTAGAACTATGCTTTCTACTTTCTTAATATTTATAAGAACTATATTTAAATCTTGTATATATTCTATTATAAATTACTAAATATTTAAAAGACTTTTTTATTTTATAAGTGTCTTTAGGTCCTCTTACTATAATATTATTAATAAAAATATTTGCCTTTTAAAGATAGTAGTTTTAAGCATAAGTTTAATTATCTAGTAAAAGTAGCTATAAGTTAGTAGCTTTTATAACTATAGTTTAGAACTTTACTAAACTAGCTTATATATAGAATGTAGTTATATCTTACTATTTAAGTATAATAGGCATTAGTTATATCTAGAAAATAGATCTACTATAGATAGAATGTAATACCTTGCAAATCTCTTAGAGAATTTGTCTACTAACAGAGGTAGGTCTGTCTCTAATTATTACTTTGTTTATGTATTAGGTATTGTAAATAAGCTAGTATCTGCTATCCTTCTTAGCTACTAGGAAATATAGTTCTAATACTAACTATTATATATCTTAAGTATTCTCTAGAGATGCACTCTTAAATTATTTATAGACTTCTATTCTAGCTTCTTAATATATAGAAGCTAGAACCTGCTAGGCTTTATATTTAATTATTTTAATCTAGTATAGCAGTAATACATCTTATAAATCTAATATATTCTAAAATAAAAAGGCAATTACTCCTTTGTAGTTATAGAGTATTTCTTTAAAATCTATACTTCCTAAGTAGTTAAATAGTCTCTAAAGACTTTTAAGCTATTTTTTTAGAAGTAAATTGCTAGCTTTTAGGAATTATATATGCCTCTGCTTAAATACATAGTTAAAAGGCTTATATCTAGCTCTTAAGTAAATCTAATAGTAGTTGCTGCTAAATTGCTTGTTTAATCTAGTCTAGTCTTTTAAATTCTATCTTTGTATCTACTTGTAGAATGTTACTAGCTAACTTTGTCTATAACTTGTTTGCATAGTGTGTTAGTCTACTTTTAGTATACTTTTCTTAGTAATTAGAGGTTTAGCTTCTAAAGAATTATATATTCTAGGATGCTCTTACTAAAGTTCCTACTTTTAGCTATAATTTCTTTAAACTTTTAAGTGTCTCTTTCTTAATTTAGTGTTCTTAAATAGTAATATAACTAAAAACTTATTTAAATCCTAAATATCTATGCTTTTTAAAATAATCTTATTATAAGTAAATAAAAGATTTCTATAGTATTCTTTATGTATTTAAGGGTGTTTTTTAATACTAAAAATAGAATTAACTTCTAAAATATTAAAATATATACTCTAAACTCTAGAAAGTATGTAATAATAAAGTTTATATTTATAGCTAGTTTCTAGCTAGAAATAGGATTAGTAAAATATTAAGGTTCCTCTGTCTTTAGGTATTTCTATAGGCTAGAATTTAGATGCAGCTTCCTAGTAGCTATATCTAACACTAGTTTTTTATTAGTTTAAGTTAAATAATATAGTTATTAATCTCCTTTAGTAAAGGGTTAGATAAAATAAAAGTTAAATAGTATTCTTTATTTTTAGATATAATTTAGCACTTACTATAGCTATAAGTACTCTACTTTATTTCTAATTTAGAGGCAGCATACTAAAGTATACCTAAAATAATTAATCTTGTTAGATTTTAAGTAACTTAAAACTTAGTTATAATAGTAACTCCTTTAATCTATACTAGAACGTCTAGTATTATTCTTATATAGTAGTTAATAGATCTATTAGTAGTTATAAGCTTATAACTATTATCTTTTCTATAGCTTATTATAGCTATAGGCATTTATAACATATAAGCAGTAGAGTGCTTTATAACATTAAGCATAGATTCTATATTAATTAAACACTTTACTTAGTTATTATAGATATTAACCTAGTACTTAGGGAGTTTGTAGTACATTAATGTAATGCTTAAGACTTGTTTTTCTTTCTAAGAAATCTCTTTAGTCTTTTAGTAGTTCTATTCTTCTATTCCTTATATATCCTTATCTCTTTCTATTTTATAGTAGGTATTATAGATAGGGTAGTATTTATAGCTAGTTTCTAGCTAGAAATAAGTAAGTAGCTACTTACTTATCCTCTTTAGCGCTACTGTTACTATATTAACTATAATTAGCTCCTCTGCTTTAGTTTCTTAGCTTTAGTTACTTCTTTCTAGTACTTTTCTTACTATATTTTTAAAAGATTTATTTAATATAAGCTTGCTAACTATAACACTCTATACTTCTTAGTAGAAAACCTTCTTAATTATAGAATTTAGACTAGCTTAGAGCAATTTGCTAATATTTGTAAGGTCTAGAGTTTATTCTTAGAATTTAACTTTTCTTCTTAGTATAGTAACTTTAGGCTAGCTTAGAATAAAAGAAAGCATTATAAGAAGTTCTTTATAAATAATAAGAATTAGTTTAGAAATATCTCTATTAGGCACCTCCTATCCTTACATAGTTTTAATTAGTAAGAGTAGAGAAATTATCTAAGTTCTTTAGGTACTTAGGTCTAGTTTAAGTGTTAGTTCTAGTAAAATATTTTAGTATCTCTAAGTTCCTTAGGAATAGCTATTTAAACTTCTGCTTCTTCTTTATAGTAGTTGTTTTTGTCCTCTAGCAGGTATATTATATAAGCTTTTTTTAAATAATAACTCTAAGTTCTGCCTAGTTGCTAGCATTACCTTATAAAAGATAATAGACTTTTTATTAATGTAATCTAATACTTAGTTAACTATAGCTTAGTTAGTTAGCCTAGTAAATATTTTTATATTAAATTATGCTAAGAGACTTTTAGGACTATATTTAAACTTATCTAGCATAGTAATAATATTAGAAGTAACTATTATTTATAGCAAACTCTTTAGGTTTAGGAACTTCTTAGGACAGACCTCTTACATAGGCTTTAGTAGGTCCTAATTAGTAACTCTAAAATACTCTTTAATAGTGTCTTCTACTTAAGCAATTATAAAGCTTATAGGTAGTTATCTTAGTATTCTTCCTAGACTATTATCTTTAGTTCTAAGGTAGTACTCTTATTGCTCTCTATCTCTATTGCTATATGCCTATTTTAACTTCTTTAGATTATTCTATCTTAAACATAGAGAAATATAATAGTTTAAATCTTTGCATATCTTGCATTAATTCTTCTCTTTCCTAAATTTAAACTACACTATTTAGGGCTTGTTAGTAAGGTAGGAACTATTATTTTTAAAGTTATCTATAAGTTTATAGAGCATAATCTTCTTTAAATAGTTTATATACACCTTTAGGTCCTAAAGGTATATACTAAATGCTTTTATCTTAGATAGAGTTGCTAGGTCTTCTATAGTTATAACTAACTTAGCTATCTCTTCTACTAAGTCTGTAACTTTATTCTTTTCTTTGTTACTTTTCTTATCTGCTTACTGCTTGTTAATAATCTCCTTTATTTCTTTAAGATCTAAATAGGTTATTTTTAGCTAAGCTTTCTTAAATATATGCTTTGCATTTAGCCTATCTATTACTCTGCCTTTATAGCTAAGCTAAGTAAAAAAAAGCCTCTATATATACAAGTTCTAAATGAATTTATAGATAGTATTAAATTTAAAGGTATTAATATTATAGCCTTTTAGTTAGTCTTCTAGCTTTATCTAAAATATAACCTCTTTCTAGTCCTCTTAGCAGAGGCTTAAGTAAAATAGATACTTTTTTTTACTTCTTAAACTTGTTTATTTATAATAGTAGTATCTACATAGAGATAGAAGTTTATATAGTATATGCTAAGACTAATAAGATAGTTATAGTAATTCTAGTAGTACTATTAGATAAATGCTTAATTTCTTATCTTTACATTTTAATCCTAGGACTAGAATTGCTTTTTAAGTTCTAATTTAAAAGAGGCCTAGTTAGTAACTTATCTAGTAACTAGCTTAATAATAGTAGTAATATCTAGTTTATAGAAGTCTAGAAATAGGACTCTTTTCTACTTATTATTATATCTAGCAAATTTGCATCTAGTATTATAGTCTTCTAAGAAAGTAGTAATATTTTCTCTATTAAATCTAAAATTTTTCTACTAGTAGGATAAAAATAGAATAGTAACTATTAATATAGTAAGAGTAGGAATACTATTCTCTAAAGTTAATACTAAACTATTTAAAAGACTTAATTCTTATAAGTTCTTAGGTCTAAAAGGCAACTATGCTATATATCTATTCTTTAATAAGATGCTTTTTTAAAAACCTTTATGTTATTCTTATCTACTAGTTCCTTTTTAGATATATAGCTAGATTCTAGCTGCAAATAGGCTACGTTCCTCTTATAGGTATGCTAGCTTATGTTAAATTCTAGAGCTAAAGCTAACTCTTCTAATTAGCTTAGCCTTCTTAACTATAGCTTAATCTTTCTTAGGGTTAAACTAATGCCCTCTTACTTTTTATGCAGAATGTGATACTATGCCTTTACCTCTAAAACAGCATTTATTCTTATACTATTTAACCTCTAAAATAGCATTTATTTTTATACTATTTAACTTCTAAAATAGTATTTATTCTTATACTATTTAACCTCTAAAATAGTATTTATTCTTATACTATTTAACTTCTAAAATAGTATTTATCCTATGTAGAGTGAGTAATAATATTCTAACATATACTAGCTTTATCTATCTCTAGTTATGTCCTTAATAAGCTAGGCTTCTTATTAGGCGCTATTTTTATACTAGCAAAACATGCTTGCTAAGTATAAGAGTAGCTAGTTAAATAAGGTATACGTGTAGTAATTTAGAGGTGTTTAGGCATAAGGCCTAGGTTAAAAAGATTCTTAAAGAAAGGAATATAAAGAATAAAGCTTTTATAGTGTACTACTATTAATTTTTATACTATAACTAAAGACTATAAACTAAAATTATTCTATAAAGATTAAATAACTTCTATTAGATAGGATAGATAATAGATAGGATAGTTTCTTTAGGAACTAAATAAGTAAACCCCTTTACTAAACCTACTAGAAAAACCTATCTCTATTTCTAGCTAGAATTATAGCTATAAACCTAAAAGCAGAGGTAGCATCTCCTACCCTAGCACAATAGAACTAGCTTATACTACTGCAATATTTACTTAATTCTAGATATAAAAAAAAAAAGAAAAGGAAACTCTTAATAATCTTATTAGATAATATTATAACTACTATTATATATAGGCTAATAGTATAGATGCTTCTCTTAGAATATTTGCTATACTAAACACCTTAGGCTAAGAAAAAGAATAAAGAGAAAATAAAAACAACTTAAGTAAGAAACTTCTAAAGTACTTATATAAGTACTTATACTAATAGGTTAATTACTAAGTACTTAATATAAAAGTACTCTAAAGGCCTATACTTTATAAACCTAATAAAGTAATATATAAAGCTATTACTTTTGCTTTTATAAATAAAAACACTTATTAAAGAATATATAGCACTATTACTACTATAAAAGGTAAACTTCTAAATTAGTTTAAATACTAGAATATATAATTATCTACTTATTTAATGCTAGTAGATATAAAATAACATGCTAAAAAAGTATAATTTACTATAAATATAGCTTGTCTAATCCTATTATAGGGAATAGAAGGTATATATAAGCTAATAATACTATAGGAAAATACTATAATAGGCAATAGCCTAGAACCTAGTACTTATAAAGGCTAAAGCTTTTTAACTAACTTAGAATAATAAGAGATTCTTAATTAATAGATTTTAGACCTAGGTTTAAATATACATATAATAAATAATAAATAATAGGATTAAACAAAAATAGTAGATAAAAATAGAGAGATAATTGCTGCTAGTAACTTATGCCTCTTAGTAATAGAATAGAAAAAGGTTATTATTCTTATAAAGAAAAAAAATACTATTTATTTAATTATACTTGTAGATATAGCTTATATACTTATATTCTTTATAAGCTTTATAAATCTCTTATACTATAAAAACTATGCTATTTACTTTAACTTAAGAAGAAATATCTTTTATAAAAATTACTTTTAAAATATTTTTATAAAACTATAGTACTAAGAAGAGTACTAGATTCTTAATACTAAAGAACTTAATTTACTACTTATAGTAATAGTAGTATATGCTTACTTATTATATAATTTAAAATTTAAGTTACTACTATCTCTAGCCTAAGCTTATGTGCTTCTAAGGCACTTAAGTAAAGTATATATCTTAAACCTATAAAAGAATATAAAAGAACTAGTAATTAGCCTTAGTTCTATATCTTTTATAAATATATATAAAATATATATATAAGCAAAATCTACTAAATAGATTAGTAAGAGAACTCCTAAAGACTTTATATAAAAACTCTTCTATTAAATTAGAATTAATATTATTAAATTACTTCTATAGAAAGAAACCTGCTATAATAGAGATTAATATTTTATTTATGCTATTAACAAATACTTAAAATAGTATAAAGTAAGAATAATAAAAAAGAAAACAAAGGATATACTTATTCTTATTATTATAGAATAAATTTATAAATTCTAGCATTAATTTAATTACTAGGTTATTATATTTAAAATAGATAGAGAAAAGAGATACAAGCGTGAGCTATACTCTATAGCAAAAGCTATTAGACTAAAAATAAAGCTATAAGCACCTAACACTCTTGCCTAATTAGAGCTTATAGAAGTAGCTAAGAATATTATTATTATTAGAGCCTATGCTTTATGCTTATATATAAGTCTACTAAAGAGCTTATTAAATAAGCTTATATATACTACTACTAAGCTTCTTAATATAATACTTATTAAATTACTTTATTAAAAGACTTTTATAAAAGTTATAAAAGGTAGAAAACTTATACTTTTATATTATATACTAATTAGGTGTAAAGCTTATATACTTAATAAGAAGCTATAATAAGTAGATAAACTTAAATCTTAAACTTTTATAAAGTACTTTTTAGAGTATAATTCTATAAATATTTATTATATATAAATGCTAAAAATAGATAAAGTTTTAAAAGTATAAGATATAATTTTTATATAAGATTAGCTCTATATTTATTACTAAGAGATAAAGAGAATTACTATATAAAAAGCTAAAATAATTAATATTCTAGAACTTTTTACTTATAAGGACCTATCTCTAGAAGATCTTGTCTTTTCTTATATAGAAGAATAGCTAGAAATTATTAAAATACTAAGAGTTGCTTTTTTAAATAGTGCTTTTATAATTATTAAAAAAAATATTTAGAATATGCTTTTTCTACTAATACTAGAACTTAGTACTAAGAGAAATATACTTGCTTTTATATATAAACTAGAAGTAGAGTAATATATTAAATAAAAAAGACTTTATTTTATTCTTAACTCTATAGTAGAACTTGCTAAAAGCTTTAAAAGTAATTTACATACTACTAATAACCTAGTAGATAATAAAAATTATTTATTTTTATGCTTTTAATAAAAAAGGTAAACTTGCTCTTTACTTAAAAGAAGAAAATAAAGAGCTATGCTTTTAGTAGATAACTCTTTTAGTAATATAAAGAAGTAAAAGCCTTAGAAGACCTAAAAGAATAATAAAAAAAATAGTTATTAATATTAGAGGTAGTAGAAAAAGATGCTTAAAGCTTATAGAACCTTTAATTTAAAAAGGTAATATAATTCTAAAAGATAAAATTCTTCTATTCTAAATAAAAAAGAAAATAATACTCTAAATAAGTTAAATCTAAAAGTTAGAGCTTTAGAAAATATTATAAAAAGCAAGAGAAAAAGAAAAATATTATATATACTACCTTTGCTTATCTTAATGCCTAATATTATACTTTTGCTACTTTAGTAAAAGAAATAAAGGCTTAAGTATATACTAAAGACTTAGATCTCTATTAAAGCTACTTACTTTTACTACTAAAGAAGTAGAGAGACTTAAAAAACACTTATTTAGCGCAGAATTTAAGATTGCGTACAAATTAGAGATAAAAAGCTACTAGAATATAAACTATTTTTTACTATAAATATTACTAAATATAATGCTAACGCTAATATAGTACTCTTTATATAGGTATTTACTTATAAATTTAATAAGAATAGGTATTTTATAAAATTTAAAGCTAGAATAGTTATAAGAAGAGATTTTTAAGCCTAATATAAAGATACCTATGCTATAATACTTACTATATAAATGTTTAAAGCACTTATAGCACTAGTAGTATTATTTAAACTAGTTATATATTAATATAATACTTTAAATACCTTTCTAAATATACTTATTTTTTAAAAACTATATATTTATACTTTAGATAAGTTCTAAGATTAGTATAGAAAGCTTCTTCTACTAGAAAAGGCTTTTTATAAGTTAAAAAAGGCACTTCTTCTCTAGATTAAGTATCTTAGAAGAATACTTCTTTAACTAAGACTAACTTTAATCCTTAAGTATAACTACTTATTTATAAATAATAACTTTATAGTTTCTTTTATATAAATAATATAGTTATTTTTATATACCTAGAGAAGGAATATATATATAAACACCTATAAGAATAGCTTATTTACACCTATAACCTTTAATATATAAGTAAATTAAAATAGTTCTTAGGTATTTAAGTACTTAGAAACTACTCTATATATTAAATCTAGCTATTATAAAACACTTTTATTAATAGAGTAGTATCTTAGTATAAGAACTTACTAATAGTAAAGAAAGATAAGCTTATAGTGCCTATAATGCTAAATAATATGCCTTTATTAAAGATAAACTTAATAAGGAATAAAAGTAGCTTTATTAAAGTCTTATAGGTTTAATAGCCTATATTACTAGCTTTATAAAGCTTAATATTATAAGAACTTATACTATACTTGCCTAATACTTTATTAATCTAGGTTAGAATTACTTATATACTACTATTAAAGCTTAGCACTATTTTATTTATATAAAGACTATAGCTATTAGGGCATATAGTAGAATAAATAAATAATAGTTTTTTACTATAAAGATAAATCTACTTTGTATAAAGATAAACTAATTTTCTTTAGTAGTGCTAATATAGCTTTTACTAATAAACCTAACATAAGAAAGAGTTTATAAAGCTACTTATTTAAGCTATATAAAATAGTAATAGATTAGAAAGCAACTATATAATAGATAGTTATAAGATTAACTACTAAAGCTAAGCTACTAGCTTTTTTATATACTAGCTTAGAGATAAAAGAATAAAACCTATTCTTCTAATACTTAGAATTTAACTTAGAACTAATACTAAAGATCTAGTATAATAACTAGTAAATAGTAGGTATAGTTACTAAAGAAGTAAGAAAGCTTTAAACTAAACTAAAATATATTAATATTTACTAAAGTTAGATTTAATAGAAAGTAGCTTATTTTAAGCTTAAAATTATATAGAAACTTATATTAACTATGCTTGCTAATAGCTTTATAAAAGTCCTACCTTAGCAGAAGCATATTAAGTTTACCTAATAATTAGGAATAGAAAATATTTTATTATAAATTAAAAGATTAGATAATTAAGAAAATTAACTATTTTTTTATTTTTTTTATAAAGGATTTCTAACTTATTAACTATAAAGATATGCTAAGCTAATTAAGTAGATACTTAGTTTATATAACTTAGTGCTACTAAGTCTAGTGTCTAGCTAGTAGTAAAGAAGTAAACTATTTATACTTTTTTAAGTAATTAATAATAATTTACTAAACTTTATTTTTAAACTCTTTTTATATTTTATTTATAATATTATTTCTTAATTACTCTAGTTATAAGTAATTAATTCTAGACTATTTATATTAAATAAGAACTTTTTACTATAATAGCTTATTAGTCTTACTAATAACTTATACCTTTACTATTCTATACTACTTAAAAAATAAAGAGTAAGTACTTAGAATATTAAGTAAAAATAATAATAACTTAAAGCTATAGCCTCTTTCCTTTTTCTTTCTTTAAAAAAAAAGTATAAAGAGGGCTTATATGTGCTTTCTTTTCTTTTTTAAAAAAATATATATAAAGCTTTATATTCTTTCTCTCTCTCTCTTTTTTTAAAAATTATAGTTAACTATGCTAATAGTAAGAGCTTTTAGAAGTAGTCTTACTAATAACTTATAGTTTTAGTCTATTTTAGTAGAGAATTTAGTTTTTTTTACTATATTTTATTTACTAAGATGCTAGGTAGAACTTTAATAGTATTATTTATTCTTTTAGCATAGGTATTATTTATTATTTAAATAACTTATACTTCTTTTAAAAGGACTAATTACATTACTATGCTTATAAATACTAAACAACTTTTACTTCCTTATACTAACACTTACTTAAGGAATAATAAGATAAAGAAAACTACTATATTTAAATATTTATACTTATTCTTTTGCACTTTTATACTTAGAAGACTACTTCTAATTAGAAGGCTATATTTACTTCTCTCTATAAAGACTACTACCTAGAGAATTATTTACTTACTTCTTAACCTATTATTTATATCCTATGTTAAAAGGACTATGGCTAGGGGGGTATGTGAAGATATATGTCACGTGCCTTGATTACTTATCCTATAAAGCTACCCATATGTAGTATAGCCTATTCACTCTCCTGTATATAGTCTCAGTACCCCTGGGTACCCTCAATTCAATCAGTTCTCCTCAATTCACTACTTCCCCACAGATTACGTTAGTGAATCACAAGATGAGGCGATTGGCATCATTCGGATGCTTCACATTCAACAAAATTTGTTTACGAATTTTCATATTTTGTCTGTCCAAGCCAAAATCATGAACACAGCACATTTCTGAGTTTTGAGGATGTGGTTTGTAGTTCCTGAATTTCGGGTCCTGAATACCCTCCTCATTCGAAGACTACTGAATATGGAAAGATGATCGGAACCCAAACCTTCTCCTTTACCGTGAAGACTGCTGTGAAAGAAGACGGAAAGTGCCTGGAATTCTTCGTTGATACCTGAACTACCACATTGTCAAGATGACTTCCCCCATTCAAGGACCAACGGATCCTGAACTGGTCATTGGTTGTGTTGATGTATTTAGTAATCAGTATTACCAATTGATCACTGGCCTCGCTGTCGTTGCTATCACTATCGTCGTTATATTTATCTATCGAGACATGATTTGCATCCCCGACCCTGATATAGATGCCGGGATTATGGTTATCTGCAGCAAGAACTGCCATGTGGTATGTTTTGAATGATCAAAGATTGAATGGCTAACGACGATTTGATTTTGCGAGCGATAATGCTTTTCACGGATAGTACACCTCTCTATAAACACCCATCACTTCCAAAGCCACTCCACTCTACAACTCTCCCAAGGTCCCCATCCCCCAATAGCTCATCTCTCCAAACCCATCATCAACATGACCAAACATTCAGTACTAGCGACCAAATTGTTGTCACAGGGACTGGACCGATATCAAGTGGAGCAAATCTCACATGTCACGCTAGTATCCAACTCTTCGATCTGCACGAACCAATCGCATCACCCGGAATTCACTGGTCGATATATTGACGAATTAGATAGCTTCCCGGCTCAAAGCGATAATTTACGAATCAGCGGCTTTGTAATGAATAGAAAGATATTTGAAAGATGTGTTTTCTCTCTATACCTTTTGCATTGTGAACGCGCTAGTACGAGACGTTGAGAACTATATCCCAGCCTGCGAAGCAATACGACTTTATCGACAAAAGGCGTCTGGATGTGATGCATAGCAAACCTCCACGCACATCGTCGCCGCAACTTTTTGAACTTCGAAAAGCCGTATGGATTACTCAGTGCTCCTAACTAGCAACTTACGCCCCTGGGATCCTCTAAAACAGAGAGTGAAAAGACAAACAACATGTTTAAAACACACGTTGGATCACTAAATATCATGATATTCTAGTCTATCCTAACTCACTATTTTCTCTTATGCGGTTGAATAAAGATGGTAAACATAATTGTTCAAATTCTCAACATCACAATAACTAATTCACTTCCAAGATCCGTGACCTCGACTCACATATCAACACCATATCGAAGAACCACTCCACAATCGTTATTACAGCCTAATGAATATCCAATTGGAACCCACTATCCTAGATTCATACACGCAATAACGTCCACATCCACCTCCACATCCATGGTCATTCACTCACTCACTCACATCATCACCAGAAAACCGCTTCTCACAGCAAACACAACATCAATTACATCCCCAAACACCCCTTTGTAATCCCGATATCTACCTAACCCAACCCTTCCCTTCCCTCCCAAAAGCATTAAACTACACGAACCCACCATCTCCCATACCAACACATCCCATTGTAACCCTCCTTCCAACCCTCCCCCCTCTAACCCAACCCAACCCAGCCCAAACCATGAACCAAAAGCAACCACAAGAACGCCATGCGAGAACGCTGCAAACACCCAAAAAACAACACCACGAACCCGACCCAACCCAACCCAACAGGGACGAGAAAGACAAAGAACAAGAGTAGAGATACAATTCAAATTCAAATTCGAATACCAAACACCAATAAATAAAAAGCACGCACGGCCCCACACGACCAGGCGCAGGAGGATGTATGCAAAAGGAAAACCTTGATCGATATGGGATAAGAGAAAGAGATATTACAAAATTAACGTCGCAGTCGCGCTTGCTTACTTATGCCTCGGAAAAGAACAATGGATAGATGAATGATACAACTGAAGAAAGAATCGATAAAAGGTGCGCTAGGGGAAAATGCAATAGTTATACTTACTCTGCACCAAAGAAGCTCTACTTCCATTCATCCTATGATGGATTCTTTCTCTTTCTCTTCATTCCGCCGACTTTCTCCCATTTCATCCTTCTTCTCTTCGGTTTCTTCTACCGTCACACATTTCGACCGCTGTTCATCGCCCCAACAGCCCCGAGATCCAGTTGGAAATATGCTGACTCTTCGTGCTAGGCGTCAGACTCAACACACTTTCAGCTCTTTCCAATGTCTCAGGTGTGCTTCGCCCCGTCATAGGGACGGTCTTTCCCCTCGGCCGCGTCGTACAGGGTGTCCTCGGACTGTGTTTATCCCGCGAACCGAAGAGTTTGGTTTTCGGGGTACGACGGTCGGGAGACGAGCCCGAGCTGGATGCGGACTTCTGAAGAGGCGGTGTTGGTCTGGGGGTAGGAGTGTCTGAGCACAATGTGGATGGTGAATCCTTCTTCGGTGCGGTATTGGACATCGACTTGGATTCGCCAAAAAATGATCTTGGAGAGGGGAGAAAACCAGAGTTCGAGGTGGTGAGGGTCGATGGAGAAGACAGAAAGGCTTTGGCAGGAATTCCAACATTGACCCACGGTCGAACTGTATATGTTCGCGTGGGCAGGTGGAAGATGATGTCTTCTGCGCGTAGATTAGCACGAGCTCCAACCAAAAGGCGGCTGGATTAAACAGGGCCGGCACCTTCAGGTGACTGCGCCTGTTCGTCCTGAGCCTGTTGATTAGGTGCCTCGCCGGCCGCTGCATTTTCCTTCTTCTCTTCTGCGGCATTGGCGGCGGCGGCAGCTTCAGCGGCCTCTCTTTCAGCTCGTGCCCGCTCTCTTGCAGCTATTCTTTCATGATTCTCCTTGCGCGACCGTTCATCTTTGATTTTACGCAGACGTTCGACTTCCTCGACACCTCCACTCTTCTTGAGTTTGCCCTCTTCAACGAAAGCACCCAGTTCCTTCTTGAACTCTCCCTCTCGTCTACCTTCCAACTCGCGCTGGCGAGCTTTCTCAGCGCGTTCAATAGCTTCTAGTCGTCCTTCATGATTTGGTTGCAAAGCCTTTACTTCACCCAAAACGCCATCGCGAGCTTGTCGAGGGTCAGCGACCTTGTCGAATGAAGCCGCATGGAGGAGGTTGCGTCCACTGGCCGAACGCTGTCCCTTGCTCTGCGTTTGATCGCTCTGCAGATTCTGCTGCTTGGTGGCCTGTTCTACAAGCTCGAGTGTTTCCGCTGCCTTTTCCAAATCGTCTTGGAGGTCAGCTGCGAGCTCTTCCTGCATCGTAAGTAAATCACGCTCCTCGCAAACAGTCTGGAGCTCTTGCTCCCAGATCTTTGTCCACAGAGGTTTCTCTTTGGTCAAGAAATCTTGAAGCTTCTTGAGTCCAGCAGTGGCTGTTGCTAGGTCCTTTGCAGCACCTTCCAGTTGTCTAGGAAGTGGTCGAACACCACGCAGCACGACATCTTTACGCAAGTCTTCCACTAGATCTTGAAGATTGTCAACCGTGTCAACGATCTTCTCTGAATCGTCTTGAAGAGTCTTCTTGCCACCATTGACATATGCACGACCACTGTCGCCAGAAATATTGGGCAAGGATGCTTTGATAGCCGTAGACTTCACGGCTGCAGCCTTAGTGCGAAGGTTTGACATGGTCGCTTCAATATCTGCCACGAATGACGTGTAGGTTTGTCGAACAACAGCCAGGTCTCTTCGCAGGGACTGAACTTCACTTAGCTGAGCAGCCGAAGATACGGACACTTCTGAAGGAGGTCCACTGAGTGGCATGGGGGATCGTGGAGTCAGCACAGCTGACACACGTCCTGAAGAAATGTTTGGAGCCGCAGCAATACCGGCGATCTCTTTTGCCGCTTGTTGTTGGCGTTCAGCGACCCGCTGAATGGCGGACTGTTGGTCATCCACTACGGTTTTGATGCTCTCGACAAGGCGATTCAGTCCACCAAACTTTTCGTCGATATGGTGTTTGACTTCGTCGAGTTGTTCCACGTTGAGGACAAGCACCGATCGATCTTTGATGTCAGTGATATCTTCCAGCTCATACCGTACTCCGGAAACAGAATCCTGTATGTGAATTTCCGGAAGTTCTCCATTGCGATGTGTATCCCAGGCAAACTTCTCGATGAATGCAAGCTGCAATCGGCCTACCGAAAGGTCTGCGCCATCGGAGAAAACATATTTCTTGACCTTACTCTTGTACTGCAGAAACAAAGTGAGCTCCTTTCCGGGTTGGGGCGATTGCTCAGGAATGAATTGTTCTGGTTGTGGCGAAGGTGTCTTCACGCGGCGGGACCCATTTCTCACCGGAACTCCTGACGGTCTCTTCGTTTCTTTTATAGGCGAATCGGACGGAAATTCCAGTGGCTCGCTCAACGGACCACTGAGCGTAGCGCCAAGAACAGGTCTTTCGGGGAACTGGGGAACTGGGCCGATCTTGTCATCGGGAGTCTTTTGAATAGGACTATCCTCAGGAAGCGGCTCGCTGGGTGGTTTAATGCTAGGCGCAGAGCTCTGACTACTTTCTTCCGAAATACGCCGGGAAACGTCGTTGGCTTTCTCTATATTCGTGTCTACACCCGGTCGCTGTGTAGAACGTTGACGGCTGTGGAGCAAGGACCCTCGGATGCGGACCGCATTCATTGACTCCCTCACATCTCTTCCACGATTGGGGATGGGCGAACTTTGGACTGCGGGCATAGGGATTCCATTTGTGCCCAAATGCTTGGATATCTGATAAGCGGAGAAACGTCGCGACGCTCGCCTCTCCAGCTCGCCGCCTCGCTGTAAAGCAGCCAACGCATCTTGTTGCTTCGGCGGAGGTGGTGGGGGTGGGAAATCGGCGGCATAGTTGGGTTGCGATGGAGTGTTCGAGGGAGATTTGGGCATGGCATCCTCTGCCGGATATGGGGCGATGATAGGGATCTGCTGCATAGTATTGCTCGAAAGGGAAGAATCACTAGAGAGCTGGCTAGTATTGGTGGACCGATTCGTTCGAGGATTAGAAGGGAGTGTATCGAATTTATTTGGTGACGCTCGTCCCGGAACCGAGGAGGAGCGCGGGGGCAGATCAGGACCGCCTTCGCCGGGGATGAATTCGGAACTATCTTGACGCGGCGGAAGTCGTGTACTTGCGGCGCGTGGTGGCTCAATGGGTGGTTCGACAGCAGTGTTGTCGATGCTGCCCTGACGTGTGCCAGTGCTGGCAGTACTGTTACCGTTCAGTGTGCCATCCCGCGCAGTGCGTTGGCGCAAACGCTGCTGCTTCTTTTTCAATCCGTGCAACAAATTGATAATAATATCTCGGATCCGTGGCAGAAAGTTGTCCAGGCTGTGTTGTGTGGCTTCTTGGCTGAGAGTCTCTTCTAATATACCGCGCAGAAGCTCGGGAACATTTCCGAGATCTTGCGTGTCAACGCCGATCGCATTAAAAGCGCGAGATGCGATGTTGAACTCGTAGCCCAGGCGCACGTAAACATCGGAGACTTCGCTTTCGGTGGCAGTGCCTCGGGACCATAGTGTGAGGGTTTCGAGGAGTTGCTTGGTGGCGACGAGCAGATGCGTGACGCTTTTCTCGATCTGTGACAGCTGCTGCTGGGGCTGCATGGCGCGGTGCAAAGATTAGACACTTTCATGGACACAGAGAGAGAACCCAAGGGGGGAAGGAGGGAAATGGAGGGTAGCTTACGTTCTGCGTACGTCTGGAATGTGTCGAGCGACCCGAGCCCTGGGATGAGCGGGTGCCGGCTGCGGCATCTTCGTTGGTGAGGGTCATACTGGAGGCTTGTGAAGGGGGATACAGCGTGGCCTCAGAGTCGCGCGAGGAGGGCCTTCGGGCGGACGAGGTTGAGGAGGAGACGGAGCCGTGCGGGTTGCGGAGCATCTCTCAGCTGGGAGAGAGGATGCGGGCTTTGGGGAAGGCTGGGGAGAGTTGTGGTTGTGAAGTTGGCCGATACTGTGGGCCGTAACTGAAGCACCATCACCTTGTGAAGTCGCCGCTCGGGCCACCAGCTGCTGGGGAAGCTAATCCTCTCTGGGCAGAAGTTACGTCACGTGCGGCAGCCGCTTCATTGACCGTTCCCGCTAGTGCAAACTGCCTGACTGCCTGAGACAGGCGACGCCGTTTCAGCAGGCTGTAGACTCGAGGCAAAAAATAAACAGGACGACTGCTGGTTCACCGCTTGCTGTCTAGGTGCAGCGCCTTATTTTTCTTTGGCCCGGGACAATGCGACAGTCGTGGCCGTTTGCCCGGGTTCATTCACGGATGCTGGCACGGGCGCATGGCCGACCCCATCCATAATCTTACAAAATGCAGAAGCATGAGTAGCAGGCGACTCGACTCAGTAGGTGAAGAACAAGAGGTACAGGCGATAACGGTAACGTAGTCGTTTCGCCTGAGCTTTCTCGGGCTTACTGTGGATAGGCACACATGGAAACATGGCCAGGCCCGAGAAGGGGGGCGGGAAGGCTATCCATTTGTATCTGTGTCTGTCCTATCGGAGCGGACGACGCACAGCCCCTCTTCTGTATGGTCAGCAGCTTTTGGGGGTTCTCTTTTGTTCTTTTGCGTTGTTGCGCTGCAACTCTATTGTGCAGTCGATCATACGTTGCGTGAACTTTATCGCCTGCCCATGGCACAAAGGGCTGTGTGAGAAAGCGAATGGGTGATGCGATACAATGACAGGGGGAAATATGACGAGAAAGCCATCAGTCGCATTTTCCCATGTGAGCAACACGAGATGAAACTTTTGTCTGTTCGGTAGGACTGGGAAGCCCAGCCGTCTATGGAAATCATGCACGTGCCTAAGTGCATAGGACAGCTCACGTGAGCCACCTGTACACAGAGGTGCATCTAATGAGAGGCGGCACAGAAGCACCAGGCTGGACAAGAGACGAAAGGACCCCAAAACATTGCTCGCATGTCTCCCGGGCTTCTAGTAGCATTCTAGGTTAACGTCCGTGCTCGCCAATTGCGTCTCCAACCAGTGCGCTGCGACCAGTTGACACAGATTGTGTGTGTGCGGTGTAGGGCCCCGTCTGTGTGCTTCGAAACATGCGGACTGCATTTCAATCCGGGGCGGCGCAGTTTGCTGCTCTTCGATCAATCTGGGCTTTTTCCAAAGGGCTTTTTCCAAAGGGCTTTTTCCAAATGTCTTCGTTGCGTCTGGGACTGTCACTGTAGTGGAATAATCCCCACTTGCTTGTACTGTGTAATTAGTGCGCCTAGCAAGGCAGTGTCGTGTGGTTGCCCGGCAGAAACAAAAAGTAGCTGTTTATCAACTCAACCACTTGACTCGCACTCTTCGGTTCCTCAGTGTCTTCTTCTTGTTCATTTGCTTTTGTTGCTGTTCCCCAGTGCAACCACACCACACCACACCACACCACAATCACTTTAGTCCCTAGGGTTCTCACACTTACGCCTGCATCCACCCAAATCTTTCTCCCCATTCATCCCGCGCAACAATCCCGCACTCTTCCCATTCCCACACCGCGCAGCCCGCCACCCTTTTCGCCTCCCATTGTTCACCTTGACTGCTTCGAGCGCCCACAGTCGCCCCTCCTCGCCCCTCTCTCGCCCTTCTCTGCCTATCGCGTCGCTGCCTCTGGCTCCTTCCCTGGTGCTTGGCCGTCTATTTCCGCTCCGCCCCCCGCTTTTTCTCCCGCTTCCCGCCTTTCTCGTCTGTCGCAGCAAGTGTCCACGGGTGGTGTTTCAACTCACCCCGATCTACCGCTAGCTCGCCCGCCAAGCCCTAACCTCTGGCTTCACTTTCTACCTGCACACAGCCCTCCAACATTCTCTCCCTAATCCCTCCCCAACTCGCAGACTCTCTCCTCTGCCTCAATCGTGGCCTTCCACTACTACCACAGGCATTTACTGCTGCGTCACCGCCCTCCTCTTCGCCGTCTGCGTTTCCATTGACACCTTTGCGCTGTCTCCGCACCCCCCCATTACTGAGTCGGAGGCTCTCCTCCTTGACTGCTCCGCTCCTCTCGCACTCCCGGCAACCTCTCCCACACCTCCACCACGACCTCGGTCTCCTCCTCCATGTCCACTGCCGCTGCCGCACCGCCCGTCAACGGCTCCAATGTCAACGGCTCCGTGAATACAAACAACTCCTCGAATCCTACTGGTGCGAGGGCGTCGCTGAAGATGAGCACGGGCAGAGGCACCGACGGAGCGCGCAAGCAGGCTGGCAGCCCCGTTGACAACAGTCAAAAGTGAGTAGTACTTCACCTTTCAGCTCCTTCTGTCTTGAGCCTTCACTTAGAGTCTCCGCTGCTCTGGTTGCATGTAGGATTTGCGGTTTCTGCTCTGAAATGCTACTGCTCCTTCAGCCACGCCGCGAGCCCTCGTTGGACCGCACCGGCTCTCAGTGATACTGTCTCGTGTGACGTGCAAGCAGTCACATGGAGCCACGGTGCAACGCCATTCACGCCTACCTTCACCTAGTCTTCCTCGGTTTCTTATCTTCCTCTAGTTTTCTTATGATTTCCAAGCTCTCATTTGCTTGCTCCTGAGCGCAATGCTAACAAGTGCTGTTCTCTAGGAAACCGAAGCCGTGGTCTCAGGGCACCAACCCCATTACCCAACGCCCTTCGAACCCAAATAATTCCAACGGTGTCGTAAACAGCCCCAAGGCTGCCCAAAACTCACAGACTCGACCTTCAGAAACTGCTTCACCAATGCGGCACCTCAATGACCGCATGATGTTCCTTCTTGCCAACCTCACCGTATTTCTCCCCAGACTCTACTGCTCGACAGTTGTAGATGAATATTGCTGACTTTTTTTTTCCCCAGGGCCTCCCTAGCAACATAACTTTGAAGAATGGCGAAAAATACACAGGTGTGCTGTCAGGCACATCACTGGATCCCACCGAGATGAGATACGTCTTCAAGATGGTGAAGCGTATCCAAGACGGCGAAACCCCCGTCAATGGCACCAATGGATTGTCCGATGACTATATCGGCGTTGGCGACAATCATGTCATGTCATTCGATATTGGTGATGTGGCCGATTTCAATGTATCCAATGTTGTCCTAGACAAAACGCAGTCTAAAGCACAGAACGGTAAGAATTCTCCCTGCTCGTAGAGTACCACTTGCTGACACTTTTCAAAAAGGAGCTTCAAACAGTTTCCGGACTGACACCGACATTTCCGGCAGTTCTATTGCCCAAGAACGTCCACTGCAACGATGGGAGCCTTCCGCAGAGACAGACGTCGATCTTTCCCTAGAGTCTTCCAACCACACCGGTGGTGAATGGGACCAATTTGCTACCAACGCGAAGCTCTTCGGCGTTCGAAGCAATTACAGAGAAGAAATCTACACTACTCAGATCAATTATAGCGATCCGGCATATGCCGAGAAGGCGGCGCGGGCCGCAAAGCTCGCCAAAGAAATTGAAAGTGGTGTTTCGACCAATGCTCACGTTCGGGAAGAGCGTGGCCAAACCCCAACCGACGACAAGGGCGTTGATGAAGAAGACAAGTAAGTCTTTCTGATGTACTTCAAACTCTACACACTCTGACTAGCGTACAGATATAGTGGAGTGCGTCGCGAAACCCCTTCTCTCCAGAGTGGACAGCCAAACAGGTACATGCCTCCAGCACGACGTGCTCCAACCAGTCAACCAACTGTCCCGGGCGCCCCTCACGATCCTGCCATTATCTCGTCACAGCTTGCACGACCTGAGTCAGCATCGCAATCAACACCGCGCACAATCAGTCCGGCTCCAGAGAAGCGGTCAACGCCCGAGCCGAACAAGGCAAACCCGCCCCCGAAATCTGAGGCCCCTGTTCCAGTCGCCTCCGAGATACAAAAGGATGCGCCGGAGAAAACGGAAACCAAACCTGCGCCTGTTACCAAGCCCGCGGCTGAGCAGGTACAAAAGCCTAGTGCCACTGTGACAGCCGCAGGAGCTAATCCTGGTCCACGGAAACTTCCTGGAGGGCGGGACAATGCCACAGCGACCGTAGAACATGACTTGCTCGATTCTTTCAAACAATTTTCTGCTCAAGAGAAATTGCGAGTCAACGAACGTACTAGGACACTTCAACGGGAATCCAAAGCCGTGAAGCTGAACGACCTTAGGAAGTTTTCACAAAACTTCAAATTAAACACACCTGTTCCGCAGGATCTAGTCCCTATCCTTGCTAAGGATGAGTCAAAACAACAGTTGATTGTGGAAAAGGCTCGACGCGCTGTAGAGGAGTTGAAGACACAGCCACCCAAGCCAGTGACCGCTCCAGTTGATCCTAAAGCTCAAGCTTCGCGACCCGCTGCTTCAAAACCAGATTCATCTGTACCGCCACCTAGTTCCACCACTGCAGATAGACAGCAGCCTCAGCAACCACGGCGACCTGGCCAACCCCAATTCAGCGGGTCCGCATCTATGAGAGATCGGTCTGGCCCTAGCCAAAACCAGCACCAAGCCGCTGCTCGTAATACTGGCCTGCTCAGTACCCGCCTGGCGCTCAATCAGGCTCAGCACAAGCAGCAGGGTGCCGTACCGTTCAATGGCGTACCCCACCCAATCCCCCCGACCCCAGGTACAAGAGCGCCAACAGGCCCATCTGCGCCTTCGACCGGTGGACATACACCAAACTCTAATGCATCGCTACCCGGACTCAATGTTCGTGCTCACGAATTCAGGCCGACCGCAAACACCTTCCAGCCGACCAGCAACACCAGCACGCAATCTAGCCCTAGACCCGACTCGGCTCCTAGGCAAGAGCCTCCTCGTAAGATTCCAATCACCAGCTTCTTCGGTGGCGATCGTCCAGTTATTGAACCATTGCTTCTCGAGGAGTCATTCAACCCTCTCAAGCGACTCCTTAACCAACCCCATGATGAGAAAGAACAGCGTGATTGCAACAACAATAGTGGAATTCCCTACCCTTTCCGTACGAATCCGACTTGGGTATCGAAGAATGACAGGGGTTACCTAGAATTTTACGAGCCTGCCTCACGTCCAGCCCCAATATCAGCACCGCAAAGTACAATGGGGAATAACGGCCATATGCTCCAGCATCAAATACCACCCCATCTGCTTGGCCCTCAAGGTGGACACCAAAATCAGAACCCGCAACTCACTCCACGACATCCTCCAGCACAGCCTCATCATCCCCAGCCTGGACATCATCATTACGAAAGCCAACCCATGCAATATTCGCACTCGGCGTCTGGTATGCATTCTTCACCACGTAATATGCCTCCCTACATGTACGGCGGCCAGCCTCAGCCAATGCCAGGCTATCCCGGACCCGTCCCTATGCAAAATTATAGTATGAGTCCCAGCATGCAGCACGTTAGCGCCCAGCGACCAGGTGGACCTCCATTCGGAAATCCTGGAATGGGAAGTCAAATGATGACCCAGCAACCGTCCAATGGTCCCTACATGGGCATGCCTGGAGCCCCTCAAATGCCGATGTACTCTCCAGCTCAGAACCATGCCTATCCGTACCCTAATCAAATGTCCGGTCCTCCTGGAAGTGTCAGCTACCCTAGCCCCCGCAATGGCGCTGCACCTCTGATGCATCATCAAGGTTCCCAACAAGGTCATCAACCTCAGCAGCACATGTTTATGCCGCCTGGAGGTCCAGGTCAGCCAATGTTTGCACAACAAATGCCTCCTGGTGCGAGTAAGTGCAACCGATGAGTATGCCTGAAGATGTGACAGAAGGCTAATTGTCTCCAGTGATGCGAGGCCCATATTCACAACCGCAGCAACCGCACTATGGCTCTCCCCACCAACATCCACCGTTCCCGCAAAATCACAGGGGAACGCCAAGTGGTAGCTACTCTCAGCCCATGGTCCAGCAACACTCAATGCAGGCACAAGGCCCCCCTCCAACTGGACCTGCAAGCCACGGCCCTGATGCTGGCGATGAAGTCAAATGAATGAACAATACATTGCGATCAGATAACTGGACTTGACTTGGGTACGATGGTCACCGTAGTATGCCAGATGCTGACAGATAAGATATCAACCCGCTGGTTATCTTGCTTCTCTATTTGAATGGGAGATCGATTATTCTCTCTACTCTGGCTGTCGATCTCGAGCATCAGCGACAGGCGTTCAATGGGTACGGTGACTTTAAGCTTACCGGGGTTCTCGATTAGACGGCATGGCGAGACGAAAAGCTTAGGTCTGGCAACTGGTCGGGGCGTCACGGTGTTGTGGAGTTTCAAAAATCTTACAACAGCCAGAAGGGGCATATCTAGGAGATGGGGAGGGAAGAACGCGAAAGGTTATTGCTGGGCATGTTTCATTGTAGAGATTACAATGGAGAGCCCGTGTCCAGTTCCATGGGGAAATGGAATGGATTCAACATTATATAGCTTTGGTACACAATAGCGCGGGCTGTCGCAGATGGTATTGCCGTCTCGCACTCAGCAGCGTCCCGCTTAAACAACATTTACCAATACTCTGTGGTCTTCTGTTCTTGACATATCATCAATAGAGTTGCACTAAGAGTGTTCGAACATGCAATGTTTCGGACAAAGCTCTGTTTATCTCAAATGCAGCTTTCATTGCCACATTGGTGATCCAAGGATCATAGGTCATGGGGAAAACGCACGCGCCACTCTTCCCGAAGTTCCGGTTCCCACGCTTCGAATTCCGACGACATCCTTCCTTGCTCCCCAAACATCAACTCCACATTCCGCTTACCCACGTTTCCAAAAAGAAAGAGATATATGAGTAGAAGAGAAATTCCCATGGTCGTATCACCATAAATCATAACCTCGACGTCCCCAACCCCGGCTCTGGAGCTCCAACCCCTAGCCATGGCGCGGCAGCCCGCAGACCTAGACGAGCACAACGAAGCAGGCGTATCTTCCCCTCTAATCCGACCCTCTTCGCGCATCCACAACGGAGACGAAGATGAAAATGATAATGAAAGAAGTCACGCCCATGATTCCCTTCTGGATTCGCATGACGACAACGACGATGACGACGCCCCGCACCCCTCTGAATCCACCCTCACACCCACCTTCTTCATCTACCTCCTCACCATCACCGCCTCGCTCTCGGGCCTCCTATTCGGCTACGACACCGGCGTGATATCCTCCACGCTCGTCTCTCTGCACAACGACCTCTCCCGGCCCCTGTCCACATGGGACAAAAGCGTGATTACGTCATGCACGAGTCTCTTCGCGCTCTTCGCGTCTCCGCTCACGGGTCTGTTGGCAGATGCATGGGGTCGCAAATCCGTGGTTCTTGTCGCGGACGTGTTGTTTATCATCGGTGCGCTTGTCCAAGCTGCGGCGCACAGTGTAGGGACCATGGTTCTGGGGAGAAGTATTGTCGGTGTCGCGATCGGCGGGGCGAGTTTCGTTGTCCCGTTGTATATCAGCGAGTTGGCGCCGGGGAAATGGAGAGGGCGGATGGTGACGGTGAGTTCGCTTTTCATTACGGGGGGCCAGGTTGTGGCGTATGTGGTTGGATGGGGATTTAGTGAGAGAGAGGGAGGTTGGAGGTGGATGGTTGGATTGGGGGCGGTGCCGGCGGGGGTGCAGATTGGATTGTTGGTTGGTGCGGGGGTGCCGGAGAGTGCGAGGTGGATGGTGGGGAAGGGGAGGGTGGAGGAGGCGAGGGGGGTGCTGGAGAGGGTTTATGGGGTGGATAGGGAGGGAGGACGGGAGGGGGTGGAGAGAGTACTCAGGAGGGTGGAGAGGGAAGTGAGGGAAGAGGAAGAGGAGATTGGGAGAGTGGGAAGGTTGGGGCAATTGGATGCCGAGGGGAAGTATAGCTGGTGGAATAAGACGGTGGGATCGGTTCGTGATCGTTTCGCTCTTCTGGTAGACGTCCCGGGCCATCGCCGCGCCCTCATAATAGCGTGTATGCTCCAGGCTGCGCAACAACTCTGCGGATTCGTAAGTCCCCCCCCTCCCCATCCCCATCTTGTCTCCATCCATCTCTCCTCTCCATCCAACCAACCCCCCAACTAACCCCCTCCCCAGAACTCCCTAATGTACTTCTCCGCCACCATCTTCTCCCTCCTCTCCTTCCGCTCCCCGACCCTAACCTCCCTCTCCATCGCCTCCACAAACTTCCTCTCCACCCTCCTCGCCTACCACGCCATCGACCGCATCGGCCGTCGCCGCATCCTGCTCCTCTCCATCCCCTTCATGATCCTCGGCCTCTCGCTCTGCGCCGTGGCCTTCAATTTCGTCGATCTGAACACGGAATCCCCCTCCGCTTTGGAAACAGGACGAACGGCAGGAACGGATAGAACATGGCCCCTGACAATCCTCCTCTCCATGCTCCTCTACGTCTCCACCTACGCCCTCGGCCTGGGAACAGTCCCCTGGCAACAAAGCGAGCTCTTTCCCTTATCCGTGCGTTCTCTCGGATCCTCGCTATCCACGGCAACGAACTGGTTTTCCAACTTTGTTGTCGGGATTTCCTTTTTGCCTATGATGAATGCGTTTACGCCGCAGGGGACTTTTGCGCTGTATGCGGGCGTTTGTGGGGGTGCGTGGGTCGCGGTCTGGTTTTTGTATCCTGAGACCGCTGGGTTGGAGTTGGAGGATGTGGGGGGTTTGTTGAGGGAGGGTTTTGGGGTGAGGGAAAGTTTGGTGTTGGCGAGGGGGAGGAGAGAGGGAAGGGGTGGATAGGATGGTGAGGGGTGTTGGGTTGATTTGCGTATATCACAGAAATTCAAAGTGCGTAATAGACTCCTTTCTAGAAATAAATTGCGGCACTGAGAAACTGCTACTGTACCAGATACTTCTTCACAAAACAGGAATTTGCAACTTTGCATAGATAATTGCATTATACTTAAAACACAGACGGTCTTTCTATCTCCTAATATATATAGCCCGACTCATCTGAGCTTAAGGAAGAAAGAAAAATTCCACCCCGAAACCTGATTAATCCCCAACCCCAATGCCTGTCCCTATTCGATAGAACAAGCCAACACAAGCCTATTCCAAATCGTAACGCCGCCGCTGATGATCCTTGATGCTGTCCAGACGCCGTTGTCAATCCATTGCCGTGCTCTTCACATTCGATTTCCAGAAACACCATATAAGGGTCTCACCAATGTTCCGCAACATCTTTTTACTCTTTTCTTGCAGCTTCTTTCGCGATATCAGTTCCCCACTGCGGTGTCGTTCAGCGCAACACAGACTGCGCCACGATGATGTCCGTTGTACTGCCTGATAATACTCTGACTATTCAGCTCCCACAACCGAGCATAGTGATCCGAGCACGCCGTGACCAGATACGCAGAATCGGCGCTGAACGCACAATCCCAAACCCAGCGCTGGTGACCGTGTAGCGTCGTCTCGAGGGGGAAAGCGTTGGGATCACGCTCGGCGGGCAGCTGGTCTTGCGGTGTCGCGTTGTGCGGCTGTGACGGATCGACGGACCAGATGCGGGCTGTATGATCGGCGGAACAGGTTGCGAGATGGCGGACGTCCGGAGACAGGAGCACGCGCGTGATGTAGGTGTGATGAGCTACAAATTTGCAAACCGGGACCAGGGAGGTGGCGTCGCCGCGAAGGACCATGCGCCAGACGTAGACATTGCCCTGGTAGATAGTTTCGTCTTAGAGGGGGCAATTTGGGAAGAGGAGAAAGGACAGGAATTGGTAATGTCCGGATTATGGGGCATGGGGGTTGGCAGTACTTACCGCGTTATTGCCTGCACAAAGCATCGTCCCATCGCTCGCAACCGTAACACTCGCGACACTCACATCGTCCTCTGGTATCAACTGGTGACTACACTTATTCTCTCCCAAGTCCCAAATCCTCACATTCCCACCGCGATCGCAACTAATCAACTCCCCCTGGTTCGGATGAATCACAACGTCATTGACCGGTACTCCGTGTGTATAATTGCGCTGCACATTTCCTGATCGCGTGTCCCAAATCTTAACAGTCCCGTCTTCGGAAGATGTCACCATCCATTTTCCCTCGCAATGAAAGGCGACCCCTGTGATGTTAGATGTATGGCCGTCGAAGGTAAGTACCGCATTGGGATTCGTCGACTTGATATCGTAGAGCTTGACGGTATGGTGGCCGGCGGCAGCGAGGTAGCGTTTGTCGGGGGAAATGCAGAGACGGTTGACTTGGGAGTCGGGGTGGGGGATGGTTCGTGAACAGATACCGGAGAGAGCTTCCCAGAAACTATAAGGTCATAAGTCAGAGCCGGAGAGGTCGTATGGGATAGTTTGAATACCGGATCGTGTGGTCGTAGCCAGCTATGAGAAGATGTTAGATTGGAACTTGCGGAGGAGAGTGCGGTGTGGGTTCTTACCAGTACAGAGAATCACCGACATGCTGTTTACAGGTGCCCAGCGCGGGACAGAACGAAGCAGGAGAGTGGGGATGGGGGATTGAGATACTAACAGCTCCTTGATAACGAGATCATGGCCTGCGCGAAGGAAAGATTGAGTATCAATCAAGTGACGGCTACTAGGTATTGCAAGGTCGTCGCGCGGTCAAACATGTCCCACCTTCCTTGGCTGCGGAAGCTCGGGCCATTCACGCTTATGCGGGCGGTCACTGAATGGAGATTAGCGTGGAGACGGAGGAGTAACATCACTGCATGGATTCTGAGTGTTCGTGTTCGATCGATCTTAGAACCTTTTGGGTATAATTCCCGAGTGTAGGCTGTTTGATCACTGTTATGTTTTTGTAGAACGGAAGTATGTCATAATGAAAAAAAACGAAAAACTTCAGGACTGATTTATCTGCAAGATTGAGTCCAGGAACGAAAATAAAATATCATACATCATAAATGCTTAAAAAATCAAACAATAAAGAGATCCTCGATATTCACTTGTCACAACATCTTCCCCTTCCCTCACTGCCTCGCCCCCGAAGCCTCGGGAATAACATCACCCTCATTCACCGACTCCATCAACGCCTCCCTCCTCTCATCTACCGGAATCCCGGCCTCTTCCTTCTTCTTAATCCCCCTCGCTCCAGGCGTCAGATATGTGTTATCCAAATTGGGCAACTCATCTCCCTCGGGCGGTTCCCACTGCGCGCTCTTAATGGGATTAACTCCAAGAATATACATAGTATCAATCTCCTCAAGCGTTCTCCCATGGCTCTCGCACACAAAGAAATACACAACAACAGCGCCCGTGAAGCAGCATGCTGCGAAGACGTATCCGTAGCGGAAATCAATCGCACCAGAGATGTATGGCGTAAAAAAGCTTATGCAGAAATTCCAAATCCAATTCGATGCAGTCGCGAGAGCCATAGACTTCGCGCGGTATCGGGAAGGGTAGATTTCGCCAACGACCGCCCAGACAATGGGACCCCATGTCATTGCGAATCCTGCAATGAAGAGGCAGGCAAAGACAATCATGACGTAGCCGATTCCTTGGGTTGAGGTAGGATCTTCTTGATCGAGAGCGAAGTGGCCGAGTGAGGCGAAGACCATGAAGCACATGAACATCCAAAGCGCACCGTAGATCAGCGAGGGACGGCGACCGAACTTCTCAACGATATAGAGACCGGGGAACGTAGTGCCGAAATTAACGGCGCCGAGAATGATAGACGTGACATAGGAATTCGGAAGTCCAACAGAGGCGAAAATCGTCGTTCCGAAATAGAAGAAGAAATTCGCACCCGAAAGCTGCTGCAAAGCCTGTAGCGTTATTCCCAAAAGCGTGCGATACAACATCCGTGGACCAGTAAAGATTTCGTACCAGGGATGTTTCCCTCCGCCGGCACGTTCCGCATCGAGTTTCTCCTTGATCTCTCTGATCTCTCTGGAGACCTCAGGATGGTCTTCGGGCAGACCGTAGGAAATAGCGATGGTTTTGCGCGCTTCATCGAGGCGGCCTTTGCGGTATTCCCAACGGGGCGATTCGCGCATGAAGACCATTCCGACACCCATGATAACGGGCCAAATGAAGCCGATGCCCATAGGGAGACGCCATGAGCGAGCACTGTTGTTGGATTCGGTGCCGTAGTTTATGCAGTAGGCGACGAAGATGCCGAGGGTGATGAAGAGTTGGTAGCAACTGGGTGTGTTAGTAAAATTGGGGGGGAAGTTGGAGGGTAGAAATGACATACCTGACAAGCGCGCCGCGAACATAGCGTGGGGCAGTCTCGCTCTGGTACATTGGTGTTAGGACGGAGAGTCCACCGACGCCGAGTCCGGCGACCCATCGCCCGATAGCGACTTGATACCATTTGTTTGTTGTAGCGATCTGGACAATGACGCCGACGCAGAAGATGATGTTCCAGAATGAAATTGAGAGTTTGCGACCAAATTTGTCGGCGACAGGAGCGGCGATAATGGCTCCTATCAATGTGCCGATAGAAAGCTGATTCCAAGTCAGTAAAAGAAAGCCAGGACAGAGTATGGGAATATATATACTGACCAAGCCAACAATGGCACCAGACCTGCCATTGCTAAACGATATGTCCCCAGTATCGGGATCTATGCTGTCTCCGAAGCGATTGAGGAAGTCGGGCATTTCCAAGAATCCGGAGATTTGACCTATGGAAATGGAATGTTAATGCATGTTCAAAGTGTGTATATTGCGATGCCACTCACCAGTATCGTATCCAAATATAAAGCCTCCCATCGAGACAAGAACAGCCATCAATATAATGCGAGGTCGAAAGCGATCGCGAGCGCTGATCTGAAGCATCACCGGCTTCTTCTCCATATCTGTTGTCGACGAAGCTTCCGTAGGAGCAACTCCCCGACTGAATCTATCCATGATAGCCATGATGGCTCGAGTAATGCGGCAATGTGAAGGCTCGCAAGAGGGGAAGTTGTTATGGCACCAAAATCTCTCCACGGGGAATTCCAGTCCTTAAAAGCACAGTACTATCCTGCATACTCGGTCCCTTCCGGTCCCTTCCAAGGTCAATGGGAAAAGCTCGCACGTTGTGGGCCTACTAGTCAATGGCAATCGTATGCGTGAACAATGACCTAGTTTCACCGCGCACAGACATTAGCACAAGAAAAACGGTTTCCAAGGTTGACGATCACGAGGATACTTTTGTCATTCTAAATGCCCTTTCCATCAAAGGGTTGCTGTGCAACATGTACCAAATACTTACATATAAACGACCTGAAAAGCACAAATCCACGTCACCACTCTACCACCATACACCCTAAACCTAGACCCAAAAATCAATATTCCAAACCCCATAGACTGCTTTCCCCCCCATAGAGAATATTCCGACTTCGACGTCATAAGATATCAATCGCCGCGATGTGTACTAGGTCCCGACTAGCGCAAAGCCAAGTCCAACCAAGCTCCACAAGACGCCGCAATCCTGTTGGTGCGGGACCAAATCGGCGAAAGGTTTTTGGAGCCTCATGGTGCCGAGTTCCAATGATCGCAAATCATCTTGGAAGTGGGGGTGGAGGTGTTTTGCCTCTGTCATGCACGTGGATGGCCCGAGAAGGCGTGGGAGAAAAATTTTGTTGGGCCGAGTCGCGGTTTCGGGCCGTTGGAGGGGTTGACGCAACCTCTCGTGGAATGTGGATGGGGGGTTTGGAGGTGAGATGACGTCGTTTTGAAGGTTATGCGCGGTGTTGGGATGAAGATAGGGGACGTGGAAGGAAAAGGAGTGGGGACTCGCGCTAAATTTTTCAGATGCGGCTTTCGGTGCATATTGTCGGACGGACCGCCCATACAACAAACTTGTTCTTGTCGAATCGTGATCATCGCCAACAGCTTCGTTTTGTTGTTATCCAACCGACCCGTGGAGTAGTCAGAATCTGAAGTTCATCGATGGGAGGTTATTGATGAATAGACACTGAACCGATTCATTATATTACAATTTATACTCAAAGCCCGTTACGACGTAAATAGCCAACATGTCTTCGTTGAGGTCGCGGAATCTATCGTCGTGGAGACGATACAAGGAAATCGTCCAAACTTTTACGGACCTTATCAAGGTCTTCTGAAATCTGACGGATATTTCGGTTGCTCGACTTGTCGACCCTATGCCTCTTCCCTGCCTGCAAAGCTTGCCGTGAAACGAATGGTCTCCCTTTTGTTTCTTTCTGGCTTATCGAGCCTCGAGATTCAGATTCAAGTTGCGCCAGTTGTTGATTTAGTCTGCGCATTTCTTCCTGGAGCTCCTCTAGTTCAGTAAGGTCAGGGTTAGATGGATCTTCCATCGTAGGCTCTGTTTCTTCTATGTTCGCCCGTTCCACATCTTTTGAATTGACATCCTCTTCAGGATAAGTTCCTGGAGTAAATGCCTGCCCTATTCGTTCTTGCTCTTCCTTCCGTAGTGCAGCAACATCAATGTTTGTGTCATGATTCCTTTCGCGCAGGAATTCGCCAACAAGATATAAGCTGCCGGCCAGTATGATGGGATTATTCTTAGGAGACAAAAGCTTGGCCGCAATCAATGCCCGATGCACCCCCGGTTTGGGCATGGCAAAGGCTGCCATGTTAGAATGCAATCTCTTTGCAGCAGTTCTTATCTTTTCGGGGTCCATTGATCTCACCCAGGGCATGCCATCCACAGGACCGAAAGAAGTGGTGACGATAGTATCCCCATCTCGAAGTAATGGAACCAACAGTGATTCGATGTCCTTTGTATCGGACATGGCCACTACCCATGTCACAGGCCACCCGTCCGCAGGGGGCTGGACATTGTTTGCGCCTTCGGCCTCATCCCTTCGCGTGAATTTATCGACCCACTGCCGTAAGGATTTTGCACTGTCGTTGTTATGAGCGCCGTCGATTAGTATTTTCTTGGAGGGACCAAAAATGAGAGGCACGGTTATCTTTTGCAGACGCCCAGGTAGGGGGGAACTATGACTGGTCAAGGCCGGTACCAACTTTTGTACACGCCACGTCTCGTCCCCGTAGCCAAGGCTCTTGAAGGCTTCGACAGCGGCGAGGTAGGCCAGGACTAGATTGTCTAATTGAAAGGGTAGCAAATTTCTGGTATACTTTATCCAGATGGCACTGTTCCATACCATATCCAGCTCGGGTGTATCTGAGTGAATTATTGGCCCAGCTCCAATCTCTTCGGCAACGTCTTGAATGACTTGGTGGACATTCCATTCGTTTGAAGGGTTGACTAGATATGGAATATTTGGCCGTAGAATACCGGCTTTGTGCCTTGTGATCTCTTCGATTGTGCTGCCTAGGAATGCTTCATGGTCGCGTGCGATCTTTGAGATGACAGACACTACCTGGTTGTTTAGGACGTTAGTTGCATCGAACCTCCCGCCCATGCCCACCTCAACGACACCGACGTCGATCTTGGCCTCATTGAAGATATGGAAGGCAGTGGCAGTGAGGAGTTCAAATTCGGAAGCTTTGATATCATTTTGGCGGTTGATTGAGTTGATTTGACCCTCAATCCGCTTGAAAAAGGTTGGGTGCACCGGCGCTCCGTTGATCTGGATGCAGTCCCATCTTGGAGGTGGTCAGCCGATGGAAATCGAATGATAGCACGTGACTGGGCGCCAACCTATGAACCAAATGGGGCGATGTAAAAGTCCCAACGCGCACGCTACGCGAAGCAAGCAGTCTGGACGCGTGGGCGCAGATACTGCCCTTTCCGTTGGTGCCGGCGACGTGTATGGACTTCCATGGGAATTTTGAGTCTTTGAGGAGAAGGCTGATTCGCTCGAGGCCAGGCTGGATCATGGCAGGGCAGCAGAAGCAACAGAAGAGGGAAGATTGTTCAAAGGCGCATGGATATCAATGGAGCCAGGCAAACATGCGTGCGGAGGTGGAGAAGATGTTTTGAAACGCACAGTCACCGCTGTTCCTGCAGATGGACGGTGACTCAGATGGGTGAATGGACAAGACGATGGGACAAGAAGGCTGCAGAGGGACGCCATGCCCGAACGGGCAGGCTGGGCTTGGCAGATCTGTCGCTTAGTCAGGCCTTGGCCCCATCGTCTGGGGGTTGCACTGGTTGTTGGGGTCTTCTGCTGCCTCTGACACGGTTGGCAGTGGAGAGATGTGTTTGTTTGCCTGCTGGCACTTCGTTGCAGGCCCTGTGCACTTGGTGACAGATATTAGATCCAGTTGTGCTGCGCTTTGTGCACAGTAGATCGTAACACTCTTCCACTTTGCTGCATACATATTCTATTGTTCTATTTCGAACCGCTGTTCTTCCTCCTCCCCCTCCGCCGCCTCCGCCCCCACCGCCACTCCTCCCCTCTCAGCCTCACTCTGGCCTGTCCTGGCGCTTGTCCCCGTGTTCCGCCCTACCTCGCCCTGCCCTTCCCCCCTGCAACTCGAGCTCGCTTATCATCGCTCGTCGCTCCCCCGACCTCCTGCCCCCCAAACTTCTGCGCTCCTCTCCTCAGGCCTTGCCCCCGTCACGACAGCCTCTTACATCCACCTCCCCATCACATTCCATCATCCTCCCTCTCCCAACTTCCTCATCGCGCCAAAATGGGACTTCCAGTATGGCGCGCACCGTCGCCCGAGCCTAAAGACGCGCTCAAGGCCGACCTCTCGGCCTCAGCGCGCTCGCCTATCCGCCGCCGCTCCCCGTTCGCAGGCCGACGCGCGCGAGCCGCCAGATCTCCCACTTCTCCCAGATTCTTCGACAACAACCATTTTTTACTTTCCGCCGCCCGCGTTGCTCAGGCCGAGCCCTCTCATCTTCCGGCCATCCGTCGCCGCAGTCATGTCCCAGCCGTCCCCGAGTACGCCATCCCTGAATTCTCACGGACTGCCAGTATTCGAGAACGTGAAGTATCTTCCGGCCTTCTGCTAGACGACGAACCATCGATGCGCTCGCGCCGCGAGAGATATCACATCTACCACACCACCCCCGCTTTCGGTGAGGTCACCCGCAGCAATCGTCATCTACCTGCCCTTACGCCCAACTTCGCGCCTGCTGCGGCATTGCGGAATTCACGAACAGAGAGGCCACGAGATCTCGAACGTTATTCCAGCGATCGTCACCGGTCTCCATATGCGCGGATATCTGCACGATCACGGAGTCCTTGGCGCGGCGACACCAACAACAATATCCTGATAGTCGAGGATGACGATGAGAGCAGTGACAACAACATAACCGGCTTTCCTCCACTACACAGGATGGGTCGACGTACCATCGTAGATGGACCTCTCCCGAGTTCTCTGGGCGAATTCCGAAGCCCAGCAGCCACCCTCGATGGTCTGGGCGACCGCGAACGCAGCATGAGCCCCATTGAAGAATGGGATACAATGCTCACTACTGTCGCACCAGATCCACTTGTACCTTCTGCAGACTCGTCGTTCACCTCTGCGGCGGCTTCTGCCTCGTTCTCGAACTCGCATCCTAGCTCACGAGCGGGTAGCTCCAACTCGAATTCAGCAGCATCATCGCGAACGCATTTGACTGTGCCATCGCGGCGCCACACTCCTCTTGGCGATATCCTCAGTCGCGCTTGCGAAAGCTCCGAAGACGACAGCGGATCCGAGACCGAAGCTGATGACATCGAGGTACATCCGCGTTATCGTCGTAGGAATCGATTGACGGCAGATGGACCCCCACTGCGCGACCAGGGCAATACGCCGCGCGAGTTGCGCGACGCGGCCCGTGATGCGAGCGCCTACGTGCGAAGCTTCTACCGATCTCGCAGCAGCTTTCAGTCCCCGGAGCAGACCCTGAACGATCAACTCGATGGTCCCACAGATATTGAATCTAACGCCCTCGACCAAGAACTCCAGGATGCGCGCGCGGTGTTGGAAAGACTAGCTCAGCGAGAAGACATCCCCGAACATTTCTGGGCAACCTTCGGTCTTGCTCGACATATCGCCGATCGCGTAGTCCAGGATCGTGCCGATCTATGACGAATATTAAGAGACACTGTGCCCAAGGCCTGCAGGCTGGCTTCTAGGTGCAGTAACAACCACGAATTGTCGATGTTTGCCTTTTTCCATTCCAAAAAAGAAGAAAAGTAAAGTACGAATCGAGCCATTAACTTGCGCGCCGTTATGTACCGATACCGAGTAATGTTTGCTTATCAGATATTTCTATTCTTTGCCACGGTCTAGCCATTCCGATTTCGTTTTCTCTTGACGCTGTAGGGAGTGAGGGAATGAAGGGCGCTGGGCCCGAGTTTTTTTCTTTTCTTTTGCATCTAATAATGAGGATCGATATCCCTAGTCTTATGGACATGATATCAGGAGGTTTCAGGAGTTTGGGGAAACATGGCTGGGAAAGGCCATGGGTATTTATATTGGTTTGCATGTGCATATCTATTATGCGTGAAAGGGCTGAGGGATGCGGGTTTTGGGGGGGGACGGGGGAATAGGATTGACTACTGCAGTCTACGACGGGAAAGAAAGGAAACAGGAAAAAAGGGGATTTCTTGCGCGAATGAGAATCGTGCTTTTGTTATTTCGCTTTCTTTGCAACTTGGATACGTGATGCATGTGATGTGAGAGTTGTCTGTCCTGGACTGATTTAATAGACTGCGTATGTAGCACTGAAGAAGGTTTACAGCCGTTCCATTGGAACATGCTTTACAGATCTATTGTGTATTCTAGACTGCCTGTCAGTTTTGATTTCAAGACTTTGGAGCAGAGATATGCATCAATTCATGTATAACCTGGACTGGTGTTGGGGTGGATCCGTCCGAACACTCTTTCCTTCCAAGACTCATGCCCCTCCCTCATATTTGCTGGCGACGTATTCAGCGATTCGAACAAGTACCCCCAACTTTGAAAGACAAGTTTCGGAAGACATGCATAAGTTCACCTGCATATGCTGTTTGAGTAGGGACTTTGATTGATAAAATCTGATCGTACACTATTGCTATCTTTCTACCATAGTGATCTTGGGATATCATGTCATATATTTGATATCACCCTTTCCGCCCTCCAGGACCCCCGCCCAAAAATGCAATCCCAACCAGCGCCAACGCTATGCAATCGTAAAATACACCTAAAACGTGAATGTTCAAACAGCAGGTAAAAAGAAAAGAAAAAAGGGCATTCAACAAAAGATACTGCGAAAAAAGTACCCTGAAAGAATGATCCCATCACCGTCTCGTTGGCTGCGGCGGAAACATATTTCCCCACTTCGACTCGCCCTCCTTCGGATCCGGATTAAGTATAAGCAACATTCGTCCTCCACAGAAACCCCCTGGGTTTGCAATCCTCTGCACCTCAGAAAAGTGACCCGCTAACTGCGCATTCGTCGGACTCCCCTTGAACGCCGCGACGGGGTCGTCGTAGACCCAGACTTTATCGGTCACGGGTTGTCCAGGTTCCTCGGTTTGTCGTTCATTGGGGATAGGGAGGCCGGCCCAGCGGTTCACGATTTCTTGGACGAGGGAATAGAGTTTTTCGGGCCGGCGCGTGAGGGAGAGCCAGGAGAGGGTTTTCATGTCGTAGGCAACGCGGATGTAGGGGTTCATGTAGATGCCGGAATCCAGTGGCATGCCCTGTCCCGTGCGGCGGTAGGCTAGATCTGCGTGTACGAGACAGCATTCGGACGAGTCCCAGAAGGTGTCGTTTTCGCTGCGGAAACGGATGGGTGGGATTTGGCGGTCGTTGGTGCGGTCGATACTTTGGAACCATTTGGCTTCAAAGGCTGTCATGCCGCCCCAGCAGCTTCGTACGGGGATGGCGTCCGAGTTGGCGAGAGTGTAGCGTCTGCTGGTGGAGGACCCGGCGCTGGTGAACCAGGGGAAGAATGGTACGCCCATTCGATTTCCGTCGAGATCACGCGTAGCGAAGCGGTCATAGAACTTGAAAGGGTTGATGAAGTCGACAGCACATGCGGCGCTGTAACTGGCTCGTCCCGAGTCGTCCACGTTGGTCGCAAAAAGAAGCTGAGCAGCTTCAATCGGGTCGAAATTGACGTCATTGATGTAGAGAATGCGATCGAACTCGGTGTCGAGTTTGTCCAATGGCGCCAGAGCACGATTCCGCACCTCGGCTAGAAAGGCGATACGTTTGATACGTTTTTCACCGTTAGGTAAAGTTACACGCGGGAGCTGTTCCATGTCGAAATCTTCAGAGAAGATGGTGGAATTGCCTGTTCTGTTAGTTGAATTAACATGGAAAAGAGAACAGTTCCTAACTTACAGGTAAGCTTGTGCTCGAAATCCAGAAGTGACTGCCGAGTCAGATCATCGGGGTTGTTCTCGTAAATGCTAAGATAGACGTTGTCTGGGCCGAGCAAGTCAACTAGCTTCAAGACTTGTTGTCCCCATGCGCCTGAGGTGAACTCTCCATTCTGTTCGTAGAGTGAGGAGACAATGAATATCTTTTCATTGCGAAGATTGGCACGGCCAGGTTCTGACGATCGAAGCGACCGCTTGCGAAGCTCATTGTAGTGAGCGGGACGATGGGTGTAGGAGGGAAAGAACAAGCTGGTCAAAATCACCAGTGCCAGGCAGACGTATGGAATGGAGAAGAAAGACCAGTATAGAAGGCGCAGAAGCGAGCGTTTCTTTCGCCGGGGCGTTATGAGGCGGGCATAGGTCGAGGGGTTCGAAATATGTTTTACACTGACTGGTAACCGTTGGACGAAGCGGGCGAGCCACGATGAACGAGAGGGATGGTGGCGATCGGATTCGGCGAGGTCTTCGGAGTCGAAAGATTGGCGCTGGACGGGCTCATAGTGGCGCGCGGATGGGCGCTGTTGCGCGGACATGGGAGAGCTTCGAGAGTGGTGGATACAGGAAAGGGAGTGGTGAGGCGGAAGGGAGGAGCGCAGGGTCAGTCGCGATAATGACGGCAGCGGCGGGGTTCTTGGAGTTGTTGCGAGGAGCGGGCGGAACGAGGAGCCATGTAGACAGGGCGAGAAAGGGGAGAGGCGGGGACGGCGGTGGTTAGATTAATGTATTGGAATGGCGAGTGTTGTCAGATATGGGATGGCCTTGGATCATGGGGAATCTTTTGTTCGAGGATCAACGACGCGCACCGGGGGTCAGAGTACATGGGCCAATCGCATGGCGACATGTCTTGGCACAACATGCGCGGAATCCACAATGGACTTAGACGACCGATACACCATCCGCTCACGGACTAGCCCTACCGCCTGTTGGACGTGTAGTTGCACTGTAGCTGCATTATAGCTGCATTGTAGTAGATAACCAGCCCGTACTGGCGTATCTACGTGTATGTATACGGAGGTAGTCTCGTCCGGAGGCTTATGGTTCCAACGTCCAACCTTGGTTCCGAGCGGTGTCAAGCGAGGTCGTTGCTCGCAAGGTTTCCGAGAATGGGGAAATCAACGCGTTGCGATATTGTATTGACTGCTCCTCCACCGCAGTCGTCGATAGTCAAGGATGGCGAGTACGCATCTCCCAATTCCCTGCCTTACAAATCAATCCCCAAACCCACGACTTGACTCCCCTAGCCTAGCACACCTGTCCCGAGCGTCCTTGACAATGACTTCCGGACGTTCCGGAGAGGCTGACGGCCCACAGATTCGGTAGAAAGAGACACCGCTCGCGTTCCTTCCAATGGCTAGGCTCATTCATTTAGGCTTTTGCAGCATCGCTATACCGACTCTCTCATTCAGGTGGAAATTAGAGGACTCGATTGTCGAAAATCAGCACGGAAGGCATGCCGCTTGGCGATTTCGGACCAACATCATGATGTCCGTTTCCATGTCCGAGGTAAAGTCACATTGAGAGTCTTTTCGAATCTATCAATTTCAATCTTTCCTCAATATCAAATTGTCAACATGAGCACTGTGCCCTTGACATATTCTCCTTCCTTTTGTATTGGGCAACTGCAGTGATTCGGTGAAAAGAGCATTCAAGTTTTTGGTTTGCAGCGGTAACAGTATAAAGTCTCAAGGCATCTACACTGCCACGTCACATGCTCTGCTCTCGCTTTTTTACTATTTCTGCTCTGCTATTTAAAATTTCCATTTAAATCACTTCAGAAGGAACTAAAAACATATGCATCTATTCCTTGCCCCAGAAAGGTTCACCAGCACCAGTTGACCTTCCCAACTTGTCACTGGTTGGGTGCACGTGTGCACAACATGGACATAGGGCCAGGATGGGGTTTTTACATCAAAAAGATAATCGAGCAGAATTTTCTGGAAGGAACATTTCAACTTGACTCTGCTGTTGCCGTGGGCATGGTCAAGATTTGTTGCGCGCACGCCTACAAACAAGCATGCTCGATGCGGTCAACTGGGAAACTTCTCACTTCTCACCACCACATCATTCCACCCACCACCACCGCAACCCTCGACTACGCGTCCTCACAGCACGCTTAATCTAGCTTGGCGCTTCTGCTATTGTCAGTCGTCGGTGCCCCCAGTTCATGTTCTGGGCCTCTCAACCTCGCACTGTAGAGAGCAAACTCTTCGAATTGTGTCTTACAGAGGTCACTGCAGGGATCCAGGCGCTGGGTATCTCCGAATCTAACAGCAGTAAACAATTTGGTCAGGCAATCAGCGCTTCAGATTCCCACGAACCGCTTACACTATTCGGCGGCAGGTCTGCGCGAGATATCGAACCACCAACGCGACTTCCACAAGAATCGCCGCGACCGCCTACGCCGAGCTCCTTGTCAACTCCACTCGCAGGTAATGTCTTACAATCAAATCATAGTCAAAAGCTAGATATGGTGCCTAACTTTGAGTGAACCAGATATGGATCGCAATCCCGCCCACCACAACAATCCGGGTGCTGGTCCTCGTGGTGGCCTACAAGCCTCACGCTACGGACCTCAAGACGCACGCGCCAACTTCACCTCCCAACCTGCTCTTCCTCAGCCCAAGATCACTCTTAAGAAGCCGGCGGTCAAGCTCGTTGGACCTGCAGTCAAGAAGCCGATTGCCGCCCCTGCCCCTGGTGGTCCGCTTACATCCCCCTCAGTGGTGTCTCGTGCGTCCGCGCCTTCTCCCATTTCCCAAAAGAAGCCAGTCCAAGGGTAAGTCATCACTCTGAGGTAGACGTCGAAGATCTTGTCGATGGATCTGTGTTATATTTCGGTTCAGCGTCAACTAGGACTCTGTGATGTTCATCGATGCTAAGAACCCTGTGCTGCCCTAAAGAATCAGCAAGCTAATACCAACATATGTGTAGTCTCATCACTGGGGCAGCAAGTCATCTCAATGACGAGAATGCTCCCAGGTTCCTTCGGGCCCACCTCGATGCTGGCAGCAAATCGCCTTCTCTTTCATCTGACAAGGCAGTGAAAGATGAAAAAGCCGAGACGCCTCAGAGACTTGAGAAACTCAAATATCCCAATGTAACCAAGAAACACGCTGGGCTGACCGCCGATTACGAACGTTTGATGACCAGTGGATCTCCCCGCCAACCAAAGATTCCCAACCCGGCCACAGCTGTGTCAACGCCTGTTGTGCAGAAGGCAGCTGGTGAGATCCTCAGCGCCGGCAAGGCAGCTATCAAATTGCCCGAACCAGAGAACAATAAAGACGATTCTCAATCCAAGGCCAAGGTTGTTCAAGTTGATGCGGTCGACAAATATGCACATGAGGATGTTAAGAGTGATTTGAAATCCCAGGTCAAGGACGTGAAAGAATCCGATGTGAAGAAGGCAGCTGGAGAAATCCTGGACCTTCAAGAGCCTATGATTACGAAATCAGAGCATGAGAAGATCATGGGCAACTTGGTATCCAAGGTCAAAGATATCCTCAATAGCCCAGTGTTTGAAGAAAAGCAGCCACTTCCCACCCCGAGTCAGAGCGTGAGCGACCAGGTCGTTGTCCAAGCCATGAACCTGGATAACGAGCTTGTTCCCAAAGCCATGGAATTAAACGACCGAATCCTTCTCAAAGCTACAGAGTATCTTAGAGCACTCCCGCTGAAGAGCCGCTATCGTCGTGTAGAGCTCGAACTTCACACTGTTGGAATGAAAGGTGGAATTTGGGGTGAAGCTGTCATGAAACAAACCGGAGTCAAATTCGTGGATAAATACGCGCAGGCCATTACCACATATGTCAATAGTCTCCCGAAGAATGCATCCAACCATGTTCAACATGCGATCGTCAAGAACGCTCTCGATTCGAGCCATGGGAATTTCCTAAGTCTATGCGCTGTACTTGCAGATCAAAACCAGCTGGACATGACGGATGTTGACGAAATTGATGGTTTATGCAATGCCATTCTTCGGACTGACACGAAAAAGGATGGGCCTATCCCTGTCAGTCAAGGACAAACAACTGAGAAGTCAGCCCTAGCAGGTGAGTTATTCTTAACATTATTCGGGCAAAACTTTTCTTCTGCAAATCCTAATTAACTGAAGCTACTGTCGAAGATGTCAAGCCATCTCACAAGGATGCTGCCCCTTCCAACAAGGTTACTCAAGACTCTCACACACCTGAAAAGCACAATAAAAACACCCGCCCATCTTATGAGGACCCTATGGATGAGATGACCGGCTGGCCTTCTAAGGCGGGGCGCGAAAATGGTTCGTACACTCGATTATCTGTTGAAACTTCTATTTGACGAGACATATTCTAACATGTTGTTTCTGAAGTTCCCGGTGCACGCACTTGTGTCTTGAAAGGTATTGCCCGCGACTCTTCCCTCCACCAGCTACAAGCTATGGTCTGGGGCGGTCCGTTGGAAAAGATTGCTATCCCTGAGCCTGGACAAGCTCATACAATGGTCAAGTTTATGACTGTTGAAGGGTGCAGCAAGTTTGCTAAAGATACTCGGCGCGGAATCTTGTTGCCTGGAGGCCAGAACAAGATGATCTTCGTCGAACTCGTTCCCGGCCCGAACTCTGTCAACGATGCCTTGCAGGCCTTCATCGATCACGGCATCACACGATGCATTCGAGCTGTGGATGCCGATGATGACTGGGGCACTGTGGCTTTGAACCGGTTGGCTCTCGGCACGGACAAAGTCAAGCGCGACATCGATATCATCAAGCAAGGAAAAACTGACAAAGGAGTAAGTAGCCGGCGAAATGCCTTCCTGGATCGAGTTCATTATACTAACATCCTCCAGCGCCACTATATCGAGTTCCGCTTCGGCAACGTCTACCATGCAGTCTCTTTCAAGAAACAGCTCGAGGCCCAGATAGACTGGGAGCACTGCATGGTCCAATTTGCCCCCGATCCCTGCGCCATCGCAACTGGTTTACATACCCAGGATTAATGCCGAGATCCTCAGTGGATTCCTTCCTTGTCTTGTTGCACAGCATACAAGCGGTCTTCGTCTCATTGCGTACAGGCTATCTACCTTCAGGGTATTTGAGTGTTATTAGATACACTCCAATGTTTCTCTGTTCTTCTACTGAACCTTTTCCACAAGACTTGCAGACAACGGGTTTGGACAGTTTATAGCGGTACATGCCCGTACCAAGTTCATGGCTTTGTATGACGCGGTAAAGGCGTCTTACAATAGTCAATTAGCTAGATCAGGGCAATTCTAATGAGATCTGATTAGAACTTCAAATTTGTGGTGATTGATGTAAATTTAAATGTGAATCTCGTGTTGCTACTATAAGTATATGACAGTAACGGCTATGGTTTTCCGTCCGACACTCCGATGTTCTTTATAGTTACTTCGTATTGAGATGAGATATAAACTGCCGCCAACAGAAAACTGATCAGGGATCTCTAAAGTATCGTATCGACTCCACAAACTCCATCACCCCTCCCCAAGAACTCGAACCCCCCTCATCAAACCCCCTATCCCACACCTTCCCCACCTCGAAATTTTATCTCCAAACCAACTCCTCCGCCAAACTACCGCACACACTCTCTCCAAATCTACTCCCTACGGCTATCGTTCACAGCCCATGTTAGTGGTAGGAGATTGCCTACAACGCTCTATCTCTGCTTACGACATCTAGACAAACAATGAAATGAAATCCGCTAGATTCACATATTCATCCGTGTCAGGAGCACGACTCCCCCTACTTAGGGATATAAGACCCTGGGTTTACCAGCACTCTCCAAGCGAAACACTACCTACTGTGATGTGCATGATAAGTAACAAGCATCTTCTCCAGCATCCCGACGAATTCAGTCACTTCCCCAACCAACCACCTCTTCTTTTCTACCATTTCCAGCATTTCCCACTTACCTCTCTAGTATTCCAACTACGTGATCAACCGGGTACTTAAAACGCATAGCAACGTTCATCAAGACGCTCGACCAGGCGTCCAACCAGATGCCAATTCACGCATAAATTACACATGAAACGGTCGAGATCAGCACAATGTCACTGGTAGTCAAGCAGTTGAAATAGCTGGAGTCGTTGTCGGCAATGGACTCTCTGTGACTTTCGGGGGCAGAAGATGCGTGGTATTGATACGGAGTACGTTCCTTGAATGTCTTTCCATCCATTCCCATCCCACAAAAAAAAAAAGAAAAACGAAAACTGCTCTTGGTGCTTTGGTTGACTCGGGAATGAAAGGTTTGTAGATGGATCCTCGTCATTGTTGTCGTTATCCTACTCCTGCACCGTTGGATATCTTTTCCTTTACTTTCTCTCGAGCTGTTGATTGTAAGTATGGTATGGTGGCGTATGGTAGAGTATGCATCACGTGCCTTGCTTGTTCACTACTTAACCTAACCGCCTGGGTGGGGACTGATGTTCTATTGCTACCCACTACCCACATATAACCTAGCCTAACAGATTCACTCTCGCAAATGTAGATAGCCTTGGCGTTCCTTTTCACCTTCGATGTATTTAATTTGCATTGATTCGGCTCTTCTTTACTTTTTTCTGGATTACTAGGATACAGAGCATTGACTAGTCAAGATATCTAAATTATATGTTTGGAGAGAGATTGGTAGCATTAGTGTCATAACTACATTATTTTGATTTTGGCTCTGATGGCGTGGGTATGGGCGTGGGGGATCAAGATACAGAACATACACTATATGGCCTAGCAATCTAGTTAGCCTGGTCTCGTATCTAGCAGCGGAGGCCGTGACCTCATAGGATGTCATGTTTGCTTTTATGTTAGTCAGGTATGATAAATACTAGTACTAATGTAAGTGTGAGGTGGAGAAAGCACTTCGCAGCTAAGGTCTTTCGAACTAGTCAACATCAAGCAAACCTACCCAGTGCAAAACGAAGTTGCATGAGCCCAATGCCTGATGCTGGCAATACCAGGGCAGGAGAAGCATGAGCAGGTGGCCTAAGCCACACACTCAGCAAGGCTCATGCATTTGTTGCTTTCTCGAAACTTTATTCCTTTGTCTTCCCATCGATCGGATCCATATGAGAGACCTGGACCTGACGATAAGATAGAAGGCCTGTAGTATTTCCGCGTCTGCGTCTGCCCATGTCCCTGAAACAGAGAGGAGACGATGTGACAGGAACGCATGGTATGGTCTAGTCCAGTCGAGGCTTGTAAGTCTCTGGGCTGGCGAGAGGTGGAAAAAGAAATGAATCCCGGTATCATGTTCCCGGTTTCGCTTGGGGGGCTTTTGGGGAAGGATCAGCGCGGCCTACCGGCCTGGAAGATTTATCGTTTCAAAATTTATACACGGTCTCCTCACTTGGTATACATAATAGTATAATGATGTGACTGTGCTCGACTGCTGCCAGGACGTATAGACCGGGAAAGCGGATACTCGGTACTTATCCATTCTCGTAGTCTTTGCCGTTTTCTTCGAAGATTTGTCTATAAAGTAAAGTGTTAAGAAGAAAGGAAAGATGGTACGTGATCTCAAAGGGGAATGGACATGTTGGACTGTTCAGGCCGGGATGCAGAAGCGTGGTTTGATAGTCGCGCTAAGGAGCCCAGCAGCGGCCGTTGTCGGGACGCCAACGGAAGAGCTGAGCGCTGTTCCCCGTGTATGACCTAGGCTATTGATGCCGATATGGGGAATAGGTTCCGATTGTCTGTTTGGCGTGTGTGAAGTTTGAACAGACTAGGTAGAAGGGCGGGTCGGGCGAAGGGTGGACTAATTAGGTGACATTCATCAGAGACTATTGACGGAACAACTGCAGAAGAGAGAAAAGAAATACAATGGGTCCTTGAAGACTAAAAATTTGGTGATGTTGACGTCTGTTCAGAAGGAAAAGGTGTTGGATGACGTCTCACGCCCATACAGCGCGCGAAGCTCGTGAAGCGCGTCGAATCGAATGCAGATAAGGACGTGGGACAAGAAAAAAAAACCATGGCCTGTGATGCCAAAAGGAAAAATTGACAGGTCCACCTACCGTTCCCGCATCTGTCAAACGCTGCAGGCGACGGTCCACTTTCATTGCCATTACGGAACGTTTCGAGACAATGTCGGTACCACAGTGATGGGACACCAGAGTGGAGACTGTAACCTGTGACCTGCTCTATCCACTACCAATCCACCATCGTACGAGCTGTGGCGGCCAACACTATCGAACGCTCAGATTCTTCGCGACTCGAAGTGTCTCGGTGGGAAGATTAAATTCAGCCAGAAAGAGACCAAAAGGTGCGAGTACGAGTGCAGACAAGCTAGGCGCCACCAACCCACAAGAGCGGCAGCGGGGTGTCGGTCCTTTTTGTTCGAATCTCCAAACGGCCTGGCGCTGGGAGATGAGCGAGATGCCGTCCCGCTGACAATCTCTCCGGAGAGGGCCCTGATTTGCTTTTGCCTCCAGGGCGCGGGAGGACACGCGCGTAGACGAACAGAAGAAGAAAGTCAAGAGAGGAAGACGAGGCCGGCAGTACCACGCGGATGTCAGGGGAAAAGCAATGGCTGAACGTTTGGCATGTGCTGAGTGGACTCGCGACACTTCCGACTCGACGCCGCGGTGCTGTCACTGCTGTAAAGGTGTTGTGAGTGCGGAGGGCGTTTGAAAAGCAAAGTGATGAGCGATTGTCACCGCCATTGAATCAATCCCACGAAGCGGTTGGAGGGGTGTCTCATCCCACATACGTAGACGGTAGTACGCGGAAAACAAGAACAGGATCCCTGGACCCAAGAAGGCTCCCCTTTCAATCTCTTTCTCTGAGAGGGACGCTCAGACATGTCGTGACGGAAGATGGAGTCTCATCTGGATAGAGAGAGGCGGGGGGAGTCCCTGATGGCTGGCGAAGGGGCATCTCTAGGGAAAGGAAGAGGTTGGTTGAATGTCGGTGGGCACTTTTCCCATTACACCGGAATAGCAGCAGCGTATGGTTCCCAACGCCGAAGCCCGATGAACGGCACGTGCCACAGCTGTGGCTGAACCCCACCTATTGGTTCCAACGTCCTTGAGCTTCTTCTTCCATCACGCTTCATCCTTCCTTCACATGCAGCCCTCCCTCTATCCCCAATCTATTGTCTACCCACTGCATTCTTGCAAACCCGTCCATACCATGTCCGCATTCAGACAAGGCTTCGAGCAGGGCCTTGGATGCAACCGTAGGAGCACTTCCAGTCTGAGTGTATGGGTCTTGGACTTGCATTGAGCCATTGATCCTCCCAACCCCGAATGCGTAGGCGCCCGCAGTGCGTTGCATTTTAATATATTCCTCCGCGTCTGCTCTGTCACCTTTTTGGAGCGTCGCCGACATGTTGAGTCGAACCACCCTTCAGCGACAATACACCAGTCGTCGGCGAGTATCTATATACTACTGCGCATGTACAGTAGCTCTGCAACCGCGAGAGGCAGCGAGTACGCAATTGCTGCTGTATCGATGCAGGAACGCGCGCGCTGATGGGTGCCGCGAAAGAGGACCCCCCCAACGGGTCGAGACGACGCGCTTCCACTGCCACTGCCATGGAGCCGTGGGACGGAACGAGCGAAGCCGTCTGACTACATGAACCCTACAGGCTCTCGAGTCTCCAGTATTTACTGTGCACATACACAGCACTACACGGACACTTCTATCTCTGTACTCCCCGTTCGCATGCGCAAGGCTGTGACTGGCAATCAATCCCACAGATCGATGCCGATATGGGCCTCGTCATAGAGTACACACCTACACACCCCCGTCGGTATTTGGGCCAGGGCAGACTCACCAGCCTCGGCACAATTCGAGGGGCGAGGGGGATCCTCGTCGTTGTTGATCCATCGACTTCAATCTAGCCGTCGATCGGATGTTCCTCGGAGCCTCGATTGCAGAGATCCAGTTTCACGCGGGACCGGCAAGAAATTGAAGGGTCGGCGATGGCGATGGGATTGTTTGATCGTTCCCTCGGTACAACACATACCCAACTGACCTCGTGGATACACTCCAAGGCAAGGGATCTCTACCTGCGCTTGTAAGGGTAGAACCCCCCATCGGCGACCGCCACGGTTGCACACATCGATCAAGGCTGCTGGAACCACTGCGACGGCGACGGCTGCCACTACAGCAGAGCCCAAGGCAGCCCACACACACACACCAGGCCCGAAGCGGTTCGCTGTGTGCTGTATTGAGTTGCATGCTGTATGCTGTCACTACTGTGTATGTATGCTCGCGGAGAGATTTGAATTCCGCAAACAACATCAGTATGATGTCGACATCTTCCGACAGAAATGAATTGCGTTGGATTTGGGGTTGGGGCATTCCTAAAACCGTACACCACCACACCATCCCCTATGCACAGCGAACATCACCGCAGCCACACCCGGCGCGCCCTCTTACACTAACTAAGCGCAACCTCACCTCAAACGAACGCCAGATTACATGTCTACTACCAACCACCATCTTCATTCTCACGCTGTCCTACCCAAATATCCCCAGCCTCGAGTCTGCACCGCACCGTACATCCGAAACATACACTGTCAGTGCACGACGATAACAAGTGGACAGCAATACGTATCTGCAGACGGGCATGCAGAAACTGGGGTATTGACATCTAATACGGTGCCACGAGGAGGGTGAGGCGTTGCTACATGCTGCGATGATCCAGCAGTCCATCCTTCAATGCACATAAGCCAGAACCTCAAAACGGATTGAAAGTCAGCCAGCTCCAGAGGTCCAGTTTACCAAGCAAGCCCCATCACCGTCATCGTAGTCACAGTCATCCCTCAATTTGAAGCACAGTCTCAATACTCGGGTCAGAAGACCAGAATCCTGCAACCAGGTCGCCGAGTCGAAGCCACAGAACGGTAATCTTAGGTCAGATCTTCCACACCCATCTGCGGAAATACGTTGACCACACCACTTCACACGTGCGCCTGGTCTTCGCCCAGGTGGGAATTGCGAAACGCATAGTCGACTGTACGAAATACAGCTAGCTAGACAGACAACCTACATAACTACCTACCCAGCGTGTTAGCCTACCATATGAACATTCATGTCTACGTATGGATGTATAACGGCCTATCCATGCAGCTTACTGTTACCCATACCCATATCCATAACCATACCCAACCACCCCTCCATAACACAATCCCACGCCTGTGCCCATGCCCACGGACCCCGAGAATTGATCATCGGCCACCCCATTCGACCGTTCTATCCTCACAAAGCTTGACGCGGGAACGAGCACCACGCACGCGCGCGAAAACGCAACACAGTACACCAGGAACCATGCTCGCATCATTTCGCAACGCAAACAATCAAGGCATACGTGATAGTCGCTTGGATGCCCGCGACGCGCCGCATGGAAGGCGTAGGAGGCGTCTCTTACTTACCAACGCCATAGCTAGAAGGACGCAAAGATGCTCATACGCAGCACCAATCGCGACCCTCAATCTTATCAGCGATGTGCTGCCACCAACATATGTTCGACATGTTTGTCCCGGATGCGGCGTCTGTCAAAAAATAACTTGAGGCCACGAGGCCACAAGGAAGGGAAGATGACGATCTCCTTCGAGCTTGAGCCTCAATCTGAGGGAGCTTCCTACTTCCCAGTCGTGTCACACGCAGAGGGGAAATTTCATCTTTCCAGTTGTTGGTAGAGAACATGATGGAATAGAATTCATCCCCAGCCAGTGCGTCTTGCTTGCGTCTTACGTCCTGCAACTCTAAGTAACAAGGGCAGTCAGTAAGGGTCTTGGAAATTGTAATGTGAAGGTAATAATACCCTCTTCCTTTTCAGCCTGATATAATTACCGTTGGCTGCGCGAGTGCGAGCAGGCGAGTATACCCAAGACCCCGACCACTTAGTTAGATCCCGGCACCAGCCACGTAACTATAATCAGTTGTCTCCGAGAGCGGAGAATAATCCTCTTCGGAGGAGAACGGTTGCCTTGTATTCGCGATGGCTTTGGATGTGCGAGCGCAGCACATCACGGGCGATTCCTCTAGCGACCAGTAGAACAGTTCAGTTTATAGATCGCAGTAGAGGGTAGCGAATACTAACCAATCACAACATTTGAACCATCACCAGCGAACCAACCATGTCCCAACCAACCAACTAACCAGCCAACCAGCCAACTACAAAGTCTAAACTCTATTGTATGATTACCCAAATCTACCATACACATCTACACACAATAACACTTTCACAAAACATAAAAATATCCTCTCTGCATCCTAAGACAATCCCTATTTTCTTTCCTCCGATCGAGCCCCCACAAGCAACAATAGCACCCCAAGAGAAAAACAAGGTGTGGCTGCTGGCGTAGCCCCCAAAAGGATGCCCTAACTCTCCGCCGTCGTCGCCGCCGCCGCCGCCGCAGCAGCAACAGCACATCATACCCACCCACCCACCCATGACCCCATAACCCCCGAAACCCCAAAAAGACACGATCCACACCGTTACGGCACAGCCCGATTCGACCTATCCTGCGACCACATCGCCATACAACACACACACACAAACACACACACACACAGATACAGTAAGGATCCGTCATCTGGCATCTGTCATGTGTCACCTGTCAATCGAAGAAGGAAACAAGTGCGAAAAACCTGACGATGCTTTTGGCCCACGCGCGACCAGCTAGACATGTCTAGAAAGAAAAGAAAAACGACTCCGTCCGTTCCATTTCATTGCCAACAACCACCCACCCACCGCCACTATCGGATCGGATCCTTCCGCACTTCGGAAATCAAAGAAAAGAAAAAGAAGCCAAAGGGGAACGTGAACGTGCACACAACCCACTCACTCCACTTCCACTTCCACTAATTAGTCAATTACCGAATCCATACATTTTGCCAAATAACGTCCAAGTCTCGCACTTTAGTGATAATTCGGAGATTCCGATCATCAATCATCGCTGTCAGATGTTGTCCAGTTTCCCAGCCACATGCCCAGGTGCAGTTTCAGTTAATAATTCACAACACACTCGTGACTTTCAAGCATCACAAATATCTCGAAAAATTGCATGATAATGACTTTCATTCACATCTCCTTAACTATACTCTCCAAATCTCTCGACTTTCCTTTCCTCCCCTTTCCCTCCCATCTACTTGACATATATCCAGTCAAGCCCATGTATAAGGGAAGCCCCCCATCCCAACAACAAGGTCCAAAATATATCTACCAGAACAAATTGGCACCCTAAACCAAATAGATAAAATAAAGCAAAATGGCCTTGTCGCTATGTCGCTAACAGATGGTATCGTCCGGAGAGGGTGGCGTAAACAAACAAAAAAGAACAGTCACGGACATTGTAGACAAACGATCTAACCCAACCTGTAGGGTGGGTGGGAAAACAAAAACCAATAGGGCCAAGGCAAAGGGAGGGGGGGTTACATTTTTTCCGAGTCCCAGTAGTAATTTTGCGCGACAAAAGGCAATCAGAAAAAAGGAAATTGTGGTTTAGCGTGGTATCATCAGAAGGGGGTTGCAGTGCAGGTGCTAAGGACGAGCCATGGAAGAAAATAAACGGAGAAAAGAAAAAGGAAATGTTGCCACCAAGTCCGAAGGGTAGTTAGAGTAAGGAGCCGGTAGATGTTCGCCGCCGAGGAGAATAGATAGAGCCGAATGGAAAAACGGATCGGATACAGGAGCCGGCCTAGTGATGGTACAAATGTACAAAGGTGAATACGAAATAGCGTGAGCGACGCAAAGCAGGAGCAAAGCGTGTCTAATTTTCCTCCATGAGTGCCTGATCGTCGCCTGCCTCTCGCCAGTCTCGTGACCGCTCTGATAGGCGTTTAATGCCGGAGATGCGCTCCGCCCAGAGCGACTCGGAAGGTGTGCGGAATGTGTATGCCCGTTGCGAGCTGATGACGCCAATAGCCTGCAGCACTGCCTTGCGCGAATCCCGCCCAAACACGGCGGGATGGTTGATCCATTCAAGACTGGATTCGAGCTCAGCATCGAGGGCATGCATGGTGGTGGCGTCAATACCCGCGGCGGGTTGGAATGGATTCTCTGCGTGTGGCGACGGGGTCCGGGGGCGGTGGTCGTTGCCGCTGCTGCTCTCTGCAGTAGGAGAAGAGTGGCCGGTACTACCTGCATTACTGGATCCATCATTACGGCGGCCGCCTGGTGGAGGTAGAGGCGGAAGTCCACCCTTCCCAAGACCCTTCAAGATACTTCTGGTCTCTTTCAGCAGATGATGCGCCCTCTCGTGCTGACCGCGAGAGACAAGCGTCAGTGCCCGAGTCAACATGTCAGAAGTAAGCAGCTCCATACGCCGTTGTACAACGTGGGGATGGGGCGGAATGGGAGGGGTCGATGGACGACCTGAAGGATTCTTCTTCGACGATGACGGTAAGATAGTAATGGCGAGTAGAGATGGCCGTGGTAGGTGTGCAATAGAGCCCTCCCGGAGTATATCGCCATAGGTTAGGTCAGCCTGTATGAGAGGGACCTCTTCCACGCTAAGACTCCGCGATTCGTCTTGGTCTAACGGCCCGCCCAATGCCTCCAATCCTGAAACGATCGTCTCCCATGGATCCTGCGGAAGTTGTTCCGGCGAGGTGGTGTCTGGTGAAATGGCCAGCTGTACCAGGATATCTACATGCAAGATTAGCAAAGGTTTTGACGGTTCTATTCAAGTGAACAAACCTCGCTTGTCGCCGAAACGCAAGTCTCCCAACGATGCCTCTGCATCCCGGCCAGTGGCGCGTTTCGTGATTTGCAATGCGCCGCTGATTTTGACAAATTTAGCTGGTGAACCCTCAGGTAAACGCAACTTGAGCTTGACGTTCTGATGTGAAATCGTTTGCAGTGAGCCCAAACATCCCGCTACGCACTCGCGGAGCATCATCCAGTCCTTTACGTAGGTATAAGAAGCCTTGGTGCGTGTTGATAATTCGATCATGGTGTCAGGCTTATGGGTCAATCCCAGGCCGAACGAGTGAATGGAAACCCTGTATGAAGGTTAGTATGAGCACATGGCAATATGCACGATGGTATGAAAACTTACTTTGCGGCTTCGGCTCGTGACACTACGAAATCTACACTCTCGGCATCGGATGTAGACGAGTCGCTGATTAGCATGATGCTAGAGAGTGGGTTGCTCGACTTCCGTTGCATTAGGAGATCCATGGCCACGTTTGCTCCCTCAACCACATCGGCCCGAAGACTCTTTTGGCCAACGGGACGAATAGAGTCCAGGACCTTGGGCCAGTCTCTCCATGCCTTGCTCGTCATGCTGACAATGGGAACACCACCGCCGCTGGAGCCGAACGTGACGAGACCCATGCGGTCACGTTCTCCGAGGCTGCTGACCAGAAACTTGAGTGTGTCGCGTAGCAGGTTAATCTTGAGGCCTTGCATAGACGAAGAAACGGGGATCACGACCACTAGATCCAGTGGAACGTGGACGAAGCTGCCAAGGCGAGGCTCAGGCATGCCCGCACGTGAGTTGCTCGTGTACTCGGTAGGCGCCGTGACAGTGGATCGAGCGGCTCCGTACGCTGACGAGTTGACTGAAGAGACGCGTTTGGATCGGCTCTGCCTGTAATCATCCTCTTCGGCTCCAGAGTTGTCCATCTCGTAGTCCGATATCCTATGGGTTGGAGGGTAGTCCATGCGGATGTCCATCAGTGCACGCCTCCATAGCTCGAGCTGGCTTCGGTTCTGGAACTGGAGATGGAAAGATGGCAATTCAGCGACAGACAGGCTGAGTGTGAGAATTGCCTCGTCGTTGGAGTGCTCGACTTGGTTCAAGTGCTTCTTAATGAGGATCGATCCCTTGAGTGTGCACTTGGTCTTGCGGCTTGCAGGCTCTGCGCCATCCCATTGGGCAGGCTGTTGTCCAACCTTCTTTTCTTTTACGCAGATGAGCATCTCTGAAAATAGATAACACTCCAGCTCTTGCCATGATTGGCGGTCCTTGCCGACGCGGACATGGCCGTGAAGGCGGAGCTTTCCAAACCGCGAAAAATCCAAGCCATGCCAATTGTCGACGCGTGAGTGCAGATCTTCAGTGATTTCGTCCAGTGCCTCGGCAGACTCGTAAGGGGTATCGAATGGCCTTCCACGAGCAGGCGATTTCGCGCGTCCGAAGCTTTCCGTGGCGCTAGCAATCGATGGCAGTGGCGGTGCGCCACGAATATCCTCCGGGTCAGGCCGCCATTTGCCCTCGACGACCTCGACGGTAACCAGGCACGTCAGACTCTGCTGTTGACGGGACCGACTGAGGGTTGGGAACTCGCTGCGTACAGTCACGGTGGGTGCGGGGATGGGACTCTTCACGACACCTCGCGGGCTGCTCAGGCTTGTTTCCATGGACTGGACGTCGTAATCATGTCGTCTTCCGTCATGAGTTCCCGCGTAGTCACCCGAGGACGCAGCCCCGGTTGCGCCACTATCACTTCTCAGATGCTGTCGCGACATTGATCCTCCCATCCGGTCTGAGCCTCGGTCCCGGCTATGGCTGCTGTCCCGCTGGCGGGAGTGAACTGGCTGGTAATTGGCACTGATGTCGCTGTCGCCACGAGGGCGTCCATAGGAGTGTGATTGCGATTGCGAGTCAACGTTGATGCTGCTGTGGGCGTGGCTGTCCCCGCGCGGTCGGGTATAGGACTGCGAGTCTGCGACTGTGTTGCTGTTGTTGTTGTTGCTGCTGCCGTTGTCCCACGGCGTGGGGGTGTTCTGGTTACTCCTGTGACTGCCAGTCTGGCTGGCGTCGGTCTGCACCGACCGCACAATGGTGCTCAATTTCTCTGCACGGTAGCTATCAGCGCCCTGCAGCAGTTGTAACTCTATCGCGGCGCCACACTTACCAAGATCGAGGACATTGCCGCCCCGGCTGGTATCGAGACCTAATGTGGCATTGCATGTCGGGCAATGTTGGGATTCGAATTCGCGGATGTATTCGTAGAAGCAGGCCTCGTGAGATACGTGACCGCACGAGAGTTGTAGTATGCGTTCTCCACGGAGGGTATGTTCGAGGGGCTCCTCGCAGACGGCGCACTCGCTACCAATGAAGGTGCGCTCACGACGGGTCCTGGTCCTTTCCATGTCGAGCACGCCCGCCATGCCTCGGGCAGAGCGGGGAGGGACAGATGTATCTACGGTTGAAGTACTCTTGAAGGGGTGTGAATGGTGAACAAAGGGCTTTGAAGGGTTGGAAGTGGAATTGGAGTTGCGGGAATGGGGACGAAATGCTCCTAGAAAAGACATGAGTGAGTCTGAGCGTGGAAACAAGGTCTCAGGGTGCAGTGGGCAGCAGTACTGTGGGAGGAGGAGGAGGCGACCACTGGGGGTCCGAACTCGACGACCTTTTTTTGTTTCTTGTGGGTGCGGAAGGCAGACTGGAGAGACGAGGTGGATTGACTCTTGGTGGCCGTTTTGCGCTGCTTGTTCCCCAGCAAGCCGAGCTCGACGAGGTTGGCTTCAATGTCGTCCGAGGGGTGGTTATTCTGGGAGCGAGGAAAGTGGTGATTGTGGTGACGAGCAGCAGAATGCGACGGATGGAAGCCGTTCGACATGGAAGAGCTTGTCTACCGTCAGGAGGGAAAGGCGGGTTGGGTGGATTGGGTAGATTGTTGGTTCGCCTCAGTGCGGTTTCAGCATCGAGACTGACTGCAGGCGGAAGATCGCTGGGGGGTAGTAGGCGACGGTAGGGGAGGTAAGGTAAGGTAAGTAGGGTTCAGGATGAGGCCGGGGACTGGTGGGACCTTTAGAGGCAGGTAGGCGGATGGATCTCGTCTAAACCCTGTTTGGGGGGGATGCATGCAATGGTGGCAGAGCGAGTGCTGAGAGATGCAGCGTGGACGCTGGGTGACGATGGTGGTCTAAGTTGAGGACGGACGGACAGGGCAGGGGGGGGTGGATGATGGCAATGGGATAGTACTGTATGTAGTGTCGGAGCCGGAGGAAGAAATGAATTAGATGAAGAAGCGAGAGAGGGAAGAAAAGGAGAGGGGGGGGGATGGGAGAAAATAGGAAGAATGGCAGGCAGGTTATTTTTGCGGGGACCAGAGGGAGGGACGCGGCGATTGTGGGACCGGGCTTGGAGGAGGATATATCGTCTCTAAGAGGGGAAAGAGCACCTGTGGTTTGGCAGGAGAGACAGAGAGAAGGAGCAGCCCGCTGCTACTGTGTCAGGGTCCGGGCGCCGGAGAGGGTTTCTGGGAAGGGGAAAGGGCAATGGCGCAAAGAAACAGCAGGAAGCAGGAACAACCCAGCCAGACTGAGAGCCGGGCGGCGACTGCTGTAGGTTGGGGTGGAAGGCGACTGCCACCACCGGTCCCGTCCACCCATTGCGACTACCACTTGTAGACCTTCAATTGACTGTGTCTATCCTTGTCTTTCTTACCTCTCTCTCTCTATCTCTTTCCCATACACCCTCACACTAAATATTCACACTTACGACCTCTCTGTCTCTCTCTCTCTCTTCCTCTCTCTTTCCATTCATGCATCCACCACCGCGCGCCGACGGCCTGCAGCAGTGAGTGCAGCCTACACACCTCCCCTCCAGAGTCCCAAACTACACCTGCAGCGTTGCCCAAGCCATTTTGCCCCCCCGCCGGCCGCCGTCTTGCTATCCTGGCCTGTCCTGGTCTTGTCTCGCGCGGCCCCTGTGCTGGGGCAGCAGGCAGTTGCAGCCTGCAGAAGCCGTGCAGGAAGGAAAAATAAGTGGGCGGGGCGAGCGTCTTCTGCGTGTCTCTCTGGGTGTGTGTGGGTGTGGGTGGGTGTGTGCGCCGGCGGTGGTGGTGGGCGAGGCGAGGCGAGGTGGGAAAGGCGACCGGGGTGCAGTCATCAGTCAGTGCAGTGCAGACAGTGCGGTACAGTGCGGTGCGGTACAGTGCAGTCACCGCAGTGGGAGAGACAAGAGAACTGAACAGGTGCAGTACACCGGTTTGGCCGTATCTTACCCCCCGGGCCTGTCACAACCGCGCCACACCTCCGGGCCCCACTACCATTGGCCGTTTCGTTACAGGCCGCTTGAATCAGCAGGGTGCCGGCAGAATGGCACACCACGCCCGAACAGGAGAGCCCGCCTAACCTCCCAAGGACGACCGCACGCAGCAAAGTGGTAAAGTACGAATGATAATAATAACAAAGCACATATTACTGCTACTACCACAGTACATGTGTACTATCGAATTCAGCACACGAGATGAGGAGATGAACAGAGACCAGCTCTCCGGACGAGCAACTTCTTTCGTTAGGAACCCTTTCACCCTTTCCGCTCGAAACGCTGATACTGTCACTGTCACACAGTGGCCCTGGCCCGTCGACCGACGAAACCCCGTGCTTCTCGAGTCCAGAATTCATATCAACTCTAGGTCCACCAAGGCTGTGGGCAGGACTAACATAGAGTCATGTCACCTTCACGTCCACCACCACCACCAGGGGAAAAAAACCGGAGGACAAGGTGTACATAGTACAGCCTCTTGTATCACGCTGATCATCACATTGTGAGTAGACGTCCTCCATCATGTGGTACCCATCCACTTTTGTATGCCATGCGCCGCACCAGATCCATCAATCTCCTACCACGGCACCTGCAAAGCTCCGTCTGGCTCGTCTCCAGTATATCATCCTCCCACTCATAACTCCCGGAGCAACTCACGGGAGGAAATGTGTATTCATAGCCTCCAACCCCTCGCCCACCACGTCGCGTGCCACATCTGCTTCCGGGTGCGTGCCTATCTCTTTCTTCCGCTGCAAGTCGCAAGTGTCGGCCGGCAAAGAGCCGGCATCTCGTCTCTTCACGCCCCTCTCCGCCTCGTCCCCTCCATGTCTGCCATGTACCCTTTGTACATATCGCAGGTCGGAAGCGTGCGCGTGGCTGCATCGAGCCCACCGAGATCGCCGTCGAATAGAGGCCCACCCCTTCAGCATTTTGCCGTTGCCGAACTCTCTTTTCCTGCTTCTCGAGGATGCATCTCTCCCCCGAGTCATCATGGCCGTTTTAAAGTTTGCCCTTCTGGCTCGTCTACTCGTCTACTCGACACTTGTCGGGATCACCCCTCCTCCCATGCGCATTGACGAAGCAAGAGGCAGCTGTCGTCACCTGCCAGTGCCAGTCTCTTCAGAATCACACCCACACCCATGGACTTCTTTTACAGTTTCGTTCCCTGCGCCGAGTGCTTTATGCGCGACCGGCCCCAGGTTGTTGTAGCTGCAAAGTGCTGCACCTCACGTCACCCACCCAGCTTCCTCGAAACAGCAGTTCAAACGGTTCCAGGTGGTCGATCAAGAACGCCTTCTGCGTGTGTAATAGACATGACGGCACCTCGAATCGGGTGAATAGACCCAGGTTGGGCACAAGGGGCCATGGACTTGGATTTGGGGTCGTGGAAGACATGTGTGTGTGTGTGTTTACGAAAGTCTAATCCTACTCATTCACCCATGACCATGCAACTTCGAGTACTCTCTTGGGCTGCTGTCCTTTGTGTCTACCCTCCCCCTCGCAGGCCGGATCGAACTGGTGCTGGCGCCCTTGGAGCCCGAAGAAGACACGGAACACCGTGGTAGCGCCCCCTCCGAACCTTCGCGTTCGCGTGGTCGACGCCGATCTGGCGCAGAAGAGAAGGCCGGGCAATTCGTTCGAGAAGGAATGTATCGAAAGGCGGCTGACAGGCGGAAAGATGATGGGGGGATTGAATGACTCGGCAGCTGCAACAACGACAACAGAGTGCACCCACCGACTGAACAGGCGGAGGCTGCACGAGAACGGGTGAATATTGGCCGTTCATGACATTACAACGACGTCGACTAATCACTTGGATGTTGCATTCGATCAAACGAGGAGGATTCAATTGTTTGATTTCGAATTGTAGAACAAGTGCCCAATGCTCCATGCCCCAGTACTCGTTAGGTCAGTGCTCCTTGCTCCAGACAATGCCCGGTCAGTGCATTCAATGCATTCAATGCACTGAGAAGCTGGACGGGGGAGAGGAATAGAAAGGGAACGAGAGAGCAAGGAGAGATGGCCATGTGGTGGTTGGTGGTTCCTGTCCGCTGAGTTGCGCAAACCTCGCATGGCCGCTCCAGGGCCCGCCGCCGCCGCTTCCCTTCCCAGACTGGGCCCCAGAGGGAAAGATGCCAGGGCAGCCACGAGGCAGCGACAGGAGGGAGGAGCGACCGAGCGGCGGCCACCGCACTACACTGCACCGCTCCGCACCTTCCCAGTTCCCCCCAGCCAATGACTTCTCCCCAGTGCCTGCCTTACCTGTCTCCTCCTCCCCTTCCAAGCTTTTGTATGGATCCATCCGTCATTGCCTAATGTTATCTGACAAGTTCCTTCCCTTGCGTCCAGTGCTTGCCTGCTTGCTTCATTCCTTCCTTCCCTTTGTACCGAGGGCTTCCACGTTCCTTCCCACAAAGATAGCTCACCGGCCGTTGTTGATTGACCAGTCAGCAGAGTGGACGGGCTCTAGGCTAGCTAGCAAGCCGTCACACCAATTGAATCCTCGCAATCGCTCTACTTCCCTCTCTCTCCCACCACCCTCTGCTCTTGTCCAATGCACGGCACATCACCGTAACCCATCGCCCATCGACCATCGACCATCGACCATCGCTCATCGCTGATCTCAACGGCTGTCGCGAACCATTCATCGTTCCGCATTATCTCCATGGCTCATATTGTTCATCTTTTCCTCTTCAAGTCCACTCTCACGCACTCACGCACACTATGACATGACACACCCTGTGCTGAGCTGTGCTGTGCCTGCCTGCAAGTGCTCTGTATGCACTCTCGCTTCTTCAATCATAAACCAACGTCATGTCCTCTGCCATGCTTCTGCTTCTGCTTTCAAAGCCTTGCTAACAAAGGCACCCTCACCTCACTCTCGACATCATGCATACCCAATCCAGCTCAGGCTTGCATGCTTCCTGTGACGTGCGACTCAAGACTGCCTTTCGAAGCCCAGCACATCGCCACCCCTTATATTGTCTACGTCTACCTACTGCGTACGCCTACACCTACGCCTACGCAAATGCCTAGGTACAGCGTGCTCCATATTCCATTGCCAATGCCAGTGCCAATGCGCAACGCGGGTCCTCCTCCGACGTACAGCCAGGCACATCCATCCAATCCCATACATGGATCCCTACACAGTACGATCCATTACCATATGGCATCCACCTCCATCACCGCCAACACCGGTCGCACACTGGGCATCCCGACTCGGGCACAGCGGAACAAAGTCATCTGGTGGGCATCGTGACCCATTTTACCCAAACCTTATGCGCAGCTCTGAGACTCTGACAAGCATCTTTCCAGAAGCCTTCCAGAAGCCGCACCCGCACACACCAGTTGGCTCGCCGCAGTGAGTGTGCCAGCCAGTACACATGGCAGCCCCTCGAGTCGCCCCTACCACCCGCCCCTCCATCACCGCGTAAACCGTAACCGCAACTAAACGAGCCCTCGTGATCGCCTCGCCTTGCTGACATTACTGTCTGTTCACGCATTTTCTGTAGTCGCAATGCACTTTTGAACTATTAGAGGAAGAGATCGTCGCTTTTTTCTTTTTCGCGAGGGAACCATATCTCTGTGTTGATCGCGACTACAACCGTGCCGCTGCCACGTGTGTCGCCCCTGCGTCTTTTCCAAGATTCTGGTCGTCGTCTTCACTGTCCACGACAATCCGCCCGTTCTGGCTCCCATTCGCCGTCCCCCCCGAAATTTAACGGATGTCATGACTTTCAGGTTCAACCTTGGAGCTGTAGTAGCCAATCCAGTTTGAAAATCAAGGTCCAAGCGCTGATTCGACCATGCGGCCTGGGGAAAGACGCGAGCGAGATCTTCGCCGAGGTAAATCATCCCCAGCGGCCCATGGCCCAAGGGCCCATCGCTATTCTTGCTCAATCTGCAACATCTTGACATTTGTGCTTGCGATTCACACGTAGTCCATCTATTTTGGTCCGGAGCAGCATGTTCCTTATCCTCCGGGGGCATCATCATGACCACCTTCGTTCAGCCCAATGTCCCCTCATCCCAAACGTTTGCGCCTCGTCCGTCCTCTATGTGCCGCGCGCCGTGTCTAGCATTCTTCCCATCCCAGTGTCTATTGTCGTGGCCATCTACAAGCCACTCATCGCAACAGACGTCCTCAGCGCCCGAACACGCTATCGACAAAGGGTCCCTTTCTTTAGACTAAATCCAAGCGTCGGAACAACCCATATCTTGGGACAAGATCATCGGTTGGGACCATTCTCTGCGCGAGACGCCTCCAGCTCTAGCTCCCCAGTCCGTCTGTCCGCGTATCTATACTAACAGTAGACTCGTTTTTTTTTAAAACTTTCGCCTCCTCCCGCACGACTTCTTCATGTGTCCAGACACCTTCACAAGCAAGCAGGCAGGCAGGCAGGCAAGCAAGCAATCAGCTGGCCTGCCTCGTAGTAGGTACGGTAGTCGGTACGTTTTCTACTCGATCAGAGAGCGTGTATACGGGGATTTCCTATATCCTCCAGGTCGAGGCAGCCTTCTTGAATTCCCAGTGCCGGGTTGGTGCCTGTTTCATCTATCCGCGCTTCTCCATTGAAATCTCCTTTTGGTCCATCCGTCAGTTGGTACTCAGCCTCATTGGACGAAACTCAGCATTTCCAACAATCAACTTCATTTCCATGTCTCTCTAGTCTTTCCGGATTCTCTCCCAAGATATTCGTCCCGCTTTCATCCGTTCTCCATCTCTATCATTCTCGGCCCTATCACGGCAATTCACTTTAACTCATCTTGCATCTTCAATCCGTCCATGCACTCTCCTACAACGCCGACCCAATCCCAATCTCTAAATCACATTTGCACTTCGCCAAGAAGAACCCTATATCCCGCGCGCATCTCCACTATTCTACCCTTTGGCTTTCCAGTCTGTTGGGTTTTTGTTCCCATGTTACATGGTATAACGTGAATAGGTACTGTAGTCTCACGGACGGACGCGCGGAAGAAGTGGATGTGCATCCGTAGTGGGAAGAGTGGGTGCTTTTGGGCAGTGAGGCAGGCGTATTGTGTCGTGCTGCATTGGTGGGTTAGTCAGTCAAGTGGTGTGATTGTGGAGTTTGGACTACTGTGATGGCGCAACTGCAACGTGGTGGGTGGAGAGTGCTAGGGAGTAGAGAGTAGCTAGGGAGACAAACTACATAGGCTTGTGGGAAGGCTAGAAAGGAGGAAGGAAAACTAGTGGGTGGAAGGGAAGAAAGGAGTCTTGGGTTGGAACGTATCATCTTCTTTTTCGCTTCTTTCTCTAGGTGCTGGTTGCATGATACTTCCCTACTTTACTTTACATAAGGAGCAGCTAGTTAGTCAGATAGTGGGTTCGTTGCCCTTGTTATTATACTTTCGGGTTGCTGTACCGAGAATCTTCGACCCTCTAACCTTTGGGTTTTTCGGATTCGTATTGCATTGCATTTTGGAAACATGAAAAAACCCACAGACAGACTTCGATCCATCTCGCGTCCTCGATCATAACTTGTTATGTAAGGTTCGTACCGGCCACGGCATTGATCTACATTTTCTAGAACATTGTCTTTTGCCTTGCGCTGTAATGTTTTCTGGTTCTCTGAACCACGGTATGAAGAGTCTGCCTTCCTTTTCTCCAATTTCTCCTGTTGGCCTATGAGGGATGGGAAAGGTACCGGTGGTGTGGGACCTGGGACTTTTAGGTTTTGGAAACTAGGCGTTAGGGGGGTAGGGATGTGGAGGTGGAGGTGGAGGTGGAGGGTGAAAGGCGCGGACAGGAGGTGGGGGGAGTGAGACATGGCGAATAAGAAGACGTTTTTGGACCGCGATTCTTCGTGTCCGTCCCGGGGAGGGGGGAGGAGGAGGGGTTCATCGTACGATGGTTGTGATGCGCGGGTTTGGTTCAATGGCTTGTGTTGTATGTAGGTACGGTGGTGGATGGTCAGGTACAATGCAGCTGAGTGCGGTGCGGTGCGGTGCGGTGGAGTGCAGTGTAGTGTAGAATGTGGAATGGATGGATGGATGGATGGACGGACAGACGGACGGACGGGACGGGGCGGAGATGAGGCCGAGGGGATGAATCTTTGTTATTTTTCCTTTCAGAAAGAAGTTAAAAAGGGTGATTGTCGTTGAATAGCCAATGCCTGATGCTCAATGCCCGATACGCAATACGTGCCTTTTGCGATGCGATGCAGTGGCAATGGCAACAGCAAGGAAATTCATCCACACCTCTTCACATTCTTCTAGAAGAAAAGAATGTCTCGGAGCGTCGGTCTCATGAATCCGAGGCACCATTCCAATTCCCATACAGATTCGGGAAGCCTAGGTCTCTAGAACCGGAGGCTGGGACCTGGGTAGTACCACCCCCACCCACTCACTTGTTAGGGACTTGGAGGTTGTGGCGGGGCAAAGTTTCTTTGTTCGATCTGGACGATGCGGAACCGCAGGACACGGGCGCCGGGGGTAGACCATCAATCGGAATATATTCCTTCGAGGGTGTGGTGTTTTCTGGTTGAGTGTGTAGTTGCTGGGTTTGTGTTTTGGACAATGGTAGTCGTGGGCATTATCTGATTGGCTCCATCCCTAAGGCAAAGTGATGTCACGGAAAGTATATATTCACAGTCGTGAGAATTGTGATTACTATCCGTTAGAGTTTCGGAATCGTATAACTGTACTGTGCTGTGTGGTGTTATGATGGGGGTTCTGGGGATTATAATTCCTATTCTGCTCTGATGGCTTGGTTCGAGGTTTGGGAGGTGGCTTTTTGGGTCAGGGCTGAGGCGGCGATGTTTTGTAATCGCTAGATTGTAATGAATGGTTTCGCAGTCTGAGATTGGAGATGAGTTGTGTAGAGAAATCAACGAATCATTCAGACAACGTCATACTTGTTGATGTATGTAAACTAGATGATTTAGGGCATTGTGACGGACAGAAGCGCTTGCTATAGTATGCTGTGAAAATGTGCATTGGTACAGTAGTGGTTACATGATTATTCTCTTAGCATAGATCCGTTCTACCATCGATCTTGCCTAAATGTAGCTGCGAATTGGTCCGCTGTGCATATGTTAGTTGCTAACATTGATCGACCGCAGACATCCATATCACTCACCATAACCCAACATCGCATGACAGTCCGATGTCTCTCTTTTTTCATAGGCTTTAGGCAACCTACAATAAACATCAGTCCCCCGACTTCCCCAAAAATGTAAACGAAAAACAGAATGGAATCATTGACATACCACTCCCTAATCTTCTCTTCTCGATTATGATTCGATGGATGTGTCGACAACACCTGCGGAGGGGCCCCTTGCCCTAAATTCTCCATCCTCCCCCAGAACTCCATCGCGGCCTCCGGTCTATAACATCCTTCCGCCATCATCATGAGGCCGATATAATCAGCCTCCGCTTCTTGCTTCCGACTCCCGGGCAGTGAGAGGAAGAGATCAATGAGCCATTTGCTGGCCATGAAGGAGATGTCAAAAGTGGAGAGAGCGGCGATGCCGATGAGGACTAGAGGAGCTTGAGACATTCTTTCTCTGGTTGATGTGTTAAATGGAGCTCGTTGGTAGATAGGGAGGTATATGTCGAACTTACGCTTGGTGATGTGCAACGACATGCGCAATCTCGTGAGCCATAACGGCAGCGATCCCATCTTCGTCTTTGCAGAGAGGGAGAATGCCCGTGAATACAAAGACCTTACCCCTACATAAACATTACATATCAATACTTTTTTTCGACTTCCACAGATCCACAATTCTTGAACAAACAACGTACCCAGGAATTACGAAAGCATTCTGATCCGGACTATCAATGACATTGACCTCCCAGTCCACATTCTCCAGCCCGACCCCTTGTACATACGGCAGCAATCTGTCAAGCACTTTCTTCACTTGCCGCACACGCGGATCATCTTCTGAAAGAAAAGCGCCGCGGTACTCTTGTTTAATTTCTTGCAACGTGCCTTCGGCGATATATGCCTCGAGTTGCGGAGATATGAAGTTGAAACGTCGACGACCAGAGACCTGCGTATACACAATTCCGATATCAGTAATCTTGAACGTAACCATCTTCAAAAAACATCACGGCCCAAGGACAAGCTGCTAACGCACCGGCACTTCTTCCAAGTTATACACGTAGAATCCTGCAGCTCCAGTCGTTATCAGGCCCACATCGCGGTAGAACGTAGGTCGCGCTGCCCACTGGTAGAGCAAACCGGATCCGTATCGGCTTCGGGTGCCGCCGAATCGTTGGTATTGTTGTGGACCACGGGGACCGGAGCGGTGGGCGCGTTGGTGAGGTTGAGGTTGAGGTTTAGAGCGGAGGAGAGGGCGGAGAGAACGCGGGAATAATTGGGGTCGGAACATGGATATTAGGGAGGGCGCCGCGCGCGGAGAGCTGGTGTGACAGAAGGTCAATTAGTGCCTGGTGAATGGAGCTGGAGAGGTGACGTGTGGGTGGGGTGAGGTGTGATGGGATATGGAAATCTGTTATCGATAAGGATTTGCGCGTTCTGGCGTTCTGGCGTTCTGTCTTCCGGATGAACTCCGCATTCTCTCATCTTACACCACAATAAGTTTTTCTAACATTCAAGACTTTATCTGATTGTATCTTTGCAACAAAAGTTTTAGTTGTTAATCTCGCAAAGCAGCTCGAGTAATTCTAGCTCTGTTATCCAAAATCCGATGAAAGAGTTATCACAGTACACCATCAAAAGCACAGATCCTGTTCTTTATCAAAAAGCTGTATATTCAGCGTGCTCCATATAAACTAAAACCAGGTATCGAGTCCTTTTTGCTATTTACAAAAAACAGAAGATCTCAGGGGAAAAAAGACGCCTTTCACCTATCAAAAGAACAACTCCCCGTCTAATTAACCCCCAGCTCAGCACTGTCGCCACTCCAGCCTCCACTGCGCACTCTTGATGTTATACGTGCCATAGTTTCCGGTAATTACGGGCCTATGATTGACGTTGAAGATTCCACTTCCGCTACCGCACTTCGACCACGCAGGGGATGGGGCAGATTCTTGAAGAGTGAAGCTGTCTTTGAATTCGCCGCTTGGTGTAAGGCGAGACTCGAATGATGACTTTGTGGGAGTTAGTGCAGGAACTGAAAGGGGTTCAGAGAGCTCAGATATAAACTTACAGTTGTTGCGGCATCCTGGCTCCAGAACGATGTCGTAATCGTCCTGAACGATGTCCCGGCCTTCAAGTACGCATCGCCCCTATACGTAACCTCTTTCAAGCCGACTTGCCATCCTGGGCTGCCACCTGAAAGGGTTAAATGCACTTGGCAATTGTCGCTGGAGTCGCCCTTAAAACCAGTGAATGACACCGTTGCGCTGTCACCGAGTGTGGGACCGACGTTGAACTTGGTGGCGGAATCTTTGGGGCATCCGGATCCTGAGGAGGACCAGGCGGTGATTTTAGGAGCGTCGGGAGGACCGGAGGCTTCGATTGGGGCGGCAGCAACAAAGGCGGCTGGGGCTACGGCGGCGAGGAGGAATGTAGAACGCATGTTTATGGTTACGATTATGACGATGGGGTGGTTGTGATTGTGGTTGTTTATAGATATGAATATGACATTTAGACAAGGTATGTCAAGCTCTGTTTCTCTAGCACAAGCGTGGATATGGAAGAAGCTTCGATGATGATTCTGATAACTATTTGCTGATCTCGCGGGCCCACAGCTTCTTATATACTTCAATCCCTTCATCTATTACCGACTATCTATTCTCCAACTCCCGTTCTAGCCCTCACATCAACAAGCCAAATTCCAACCCATCACGCCCGGCCTCCCAATCCGTCCCAGCACTCTAACTAATTTTCATCTTGCCACTGACGTTGACTTAGGCCCTTAATAACTGCAAAGTGCACGATGCAGGTCGAGAGCGCCTCTGCGCCGCGCCGCGTCGCTGCGCGCCAGCGTCGATCCCATTTACCCAGATTAAAAAGCCACCATTCCAGGTTCCATCGCACTCTACGACGCTATGAGCACTTCCCCACACCCCAACGGCTGTCCTAATTTTAGGTCTCGTCATAATTTGAAGGGAATATATCGCTCGGTCGTCTCCGAGTTCGAGATTCGAGGATGCAGTGTCTGAGGGGCTCGAGTTGCCTGTTGTGGTATACGGCCTGGAGATTTGAGGACGTGGGAGATTGGGGATACTCGTGTTTGCAATCTTTTATATGTGTTTTTCCCAGAATCGGAAAAGTGAGTTAGCGGATCGTCTGTTGATCCGTTGTAGATCTTTGCTTTGGGCTTGGGCAGTGGAGTGAGGTTGTGTGTCCGCGGATCCTATCGTTTGGGTCGTTTGGGTATATGGGGAATGCGAGATGCCCAAATCGTAGAGTAGGAGCCCGAGCTTGGGCTTCTAGAACTGATGTGTAAGTTCTATTGTGTAATGAATGTATTTCACGATAATTGTTTTTTGTCGCTCTTCGTTGTTTGATAGTGTGTTTGGTAAGGATTGCGGAATGTCTATTTTTGACGTAAGCAATGTCCTTCAACGTGTTCAATTTCTTCACAGACCTCTTAGAAGACCTTGCATACGTGCAATATATGCCTGTTATATGGCTGGTGCCACTTTTCTCCGTCTTTAGCTGTTTACTTATTTTTCCCACATTTTCCAACATGATGTTACGAATTGACGGCTCGTTTTCAAACGAGCACATTCATCCGCCGTCTATACCTACATCCCTTAAGCCATGGCAAGCAATGAATTGAGCTTTCGTAGACCTACAGTGCGCACGATCATACTTGGGAAATTGACCTGAATTTACATGTTGGAAATACAAGTTGCAATCGATCCAGTCACGTGTTCGCGCGTAGTCGTTGCATTTCCAGGCCATCAGAATTATCGGAACATTTCTAATGCAAAGTTCGTGTAGCGCACAGAAGTATTATCATTCCAGAATTCCAATTGGTGAGAACAAGGACGACCAAGTACGGTACCACGAATCGGCAGCCGAGACGAGTCCAGGTGGACCCATCATTTCCACTTGAAACGCATCAACACCATTCGTCTGTGAGTTATTTTTACGTCTCTTCACTTCGGACGTGCACTCGCTTCCTAGAAAATTTGATTAGGTCTAATTTCCATTGATACCCATGCTGGACGGTCCGAGTATCAATGCTTTTCCAATACATATACCGGCAATGCAGGAACGATACGAAGTGGTGCGCAGGTTGGTCGGCTTACGAGTCTGACCCGTCAATTTTACTCCGAATGATGATAAGGCATTCATTGTTTCCTTGAACTGAAGAGTAAGAAGTGAGATACACCAAGTATTAAAGCTTCCTCCAGGCCGCTTGGGCAGGAATCATAGATACGATGGCGGCTAGAGATCTCAAATTTTCCGCCTCTGGCATAGAAGCTCGTTAATATCATACCGTTTGTCAATTTTCGAGAAGTTTTCAGCCCCTACTGCTCTTTGATAAAAACCCAGAAATGCTGATATTCCTACCTTCTCAAATAAATCGGACTGGAGACCAGCAACTAGTATTCGAAGCAGATCATCTCAATGTCTACGCGTCGACAGAGATTTCGCAAAGAAGATACAAAATAAAAGAGTTGCAAACCACTCTGGTTCCGTCAAATTTGATACATACATACTAGCAAACGAATGTTTGCGTATCGAAGTCAACCACATCGTTTGAAACGACGGTGCACCTTCACAACAGGATATCCTTAAAGTGAAAACATATGAGAAACTAAATAATCAATACATCAATCTAAGAACTCTACTAATTCTTAGCCTGCTAAAACAAAACAGATACCGATACCGGAACGCCCCCCACCGTCGAAGTGATCGAACACGCGAAACCCACAACCTTTCAAAGGCCACTAGATTAACGAGAAGAACAACACGAGTAGAAAGATAGTTTTTCGCAAACTCACGATCCTGTAACATAGAAATGCATTTCCGATCGTATTTCTCGGTCCTCTTCACTCGGTCCAAACATGAAAGTCAGCCCAAAGCACCTTTCTTTCGGAACGAAGAATCGTGTATCCTAAAGGCGAAATTGAAGATTGAAGTAAATCGGACCGGTCTAGAACCTAACATAATCGACTCATGTTCTATCATCGAAAATCCTAATTGTCCAATTTCAAGAGTTTTTTCGGAAAGTGCATTTGCTGTTCCTTTCGTGAACAGATTTCGCAGCATCTTGAGAATCAGCGTTTCTACCAAGCTAGATATTGCGATGAATATAGTGGTTTTGCGAATTTCGAAACGCCTTCATACAGACAAAATTTCCGTCAATCATTGTGATCGTTGACGGTCTAAGAATCTCAATACCTGAATATAGATATCAGAAGGGAAATCGACGCCAGCAACTTGTGAAAAAAACAATTGGGATTTGAGAGAAACTAGATACTGGTACCCTCTATTCTTCCTCACATCGTAATCATAATACTCCATTCTTTACTGAAACCCCGTAATCTTGTTTACGAAAACCTGAATCTGTAGCTTTGGTGTCTATATAGCCAAGAACCTTGGAAGCTACCCCGTAAGATTATAGCTGTTCTACTGTATCTTCTCTTGCGCGATCAATTTACATGCGCATATAAGCATGTACAACTGCGTTCCCCAATAGCGACCCCGTATAGGGATCGGGTGTGTAGCATATACGTAATGTAGTTTTATTTCAACCTGCAGTGCTAGTGGCAGTGACAGTGGTAGTATGCAGGACATACTTAACATCGCCTACCGAATACCGAATGCGAATGCTGATTGGGTGTAGAATTTGGAGAGAATGGATTAGGTATAGTGTACTAAGTACCTGCATACGGGGCCCCTAGTGTGGCTTGGTTCGTGAATGGACGTGGGGATGGTGGAGAGTGACGAAATGGGAAGAAGTAGTTTTGTTGATTGTTACGCGTTCTGCCGGGAAGAGGTTAGGTGGGTCTTATATAGTTCTTAAGAATGTGAAGAAGAGGGTGTGGGTATGCATTTTGAGGCTGCTGTATGTTTGGGTAGACATGGCGGGCAGCGGTTCTGCGAAGTCATCTATTGTTGATGTGGTTTCTTACGATATCGACGGCGGCACTGGCTGCGAAGGAAGAGGTAGAAACACCTTTCTGGGCTTCATTGATTGGAATTAGTTGCGCTTGCCATAGTCACTGTTTCTATCACGACGAAGATTCCCCTTCGGCGCTTCGTCATGTGAGAGAGTGTTTCTTCGACCTAGTTATCGCGCTCAGGTATGGACTTGATAGTGGTTGCGTCTGCGACTTGATCGCGTTAGAACACAGAGCGATTATCACCGTGGGCTACTACGGAACTACAAATTGTGTCGGGATTGGGTTTGCGCTTTGTTTGCGTATATTCAGTGCTTGTGCGTAATGCTCTCGCAGCGTCGGGACTTCCGAAGGTAGTATTTGGCAAGTGAAGTAGCAACAGCCCATCAACATATTTGAGAGCGAGATATTTTACAGCATCCAGGGAATCTTACTCATCAAATTCACAGCCATCTTTATAGGCGCGCTGATATGTTGGTGTAAGCACAAACGCGAATCTAGTTTCGAAATTTGTGTGACCGCGACAGTGCCCAATTATGACCTGGGCCTCCCTTTCGAAAGGTAGAAAATGTGTTTTCCAGACCTGTGTCTTTTTTCCCTTCAGTGCCTGTGTTCTCATCTATTGTGGTCCTAATACTGTCAGTATGCAGAATGTCGCATTACACCTTCCTAGCATTTATTGCGCCGAATGGCGGAGACTTGAACATCATTATCAACGCTCTTGATGTCCAGTCCAACCACCTGCTACTGAATTTTGCTCTCGAAAAGCGCCATCGTACGCGGGGCTGTAGCTGGTTCCTTAGACCCTGTCGGAAGTGCGCATCGCCACGCCTAGGCGAACACTGAATAACATGCATTAGAACCCTCACTACAACATACAGCATAAGAGCATAAGAGCAGGACAGGGACAAGGCTAGCAGAATCAAAACTTTTTAGCTAAGTAAGCGACAGCGACAGACTGCATTTACATAACGCAATGAATGATCACAAAAAGGCATGTTGATTGTGAAAGAGGATGACAGTGAGGGTGATTGTCTGAATTGTATTGCTATCTAGTTGTGTTGTTGTATTGTTTGAGTGTCTTATTGTGCTGTGTTGTATTTTGGTTTGCTCTGATGATTATGTTGGTTTTTGTTCGTGTATTACTACTGTTGTTGTGTGTTGTTGTGTGTTGTTGTTGTTGTTGTTGTTGTTGTTGTTGTTGTTGTTGTTGTTGTTGTTGTTGTTGTTGTTGTGTGTTTGTTTGTTTGTTTGTTTGTTTGTTTGTTCCAAGCCAAAGTCCAAACCCGACCAGTCACCAAATCCAAACCCCATGTCAAACCTCGTACTCGATACCAAAAACCATAACAAATTCCAAGCACCAAGTCCTAAACACCAAGCTCCATATTGACACTCGACCAGTCACCCTATTCAACACCTGCTCAACCCGATACCACGATTCCCAGTCACATCACTATCAAGTCCGGAGACTCAATAATGGACACCAAGAGGCCACATACAATGATGCTCAAGACCTGTTAAAGTCCGCTTCCCTCCAGCCTTGGTGTTCGAAGGTCATACTTCCATCCAACAACAAGTGGCGATGCGACCGAGTCAAGCTTCAAGCACTGCATGTTGCCATTTGAAAGTATGCCTGAGTATGTGACTTGCTATTCTGCTTTGACCTGAGCTGTGAAGCCGCCGGCAGAGTGTAGCTTCCAGTCCTCCTCTTAGACCATCCTTCTCTTTGACCATGTGATATCCACCAAAGCCCAAACCTATCGTATCCATATCCATGCCATACCAATACCAGATTGCTAGGTTCATATGCGGAGGGAGGACGTTTCGATTGAAGAAGCGGAGAGTTGAGTGATTGTAAAGGAAGAAGATTAATGTTTGTTGAGTTGTTGTGAAGTGAAGTGGCCATGTAAGAAGGGTCATGTGGTTGAGGTGAAGGTGCGGTTATTGAGTTGACTACAAGGTGTTAGTATGAAGAATATACAAAAGCAAGAACATACTTGATGTTGATCAAATGTCGGACTATTGAAGCCATATTGGAAGTGTTGACAAGAAGTGAAGTATGTCGATGCCAAGCCAGATGTAGTGAATGGGGTTTGAAAGATGAAGGAGTTTTGTTGTGATTGGTGCTTGAGTTATGACGTAATGATAGGACTTGAAACCCCAATTTTTGAAATACGTTAGTGGAGGAAGAGAATGTGTCGAGTTCTTGTTGTTACCAGCATGATATGGACCTCTCAGGCTTGGCACGCTAAGGTTCACGTGATTTAGCGTTCAACGGTCCGACCTGCTCCAGACTCTCCCATTGGCTGCTAAGTTCAATGCATCTTATGATTGGCTGTCCAGCTAGTGCGTCCCAAAGAGGCAGTCTCGAGTTGATTGGCTGGTAGCGACTTTCCAGCAAGCAGTGACTGAGACGGAGAATACCTTCTGCTGGGCAAGGCTAAATGTTAGTGTTCTAGGAAATTTTGTTATGCAGTAGAAAACTTTGTGTGTTTACTTTGCGTAAGGATAGCAAAGCATGCAATGGGATGGAACAATCTGACAGACTTTCAAAGTATGGGGCGACGTGTTGAAGTAAATGAATTGCTCTTTTGAGATATGCTGTTGCCTATGCCCTTTCAGACTTCTGCCTAGGACCGCGATTGTAATCAACGGTGCGTTTCTTGCGCCCCTATTTAGGTATCTCTTCACCGAATTTGTCTAAACCCCAGCCTCACCAGTAAGACGGCAGAGTGGCCTTCCTCGTTCGAGGGTATTGGGGTCACACGTGAGCCTATTATCTTCAATGCAAGTCAAAGCTGCCCCACCTATGCCAGGATTAGCATCGATCGCCGCGATCATGGTCTAACTTATACTTACAGCCGTTGGCAGCCGAAGGTACACATCTTCCAGTGACACCATTGACGTTGCAGACGTCTTGCTTGAGACTTGTATTCGGGACGCAGCAAGCTCCCTGGGCGACGGGACGATTATCGTTCTGTGGGCGTGGTGCGGCAGCAGCGATTGCTACCAATGATGCGATGATGACCGTGAACTTCATAATGTTGTTTGGAAACGTAAATGAGGTTGGGAACGACAGAGAATAAAAGAGTGGAGATAAATAGTGACCGGGCCGGCGGTAAGAAAATATGTATGAGGTACAAGTTGAAGCTGATGATTTGATGGAATGAGAAAGTCATGTTGGCAAAATTCACAGTGCCTTTATACGTGAACTCAACTCAGGCCAATGGCCCAAGCGGTCACGATGCATTATTATCGCACGGCTGGCGTTGCCTCAGAGTTGCAGGCCAACTCCTCGAGCGTCTGTTTGCGACAACGAAGACGGCAGGCCGGCACACTGTTGTGAGGTAAAGAACGACTACAGCAAAGTGTGGGGAAGACGAATGAGGAAAGCGAATTGCTTGGATCGCATATATGCACCCATTTGGTCAGGTCACGATATGCACATCATGCAAATTTGGAGGCGAGCTGGTCAGGGCGTGCATGAGATGAAGGAGAGGAGGGCACGGGGAAGACGAATTTAGCCGGAAACTGCAAGGAATTCAAAACATTATACCTTTGGAATAAAGGAACATGAGGAAAATGGGAAAAACCCCAGCAGTGACATTAAGAAAGGAACAATAGACCAGTTGCTCCCATCAAGTGCGCTGCCGTCCTGAAAACAACGAAGAAGAGGTCAAGAGGTTCTGAGGTGTGGGCTTGATGCAAGGCATATGAAACTGGTATCAGAAGGTGGGGCAAATGGAGTCAAACAGCAACATGAAACGCTGCGCCTGCAGTTTGAGAACACTCACAGAAGCTGTCAGAACTTGTCATTGAGAAGAAAACGCATGAATGAGTAGCGATTTCATGCAATGTCACGTAGAAGAAGCGGGGCAAATGGAAGGGTTCAGATCGAACTCGGAATGCTTCCCGATGGTTGCGAATCCTGTTCCGAGGTTGAAAGATAGATGAATCAGCATAACGTTAACACCTGCACAACCCAGGTCCAGGCTAGTACAGCAATCGAACCGCGATTGCATATAACGAATGTATTACTCAATCTTCTTTTAGAAATTCTATCGTATTCCGACCAATCTTACGCTACAGGACTGTGCTCCTCCAGCTCCTCCGCTCTCCTCTTATCGTCGCGTTTCACGAAAAACCAGCTGGTCAGCACCGCGCCCAAACAGGTCGATAAAAGCGCAATCGAGCATATATAGCTCACACGATATGTCGGCCCAAACTTTGGCTGATAAATCTGAGGTCCCACAATACCCATGAGTTGACAGCTTGCGTTGGTGATGCCTATTGCCAATCCGGCGGTCGTGGTGCCTCTCGCTGCGCGGATTCTCTCGGGCCACATGAGAGCAAAAAAGCTTTGCGACGCGGCGGTAGCGATCATCACGAAGACATACTTCGCAATTTTGTTCTTAACAGTGATAAGGAGGATGTAGCAAATGATCTGAGTGATTTCAACACCAAGACCTGCGACCCATGGTGAGAGTCGCTTGGTGTGTATGAAGTAGGCCAGTCCGCAGAGAATGACGAAGACAAGTGTGAATGGTGGCTAAAAAACATCAGTAGATATCGAATGAAGAACAGATATGGTGCACGAACCATAGTCATTACTTGCGCGATTGCCGTGTTGCTGATTCCGAGTTCGTATATGACCGTTGGTAGCACGAACGAGATTCCCCAGCCGCCAATACCGTGGGTTATCCAGATCATGAGGAACGGTACAAATGTAGGACTTTTGAAGAGACTGATTGCCTGATCTAGGTCGAAAGTCTTCGCTGTCATCGTGGGTGCTTGTTTCGGCAGATCAGCCAGGACGGCCTCACGCTCCTCTTCGGAAAGGAATTTGACAGTTTCGGGATAATTTGGCAGGTAAAACCAGGTATACGCTGCACAGAGGATGGCTGGGATTCCCTCAAGAATAAAGAGCTAGAAATCATCAGCCGACCGTTCGGTAAGCACATCTCTTTTGATCTTACCCATCTCCAACCAGCTAGGCCACCGACTCCATTCATGAACGATATGGCGTACGCTAATAGCCCACTGACAGTCCCCGAAAACATGCCACAAGCATAGAAAAACGCGATTCTCAAAGGGAGTTTTTCTGTTGAGAAGAAATAACTGAGGTGGTATAGTACTCCTGGATAGAACCTGTATTGGGTTAGCTTACTTTCTCTGAGTGAAAACCGGACAAATGACTCGTGAGAAGATTCAAGCAAGAATCATTACTGAAAACAGAGGGAAACTCACCCCGCCTCGGCTGCCCCAAGGAAGAATCTACAGGCCAAAATCCCTGAATAGCTGTTGGTTGCGCCCTGGCACATTGAAATGATACCCCAGGTGAGCATGATTCTGCTCATCCAGACGTTGGGGCTAAAGTATTTCAAAGCAAGCGTTGCGAGCGGTTCGAAGAACATGTAAGGATAGTAGAAAATGCTCAATGCCCAGGCCCATTGCGATGAGGAGAGGTTCCCCAGCTGTTTCTTAATCCCCGTTCCTTGCTCAAGGTTCATAATGGCGCTATTGCTGATGTTTCCAACATGAATTCTCATGATAAGATACACAAAAGCGTACCATAGGAGAAGGTGCTTATCGATCTTTCGATGGGCAGCCTTGAGCAAGGCCTCTGACTCCGCGGAACTTGTATCGGAGTCTGACACATGTTGTATCTCTTTCAAGGAAATATCCTTAGGTTGGCCGGAGGTCGCCATTATCATGGATCTAGAGTGAGATCCGGATGGCACGAACTCGTTCAAGGTCGGGGATGAATGAAGAGAAACGAGAGCTTGATGATATCGTTCAGAAACCAACACTACGAGGAGAAACACGACTTATAGCGTTCAACTTGCACTACATATAATTCAACGTGCATCTAGCCCATTTAACAGGGATATCATTGCCGCTTCTCTGGTGGTGCAAAGCCGAATGCGCGAAGGATTATTCGCATTGTAACAAACATCTCCGACCTCGCCCCCTTTAATGGATATCCATACGAATTGTTGGCCATCCTAGGACCATTTCAGAAAAATAATCGGGTACTGAATTCCGAATCAGCAGACTTTGTTACTGCCAGTACACAATGAGGTCGTCATCTAGCGCATACTGGGCCATGACTGAAGCGAGCACGAATCTTGGCAAAAGATTGCGTGCTCATCCATCGCAAAGATGTTGTTGATGACTTTCATGATTGGCCCGGCCATGTTGAGCTATAATGCCGGACCTTTCACAGCTTTAGTTTAACCTAGTCCGCTCCGCTTCTGCAACATGATGTCGATGCGATCCTCGGATGATTCAATCTGTACCCTGAGTTGTGATATATTCATCTCTCATCGCTCTAATAATCTGAGTATTATTTCCGGATACCAGCACACATCAAAATGCCTTCAGCAATATCTTCAGATCCACCTGTGATCCAAAAATGGAAGCGTCCTGGCAAGACTACGGAGGACCTTGACTGGGCCGACATCAAAGTCGTTGATCTTTCAACCTTTGACGAGCCTGGAGGCAAAGAAAAATTGGCGGAAGAGCTTCGCGATGCTGTAGGCTTTGTCACTATTGCTCTTCTTACGGTCAGAACTGACGCTGTCGGAAGGTACACAACACCGGCTTCTTTAGCATAACGGGTACTGGATTTACACAAGAAGAGGTTGATAGGCAGTATGATATTGGTCAAGCATACTTTGATCTCCCTCTCGAAGAAAAGGGTGATTCCAGGTATAGGTGCGACTTCGCGCAAGGAAATTACTTCGGATATCGCGCGGTAAGTTGGAGTATATGAGTCTTGCATGTATACCTCCCTGATTGTTCGCTTCATCACTTTCATTACCCCATTAATGCCACATTCAATGCAATCCTGTTTACTGCACTGCAAATAGAGCAGTAGCTGACTTTCTTGTAAGGCAAACGAGAAGCGAATCATGGGTACTGAAGTCTTGGACAATGTCGAGTCTGTCAATATCCCCAAGTTCATCCCCCAAAACAAGAACGAGCCTTTCCATCCATTCTTGCGCCAATTCCGCCCAGAAATAGAAGATTTTTCTCGACGATCCCTTGAACTGGCCTCAAAAATCTTTACACTGTTCTCTATCATTCTTGAGCTCCCGGAGGACTATTTCTCCAAGCAGCACCAGTACGAAGACCAATCTGAGGACCATTTGCGATACATGATCTACCGGCCCCGCTCAGCCGAAGACGATGCGAAAGTGCAAGACACTTGGTCGCGTTCACACACCGATTTTGGTTCTTTGACTTTGCTCTGGTCCCAAAATGTAGCTGGGCTTCAGCTAAAGACGCCAGCCGGCGAATGGAAGTATGTGCCACCTGTAGATAATGGTATCATCTGTAACGTTGGTGATACTTTGGACTTCTGGTCAGCGGGTTACTTAAAATCCACAATCCATCGCGTGCAGAGACCACCGCAGGATCAGGCACATATCCATCGCCTGGGACTCTTTTACTTCGTAAGACCTGGAAATGAGGTCGACATGAAGCCTGCGCCATCGCCTTTACTCAGACGCTTGGGGCTGATTGACGATAATCAGGAAAATGCGACACCGGTTCGAGGACTGCAGTACGTTAGGGAGCGTGTGAAGAATTACCACAATCACAATGATTATGCGGATATGAAGGGTAAGAAATTCAAGGTTGGCAACTTGGAGATTGAAGATGAAGCGTCTTAAAATATAACAAATAGGCTGTTCGGGGGTCAAATAATGCATACGTGCAGTGGGAAAAGATGACAAGCACATTATCCCGATCGAGTGTCGGGCAGAATTACTCGTTTGTGGAATCCGCGATGATTGGTTGGGTTCGATTTTCCTCAGCTGATTGGGCGCATGGCCGATGCTCTCACGTCAACATTTACTTCGATGATTTACGTCTTCGACTTGTGGGGCGCGTATATGAAACTCCTAATTTCCCCAATGAATCTTCCCAAGACTGTACTCGAGACGAGATCTGACCCGAAACAGACAGCACTCTCACGGGATATTGGTCTCGGTAACCTCAACTGGACTTTGGTGCTGTTCGACCGGGCAGTATCTTGTCATCGACTGTTCTGCGAAGGAGTCAGCGCGTAGGCACTGCAGAGACAAGCAGGGAGTACTGCGCCTCAAGCATGTTTGCAATACTTACCGGAACTAATAGCGTGAACGTTCTATTCACTCTTCCTTTTTGCAAGGCGCATACTTAGCCAAGCTTCGATGATTCCAAAAGTGGAACTTTACCGTAATTCCAGGTGCTGCCAGCGCATGTTTACATGATTTCTCGCTACATACATAAACCACAACATCATCGTGAAAACAAAATATCCCCACTGCATTAGTCTCTTCCTTCAGGGTCCTCTTGTAACTATTTCGTTTCTGTATTCATACAATTTTCTTGTACCATGAGCCGTTTCTCATTACTTGTAGCTGTTGGTCTCTTCACAACGACCGCAGCTGCCTTCCCAGCGCCCAGATATGATAAGACCACGAACTGCAATGAAACAAACCCAACAAATAGAACTAACGGGCTCCCTGTCTCTGTCAAGAGTTGGTCGAGTGTAAGTTCTAATTGATCTTGTATATCTGTATATATCTAGGTCGCTGATGTTTTCCTAGATCAAACCATCTACAAACCTTGTATGGGTGGACTGCTTCGACGATTACGGCGATTTCGAATGTGCTGTACTCCAGGTCCCGCTCGATTATAGCGACCCTTCTGTTGGAACTACGGATGTTCATTGGGTACGACAAACTGCGGTCAATGGTACCGGCCAAGATGTTATCTATAATCCCGGCGGACCAGGTCAATCGGGCGTTCAGGCTGTTATTGCTGGAGGAGACGAATTGATCGCGAGTCTAGGTGGGCAATACAACATTGTCAGTTTCGACCCGCGAGGTGTGAACAATAGCGACATCACTCTCACCTGCTTTCCTGAGAATCAAGAAGCAAAGAACGTGTCCCAAGATGTCAGAGGCCACTCTATCAAGTATCAAATTCCCGAACTCTATCAGATTTCCAAGGCACACGGGGAGTTGTGCACGGCAGCGATTAAGAACACTACTGCCAAGTATGCCAGCACTGCCGCTAATGTCCTGGATATGGTGCATTTCACTGAGTTGCAAGCTACTCTGAACGGCCAGAATCCCAAGGAAGCAAAGATCTGGTATTTCGGAATCAGTTATGGTACTCTTATGGGGCAAACACTGGCTCAAATGTTCCCCCACCGACTTGGGCGTGTCGTCTTGGATGCCAACGTGAATGGAGTGGAGCATTACGCTGGTTACGTTCCATCAACTGTTGAAGATACTGACAAAGCCTACGCATGGTTCTTCGAGTTATGTGCACAAGCAGGTCCTACGAAGTGTGCTTATGCAAGAACTTCTAAAACCGCCAAAGAAATTGAGATTCGGTTCCGCGCCCTTCTCGCACAACTCCAGGCGGAGCCCATAATCGTGCATCAAAAGGAGGGACAGCCGAGTCTCGTCACAAGGAACGATGTGCTACTGTTTGTTTTCAACCAACTCTACAGTCCTATGTACCAATATCCATCAATTTCTAGAGCCCTCACCGCTCTGGAAGATGGCAACGTCACCGAGTATTTCCAAGTAGCACAAGCTTCCAGTGCTAGGACGGAGCTGAATCCTGTAGCTGAATCCTACGATCCGAGCGAGGCGCTGGGCCTCATCACCGCCGTTGATGCTGCGGGGAACTATCCACTTCACAACGCTACCATCTATGTTGCAGCTACTGGGGTTATGAAAAATGCCAGCTACTATGGCGGGGAGATAATCAGCAGATTGAACAGTCTGATCAATGCAGGCTTGGAAATTATTCCTCCTGAGAGTCAGCACTTCAGTGGTGAGTCCTTGTATTTTGTCCGGTTGAGGCCATAGATGCTAATATTTGATAGGTTTCGGGAAGGTAAAGACTAGTGTGCCTATCCTCTTCGTTGGTACAACTGGCGACCCAGTCACGCCGTTATCCAGCGCTTTCCGAAACGCTGCTTTCTTTGAGGGAGCAGGTGTACTCACTCAAAACACGCCAGGTCATTCCATGACAAGCGTCCCCTCTAGTTGTACACTTAAGTTTGTTGCTGCTTACATGGAAGACGGGACATTACCTCCTCGAGGAACTATTTGCCAGGGAGATCGGAAACCGCTTGTCGATGGTCCTTCCGAGGTGCAAAAGCGCGCTCTCTTCTTGTAGGTCACGATACGATAATGCCTTCTACGTTATAATGTACTCTATTTACAATTCCTTTCCAATCCTAAATACAAAAAATTGATAGAGATCATTTTATTTTCGTCGTGATACACTGCAACGATCTTAAAGTTCGTAAATGGACCTACTTTCTCACTGAGCAAGATTTCACATCCCAATAGCTTGCTCACAACAATTCATTCGACTCATACTTGTAGCATTTGGAATCAGTTCGGGCACCGCGATGTTAATCATGTATCTATGATTTATTGTTCAACATCTTCATTCTGATCATGATAAAAGTTTAGCTTGCAAAGCATCCAATGAGCAAATTGAAGAGCATTGCTAAGATGATATGGAAGAAACAGCTTACACTACACCACAATGTTCGCTGTCTTCACACTGGGTTTTATCTTAATAAATGCCCACTCATGGCGAAAATTTCCGTCTTTTTCCTTTGCTACATCCCAGAATCTCGATTTATATTTGCTGGCTGCCTCATCGAATCGTGCAGGCGTGAGTCAATACCTTATCATGCCTAAAGACATTGATAAAAAGATTCTCTAGGCTATAAGCGGTATTGAGATAGAAATCGACTTGACCTTACCAAAGCGGGCGTGAAAGGGATCATCTTCACAGGTATCAACGAAGATGGCGCTGCCAAAGCAGCGGAACAAAGTAGGAGCCTCGCAACACATGCCTCCTATCATGCTATAGGAATCAAAGTTGACGTAGCGAATCTTGTCTGAACCTGTGCTAGGACAAAGTAGTATGCTTATTTAGAGAGTTTAATTGGCAGGCCAATTAAATACTTAATACTTACTCACAAAAGAATGCCTTGCTAAAGTAGGTTTTAGCTTGTGCTAATGGTTGCATGGGAGCATATATGTCAGACTTTACAGTGAACAAAATGGAGTCGGCTATCTCATGTGTATTTGATATTAGTAAATTGAATTTAAACATTTCATTCTTCGCCTGCTAAGAGTACATGTACATATTAATATCATCATTATTAATTTTCTATTCGACCCGCCCACGAGCCAGTGGACATGTCCATCAGCTTGAACTACCTATCAAATTTTGTGCAGGGGCTTATCCAAATCGTCAACATCAAATGATATCTTCGAGACTACTTGCTGAGTAGTTTATCCCGTCGCTCCATCCGCATTCCAGAAACTCTCAATGTTCGCTTCAAACTCATCCATGTCGAAAAAGTTTGGAATCTCTGTTGTACATCCATCAAGAGAATGGTCGAAATAGCCCGGAAAGAGAATAGGATCATGAAAATCCGCAGCAGAATCAAAATTAGTGGTTCGACCTGCTGTTCTGTTGTTGTTCTCAACGCAAAAATCCATTGGTTTATTCTCAGGACTTTGTGTGGGAGTGGCGTATACTCCGACTGATGGAATCAAGTGAGACACGGTACTCGGCTCTACGTATTCTCTACGCGTGTGCAAGTCCTGTGGTTCCACAAACTGAGGCGGAGCTTTTATTTCGTACTTCGACTGTGGATTCACTTTCATGACTGAAGACACTTCTTCCCTACTAATCAGTAAATGTTACCAAATATGAGGATTTTGATTTGACTCACCTTCTGTGAAATCTGTTTCTTCAACAGATACAGTTGGAAATGGAAGACTAGACATATCCACACTCCGCTGAAGTCCTCCGATACTAATATCGATTTGTTGAGTTACCATATAGAGCCCATCGAAGCTCTCGATGTATTTGTTCGAGGCTTCCTCTGCCCAAGCGCGGGGATATTGTGTCATCTTAAGAGCTTCATCGAACATGTCCTCAAACCCATCTACTAACTGGGGTACATATGCTCTTAGGTTGTGGCCATAGTTTTTGAGAAGTATGTATCTCAGATTACTTGAGAAAGTTCGAAGATTGAATTCCCCAAGTGCTGGTTCTTCAGATCTAGCAGGAAGAAAATGTGATTTAGGGTCGCTCGAACAAATCGGCGTGATCGGTGGAGGTATGTCATCGTGATGAACTTTGGGAAACAGGATTTTAAAGACCTGAGTCCACTTTTCTTCAATAGTTCTCAACTTATTGAAAGTCGCTCCTTTGAAATTAAGACTTTCAATGGTACGCTTAGGTAGCCTGTGGATATCTTTGAGATGATCTCTATGAATGATTAGTTATTACCTAGGCAGTGTTCCATTCAATTTCTTTAAACACTGCGATTTTAATCGCTCACGTTAAGGAAAACAGCGTCCCTTAATCAATGAAAGACATAATTGAACATCCTGAACTTACTTGAGCTTTGCCATTTCACAGAAACCTCTCCCGCGACAGGAAGTAGTCTTATGATGCGTAATTGGATCTTTCTGGTAGAAAGGACAGCCGACCCGTGGCTTCTGGTCAAGGTGAGTGTTCTCTCGCTTCTTCGTCGAAGCAACACGGGCACGTTTTCCTTGAACAGAACCATCATCCAGTGTATCCACTGATGCCGACCTTTTGATAGCAGAACCATTCATAATTTTATTGTGATTCATTTCTAACTTTGCGCATCCTTTTATAAATGTGCGACACTATGAGCAAATGTCTACTGTTGCGCTGTGCTTATGCGATTCGAGGTTCCAAGAGATCCCCGAGGGCCACGAATTAGAGCAGCACAGCGACCGTAGCTACGTAGCTCTGGCCATATAATAATTTATTTAAACAAGTGCAACACTAGGTGCACTGTTTTTCTTGATGATGCGATCTTAACAAATAATGCGACGTAACGCGTTGATGTATTGACAAGAGATTTTGTCAACTTATTTAGAGGGTGAGTCAGAAGCTGTTTGGATTCGAGTTAGCAGCGACAACGAGGGTCGCGTCAATGAAAGAAAAAGATAACGCACGAGCACATCAAGGAGACACTCTGAATGCACAGTATCCACTATGATCTCAATGTGGTGCGTTCACATTTAACCCGCACGAAGGATATCTGGCAGAGACGTAGAGGACAAAGACGAAAATACACTAGTGAAAATACGGAAAATCGAGCGTGAATTTATAGCAATGCCAAGAGCGATTAATCGCTGATTAGGCTCCAGCCTTCCAAGTTTAAACTTCTAAATTCAAAGATTGGATTGGGCATATTTTGGCGCCCTGGCTGCGTTGAACTAGGATGAGTTTTAACCAATGATGTGAGATGACCCCAGTTCGCTCGAGGGAGTCTTCAGCATCGAGAAGTTGATTGGTCAAGTTTCAGGTCTTTCTCTTGGCTCCAATACTTTTCCTGTACAACTAGATTTAATTTAGATAAACTATCCTATCGCCCTGGTTACTACAAGAACAACAGAATTTAATTACTAGTTGATGGAAGCTTTACTCATTACTCGACAATCACGTGATACGTAGGTTATAGTTGACATCTGAACTTGATCACCTCCCTTTGATGCATCGACTCTTTAACATGCATGATGACATGATGAATCACTCGAACCCAGAGTGAGTTCGGCATTCCGATCTCGTACTTTTGTGTAGAGTTTGATCGCGGATAAGGGCATTTTGTAGTAGTCAAGACATGAGATTGTGATTCTGATAGCTGAAAGGAAGACTCGGTTGGAATGTAACACGATTTAATGTTCAAATTGTTGCTTCTAACGTGAAATATTGCATGCATATATCGAAATTATTCAATCATACAGAGCCTGCGAGCTCTACGAAAATATATGAGAAGTTTTGTTTACAAAGCCAACGCAAAAGCAACGCCTCCCAATACTGCCATCATTCCTGCGTTCTCCACGACAGCTGCTCCAGTGAAACGCGTGGGTCCAGATGAGGTTGGCGAAGGAATAGTGCGTGTTGACGTAGGCATAGTTCCATTCGCCTTCTTCGGCTCCACCGACACACCGTTGTTGGGGTATGCCGCACAAGTTGCCATCGGATCCAACGGGCACTTTGAATTCTGGCAAATGCTGTTCAATGTCATGCCCTGTTCTGGGATGACAGTTGTAGGTGGGCTGCATCTGTATCCAAAGAGTGTTTGAAGCGCCGTCCCAACTGCAGTGGCATCTTCCGTAGTGACGCCAAATGATGTTGCAGCCAACCCAACTTGTTGAACAAAGTATCCGAATTCGGCGGGATCGAGGTCCATGAATGCGTGCGATGGCCCCATGGCACGTCCTCGGTAGGCTGGGAATCCCATGGTGCTATATCCAGAGCACCCGAGAAGCTTGCCGAAGAATTGGTAGAGATGGGTGAGCAAGAAGCTGTGACTGGTCAGACACGTTGGAGGAACAATGGTATAAACTCACTATTGGTTTGACCTCTCACTGTTGGAAGGCTTGTTCAGCTTCAATGGAGCTGCGCCGCCATCGTCAAGAAAGTTGATTGCGACTGCTGACCCATTTCGATTGGTAGACACTAAAGTTCCGTCGAAGTATGGAAGAAGGTTGACCTCTTCGCCCTCGTAGACGCCTTTGGCAAGTATCCCGGGAACTGAGTTCTTATTTGGTTGCGTGTAGTTTCCAATCACAACCGTGTTGACAAGCAGTGTCAATAAAGTGTACTGGTTGGTGGCATTGTTTTGCATGAGCAGCGCCGTTGTGTACTTGTCGCAAAGTGACACATTCTGAGCGAAGGACGAACCGATGGCGCCTACAAGCGCAATAAAGTTGAGGCCACGCATAGTAAAGAGCAAATCAGGGTAAGAATGATAATAGCTGTCGATAATACTGTGAGACTGGCCATGAGGCAGTGCCTAAGAGAACCTTTTTATGTTTCTGTGTTTCCCCTTTCCTCGGACGTACAGTGGTAAAAACGCCGCCTCAGAGCAGCACCTGACCGTCCCGTAACGGCACACTGTTCACAATCCATCTCGGTATTGATCAAGAAGAGCCACAATCAACATGTCTAACGGCGACGTCTGGCCGAAAAGGGATATGACTTTGACTGTCGCCGGGAAGCAAGAGATCCGCTTCACTGTGCAGCCAATCCGGGAAGCGATAATTCTTATGACTATTGAATGACTTTTAGGGCAGGCGGAAGTGGCGTCGCTGGACGGGCTGTGTGAAGGAAAGCAAGGGGTAGATGGCAATTCTGCTCGGGAGCTGGAGCTTCCGGTCTTTGATGTAACACCAATTAGGTTTAGCGTATATGTCATAGTCCACCTTATTTTGACTTACTCCAACGACAGCCTTCTGAGGATTATCCCCGAGTGAGATGATCTCTTTAATTTATCCGGCCAGATTGATGGTTCCCTAACATATCTAAGGAATTACATCGATTTACCCACTCTACGAGGCCAGTGCGAACCGTGTTGCTTTTGCAAATTGCAAATGGGTTACACTAGCCCGCTTCTATAGATACCTCACCTCATTGCCTCCCGTCCCGTCCCGCCCCTTCCCAGAATCTCAAGTTTTCCAATTACCAGATGTAGAAACCTTCGAATTGACGGAAGACCATCATCAGAATGCAATCGAACATTCGAATCTGGCCAGAAACAGTTAAGGGCGACTGAGGTTGTCATGTTCATACGATGATAAAAGGTCCAATAAGCAAAGCGCTTACTCCCATTCTGAACTAATCAGTTTTCACTTCCAATCGTAGCTTGAATCCCAACAAACACCCTCCTGCATATGTCATTAGAAATGTCGTAGTCAACCCTGCAACTTCCATGAGCTATGTCCCAGCCGTAATCCATCATCGACATCTAGCTTCGATCCTTCCGCGTACTCGCAGAGTTCAATATCTCTGTGTTATGCGGTTCTTGACTGAATAAACTGGAAAAGAAGGCTATAGAACAGGAAAAATGGGTACGGAAGAAACAAGGGAAGAACCCTGAAACTTTCAGATAGGGATTCAACAGTGATGAGCTCAGTATCAAGAAAGATAAGAAGATGGCGATCAAGCACTACCTCCTATATAACCCAAGTACGTTCCCAGTACTGATTGCGGAGATGTGGTTGAGAAAGTTTTGATCCCACTTGCGATAGATATTCCTCTCCAAGCAAGGCGAAGTAAGGATCGTCTGACACAGAGACATAAACCAACGTGCTCTGCGTGGGTGGCGATCATATGCAGTCAATCCACAGTCAAATCATCAATATGACCATAGCCTGATGATCTTGCCAGATACGGTTAAACAAACCTCGCGTACAGTGGAGTAGGTTTCATGAAGGTGCAATGCGGATTTGATTGCACATCCCAAAGTGGATGATGCCGGAGAAATCGTTGGTGGGAACTGACCTTATTTTTATTATTAGGCCAGAATTTCCAACAAAGAGGACTGAATCGAGGTCAAAGAAGATAAAATATACTCTCTGGAGATTCAATTCTCGCAATCATTGGATATCCAGGCCCTCATACAGCTGTACAAGCGGAAGAGTATGTTCAATTGTTCGTAAACAAACTCCATGTTCCGCAAAGCTATCAACCAGGAACTTCAGTTCCGTGTCCGCTTGAATTATCATTTCCGTCAGTCGTGGTAGGCAAGACCGGTTGAGTAAAAGATGTTGAAACATGAAGGGGCCGTCCTCGACAACAGATGATCCATAAAGAATAGCAAGACTATCCAGATTTGGAGGAAGTATGGTGTGAAGTAGGAAAGAACTTTGGTCGATGCATTCGTTCACTTTGTACTTGTAGTCTTCGTCTCCGAATAACGATGCGTGGCAAACAGTTAGGGAAGCAAGAGCGCGAAACTCGTGCAAGCTTCCCAAAGGGTGGATGGTCCTGCGACTATCTATGCTACCGATCCGAGGAAATTTTACAACGAGGTGCTCTAAAGAGTCGCGGTGTTGGCTTAGTGCGAGCCGAATGTCTACCAGATCAAATTCTGTGCAGCATTCCCCTCTCACACCTTCTGAATAGTACATGAACGTGCTAAGGGCTTTAGATGTCTTGATCAAAGGCACTAGCCATTCTAATGAGTGGAGAGAATTTTCCAATATAAGATGCTTGAACCCGAAACGATGAGTACCCATTTTTCTTAGTTCAGTTTTGTGTTCCAAGGTGGACGAGACATATTTGAGATGTAATGTTTGTGTCTTCTTCGATGGCGTGGCAGAGGCCGATTAGACGCTCGGGTTTATAACCTATTTCGGTCATTCCCACAGCTAGGTAGATATGTTTGATATTTTGGCAGATATTGATCACCATTGTGCGGGATGCTGTCTTGGTATGTTGCAAATTTGTACATCCAAGCCTCGGGTGGGCATGAACCACGATTCTGCATTGAATGCACCTTTTCCGTGAAAAGCTTGAGGAACAAAGGGTCCATCTCAGGTTTCTCCTGTCCGAGCTCAAGGTCGCAATAGACCTTGGCAAATTTCACGTTGTTCTCGACGTACTCCACATACTTTTGGAGCTCTGGTGTCTCTAATATCGAGCGCAGGAACTTGGTCGATGTATCTCGAGCTGAATCGACTCGCTTGTCAACGATCAAACTAGAGAACAGTATTGGACGACAGACCCGTTGATACTTTTTGGACACTCTAGTAATAGCGACAAGGCATTTTATCCGCTTTTGGTTCTCCTCCAGCCGGGCAATATCGGCAGCGGTAGCGATACGACCATGGAGATAAAGTTCCGGGTCACTGGGATCCAGACAAGTAAATCTACGAATGGGCTTGAGCTGACGAAACACGCACAAGAGTAGCTCTTCAGGAAACCCATCGAGAGGAAACTCCATTATGTCAAGATCCTGTAAAAAAGTGTGCGGGGTCGTTGAGTTGAGTGCGTCGAAAATGAATAACGCGGGTTCCAGGTCCAAGTAGTAGCCCCGATATTTTCTCCGGAAAACATCAATAACAGAGCCTCGGTGGAGTGATGTATCAGAACTTTCGCATTCGAATTCCGATAAAGAGCTTCTCGTAGCAATGTCCACAATCGCGGGATGGTGGAGAGAACAAGAAGAAGCGTCAGCCGAGGCATAGAATCTGAGTAAATTCATTGTTCCAACACACCAGACCATGCTTAGAAGGGTATAGTAAAAAGGTCCCAGCCCCCAGCTTTCCTGTTCCACGTGTTTCCTATCAATCCCACCTCAACGATGTCACAATTTTTGGCGACTCCGAACAGAATCACAGTAGGTATACCTTCTTCCAATTGCAAGAATCAAAAGTTAAATGGGCAAGCACTTTGCATGCACTCTCCCTAGGCAGGAACCCAATGTTCCAATATCAACGCGCAATTACAATACTAGAACGATAGAGAAAACTCCATAGCGTTAAGTATACAAAAGCAGCGTTTAATTACCAAAGAGATATACATGATATCTCCATACACACCATCTTCTTTTAATAATCTACCACACGCGACACCGGAGCCATCCCCTTCTCACCTTTCCCACTTGCCCATACATCCACCCTACCCCTCTCCACAAAACCACTATGACACTTGATTTCACCAACATCTACTTCCTACCATCTCACATATACGGATTCGTAAGCCTCGTATGCGCCAGTCCCACAGTCCAACATGGCCCCGGAACCTCCTCCGTCTCCCTCCATCCCTGCTCCCGTAGCTTCAACTCCCAGTTCGAGACCGACCCTTCATTTGCCCAAATAATGCCTTGAGTGAAATACCCGCCGGAATCACATCAACATCTCCTTCTTCCTCATCCTCATCCCTATCTCCATCTGTTTTTTCAGCTTCATTTGGATCGAGTGGATCCTCGCGCTCAATCACCCGCCCCTTTTTACGTTTTCTAGGAAGCAAATGAGTTCGTCCCACGCTTGGAGGATTCTGTCGCCATAGATGAGGTGTGTGTAGATTGTGCTGGCGAATATGAAGAGAGGGGGGGGGGCGGAACTGGTGAACATCTGGGACTGGAGGGACGCCATTAAGGAGGCTAGAATTGCTTTTGGATTAGGTTGGAAGAAATTCGATGTGAATTTGTAGGTGAGCATTGGTTTGATTGCTAAAAAATAATAATAATACAGTGGTCGAATCCAGGAAAGCAGCCGTGCAACGAATATTGGAAACCCCACAGCGAAGCCCAAAGGCACAGAACAATACACAATTCCCACTCCCCACTCCCCACCTCCCCACTTTACAAACCCCTCAAATCGTGTTTGCCTTTCTTCCCCCTATTCCGCATATCTCTCATCCAAGACAACTCTTCACACAGACACACAACTCAAAGCCAATCTCGTAATACCATCTTTCCCATCTCAGTCTCGCACCCATGTCTCATTCCCACGCCGCAACCCCGAAAAACCTCTCAAGACCAGGAACAAAACACGAAAATGAGAAATACTTTAATCTCAAGAAACACTAATCTACCACCAATATATCCCAGCACAAACTTCCAACCTCACAAACCCGAAACTATATAGACATGCCATGCAGCTGGATGTCCGTACCTATCCATGACACTGGTAAGCAAGCATGCGTCTATTCCATTATCAAAAATATTTCACATACTTTCTTTCGTCTTCCATCTATCCTGTCATTCGTCTACTCCTCTCTTCACCACAAATCCACGGTCACCGCGCTGGAACTTCAACCTAAACCTTACAACGACCTTCCCACCTATACATATTCCATAAAAACTTTCTTACACAAACGCACTTCACCGTCACAGCCAAAACACAGGATTCACATATTGATTTTAAACAATTTTTTTTTTCTTTCTTCATTGCCTTTGCCTTTGCCTTTGCCTTTGCCTTTGCCTTTGCCATGTCCATTTCCATTCTATCTCCATTCCTCTCCGCTCCGCTCCGAGCAAAAGGAGTTGCTAGAAGTCCCGTTCCTCAGACCGATCAATCCATAGCCGAGTCTCCAGATCCCTCAATCTCCCCTTTTCTCTCCACCCTACTTCATCAATCGCGTTATCTATACATGTACCACCTTCTCATCACTCGCAGCGCAAATCAAATCCAAAAAGAGATACACGATGAGGAAAAAAAGAAGAAAGCAGAGAAGTAAAAAGAGAACACCAGCCCAGTCCTAAGTCACAAACTCGAAAAGAACAAAAGTCTCTTTTTTCCACCGCTTCTCTCCCTTTCCCTTTCCCTCCCCCCTCTCTCCTTTCTCTGATCGTCGCACACTTGCTTGTACCAATGTATGAACCACACCGAACCGAACCGAACCGAAACGTGAGCCAAAAAGATATGGGAAACAGAGATATCGGAAACAGAAATGTGTGCAAAGAGGAAAGCTAACAGTAGAAGGGGTCCGCATCGCACCAGTATTGAACATATTTGAAAGAAAAGAAAAGTAAACTCCATCCGATGCCAGGGGGAAGGGAAATTGAACATCAAAACAAATGCTTAAAACCCCCAGTTTCTCTCCAAAAAAAACGAGTTTTCACAACTCCCAAAAAAAAAACAAATGTGTCGAATGTGGTTGGGAAAAGCGCTTCAATAGAATCGGAATTCGGACGCCTGCTGAGTTTCGCTGCTTTTTTAATTCGCCAATAACTTCCAGTCGCTTGCCTCTCTTGTGATCTCGAAACCAATCATGAAAATACTACAAATGCAATGGCGCTTGTCTCCTCGGCCGTTTCTCGTACATCGAATACATCCTTGAATCGTAGCGACAGGTCACCGTTCCCGGTCTAGAATTAGGTTGCAATCTGTTTGGCCTTGTATTTCGTCAACGCGTCTCCTTAAGTCGCCTTCTCTCCTTTGCCCATATGCCGCCTACGATTCTGATCAATATCGCCCCTCCCCCATCAAGAAGTCAAACATCGTGTCGCAAAGTCGATTACTCGTAACCGCCAAGGGCCGCATATGACGCGAGGTTTAATTGACTACGTCCGCGGACATGTCAGTAACGGACTACAGTTGATGATGTTCAAATATCCAAGAGGAACTCCAGAACGTATAGAGAGGGGTGGACATTGGGCTGGGACTGACGGACCCCGATCGTCACACATGACACGACATAGGCCGCTGATCTAACCACCCTTGCGATCTGCGGAATTAGCTGGTAAAGGTTCACCAGTTGTTTTCGGCTCGGCAACACTTTTCTGTTTCGTCTTTTTCTTTCCTGTTCTACGGCTAGACGGCTGTTGCCAAGAGTTGTTGTTATTGTTATTGTTGCTGTTGCTGTTGTTGTTATTGTTGCTCGCCCCTACATGAGCTTTGGTTCCCTTGTCGCCAGTTTGTGGATTTCCTTTCTGTTGATTGCTACGGCCGGAGTCTTTTGCAGAATGTGCTTGAGTATGTGATGCTCGTCGCGGCTGTTGCTGTTGCTGTTGCTGTTGCTGTTGTGACTGCGACTGGTTCTCCTTAGCCTGGGGCTTCATCCCATTGAGTTTCTTGCTTTCCAATTGCCTGTTAGCTGTAGGGGATGGTGTTCGCGTTTCGAACACTGGCGACAACAAAGGCAGGCTAGCAGATTTGACTTCTTGTGGAGGAGGGTGTGGCGCATTCAATGTATCCAGGGGACTAAGTCCATTGGTATAACCAACAGATCTCCACTGTTGTGGCTGCGTTCGCGTTGGAGAAATGCTGGTGGATGGACTGCTCTTGTCGCTATTCGTGGAATCGTAATTCACCCATGTTTCCGGACCTGCGGAAAATGACTGCTGTCCGGCACTAGACACGCGCGCCAAACCATTCACTTCCACTGTGGTTGGACTTTGGGAATATCCGTTAGCCATCTTGGATTTGACCACATCTGAACCATTTCGATATTGCGTTCTGTCTTGTGGGTAATGGTGACGTTGTTCAACAGGAGCTAGATGTTGTGTCTCGAAATTGTTGGTGTAGATTCCCAGTGCAGTTGAATTCCCGATATCTAGAGGGGCTAGACCATCGATCGTGCCACTCCTATTCCTAGACTCTTTGGGCTGAGGTGGAAATGAGCCGTTTACAATAACGGGACCATTGTCAATGGGTGGCCGCGTTGAATCAATCCGTTCCTTGCGTGTCTGAGTTTCGGTGTCACCAGGCGGAACCCCTATTGCGGAATAGCTTCGCATATGTCCCCCCAAGGGAGATGGTGACCGAGACACCCGTCGCAGTGCTGTGTTCAATAATGGCTGCGTGATTTCTGGGGACACACGCCGTCGGCGCTGAATTAACTCATTGAAAGAAGGAATCTGTTGCACGCTGTAGTCTGGGGCTTGTATAGGTATTTGTGGATCCTCCGCAACATAGTATCCAACATATTCTTTTGGCGTGCTGTGATCCGAAGAAACCGCAGTCTCTGTATACTGAGACATTGGGCTGAATGGTGCATCTGAAGTCGGTTGTGAGGGCGGCATCTCTTGGTTGGATCGTGCAATTGGGTATCCCGCGAAGGTTGTGGGATCGTAAAATTGGGGTATTGAAGTGTACCCAGGCAACGCGGGTTGGTTTTGGCCACCCCGAGGAGGTTGTGATTGCGATCGAATAGAGCCCGTGTCGCTGGCATTAGATGACCGGTGAACACCTCTTCGGAGCCCGGGCACACTATGGGTGAGCGAGGGAGAAGATGGATTAGTCCGTGGGCCGTCCTGCGGTGCTTGCGAAGACGTCTGAGTTGGATCGAAGAAGCCCGGATACTGGTAGATGAATTGAGGTATCGCATTCGCGGGCATTCCTAAATCCTGCATGCGAGGACTAGACCGACCATTGATGTAGGGGGACTTTTGGGGGGACCCATTCGTGCTACTTTGGCCGCGGCTGTGGGCTTGGGCCTGTGCCTGCGCTTGCGCATGCGCCTGTGCATGAGCAATCGCCTGCGCATGTGCGTGGTGCACCGCCTGAGCATGATGTGCCTGGTGTGCCTGGTGTGCCTGCTGTACACGCTGCTGAGCAGCCAATTGTGCTCGTAGAGTGTTCGATTGCATTTCCAACATCTGGTATTGTTGATAGAGCTGATCATGTAGCTGCTCGTTCAGTCCACGCGAGAAGTATTCCTGTCCAGGCATTGTCCCGATGGGCGGGCTGTTGAGGAAAGGAGCCCGGTTGGCACCGTACGAGGTGCTGCTAGAAGATCGTCTCCCATAGCCATGGCCATTCTGATTCTTGAAACCACCTCGACCACGGTGGTTAGATCCTCCACGACCGCCTCGAGAACCCGGAGTCTGCAGAACGGTTTTCACGCTCGATGTCGGTTTCTTGAAAATCGTCGACCTTTCTTCCGGGGGATACTCAAATTGCTCACAAGCCTTTTCGAGCTGTTGGTTATCCGCGAGTAGATCGAATGCGCGGCGAATCTCCAAGTGAATGCCTCTCCAAGCAAAGTCATCTGCAGAATTCCCCAAATTACGAGCAGTATTGAAAGGCTCCTCGACGCAAAGTCTGTTTCTTGCCTCCTTTGTGAGCGACCTTTTTTGCCAATTCTTCTCCTCCCTACTGAGAAGCCGACCTTCACGTACCGAGACCACTGATCTCTCGAAGTCTATCTCGTGGCCGTAACATCGAAAAAACTGGAAGAGCAACTGACCAAGTGACTCTTCGTTCTTTATGCCAAATCCTTTTAACTTGTCTAGGTCATCGACAAAATCCGACGAACACGGGATATCTGTCTGGTCGCCTCGGAGTTTGTGGAGGGAGGGTATTATAGGAGGCTCGCGGGTTTGTAGGAAATTGAGGATCATGCATATCCATGTGTATGAGCTGATTGTGCCTCCGACAGCTGTATAAAGTATTAGGTGGGTATAAAGCGGGAACATAGATGTACTTACCGGCATCATTCAAGATGCGCTGTTTGGTCCAGTGCTTCAGAATCATGGCCAACGGGCGCACGCGCTCATCAATTTGCACATAGGTTTTGATCATACGGGTATTCTCCAACGCTAGCGTATTGTTGACGTTCATGTCACATGCCAACTTCAAGTCGGGATCCCACACCTTTACTATTCGAACTTTGGCCTGAGGAACACAAACGACCTTTTCCATGCCGTCTATATACGTAAGCGGGTGGGGACTAGATTGGTAGGAGACACTTACATTTGTCGAGTGTCGCGGCAAGAAGATGCATTTCTTCTAGCCGCTTCATCGGGGTCTGAATGCAAATGTCAACTGTAGTGGATTGTCAGCTGCTGCACTAGTCGTGCTGTCCAAAGTATCATACCGTCGCTGTCATTGGTGTACAAGTCATTTCCAGACGAACCAAAGACGTGAACTTTGAACTCGGTGCCCGGCCACTCAGTGTGCAGAATGTTTTCCAATTTCTTCACAAATGCCTGTCTCCTGTCTGTGCTCTCTTGTGTAGGCAGTAACCGATCGTACAATGTGCGCATATCTCCACTCAGTTTTTCATCTTCCTGAGGGTCCAGCGACTTTTTTGGTTCCTCTTTCGCCTTCTCCAAAATATCAGACGAGGTGTACGGCATTCTTCTTCGTCCAAAAGCATGGTTGGTCTCGTACTTGCACGGTTGACCAGGTTTCGCGGCTCTCAAGGTAGGCATGGCCCCATTTGCCTCCGAGGATACGGACCGCGGGGAGTGGCTCCCCAAACCGCCGTTCGGCGAGGGGGAGCGGGAGTGGGACTCATACTGTCGGGCCAATTGCAGAGGAGTGGATGGCACAGAATTAGAGTGTTGCGAGACGATTGAGGGCCTCTGATTACGCGGAAGAGTGGCTTTGTCTTCCTGCTTGCCTACCATGTTCGGAACACCACTGGGCGTCATCGGAGCGCTACGCTGAACGCCTTGTAGTGTGCCGTTATTCCCATCGGGCTTCTGACGCACAGGGGTCGGTTTGGTGAAGTTGTTCTTCACGGCGGCGGCAGAATTAGAGCCCCGCTCGGCAGTCGGGCTTTGATAATGCGGCGACACGATGACGGTGGGACACTGGGGAGCAGACAGCGCGGCGGCGGCAGCGGTGGAGTGCAGATTGGCGAGCTGCAACAGCGGATGCAGAACTAGGTATGGAGGGCAGTGCTGCGGGGATTGCGAGTGCGAGGCAGACGTGTGGTGTTGTTGTGAAAGGGCGAAAAGGGAAGGGGCCACGGGTACAGGAGAGGAATTCCAAGCAACACTATCAAAGCCGTTCTGATGCTCTTTGGAATGAGTGGCAGAATTATGTGGTGTGTAAATATGCGTCGACGCTGTGCTTGCTGTGGACGATTCTCCCATAAACTCGTGCTGGAGGGGGGTCGCAGATCGGGAGTGGAACGGACAGCGTTGAATATCGAGCGAGAACAAGAGCGTGCGCTATGGTGTCTTGAGAACGTGTATTTATGTGTGTGTGTGTGTAGATTGTTCGTGCGTAGACTGGGGAGAGTGACGGCTGGTGGGAAGTCGTTCAATGTTGCGGGTGAAGGAGAGGGAGAGAGCGAGAGGGCGGTGATGGTGATTGACTCGCGCGCGGGCAGTGGCGACGGGAGGGCGGTGGGAAGGTACGCGAACAAGGGCTCTCGGTCCAGGAGAGCGTGAAGGCGAGAGAGAGGGAGGAAGGGAGTGCGTGTGTGAGAGTGAAAGAGGGAGAGGAAGAGAGAGAGAGAGAGAGAGAGAGAGTAGGAGTGAATGGGACGCGGCGAGAATACGGGAATGTCGCAGTGTCGAAGGAGGTGTGCAGTGTGTAGTCGGCCAGCCAAAGAATCTCAGGCCAAAGTGGATGAACCCCTGCCGTGAAAGCGAGCGCGGACACTCTGGGGGGCAACGGCGTGTGATTCGACGTAGGGCTGGAGCGGCACGGCGCTAATCAATGGCGGGGAGCGGGTGCTGCGGCGCGCGGCGAGCACAGCAGAAGCGCGGGAGAGGGAGAAGGAGAGAATGAAAAAGAGTGAGTGTGAAAGAAGTGGATGGTGGTGGAGGCGAGGCGAGGGGAGGTTGCGGCGGTGGAGCGAGAGAAAGAGACGAGAGAGGGAAGGGAAGCGGGAGAGAGAGCGTGTGTATGGAGTTGAGTTAGGTACGTATGGTGCTCGCACCCACGCTCACGACCACAGACCGCAGACGCAAGACCGCAGACTGCACCGCCGAAGGAGAGGCGAGCGAACAGTGCAGCAGTCAACTAACTGGTCTGGTCACTTGGGTCACTCTGGTGTGTCCAAGGGCACAACTGCACAGGTGCAGCACGGCTCGCTAGCTTCTTCGGGAATGCACTTACAAGCAGCTCGCAGCGTCACAGCAGCCCGTGGACATGGGGCTTCAAAGTCATAGGGGGAGGGGGGAGGGCATGGGGGTATAATATGGCCGCCGCCGTGTGCAGTTGTACGTACAAAGGTAGTGTAGGCGGTGGTAAGAACATGCAGGAAGACGGATGGAACTGTCAATGGGGCAATCATCTTTATTTCCCTACCGTCCGTCTGCTGCCAAAATAAAAAAAGCAATTGCGGGGACACCATAGTTCCAATGCATCCTTTCTTTTCTTTCCGGCCCGCACACACGCTGCCCTCCTTCTCTCGCCTCGTGTCTTTGCAATCTAGCGTCTAAGCCTGCTTGGAACCCAAGCCCCCCTCGTTCTATTTCTCTATCTTCAGATGTGTATTTGTATGTAAAGTCCGCCAAATTTATTGCCTACTCTGACTGATTGATGGGCCATCGGCCTACCCATTCTAGGTCTTGTCGAGACCCTGGCGGTGATGATGGATCATCGTGGCCCCCCAGTCCCAATCCATCCCATTTCGGATGTCCATTGCCCATTGCCCTGCCACTACCTATCAGTGCCACCACTATCGTAGGCATCAAGCCCACCGCTACTATCAGTCGATTTTCCTTTATGCTTTTGTGAATGCTTTGGTCAACTTTGAATCCCGCCCTGGGAGTGCCGACATCTCTTCTTTGTTGCCCTATCTCCAAGTCCTTTCTGAGCCCTTCTTGAGCCCTTTCTGGGTACTTTCTGGGCGTCCTGACCACCAAAGAATGCAGGCACCAAACAACGAAACGCCTGCAGGCCTGCACGCCCACCCTGCGCCGCCTCTCCTCTCTGTCTGTGTGTCTCTCCTCTACCAGACGTCACGTTCCCCCCAAGGCTACAGGCCCGGCGCCGTAGTCTGACCGTCGAAGGAGGGGCTCAGGTCGTACAGGAAGCCTTCAATGGCTTGGACAAAATAGCAACGCTGACCGACTGACCGCTTGGCCGACGCTGCTGTGAGCTGAGCATCGATGAGCATCGCTGAGCATCGCTGAGCATCGCTGAGTATCGCTGATCAAGAGGGGCGTGGGAGCTGAGGACATCACTCCCACTCCATAGTCCATTGTCCCTTCGCTGGGTGTTGGTGTGGTGTTCGTACCTGTGCTCGTGCCTCCGAGGAAGCCACTAGTCCGCCGTAGACTCTGTGGAGATGGACCGTTTCGAGTCCCAACCACGCACTGAGGCCGCTATGGCCAGGAACCCGTCTGTCTGACTGAGCATACAGTGGCCCTACACCTCCTATACACACATGGGTAGCATAGCGGATTACTGTGTACTACCAGTCCGCACTTTTCTAAGCCCGCCCGGATAGGTTCGTAATAGCCGTATGTTGCTATTTGCATTTTCATAGAAGACATGGCTGCGTGCTGCGTGCTGTGTGCTGTGTGCTGCCACGACTGGGCTGGCTGTCCAGGTGGCTGCGCAGTGTCTTCGAAGACTCGCCCAGGACAAAGTGTTTTAGAATTATGAAATTACTCAGATGTCGATTCGGAAGAGGACCGGCCAAACAAGGTACATTACTGACCATCCACGGCTGTGGTCTGTTCGCTCGGAAATGATGCAGGACCACTATGTCCGCCGCCCCGCCTCTACCCAACTGGAGTCTGGAGTGATACGAAGTAGGGAGACACAAGCTGCACTCCCAGCACTGTTGCTGTCATCTCTGGGTATCCCGCTCTCCCGCGAATGCGAATAGCGAAGGATTCTCTAGCCGTCATCCAATATCTCACCTCTTAAGGATATTCCAGAAGCCGCTTCATGCCGCCGTTGATGGATTGGAAACTCTGACAGCAGCACGTGGTGAATGTAGGTTAGGTGTCAACTGGGAGGGATTGTCGTCCCGGCTGCAAGAGGCTGTTCCCGTGCTTCCGGCTCCAGTTATAGAACCTAGGAACGTGGTTGACGGTGGAGGTGCTGATTGCATGCACCAGGCACTCATGTAACCCTGACTGGTTGGGGCCCTGGAGTGGCTTGTCGAGTGTGCAAGTGAGCGAGCAAAACACACCTGGGCATGCTGCGAGGTCATGGGTGGGATTGTAGGATGAGATGCAGGACGTGGACGGGCCAACGTCTATCAATTCGTGCCCACCTCGCGGCCGTCCTCCCAGCGTCGACGGGTGCCGATGCAGTCTGCAGGTCTGCTTTCCCTGCAGCGAGTGCTGGACATGATCTGGAGCCGGCGAAGCTGCCGCTGCACATCGATGGATGACATAATTGCACCTCTGTTACGGCGGGACCGCAATGACCAGACACGCGGGCCACGTGATCACGATTTTCACGTGACAGCATCGGCAAGAAAACCACTCCCAGGTAGGCGTTTCATGCCACATGTGCAACTTTGCTCCTGATGGTCACCCGCCTTCGTGTCCCAGCGTAATTTCGAATGCTTCCAGATAGACATCTTCATGGTCGTCCGACAAACAAAACTTCCCCATCTCATTCCTCCGAGCGGCACGCATTATCGATCGATAACGACCGCAAGGTGACCGTCGGGGTTCGCGGCGTACCGGTACTTGAGACTCCTAAGCCGAGCATGTCATCACTAATTACCCGCCGAGACCGCAAGAAACGCTTGCCAACACCTCCACAGCTGCACAGTGCAATTCATTCCCGAGGTCAACCCACTTGACTGGTCGTCGTCCATCATGTCATCGTCCTGGCCTGGAACCTGACCCTCAGGCTTCGCCATGCTGCGCAGTGTCCTGCCACGCATAATACCCTCATCATCCAGCACATCGTCATCTTACATTCTGCCCTTTGCCAATTCGCGTAGATTCACTGCAATGGCACAGCGAGGTCTCAGTAGGCGCTTCCCTCCACCGTCCCATCACACGACATTGCACAGCACGCACTCCACACTTCTCCACTCCCGCTCACGCGTCTACAGCAAACCCCGCCATCTTGTACGGCCCCTCCGTATTCTATACAATATTCTCCTCAATGCAGCCGCTTACATCCCGCCAGTATTTGCGATCTGCAGGAGAAATTCCGCCCGGCTATCTATGAATTCCCCAAAGTAATCGCAACCACCCAAAAGGTCCTCAAAGCGAGTACGTGTGCCCTCACAACCCCCCCATACGCAGGATGCCTGAGCCGTCTGTTTCCACTCCACGCCGAGCGGTCACTCACGCTGTCCCGACTACGCCGTTACACGCCTCCCGAGCCTGGCTGCTGCTTACCCGCGTCCAGGCAAGATCTTGAACATTCCCGTCTTTGCCACGACTCAGAACAAGGCGCGCCTAGGCGAGACATGCTCAGAGCTGGCATTGGATACCGAGGGTGGTGTCCAGACATTGGTGCACGCGGACAAGACTTTGTTTTCCATGCTGTGGGTGTTTCCCCTGCTTCCGACGGCATCCCCGAGATACTGATATCGAATTCCCCAGGACGCCTGAGGTGCGCCAAAGCATAGCTTCGCTAAACACAAAGCTTTCTTGCGTCATCGTTGGTATCGAATCCCATATCTGTGTACGCTTCGGCCCAATGCTATATATCAAACGAGGAGCTAACGCCACTAAAAAGGTTACGCAGACAGCGCTTGACCTGTTGCACGAAGGCCATAAAGTGTACATCTTGGCTGATGGGGTGAGCAGTTGCAATAGGGAGGAGGTGCCAATCGCTCTGGCCAGACTCCGCCATGAAGGAGCCGTGGTTACTACAAGCGAGAGCTGGCTTTACGAAGCCGTGGGCGATGCCGGGATTGCAGAGTACGCACAAACAATCTTCTCTCGTGTCCACCTCGAAAGTGGTTTAATATACTAACCCGCGTTACCAGATTCCGTCAAATTGTCGGCCTTGTCAAAGAGACTAGCCAGTCAACCAAGGACTCTCTACAAACTCTTTGCAAGATATGACCACCGTAACACTTTACATGGTGGAGGGCACGACGTCCGCCAATAGTCATCTTTCTTAAAAAGATGTCCTAAGACCCCTGCTAATTACAACGATCTGAACGCTCTGCTTGGCGACATTCGTGTTCACACTTATCAATTAAGGAGGGTTGTTAGTGGCGGCCACTATCCCCAGATTTTCCGCTCCTTGCACGTCCAGCAATTTCTTGACACGCCACACGGAACAAAAGACACATGTACCAGATAGACTCCAAAAATAGAATGTGTCTACCGATTACCAGGTTTTTTAATCTACTATCCGTGACATATGTTGTCTCGGCTGACCTGAAGTTGCTTGTTTTTCTGCAGGAACGAGCCACGATCCGGGACAGGCCGAAAGGTTAAGATGCGATCCGTATTGGAATACGACATTCTGCAGGCCGCACAGGCTATTCTCTAAGCTACCACAGTTGCTTCTAAATGCATTAGCTTTCATACCAGAATAGCAAACACCTAGTTCAACTCCAATCGAACTACTATGTTTGAAAAAATATTGACGTCTACCAACCAATTCACTCACGACGATCTCTCCTTCCTCCATGCTCCCATACTTCTCTCTATTCTGCAACACTACCCCTCGCTATCTGCACCCTGCTCATGCGTCCTACAAGACAACGTTCTAGCCCTAGCCCTAGCCGCTTCCTTCCTAACATCCACCACTACCCCCCTCTCCCAAAACCCATTCCTCTCCATATCAACTGCATGCCCCAAACATACAACCCTTTTCATAACCTTTTTTGTCAACCTCCCCTCCTCCCCAATCCCACCTACAAAATCCAACGCATCAATCCCACTCCCCAACTTCACGATACACACCCCCAGACGTCCCTCAACGCAATCCACGAAAATGTTGAAAGCTAATCCATCCTCTACCCTTTCATCTTTACTAACTCGACTGAAACTTATAATCTCCAACCATACTATCCAGCCCGAATTTTATGTTCAGGATTTCTTCAGCTTGCGAAATATGTATATCCTAGGCTGAAGAGGACGTGGGTTAGTCAGCAGAATGCGTGAAGTGAAATGTTTGGGGATTTGTCGATGGACAATAGTATATGCAACCCATACGGCAGGGCCAAATCAGCGAAACTCCCCCGTCCAATCCTCTCCCATATGGTGAACTACCCTGCCCGACTCTGTGAATAATGTTCTACGTGTATAATGCGATGACATGTAATATTAACATTGTCATTCCTGTTTAAATCTGTTAATCTCCTATCCTTCGTCGATTGTTTTGAGAATATTTGCGGGGAGGAGGTGGAATCAACTCATGTAGGAGAAATTGGGGGTTTCTTTAGTTTAGTTTTTTGGGGGGGATTTGTGTGGTTATGAGATGTTGGGGTAGCGGAATGACGATGAGTGGTTGTTGGAATATAAGGACGGATTTTTCGTTCACTCGAAGGATCAGGTGTGCTCAGAGAAGGTGCGAAGGCGCGTTTCTCTTCAATCCATAACTCTTGTCTTATTTGCTTTCCCTCTGTCTACTTCATATAATTCTCAAATGCCATCTGATTGCCCCGATGGACATACATTCATTACCAGACCATCTGCGCCGTGCCGATAACAGTGTGATGTTCGAAATTTTGGCGGTCATGATGGCTGACGTCATGCTAGTGCCCCTCTTTCCGGAGGTTCATCAAATCAGTTGCTCCACCTACAACCCAACCGTGACTCTGCTAGTTACAGCGAAATGAGGCGAGCCTTGTTCTTTTTACGCTCCCAGTCCCATCGCGTTTTGAAAGCATAGTATAGATCGTTTCGTGAGATACTTTTGTATGGTTATTACATCACTAGTTGAAAGGCGTGCTCTGGTGCGATGCGTTATCTGGACGAGTACCTGGTGTGTACCAATAACATATCAGGATCATTTCCAAGTGTTCATTGAAGACATAGATCCATTTCAAATCTACCCCTGTAAGCATAATGAGTATGCTCATAATATGGAAGAAGACACATGTTCAAGGCAGTATTCGTTTCGTCCTACCCCATAAAGCTAACGTGTGAACTCAGGATCGAAGATCGAACAGTTCCCCATACCCCGGAGCCTCAAAAGATTATTAGAATAACAGAACTACTATGATTCGTAGCTAAATCTAGTTTCTTTAATCTCACTCGTCAATGCCGTGGCATCAAGCTCGCTTCCAGATCCAAGCCAACAAACCTCCAATCAACTAATATTACATCAACAAATCCGGTAGCACAATTTTGAATTCCTCGAACTGCCGCCCCAATTATGACGTCGAAACTAAACAAAATTGCATGAGTGCAATAAACAATCCCCATGCTTATTATGTTACTTACATAGTTTTGCAAGGATTTCCGCGGTTAAAGAGTAGCGAGCCATTCGGTACATCACAATCGGCATATCTGTGTACCTGCATTGGTATCGCTTGTTGCCACGGATGTCTGAGATCGACAAACAGATCGCGGGTCGATATGTTTCATCTGTATTTGACGAATCGCATAGACTTGCTCATATGCGCCAAGTGAATCCCATCAGCATGCCCCCTCTCTGTTAGAGTGAGAAAAAGAATACAGCAAACGTCCAAGATGAAGTCATTCGAGCCTGTATTTGATGGCATTTCCAATGGAATAGAGCATATAGAAGACACGTGCGAGCGAAGTTGAGATCCAACTTCCAAAGCTTACCTCAACATTCATCAGCAGATTCGATTCGCACTTCCTCAACTCTTCCAATCAGCACAATGTTACTTCTCCAATCCCTCCTCATTCTATCCTCCATAATGTTCCGCCACGCATATGCCCGTAAGTACCACATTCGACTCTTTCTCGTGCTCGCCTCTCAACTAATCACCTTCCTTTCAACAGAACATGGCCATAATCCATCCACCCCAGCGCCCCAAAGTGCGACAACCTCATCTACAGCGCCACCATTTACCCTCCCAACGACGATCCCAATTCTACCTTTCCCTCCCTCGACGTTCGCGAACGGAAGCGTTTCAACGCCGCGGTTGGAAACTACCTTTGCGAGCTTTTCTGCGCCGCCCTCGACGCTTGCTACTGTTACGGTGACTGGGTCTTGAAGCGTGGATGCTGGGGGATGTAGTTTGATACTGGGGTGGATAAGGAGTTGTTGAGTTGAAAGTTTTGCTTTTGGGGTGAAGTTCATTCGAACCTTTCGGCTTTTAAAGTGGTAAAGTTCATTCGGATGAGAGATAATCGTTGCATAAGTATTATATAAGTATTATATCAATCTTCACGAACTATCCTGTATGCTTTTCAACTACCTTTCAGTAGTGGACTCTGTCCTGGTGCTTGGAAGCAGATAATTGATAGCTCTAAGTGACGAGCATATATTGATCCTATATGCTACTATTCACGCATAAGATACACATCAATGAACCTTGGGCAAATATATAACATCATCATCCACTCTTGCCCTGACTCATCCTCCAAACCCTTCCTCTCCACTGCACAACCGCAGTCGGTACAACACTAACAGCAACCATCAGCGCCGAAGCAAGCCCCGCACTGTTCGCGACACCGATATTCTCAAACATAGGCGTAAACCAAAAAGGTCCAGTGAAGCCCAGAGTCTGTCTTACAAACGAAATGAAAACCCCTATACTGGCTGCATCATCGGGATAGCAGTCCACGGCGTAAGTAGTTAGAACGGTCGTCACGATCTGATTCCCAGCCGCAGCGATCCCAGCTCCAATCACGGGAGTAATGTTCCAGTGAAGCTGTGGAGCTTGTTCGATTCGCACGAGGAAGATGATAGTTCCTACAATCGCAAGTGCGAAGCCGAAGTATGATATCCACAGTCGAAATTCTGGGTCTGCATTTCCATGCACGTGTCTCTTGATGCGTCGTTTCATCCACAAGTCACTGGTATAACCACCTAGTTGTTCGCCAATGATCGATCCCACGATTATGCCCAAGAATTGTAGACCGAGTTGTTGTGCGTTGAAATGGAATTTCTCTCCGAACAGCTGTGGGATTTCGACGGTGATGAGGACGGATGAGAAGAGGAAGATCATGGCGTATGCTAGTGCGGGGACTATGGCTGAAGGGCGCATGGCCATCTTAAGGGGGTGTATAAACTCAAGGGCAGTAATGGGGGTCGGGTCGATGCGGTGGAATTTGAAATAGGCCTCTTTGACTGCGGGAGAGGAGTGTTGGACGCCGTGACGGAGGAACCGGGTTTCGGGGCCGAGGAAGAGGTAGAGAATGAATTGCCCACCATTGATCTTGAATATCATGAGCAGTTGAGTCTGTGGTGAAAGAAAGAGAGTATACTCACCGTTGCAAGGATATAGTATATCCACCTGTAGCCAACTCGAGTCGTGACAAACCCCATAAGAAAGGGCGCAAGCGGCACTCCTAACGTGATCATGACCGTCCAAATCCCCATAAAGCGAGCGCGATCCTTTTTGAAAAACGTCTCAACCACGACAGCGCTTCCGATAGCAGATGCGGGACAGATGAAAAAAGCCGAAAAGGCGCGACATGCTGCCATGGATGCATAGGATTGAGTCTTCGCACATCCTACATTGAAGGCAAGGCTTCCGATGAGAGATAGTAGAAAGATCGGACGGCGACCATATCGTGTCGAAAGGGGTCGCCAGAAAAGAGGTGCTCCGCCGATGATAGCGATTTGAAGGGAGGTGAGGTACGATGTTTGCTGTAGGGATATTCCAAGATCTTCAGCAATGTTTTCGTATGCGGGGATGATTGCGGCTGCTGTGAAAGTTGACATACACGCATGGAATGCGACAAGTACAAGATTGGCAATTTTCTGTCGGAAGTTAGTGAACCCATAATCGGCGCCATATCAAATATGCAATTAGGGAATGTTCAACTTACTTTCCAACTTGGCCAGTTGTACGGGTCCGCATGGCTGGAGGTCGGAATGGGTTCTAATTCCAAGGTTCCATGTCGTTGTAGTAAATACTGACGATGCTCTTCTGATAGAGATCTAATGCTTTCCTTTTCGAGATATGTCGCGTGGGTAGCGGAGTGCTCTAGATCCTCGTTGTAGATGGGTTCAGTATGAGTCGCATCTTTGGTTTCTGACGACATATCGTAAAGATAAGGAGATTCTTAGAGCCTTTTTCGTTCGAGATTTGGAAACGACTTTTTATATTGTTCTTTGAAATCATGTAATTGAGGCGACGAGAAAGGAAACGGCCGAGTCTGTGAAATCCGGGGCTGCCCATGGGGAAACCGATACAGTGGATAGTTTTTGTACATCGAAAGAGAGGTCGCATTGATAAGTGCGGAGTCCCCAGATGGTTGTGCCGTTAACCCCACAATGAAAAAAATCATGTACAAAGATATTATTCATCGTAAGTATCCACAGTGTGTCCCATCCGATCTTAGGATGTACAATTATTAACCATAAGAGGTAAGCTGCACCCTCCGCGGACTTGTGGTATGGAACGTCAGTCATAAGGCAATTCGATTCGGCATTATTTCTGGCCACCGGCGAAGAGTCCCGGGAAGTCCAAGGGGGATGTTTCCTCGCCAATCCAATGGCATCCAAAGGAATGGGAAGCCTAGCCCCAGTTTTGTTGAATAGTAGCTGTCAAGCTTATTTTCCAATCACGCTATTCCCCTATGACGCGCGTTCAAGCTTTGAAGTAAAAGCTTCTTCCGATACCTCGGCTCGGCATTAGATGCGATTACATGGAAATAGAAAATGGCATTGTACTTCGACCGGGTGTGACGGTCTTCGCATAAAATCCATCCAGATATAGGGAGTTGATGGGCTATCGTGCGTGTTCCGAGGTCTATGTGCCACCGCCCCGGATGATCAACAATCTTGCAACCTCCGACCGCCCTTGAAAAATGAAAGATTTGTGATAGAGATATTTTGCTATTCTTCCGGTACCTAGATAAGAGCAGATACATGTGTCGTATCTCGTGAGAATTTCATCAGGAACCTCAGTCTATCCAATGAGTAACGACATCTGGAAAGAGTCAGGCGAACGTGGCAGACATGGGTCGCGTGAAAGTATTCAAGAAGATGCGGAAATTGCGAATCAATTTTTATCTTGTCAGATGTATCAGCATCATTCATGCGGTCGTGAAGTGCTAGCATTGTTGAGGTAGCATTAATTCGCAGACATGACAACTTTCGGAATTTGAGTTTCGACGATAGGTCAGAAATCTTGAACAGGCTCCAGGTATGAGCTGCTTCGTTCAATTCGCCCTGAACAAATACTGTGCGAGACCATATGTTGAAGTATTCCATCAATAGGCTATATGGGAAAGTCACTTACCGATGTACAGCTTCTTCCTCCATACAATTTTAGGTGCCGGCCGTGTACCGCGGTTGTCGGGGGCTGCAGACACGAGTTCCGTGCAGCATGACTCGAGCAATCCATGATCGCTCTGTCCAGGATCAATACACATGCCTTTCATGTTTCCGATACGGCAATACGACGTATTGTAGAGCAATGTACTGAAGCTTTGTTTTTCTGCCTCTGAATGTCCCATTTGTGCAGCAAAGGATTATCGCAGTACTAATATGCGCTTTGCAAAGCTAACCTCGTCTCTAAATAATTATAACATGCAATGCAAAAGAACATATTACTTCGAAACCTTTCGTAAACCGGAATGATGGAGATAATGTTGAGATTCCCCCCCGAAAGGTTCCTATCCAGGTGGTCGGTGCATGCCTGACCAAGAGGAGAGAGAATGAATTAGGCGAGATATTGTTAGTGTCAAAATAAGTGGTCTGATTATCGGGAAAGCTCAAATAAAAATAGCTTAGAAGAGGTATCTCATGTAGCATGGGAAAGGGTTAATTGAGGAGTACACAGGCCTCCTGGATATGTCGGATCGAACTAGTTCCAGGAGTAGTTAGTATACCAAGCAATCACTAGCTTCTCTTTCCAATGTCCCAACTCACCTCGCCCTTTCTGATATATTATCGTCCATCAACATCCTTCATTAATCTCCCTTCAACAAACGAACATTGATTCCGATCTCGATTCCCCTTTCGCTTTCCTCAAATAGAAACGGAGTCCAAATGCCGGGGCTACTGCGGTGTAACGCTCGTTTACGAAAATTGGCTGAATGCAATTCCTCCCCGTCCGAGCGCTTCGTATCGAATTCTGGGTCAGCTGCATGCAGTACCAACACAATGGTCAAATTCTCAAATTACCATGAGAAGAAGGAAACAGCAATTCTCATAGAGAAAAAGACGCTGTGATTATCAGTATTGTACGGACCATCCTCGAGCCTAATATTTCCTCAAGAAGGATAGGTCAACAGCCACGCATCACTTCTAGCGTACGGATCTGCAACCACCGATTCAGCTTCAGCACCTTAGATTTCGTGGCGCTCAGCCATCGAGGTCATCCAGCGTGACAGCTTGGCGTTCATCATCGTGCTTGCAAGAGGCGTCTATAGGTTATCGAATTTGTTGTCAAAGTTGGATGCATTTACCCATGTACTAGGCTCCCTGCCTTCATGTGTACCTGTACACGAGGACTGGTCTCCGTTTCGGACTGATCGACACAAGATGTACCTTTCCTGGATGTGAGAATCCCTGGCTTCCGCGTGGTTGCATTGACCACCATGTTGGAGCCAGGTTTTTTCGGTCTTATGCGATTTCATAGTATGTAAAAGGATGTGGACACGAACGTTGAAGGACCGATCTTTTCCATTGATATAAAGCCATGCGGTTCTTTGAGTTTGGGGGTAGGCAGAGAAGATGGCGCCTTTCTTCGCATCAGTTCTGTTGGCTTTGGCACAAGGATTGCTCATCCATGCAGCTATCCCAGACAAGAATTCTATTCTAAGTCAGCTCCAGAAAAATGGGGCTTGTGTAAGTGATAATGAGCATCTAAAATCCTACATGGTATAGCTGCTGACTTGACATAGTGCACTGCACTGGATTATTTCCTGCCAGGCAAAGTCCATTTCAATGCTTTGGTCGATTTAGAATATGTGTCTTCGCAATCCTCATACTGGTCAGCCCAGGCTAAGAGTGTAAGCCCGACATGTATTGTTATCCCAACAAGTAGCCAAGATGTCTCCCTAGCTGTGGGCATATTGAATATCGCCCACCAAGCTTCGATTAGAGGATGTAAATTTGCAGTCAGAAGCGCCGGGTGAGTACACTTCATACCATGAATCAACTTCTTCTAATAGTTTCACAGTCATACACCGCAAAGTAGCTCAGTCAACATCGCAGGTGGGGTCACAATTGATCTCCAAGGCATGAAACAAGTGACAGTCTCAAGCGATGGAAAACTCGTAAGCATTGGCCCCGGAAATCGATGGATCGATATCTATCCGAAATTGGATGAGCTCAATCTTGCCATGATTGGTGGTCGAGCATCAGGAGTAGGCTCGGCTGGTCTTATCCTCGGAGGTTAGTTCGGACTTCCCGGCCCTGATTTACTTACTAACAACTCTCGAGGTGGAGTATCTTACTTCTCTGGCCGTTATGGATTTGCATGCGACAATGTCCAAACCTACGAGATCGTTCTCGCCAATGGCACGATCACGACGGCGAGCAGCACCGTGAACCCCACTCTCTTTCGCGCTTTGAAAGGAGGTAAGTGATTCTAGATTTGGAACTCAATTGCACAAATTCTAACTTGACGCGATCATTTAGGTAGTAGCAATTTTGGTATAGTTACTAGGTTCGACACCAAGCTTTACCCACAACAGCCCTTCTGGGGTGGTACCATTGCCCATCCCATTACCAACAAGGAGGCCCTTTTCGAATTCTTCAGCAACTTCACACTCAGCCGTAACACAGACCCCTATGCAGCGTTGATCATGGATTTTGCTTGGCTGGCAGGTATACCGAGTATCGTACACAATATTGCATACACGGACAGTGCTGCTATATGGCCACCACCGGCATTTGAAGCATTGGATAAAATGCCTAAAATTGCAACCACGATTCGAAAAGACAAGTTGACTAGCTTCACGAATGAACTAGCGACACAAATCGCCTTAACGAACGGGGGAAACAACCTTTTTGTCACGTTGACTTTTGTCAACAAACAGGATGTGACCGAGGATTTCATGGCCGAAGTATTTGAACTTGCAGATGCAACTGCAAAGCAATTACTTACAGTCGTCGGCATGATATACACCATGTCTTTCCAGCCTCTTCCGTACAAACTCTATTCAAAATCTGCATCAACAGGGGGGAATGTCCTGGGTTTGGATCGGTTCCAGGACGATCTTATCAATCTTCTGTTCACCCTCTCTTGGCAGCTTCCGACGGACAACGCCCGGGTTACTGCAGCATTGAAAGCACTGGAAGTATCTATCGCCACTTTGGCCAAACAGAGGGGCATATTCAATGAGTTCATATACTTGAATTATGGCGCGGAATGGCAGGATCCACTCAGAGCTTATGGAAGCGCAAACCTTGAATACATGCGCACTCAAAGTAGGAGGTACGATCCTACTGGAGTGTTCCAAAAAGCAATGCCCGGTGGATTCAAGTTGGGAATCTGAGGTATTAGATAGCACGGTGGATTACTGGATATTTGTCCTACTTATCGGTGAGCTGCGCCGTACTGGAAAACACTCGTCTTGTTTCCTATTCTTCCACATCTTTCTATTGACAATACTTTTCTCAATTATACCCAATATCAACGCTTTCACCCTCACCTAACATACTCTGCAACCACATACTGTCGTCTAAATGCAGGAACTGGCCAAGAAAGTCGAAGTCGATCTCGTCCCAGCCTCTGCCCATGGTTTCAGCCCGGGCGCCATCATGTCTGTCTCTCGAGGCTTTCACATTGGTATCATACCAAATTCGTATTTTCCGGCCCCTGTGTTCTAGGGCACGGAAATACTCTGGGATTTCTCGTCGTGGACGGGTCCCTAGGATGTGCTCCAACTTTCTTGTGGCCGTGTTCATTGTATCTGTCATGTTCAACTCATCTTCAACTGAGCCAGAATCCCATCCGTCGCAACGAACCAAACCCAGTTGTACTGCAACAAAGACTGAGTGATTAGATTCTCCAAAAAGATGGTAGGGCATGTCCAGGAATGACACTGGATCGAGAGTAAGTGTCAATAATGATTTGTGTAATGACTTGACAGTTTGAAGGCATTTGTGGAGTATCAATAGCCTGTCCCTTGGGGAAAAAGTAACGTGCTCATCGATAATGATTTCGTACAGACACAATCTCGCATATTCGTGTTGAATGCTAAGAAGGACTTCATCTAGTCAGTTAATCAATACTACGCAACCTTGGGTTTTAAGATGCTTACCCGTTCTAGAATTATGGGGGACGCTGCACCAAAAGAAGTCCAGCACCTTACTCCACCTATCAATGAATCCCAGGGGATCAGCCTCAAATGGTTGAGAGTCTAGCGAATATGCAGCTCCGAATCCAAATGTTTCAACACTAGGACCCTGAGACAATAAGCTCCGGTAGACCTCGATGTGATCTAGAATCCGTTGTAGCCTAACGAGGCGTGCAAGATCACGATCAGATGCCAATTCGCTAGCTTCCAACTCTTCACAACACCGATTGTCGTATTGAGAACAGCGAGAAGCATCAAGATTCATACCGCACTGAGACATTCTAATAGTGTTAGGAACTATATGATACTGGCTTGGACTGCTCACACTGAAGTCAAATATAAACATCCTAAGAATGCGCGCTTCTCATCGACGCAATGATCAGGAATACTCTTCACATCAAGATTGAGCCGTGTTGCCAAATCAGTAGCGTTTCTCCACCGAGGTGGAAGGCATGGACCAAAGGATAATTTCAGGTTGTCAACCATAGCCACCAGAATATGCAAGAATACAGATTTCTGGTCAGCCAACTCGCTTTGGAAGTGATACCAATGTACGAGAAGTAAGAGCCCTTGAACCAGGTCAAGCGACTTTTCTCCGTTTTCGATGACGTGAAACGCAAGATACTTTCGACATTCGATTGCAAGACCACATTGCCGATCTCGATCTTTTGTAGAGCCTAACATGACAACGACCAGAGCTAGGAAAGGCTTGCCAAGCTTGAGTTTGTCGATTTCAAGAACGTTTGGAAGTACAACAAACGGGCAATAGCAGAAAAGCGTCGTTCGATAGTAGGTCATTGCGTTCGATAATTCGACGTCTGAGAATAACGAAGAAGTAGAGCATGGCGTCGATGTGCCAACCAGAATCCGATTGTAGTCCTTTTCACCAGGCTTTCTACGCTTGCGGGATGTGACATCTCGTACAGCGCATTCAATACCTTGTAGGCTACACCTATATTACGTTTAAAACAAGACCATGAATTCGTGTACGCATGGCACTCACCGCTTGCATTTTGTATAATCGAGCCCAGCTTCGCACTTGGCTTTTGCGGATGCACACGCCAGGCAAGCTTTCATGCGCGGAACTCTGAAGGCGGGAAACATTTTTGTTGTTGAATTTATTCAAAAGGAAGTATGTGACCTCTTCGACCATGGGCTGAAGGTTATGAGGTAACGAAACGGAGAATTTGAGATGCCCGGAATTATAAGCACATCATTGGTGTAAAGTACCATGATTAAGCGGAAGAGTGGGGACCTTGCCTCTTAAGCTCTAGTCGACTCGCCAATCCTTCGCCGATCACCAGCAATTTCCAGGCCAATCACGACTCATTTCATGCGACACCCATAAAAGATTTATTACGTTCCGGATACCAAGAATTCCATGTTTTAAAAAGGAACATCCTATTTAGTTGCGAATTATCGTGCTGCCAGGATGGTTTCTCGACTCAATCATCTTCCCTTCCCCGAACGACTCTCTTTTCAGACTCCAACTTGAGCAACATATATATTAGGATTCACTTCTTTAGGTTATTCAGTTCAGTTTTCAAACACGGGCCATGTTTCGTTCAAAGCAGTCCAGTTCAAGCCCCCACGTAAAAGAGCTTGAACCACAATATCTTACGGGCTTTCCTTTGGCAGTTTTGTTTGTATTGATATGTATTTCTGCTATTCAAAACACTCTCGAGATGACGATCCTCGCAACAGTCAGTCATCTTCCCATAGCAGATTTGTCAGTGTGAGAACTGTACTGATATATAATAGGCTATTCCATCCATAACAACATACTTTGGCACTGTTCAAGATGTTGACTGGTATGGAAATGCTTACCTCTTTACCATGTGAGTAGACTATGGTTATAATTATTCCTCGATGGCTTGTACTCACTGATGTTTGACAGTTGTGTCCTTCAGCCGCTCACTGGCCACATATATAGGCTATTTGAAATCAAGGTAAGACCGGGCAAATCCCATTCCTTATCTTGTCGTACATTACTAACTTTAAGCAATAGCGCACTCTCCTAGTTTTCCTCTTTCTTTTCGCTTTAGGAACATTCGTTAGTGCAATAGGGAAGAGTAGCACGGTCTTCATCATCGGACGGGCGATTGCTGGCATCGGGTGCGCAGGGCTCTTCACTGGGAATATGGTCATCATAACTGCTGCTGCCGCTCCTGCCATTCGGCCCCAGCTCCTCTCCGTATCCGTAGCTATGGTAGGAATCGGAGGAGTAGTCGGTCCAGTGTTGGGCGGTGTTATAACAGAACGTCTGGGTTGGCGTTGGTGTAAGACATCAATCACTCTAGTACTCTAGTTGCTTACTATTTCAGGCTTGTGGATTTTCCTTCCTTCATCCGGTCTTCTCGCAATATCTTTCATGCTCATGCATATACCAGATGCGGTACAGAAGGGACCAGCAAGGCAGACCTTTCTACGGTTGCATCATGAGATTGATCTCGTGGGGTTCTCTCTCTTCGCGCCTGCTTGTGTAATGTTTCTATTGGCTATAAGCTGGGGTGGCAGCAAATTCCCTTGGGGCTCCGCAGTTATCATCGCCTTACTTGTCGCAGCATTTGTATCGACTTTGCTGTCCATCTCCTGGATTTGTTATCGCAAAGAGCGCGCATTGCTACCACCGCATATCATGATGAAGCCAGTGGTCCTATACGGCTCCATTGCCACACTCCTTCAGGGTGGTGTTTTTCTGATGATGCAATTCTACCTTCCGCTCTGGTTCCAATCTGTCAAGGAAGCGAGCCCTGAGCAGGGAGGAATTATGATGCTACCAACTTGCATCGCCCAGATTGTTGCAAGCATTTGTTGCGCTATTCTACGTAGGTGCATACCCTTTCGCACTTTCTTTTCGCTCGGATTAACAGAGATTAGTTAAGCCAGTCCCATATGCTCCAGTATGGGGTGTTTTCGGAAACCTTTGCGCAGCTGTTGGCGCAGGTCTGATGACGACTTTTCAACCTACAACTTCTGCAGGCAAGTGGATCGGATATCAGATCATAGTTGGAATAGGACGGGGATTCTCAATGCAAATAGTAAGTTTGTACTTTTCGCTATATATGCCTATGTTGACCAGTCACGAAAGCCTTTGGTCGCAGCACAGTCCACTCTTCTACCATCTGAAAGTTCAATCGCCATCGCAATGTTACTCTTCTCTCAGTTCTTCGGTGGCTCGATCGTTAACTGCATAGCCAAAACAATCTTCATTAACGATCTTCGACCTGCGCTGCATCAATATGTACCAAGTGTTGATCCACAGAAGGTCATAGACGCAGGTGCCACTGAGATCATCAAGCTGGTCGAGCCGAAGGATGTGCAGGGAATCATTGTTGCATACAATCGAGCCCTTACTGTAACCTTTGTAAGCGCTTTCATCATTCCAAGATTATCCCGCACGGGCTCATGACTTTAAATAGTGGCTTCCAACTGCAGCTGCATGCCTCGCTCTCCTCTTCACCTTTGGTTTAGGTTGGCACAAGGTCTCAGTCGCTCCACCGATGAAACAAAATCGAGACAGAGATCTACGAGGAATGGAACTTGAGAAGAACGGCACTTCATGCGCATCCAGCCAAGTTGCCTAAATATCCCGTGACTAGCTAGAGTAGGCGAACTGGAACCCGAAAGTGGCCACAATTTAAGATGCGCTGATATAAAAGGGGCTCGTCAAGAGATGATCTGGCAAGTATTCGGGCGGTCTCACTTTCTTTAAAATCATTTCCCTCACTCAATCTTAGAAGATGTCCAATTTCTTTTGTTTTCATCACTTGGACATCGTAATTACATTTTTCATTCTGCTCACTCATTAAGAACTCACATTGTATCTTTCCTTATTTTCAGGTAAACAGATATATCCTGTCATTCATTTTAGGATATATGCAGTTTCACACCTAATCATTTTAACTCTAAGTAGGTTCCTACTTTTGCAGAGTACACCACATACTATGGTATTCGTTCAAGGTGATCTACAATGCCTCAGTAAATTCTAATCAGTGAACAGTCCCTGTAAAATAAAGATATCATCGTATACCAAAACCCTATTCTGTATGTACAATTCATGATGAAACAGCCCCGTTCATGCACTCCATCTCTTTTCTTCCCTCTTCTCTACCGCCGGTGTATTCTGCTTCACCCAATCTCCGAAATTTGCGCTCTTTGCGATAGTTAAATCATGGCCCCAGATTCCGAATTGTTCATGGATGTTGAAAGTGCTTGCGTTGTTCGTTGGCTCATCTGGTGGCACACTTGAGCAGGCATATGCAAACACGGCACTCTCATCTTTCTCAAGATTGAAATCGCCATCGGCGCTGCTCCAGCGTGTGCAGCCCTGGCATCGGGTTGTGATTTGCCAGTGTGTCTCATTTGCGCCAGTGCCTTTGAGGTAGGTGTATTCAGCATTTTCATAGGCGTAGGGAATGCCGAAGTATCCACTGATTCATATGGTTAGATACTGATCACCAAGGATTGTGCGCAGCTTACTATGCAATCCGAGAGCTTATAATTGCCTTCTGTCCCTCAGTTGCTCCTGTGGTCCATCCGACTGAGAGTGGATTTTGCGTCATATGGCCTCCCCACGCGAATCCACACCAAGCGAAGCTGATGGGCGCGACGATCTGGAGAATAGCATCGGAATTCGCCGAATCGACCGGAAGAGCCACGCGGGTGGAAAGTCCGTTCGAATGAGTAATCGAGGAAAAAGTGATACCGGTATCAGGGTCGGTGTACTTCACTGAACCTTCTTGAGCAGCGGCTAATGAATGTCAGCGTGAACCTATCACGGCGATTTCGTTCGTAGGTAGGGAAGGCACTGTTGAGAATGAACATAAGATTTAAACATACCAAGACTGCACAGCGCAGCGCCGCCGATTGCTTTGCTGAATCGCATTTTATAAACTGTTCAACTTAGATATTTACAAGAAGAAAGTTGTGTTAGTGGAAATGCGTATGATAAATTATCGAGGCAGGGCATCTATTTGAACCACCGACCATCACTAACGTCGCACCAATTACAACCACGCCATAACTCATTACCACACGGTAGAATTGAGCACAGATAGATTGGTGGCCAAGCTGCTGTATACTAGATGTGATGCCTTGAAGAGCAAGTTCTACCCCCGGCTAATTTGCGCCACTTCCGATGTAGATGAATGCTAAGTGTTGCTCCCCCACAAAAGATAGCTCTACCGCGGAGCGACGAATCATGGGCACATTTGGTGCGCAAATGTTGTTTGGTGATGATATACATCCTATTTAAAGTCGCTGCATGCCGCGCTTGGTCAACCGGGTTTTGTTCTTGGAGCCTCCTCATTTTAGTGGAGGCGTTGCGCAGATGACTTCATCGAAAATGCGAGCATATGAAGCTCCCCTGTTTGGAATATGTAGACTGAATTCTGGGTCCGGAATAGTAGTCTCTGTTGGAGGTAGTTGTTGATATATGCCAAGAGTGGCTAAGGTCAGTTTGACTTTTAGCATGGAGACAACGCTGGAGTGCTGTGTTACTTCTGGGTTGGTATTGAACAAGTATATCATCTTATAATTTGACTTTGAATTCACTGTAGTGCTTACATAGTATTTCAGATGTTAGGATACTATACATATTTCATCATCTTTCGAATGTACGAGCTTTAGTAATTGCCATAAAATCCCAAAGGAATTTCATGTGCTAAATATCTGAAACGATGCATCAAGGACCTATAATTTTTATAGACTATGTCGCAATATTAACTAGCAATTATATAACTTCACGAAGCTTTTGCGTGACCGGTAGCGTATACCTTTTGCTTTGTTGTTCCAGTACGATTCCAAATCAGCCCCACTTTCTTAAACGAATGTCGGCAACATGCTTACCACACATGTCGGTCGACAGTGATGTTGCTCCGAAACCGCCCAATCACACTACTCATCTTACAAATAAACGAAAGTACATTTTATCCCTAACTTAGTCGGGATAAAGAGCTAGCACGAAGGATTAGATTTGCAACACACTGCCCGTACCTCTAAACTAAAATGATCGACAGTCCGAGCTGTGTCGAAAGCCATGGCTTCATAGATGACATATCATGCTTAAAGCGACATCATTTTGATCTTTACCGTTTATTCGAGCCTCCAATCTGGGCCAGATCTAACCGCCACATGCTCGTATACGATGATAAGAAATGAACATATCCAATATCTTCAGATCAGCTTTCTATACAACTTACCATTTTTTATTCAGGAATGCAATGATTATCCAATTAGAGCGGAGCTACATAATCTTCAGTGGTCATCTTTCCCCATTCTGAGATCCGTCGACACAAAGTAAGGTGGAAGCGGAGATATCTCTCACTCCGCTGTCCTAGTGCTCAACAGCCTCACACCATCTTCCTTTTGACTTTTACCAAATCAAAGCAGAATCCCAACTATTATTTAGACTGCCCCTATGTTCATTCACACCATTGATCTAGATACCCAGCTCTTCATCGGCAAACCAACCCATCATGCATTTATCAGCCCATTTCCTCTTGTTCCCCACCTTCGCCTTCGCTACCATAACTTTCACCAACTGGCAGCCTCCCGTCCCAGGAGACCTCCGATCCCCCTGCCCCGCCCTAAACGCCCTCGCAAACCACAACATCATCCCCCACAACGGCCGCAATCTCACTGTCCCCATGCTCGAAACCGCCTTCCTTACCTCCATGAACATCTCCCCATCCTTCACCAACTTCGTCGGCACCGCAGCTCTGATTCTCGCGCCCGACAAGGGTGCCAGCGGCCAGTTCAGTCTCAAGGATATCGCGAAACGTGGAGTACCAGAGACGATGGAACATGATGCCAGTTTGTCACGGAAAGATTTTGCGGTCGATGGCGACGCCACGTCTTTTTCGCCAAGAATATTCAGAGAATTTCTGGCGTTCCTTGGGGCTAAGAAAGAGATTGGGATTCAGGATGCCGCGCGCGCGAGATGGTAGGAATATTTTCTTTTTTTCCCCTTGTCTTTGAAAGGATCTATGCGAATGGCTGATACATATTAGGGGTCGCGTGACTACTGAACGACGCCGCAACTCCAAGTTCGAGGTAAAACCTGATTTCTTTCTGATCTTGTCTGCCTGCAGACCTATCCGCTAATACCTACTTCTCGATAGTACAATGCTGGCGACCGGCTCAACTCCTACATCCAATCCGCCATCTACATGCAATCGCTCGTCGACAACAAGACCAAAAAGGTGCCTGTCGAATGGATCAAAATATGGTTCGAGCAGGAGAGACTACCGTACAGAGAGGGTTGGCGGCCGACGACTACGCCGGTAACGCCGATCACACTTGCAGCTGATATTTTGTTGCTTGCTTTGGCAACACCGGAGAAGATTGGGGCGGATGGGGAGACGAATTGGAAGAAAGATCGGGGGCCACATGGCGTTTTGTGAATACTGGTTGTAATCGCAAGGGCCAGAGCCGGATTTGGAGGTTACTGGATGGTTCCAAGGTTGGGAGACGATAAAAGGGCTTTGGGAATGATCAGAGAGCAAATTCACACGGGTTTTCCTTTCCAAATTGTTAGTTCGCTTGAAGGCTTAAAACAGCCTCTTACTAGCTCTTTCGACTTGAACCGTTCAGTGTTAGAATGTTATAGCAGGACTTCGTAGAAGAAATACAGCCATATCACCTACCAAGCCAATGAGCCGGGACCTCGGCAACACGGTGCTGCCAAGATTATTACCGAGCAAGCGATTCACATATAAAGGAACTCTTGCGAGCAGTCAGCTTTGCGGGGCGTAGCTCGGCCGAAGTCCGATACCTAGGCGACATTGTTGATAAACAAGCTCAAATACTTCGTAGAGAATGCCATTCTTACTCCGAAGCCGACCAATTTCCCCATAAATCTACCCCGCAATCCGACAAGATGGCGGCAACACATCCGATAACACCAATGTCGGTCCCGAAGCCGCTCTCCGACTTCGTGAAGATCGGACACAACACGTTTATCTATACCCCTGAAGCGTATGCGCCCCCAAAAACTCCTCTTATCCTCCTTTTGTCCTGGAATGCTGCGGCTCCAAAACATATCGCGAAATACACCGTCGCGTATCAACGTCTGTTCCCGACTGCACGAATAGTACTAGTACAATGTCACACCCCAGATATGTTCCGCTTCGCAGAAACGTACAGGAAATTGTTGGAACCTGCGCTGAATGCCGTGAAAGAGCACATAAAAACTGGTGGCGAGGTTCTTCTGCACAGTTTCAGCAACGGAGGGGGGAATCAAGCTGTCGAAATCATGAAAGCCTGGAAGCATCGCGAGGGCACTATCCTACCCATCCGAGCGCAGATTTTGGACTCGGCACCTACGAAAGGAGAGTGGCGTAGGAGCCACGCCGCGATTGTGGCTTCGTTGCCGCCGGGATTGTTCTGGAGGTTGTTCGGAGGACTGGCTGTGCATTTATTCATCATCGGGGTCTTCATATTCAATACTGTTCTAAGGCGGGAGAATAAGATGGTCGTAATGTGCCGCCAGCTCAATGATCCCGCGTTCTTTGATATTCGTGCGCCTCGAGTGTATTTATACAGCAAAGCCGATAAGATGGTTGGGTTTGAGGAAGTAGAAGAGCATATTGCTGAGGGTGTCGCAAAAGGGTGGGATATTGTCAAGGTGCAGTTCAAAAACAGCGCGCATACGGGTCATGTTCGTGAGGATGAATCGAAGTATTGGGGTGCGGTTCTGGAGGCTTGGAAGCGTGGGCCGAAGGCATAGGAGCTGCATGTTGTTTAAAGACGGGCTGCTACTAGACTCATATAGATATTCCATACAAGTCCACAGCAGCTAAGGAAGATCATGCGTTTCTCAACGGGACAATATGTAGTGCTGAAGAAGTTAGCAATGGGCCAGACTTTGTACGAGTCAAAAATAATCGGCCACATTTCCTATGAGGCGCAAGTTAGTCATGATAGGTCAATGTGAAGGCGAAAACATTGACACACATTTCTCAGGTCCGTTCCAATTCGCGACCAACTCTTCCTCTTCATGAACCCCATGATAACCAGAAACATGGTGGTGTTCAACAATGCGCCCATTGTGATGCAGTCAGTAAACCACTTTTTGAATATGTTCCACCAATTCCTAACCCTAACCTCTTCCTCCAAAGTCTTTGGTCCACCATCTTCTCTTAGAAATACTTCTTTCTCCTCGTTATCCAACGATGTCGTATCCCGCCTGACCTTGACCATCTTCCATCCTGGGAACCATCGCTCCAGAGAGTTCTGCCAATGGTAATTGACAGGGGCAGTCATCATGACCATGAAGGCAAATTGGAAGAATAAGACGCTATCGAAGACGAAGGGGACGCTGTTACTCCAGGCCTTGAGGCGCTGTGCGATGACGTTCGAACAGCAGTCGATGCTGAGGGCCATCAAGCAAGTCGTTACGATTGGTGGGAGCTGCCTCATCTTGTCCCGGCTCTGGCGTGTCAATGCGGTGGCGCGCGAGTGTATGGAGCGATCGTGAGATGAGGATCGTGGAGATCGTGGGAGAGAGAGGAGTGGAAAACGACTTTTCCTGGTTGTCGGGACAGGTGGATGTGAGGGACGGTGGCTTGGTGATCAAACGCCCAGAAGACAGGAACTGTGATGATATGCAGTTGGAGAGCGCGTCAAAGCTTATGCTCCAAAGGATTTCAAATGCGGAACTAGAAGGACCGATCGGCAAAGTGAGGTGAGAACGGATGCGGAACTGTTCACGCAGGAAATTGGTAGATGCATCGTGGTTTACAATTGCTGGATTAACGATAACGCGTCAGATTACAGTTGGGGGCCAAGAGCGGGAAGTTGATGTCTTGTTGTTCATCTCGGGCCGATTAAGCGGATGTTACTAAGCCGAGGTACCGTTCTGGTTCCTGGTTCTAGTTTTATTCATCCACCAGTCGGAGACTCAAATCTTCTTTGCACCAATAAAAGCAGATGCAATCATCAAACTTCATCGTGTATAGATTCTGTGCCAAATACGTGCTGAGCACCAGGCCTCGCCAGTCTCTATAGCACCGTCCGACAATAATGGTAAGGACAGAACCTTGAAGTCACCTTCTAGAGCGACGTTATACCTTCGCCCGGAGGAGAAGAAAATTGTATACAGTGTTGCTGCTACATTGGGTATACGTGATAAAAAGAAGTCTAAGCACATCATTACATTGTCCAGCCATGTCTCCTTTCCACGGTCATAATAAAATTTTCCTTGTGTACTACTTGAACCTAAACCCTATCTGATGGTTTGTCAATAATGTACACTTCACTGGAGCTGCTTCTCCTCAGCCCCTTTCCGCGACTCTCGCTATCGACACTCTCGATGTCATCCATGCGTTCAAATCGCACTTCCGTTGTTGTTGTCTTGAGCACATCATTGCTCTTTAAGTCATGTAACTTGATGTCGCCTTGGGCGCTGATTCGTCTGTCATCCATCTTGGAATAAGCTCCGGTCGAGTTGCCAAGGTTCGTTGACGGTTTGACGCCAGAACGAAGACCTGATCGGTGTGCTGGGCCTCCAGTGTAGGAACGTGCAGAGTGGTCGCTAAGATTTCCTTTGACGAGATTCATCAGCTGGTTGAGAATCGTGAATTCGAGCTTCAGCTTGACAGAGTATACACCGGTTTTGAAGGTGGTTTGGATATCGTATACTGTGACAGAGGTCAATATGAGACATCAATCATGTAAAGCAGTGGAGTGACTCACGACCGGAAAATTCCAATGCGATCAAGACGATGTCCAGTGCAATGATGAACAAGTTGATGAGGACAGTATGTGCCAGGACTTTACGGCCTCGATCACCTCTGGCGTTTTCTTTCCGGTTGAATAATGGGCCTTCCGAACGAAGCATTACTGTTGTCTTCCAGATATAAATTCCGCTTAGAATTAATTCTTGGATGAAAAAGAGTGTGATCTGCACTCGCTCGACCACGGAATAGGGCCCTTTCCAAGGTTTAGGGTCCTTGGACAGGTTCGTGAGGAAGGTGAGGACGCCAGTTGTTACATGCAGAACGACAGCGTTGACGATGATCATAACGAGAATCCATCGCTTCCAAGGTGCTTGCACGACCAGATGTAGACGTGAGTAGAGAACAATGGACTGGCCGGTGACCATCATAACCCAACCGGAGTAACTGATCACCGTTGTCAGGGTATGGGCGTTGATGATTTTGTAAAACTTGAAAAAGTTGCCGAGGCCATGGAGGAAGATCCCCAGCGTGGACACAAGTAATGAGTAATAGTAGAATCCAGAGTGACGCTTGAAGAATGTATGAATAAGAACAGTAAGTTCGACGACATTGTACCAGGCGATGGTGAGAAAAGACACAATAACAAGGGAGTTGGTCGCAGAGAGATCAACATGACTACCCATCCCTTGGTCTTCGGGCGCGGGTGCCATGATGTAAAATGGCTATGCCACCCAACGACCAGTTCAGAGTTTGATAGATTCTGTCAACAAGGAAGTTTTAAGATCAAGAAGGACCGACTATCCGAGATCAGCAAGATGGGGAAGCTCTAGAATATGTAGTGTATGCGATCAAACCTCGGGTGTGGGTGCGGGAAGGATACAGCCGTCGGCGCATGAATTCTGGGGAAGTATTTCCTGGTGGCACTCCATGGAGCTGAATTGGTATTCTCCCGTGTAGTTGGGACTAGGCGTGAAAGGTAAGGTCAGTAAGCATATTCTTGGCTCGCCTTACATATGATTGGATGTGATAGAGGATTTAGCCTAGCCTGTTGTCTGTGCTTGTTCGTGGAGTGATGGATCGTAAACACGACGCGCCTGGGCACACTCCTGAGATGCATTGATCTCCTCCTGGTGTGTAAAGTGACATGACTCGACGGAACTGAACGGAGCAGATCATAGCATGGCACTACAGAAGCATTATTAAACTTTGTCGTAGACACCAATTGGTATTGCTGTCGCCCATATTTGCCTACCATCATTTTTTTGAGTCAGTTCCCTCGACTATAATCATGGAGCTACAAAATCCACCATGCACTCGTTTGTCGACAATGTCGACATTAGTAAAATGTTTTATGAGGCGCATGCTTGATCCTCCTTTTTCTCATAGTCTGTGAGCTGGCGCAAGTTTGGCGGTCAATGTTGGACACCATCGTCTCGACCTATCATGGCCTCCCTTACAACACCATCCCCAGGTAATACCAGGCGACCCTTGTACGCCTTCCCGCCTCGTGTCAAATCTTACATCTTCCTTCCATGAAGTTTCTGAGCGACATGCAGCAACAAGCATTCCTTCTATATCACTGCTCCTATCGTTCCATTGTCGATGCAGGTGTGTCCTTCGTACGTACATTTTCGAGTTCACGCAGGAAGAGCGTGGAGGATCTTGGACAGATCGTCGAGTTGTGTCCTGTCGTTCTATAGTACTTCGCCAAGAAGACTACCACGGTCCTATTACGGTCTTCGAGTAGTCGTATTCAAACGTTGTTTATATTTACTCCCGAGTTGGCCTTAGGCCAAGCAGAGAGCTGTTTGCTCTGTTGATTTAGCACGAAGATGTTACAATATATGCCAAGGCTTTCTCGAACCCTTTCGAAGTCAGGGTATGTATTGTTCTGATATGGAGCCTCACGCGGCAAGAATAAAATTCTGGAGGGCGCATATGTTGGTGGGTGGAGAGGAAGAAGATCAAGCCGCAACCAAGCTGCGGGAAGGACTCGCTTGCGTTCTCGCGGCCGTTATGCGACAATTGGAATAGCGCAAACGTTAAAATCTTTCATGAGGGTGCCACAAATCTGCCAGTTCTGCATGTGGGCCAGTGTTGAAACAACTCCTGCTTCGAACAGGTTCTAGGCACATATAGTTGGCTTCGCTGCACATACGACGAATCCAATTTATCGGGTGCAGCATGGTGATCTAGTGCAGATGTTGTACTCCTTTCGCATGGGCATAATTGATTTGATAAGGAGACAGGTGCTCGCTACCCTAATAAGTGTCTGGTCATGCACGCTGCGGGTGCCCGCTGTCTCCAACACTCTCCATATGTCGAATGACTGGCTTGATAGAGTCAAAGGAGCGAAGTGGCGCTGACTGTGGCAATTGCGATTCAATGAGTCGCTGTTCAGTTTTCAAGAGTAGAAAATAGCGAGGTGGCGCCGTCGGGACGGTTGATCCTTCGCCTCCTTCGGCTGCGAACACGCACGAGAGCAAATAACAAACACAGCCGAGATGTCCAATTATGCGTGTGGAAGAAACAGCCAGACCGAAATCGAGTCAAAAGTGCTCGAGAATCACAAGCTACGCATGTTCGGCTGCGGTGTACATCGAGTCGAGTGATACCTCATTCGAACCGCACAATGGCATAGTTGGTGCTTCCTGCGTCAGTCGTAGAGAAAACGGCAATTGGTGGCACAGGCCTTCGTTTATCTCCAACGTTCATTGTCATCAGGTGCATGGGAGCAGATCTGACCTGAGCGTTCCACATGTCACTTGCATGATGTCGTCAGCTCGGATGGGAGTGCAGGAAACGCAAGTTGTTTGAATGCACTATTATCCATTCAATGGGATATAACAAGTGACTTTTATCGTTTTGCTCGTTGAGAACCAGTTGCTGACCGCGTCGATGAAGATGGCGTTCGTATTTGAAGCTGTGATCCAAGTCTATCGGGCCGGGCCGAGACGGGTCAGCGCAGCGTGACCCTTTGCTTTCCCGTCGACCTTTGCTTGAAAGGTTAACAAAAGCAAATCCTGATCACGCTCATGATAAGGGAATGGCGTTTGGCGAGGGGACCTCACTGTCGGGAAGAACAAGTGCTCTAACCAATAAAGTCAAGGTAAGCTGACGAGAACACCATTTGGCGTTCTACCTACTTCCCTAGGTCTCACGGTTCCAAGATGCTCCCGATCCTGCAATGTCTCTTGTGGAGAATTTGACGGCGAAGAGAAATGTATGAATTGGTATCAGGGTGATTTTTCCTCCTCAAATGTTTCTTATGAGGTTGCCCAAAGTTTGATGGGCAGATTGACTATGCCAACAGATGACCTTACAGTCACTACCACGTATTGTTCAATACATAGCAGTTGAATACACCGAGATTCGCTATGGCTATTAGAGTATCCATCCACTCCATTCAGGTTGGAGCTATCAATATGTTTTCCGGTAGAGAACTCGATTGTAATAACAAAGGCTTGTTTCGAGTCAAAGGGAGTGAATGCTTGAACGAGATAGAAGCAGGCGAAACCCGGCCAGAGGTGACTGACGACAGGAAGCTGGGGTTGTGCTGGCAGCAGTACTTGTCGCGAGTCAACGGAATGACCATGGGGACTGATGCCGATATTGATAACTATACTCCATCGATCATCTGCTCAGATGTATTTGAGGTTGAAAGATAGTTTTACAAGTGGGACAAGTGGGACAAGTGGGACGCGTGGGACCTTGTCGGTGGGACCTAGACTCCCAAGGCCGATGACTAAGCGAACAGCATTGACCTGGCCACTGGGCACCTCTGAACGCCGCATCCCCAGGTCGTAGACTCCCCACATAGACAGCTATCACCATGGTTGGCACAAGAAGGTCTGCACGACAGTCGGGGTCGACGGCACCGAAGTATGCAGAGCCAAGTTCTGAAGACGAAAAGCCACGAGCCAATGGCAAAAAGACTACGCGTCAGAAACGCGCTCGCGACGAGACGGATATAGACTTGAACCCGGTTGAAGAAGAGTATGTGGGGTCATACCTACCATTAATTCGCATACATACTAGAGCCTGATCTCACGGCTGACTTTTAGATCTTCCCCGCCGAAGAAAGTTCGAACCAAAGCTCCCAGGACCACCAAACCTACAAAGCCCATAGCCACGACCAAAACCGAGAAGACGGTTGCCCCTCCACCTATGGCTGCCTCCGATACAAACCGTGATGCGAGCGGAAAGCAGGAGGTATTCTGGTTGCTCAAAGCCGAGCCGTTGCCTCGTTTCGAGAATGGTGTAAATGTTGCTTTCTCCATCGATGATCTCGCAAAGTGCACTGTGCCAGAGCCATGGTCAGGAGTGCGGAACCCGCAAGCAAGAAATAATATGCAGGCTATGCGGAAAGGAGATCTCGGCTTCTTCTATCACAGCAATGCTAAGCCGTCTGGGGTGGTGGGCATCTTGAAAATTGTCGAAGAAGCCAAGATAGACGAATCTGCATTCGATCCAAAGGACCCGTATTACGATGCGAAAAGCAATCGCGATAATCCGAAGTGGTACTGCGTTGGTGTTGAATTCGTTGAAAAGTTTGACGATGTCGTTGATCTGCATAAAATTAAGTCTTTGGCTACAAAAGGGGAGCCGTTGGAGAATATACAACTTATCACCAATTCAAGACTAAGTGTATCTAGGGTGCGGCCTCAAGAGTGGACTTTCATATGTGATCTTGCTAGAAATGCGAAGGAGACGAACCTAATAGAGTGAAACGGCAAAGACACTATTCCAATCCCGGAAGTGCTCTAAGTTGCTCAAAGATCGATTAGTAGTAATTTAATAACACAATTACCATAGATTTTCAATCATGTTCTCAACCGGGTAGAAGCGCATCCACCTCTCATGTATGTCAAGGCTCATGGGACAGTATCTGAACATTCCTACACAAAGCCTGCCATTCATTCTGTCGACGTCATCATTCCAGCGCGTTCATGCCAATCATCTATTTAGGTATACCGACCCTCGTTGACTTCACCTCTCATCTGTATTTGCCTACGGAGAGAGTCCGCGGAGAAAGTTCGGAGCATCCTACACCGACCTCCCTATTTAGGCCACTCAAGTGCACTGGCGATTATGCCGATACACTTTAATCTTACCGCTTTCCTCTCACCTCCAACGACTCCCAATCTTTCCATATATTTATTGGAAACTCCAGGCCTCTCTTTCCGTACATACCTACAGTATTAAATACGCGACCATGCATCTCCGGCTTTCACGTCTCGTCAATATAGGCCTTGTACTTGTCTTAAGTGCCACTGGTGTCTCTGCAAACCCCGCTACTGTCGTCGATCGTGCAAAAGACGTCATTTATAAAGGCTTTGAACGTAACGGTGTGGAAGTCTTTCTCGGTATCCCATATGGCCAGGACACCAGCGGGGTCAATCGCTTCAGGCCTCCTCGGCCATTCATAAACAGGCCTGGGACCGTCGTCAATGCAACAATTGCAGGGCCCGCGTGTCCCCAGAGCCTTGGATTGTGGTTTCCACCTCTTACCCTGAATAACATCACGGAAATCTCCGAGGATTGCCTGAATCTCAATATTGTGCGACCGGTGTCGAATGACCGTGCTAGGACGTCCCACAAACTTTTACCGGTCATGGTATGGATACATGGAGGGAGCTTCTGGGCTGGAAGCAACATGGAGCCAACACATAATCCTGATGGTTTAGTTCTGGAAGCAATTAAAGATAACGCCGACCATGCCGTGATTCATGTCGCTATGAACTATCGACTAGGATTCTTTGGATTTGCTCAATCAGGTTCACTACAAGAAGAAGGAAGCCTTAACGCTGGCTTACGAGACCAACGCTTAGCCATCGAATGGGTAAGGGACAACATACTATCCTTTGGGGGTAACCCAAGCAATATCACCATCTTTGGCCAGTCATCGGGGGGCCTTGCCGTTGGCATGCACCTCCTAGCTTACGGTGGGACTAAACCCTTACCTTTCCAGCAAGGCATTTGCCAATCTCAGGCGCTCGAGCCAGGTCTAACGGGGAATTTTACTATCAATGCCATGCATGCGTTGGTTGACTATATTGGCTGCAATACAACCTCTTTCAATTCTCCAGAGACCATTGCCTGTCTTCGCCAATTCGACACAAAATCCGTTCTGAAGGCATCCCTTGATACCTACGTTGGCGATATAGCTCACAATATTGGTGACATCTGGATGCCAACTGTAGACGGCGACTTCGTACCCGAAACACCCAGCAAACTTGTTAAAGAAGGGCGATTTGGAAAAACCACCTCTGGCCAGCCCGCCAAGTACATGATTGGGTGGACGGATGGTGATGTCAACTTCTTTACCGACGTCAGCATTGAGACATCAAATGACACACATAATTTCCTACAGGCCTACCTCCCGAACGCACCCTCACACGCAATTGATCAACTCACTTCATTATATCCCGTCTCTGAATTCGCACCGCCCCAAGGCACAAATCTCACCGCTGAATTCTACCGCACAGCTAGGGTGTTTAGAGACATAATCATGACGTGTCAACCCATCTTCCTCGCCGAAAATATCAAGAAGTACGGCGGTGACGTCTATCTCTACGACTTCAACCAGACTCTCATCGAACCCAGTATTGAAGCAGAATACAACGTATCTCACATTGGTGTCATTCATACTTCCGAATTCCCCTATATCTACGCCAACTTGACTTTCTATTCCGAGGCTAAACCGACTCAAGCTGATGAGGATCTCAAATGTCGGGCAAGCAATTCCTGGAGCTCGTTCGCGGCCTCGGGTCATCCGTCTGGTTCGGAGAATGCGTATACGCTCAAGGGCTGGAAGGATGCTTTCTACGACATAGACAACATAAATATTTTTGTTATTGGTGGTTCCAAGAACGGTTTAGCGGCCATTGATGGGCCCAATAGTACGCCAGAGATGAGTGGACAGAGGCTCAGAGAAAGGTGTGCGTTGATCAATAGTGAGAAGTGGATTGAGTATCTACAATATTGAATGAGTGGCTTGCGATGCGCAGGAAACGAATTTGCACAATGGGTTTAGCAAAGATCAGATGATTGTGGGTTTATCACAGTCCGAGCAGGCTGAATTTAGTGATTTTCCCAGTGAAACTGCGATTTTACTTGGTCCGTTTTTCTCTCTTATTTGTACCACGTGTCCAGTATCAAGCCGTTTCGATGTTAATTCCTACCAGCTAATGAGTGGCTGATGTCTATGTATCAGAATTAGGATCAGGATCATCCTTTGGTACGAATCACGCAAGAAATTTCCCTGAAAATGTGACAACCCATCCATCTTTATATTTTAACACTTTAAATACAACCCGAAATGTCGTTCTCGTCTCTAGCAATGAACTGTTATGATTTTGAAATGTTCTTAGAGAATAGACCTGCTAAAATTTAATCCGCTAGTCATGACAAGGAACCAGACTACGTAGTAGCTTTAGTAGCTGTTAATTAATAGTCTTTAACTATTTATAGGCTGTTGGATGAGTTCCTAGAATAGTTTAGACTGTTTTAATAAGAAAACTTTGTGAAGGTCTACCTTGCACATTTGGAGCAATTGCTTAGAAAATTGGAATTTGGCTTGAATATTTATGCACGTTTGGTATTCCGCTGATGTACTTGCTATAAGATATCACTTGCTATGAATATATATTATAAATAATGAATGATACATAAGTATCACTTAGGTAAAGAAATAGAAAGTCCTTTGCTAGGGTCTAATATCTAATATGTTGGAGATTTATCGAACAGGCCATAAGCTATCAAACGTAATGACTAAAACTTGAACTATTACAATTAGTGATTTCGAGGAACTCAAAGCTATGTCCAGAGAGGCCAGTCTCGAAAATACAGGGCGCCAGGCCGTTCTCCCCTAATCATCTATCTCGCTAACCAGTTCGGACTTGAGAGAGGCCCTTGTTGTTTTGGCGATTTCAAATGTACCAAGTTTCGGTGCACGGACGTGAGCGGACGGAAGAATGCTCTCTTCACTCTGTGTACCATTTATCCAGGATTGTCTAGTATATCGGATGGTATCAGAGCACATTTTGCTAAGCTCGTGGCTTGGACTGTTGCCTAGACTGCCACATCCGGTATGTGTTGTCGAGCGAGGATCCGACAGCAGGCCGAGGCGTCGCAGCAGTTTTTCCATGAACTGCCTAAGGCAAGGGATGCAAGCTGCAAGGATGCTAGGCCAGGTGAGCACGCATTTTGATATATTCTCCATGGTAATAAATGCCAACTTACCCAAGCTGAAGTTCTATCATACTACACAGTGCCAGCCCAACGGCATCTCTCAGAATATCACCCGTTACGCCGTAGTTCTTCGCCAAAAACGCCTTATAGACCGAGGCCCCGCTGGCAACAAGACCTAGGCCCATAAGGCATGCAAGGACAATTTTTTCCCGTAATGATCGGTGCATGTGAACAATGAAGGTCAATGGCAGAAAGGAAAGGATAACGTCTGTTAAGATCGTAATAATTGCGGTGACAATCAAGTTAATGTGAGTCGCGGCCACTCTGCATTTCGGATTTTTGATAGTATGATCCCATATTGCTGCAAGCGGTTTACAGAGACTCAATTGGAAGACGTTGATCGAGATAGCTGTCAAGACTTGGACGACCATCATAATAGACAAGAACCTCCTCCAGTAAATACCCGTCTGGAGGCGGAAGAGCATGCATACAATGCTGATCTTGGTACATGCCAAAGCCCAGGCAAAAGCCGGTTGACCGATGAACAAGAATTTCTCGGCTTGCATGGTCTCTGCCGCAGATACGTAGTAGTTGTGACGGCCTAGCCCATAGGCAGTGCTAATCATCAAAGGAATCCATGAGATAACGTCGAAAGTCTAGGTAGGTTAACGTACTTCCTTAGAGGACTGATTACAAAGACATATCCTACAACTGCTGCCATGATGAAGTAGTCATCGTATCCGAGACGCACAACTGGTTTCACGCGAGTGTAGATGCGGGCTCCGAACGCACTCCAAGATAGAACATGAAGCGCTGTAATTATTCCGATAAGCGGCGGCGCAATGTTATTATCTGGGCCAGGCGGGGGACCAGAAGCCATTTTGATTCTGAGGCTGGGATATCGGACCTTCTAATGGGATAAACGAGTTGCGAGAAAGGAATTATTGATGGTGGGCGTCAAGCAGGAAGATTCATCGATTGTGTTGGCCAGATACTCTCAACACAGTGATGTGATGGATTTATCTGTCATCAGCAATTGAACCCTTCGCTGATCTAGCTAATCGCAGCGACTGTGAACCGTGTACAGCGACTTACCTTCTCGAAGGATAGCGAATCGGAATCTATCGGGATCTTCTGAGCTTCAAGGCGCACATGAAAAAGTAAAGTAGGTTTCGGAACCATGGGCCGAGGAAGGTCCTTACCGTTGATTTATGTGGGCGGCTCATGTCAAAGGTAATCCAAATCCAAACCAAGCCATTATCAAGCCTAGAACGGGAAACTCCTTAGCAGGATAGTTGTGGCAACTTGAGGCCTGACAGACTGTAATTTTAGCGTTCCTCCGGCTTGCGTGGTGGTGCATGCATGAGACATTCCATATAATCAGCATCAGCTACATCGTCAGTAACGCCCAATGGTCGATATTCCAAAGGTATGAGAAAGCCAAAGAATTGACCTCTGTGATGTGCTAATATTGCTGCTCATGTACTTATCGTTTCTACTGGCTGTGTTTCAATGGACTGGAATAATGTGCGCATAGATTTCGATCCTACTCTTTTATTTCCGGCTGATGGCATAAACCAGTGGTTGCAAATTGGACAAGCCAATGGTGAATGAGGAGTAAACTGACTTGAATTGACAAGGAAACGTAGAAAGAGAAGGGGACCGATTAAAGTACTCTCCAAACTCGGCGGAACCTAGCGGATCAGAAAGACCCAGAGAAGCGGCTTGCTGCACCTGGCGACCATGGGGCAATAGAAGCATTTCCACGTCTTTCCTGTACTCTTGCTTCGTGCAAAAGCAAACGCGGCAGCCCGTTTTGAGGGCCATCGTCTTGGATTCCCAGCACAATGCGACTAAGCAAACGGCATACCTTCCCGTACTGCTCGAATTGTGGCTTTGTTAAGGATCCAAGTCGTGCACCCCGGATATTTCCTAGGTGTCCCGAAAGCCGCAACCAATGAAACCCCCTAGGCATTTCCAAGATGGTCATGCCCAGCAACACGGTTGGGAGAATTCGGAAGTATGTGGCGGAGGCAAGACACTAATGGAAAGTCAATGCAGGGTGTGATAGATTGCGGAGGTATGCAGCTCGTCGACAGTCTGAAGTATATGATACTCAAGGACCCTCCCATACCATCATCCCATTTTCTCCCCTCTTCTCCGGGAATCATTAGCTCGCTACCTGAACTCGCTGGACCTTTGTACTATCGAGTTAGAAGATACTTGGTATTGTGGGCTATGGAGGAGCTCTTTATGCAAGTAATCGAGACGAGAAGACGGCGTTTGGGTCGAGCATCTAGAATGTTCTAGAATGTTGAAGAGAGTTCTCTGGGAAAGACATGAATTTAGAGTTTCGTGCCGTCATCATCCATTCGATCACTTTTGAGTACTTCGTCAAGATCCCAAAGAAGTCAGCAGTTTTCCACACAGCTTCTCTATGGCCCGTTCCTCTCTCCATCCGCATGCACCAGCGATACAAAGAATTGACAGACGGGAAGCAGAGTGGCAGAATCGCTCCTCAGGGATCTAGAGCCTGGTTTTTCAGATTGCGATGTTATTGGCCAATTTGAAACGCCCATTAATGACGAACGCCTTTTTGAAGGCGCGGGAAGATGCACAAAATCTGACGCGTGTGCGCATCTGAGAAGCTAAAACTCTCAGGTAGCGTACGACTCTCCCGTCCATTCACCAAGAAAGTCGCAGCCGCACTGTGAGATAAGACTTGGATACTGCAGGTTAGGAGGAAGAAAGGTTTTTTAGCGTCGAACTCCCAAGGCCATCAAAGGATGTACCTATGCTCCACGGAAAGTCCTTTGACGGGCCCTTCCTCGCCCGGCATACCCCCAGAGCCTGGCATTCTAGCTAGGATCAGATCGGCTGACTTTTAAACCTTACTTCGTGACGAAGGGCTCCAGTGGCGCGGGGAGATGCATGTGCATTTGTCGGAAGCTAAAACTGTCAAGCGACGTACCACGATGCTGCCGATTCAGCCACGAAAGTTGAAGGCCGCCTGGAGAATTCCGAATGGCGTCGACAACGCTGGTTTCAGCGAATAGCATCTATTAGATTCATAAATCGGTGGAATGCCAAGCTGTCCAGATATTTCCATCAACCCCACCTCCTTTTTGCAGCAAGCTAGAGAGTGCAATCCTATATAGATTTCTCTCTTTTTTGCTGCAATAGGTAGCTACAAGCTAGATCTTCTATTATTACTATTCTTTACTAGTATGTTTCTACGTTATATGTACTATTTCTATTGCATCATTACTCTAAAGACGCTAAGCTATTATATTTATAAATTAGTAGAATACCAAGATCTCAGCAAGGCACAGTCTCCTAGCTACCTGCCAAAAACAAGGGGTGTGGGAGGAATATTGGGACGTCTTGGCATTCCACCGATTTATGAATTTAATAGATCGCGAGTGGAACCATAATGGCATTCTTAGTCGCACACCCATTCGGGAGAGCTCCCCAATCCGTTGCCCGTATTGCAGGTACCACAGTACATGAGAAAGGGTGAAAACGGGCTGGAAAGAGATTTGTGTAGAAATTTGCAGGCTTAGGCACTTGGGGTTTGCGGGGAATGGTAACCTAGCAATGGGTCGTTTCAAATCCGACATTCAGTTTGCGCCATAGATAATGCATGATTAACACTAAAGCTGATGTCCATTGCCATTTGCCAGGTAGAGAAATGCACCTGTGCCTTGAGGATTCAGCCCCCCGGAAAAGTGGGCAGATAATCAGACTGACACGCGCTCCGGGTGGTCATATCAGAGTAGCATCTTGCCATGTCCATGCTCCTATGATCTTAATCTTCCTGCGCAATTGTGCTCGCTCACCGCTAGCCGATCACCTTCACAGCCCCTGGCCTGATACAGCTGATACCGTCGCTTCTTCTGTTTTTCGGGCGTCGTGCCTGGAGAAAAGCGGTGCGCCGGACACCGGACGAAGACGGCCGGCGACGATTCTTCCGAGACGAGACCATCGTCGCCCTTTACCGTCACCCGACAAACCGCTACAGCGCCCGTACACCGTATACCGTATACCGCTTACCGTATCCCATTCCCCGTCTTCCTGAGTCGTGAAATCCCACACGTCTGCGGGGTACAGAGTCCAAACGGCCAAGACTGTGGGGACCGCGGTTCGTGGTGTAGCGGGAACTGGTAACTGAGAATGATCGGATTCCTCTGATTTCCCAAGCTCGGTTCGAGTTCGAGCCGCTTCGGAGGACGCGCGCTTGCTGCGTAACAACGTCAAGTGCACTGCCACTGATTACTGCCTCCAAACGTTGACAACTGCACGCACTTGCCCATCACGAAGCCGAATTCGCGATTCCTGAAATGAGATTGACATGGCCACGGACAACTCAGCAGAAGTTCCAGACGTTGATGTCGATTTGCCATCGGTAAGGTTCTTCGTTCCAGTGCTCGTACCAAGGCCTGATCAGTCTTCAATCCAAGTGCGACGGATGTCGGAGGCGTAAATTGCGATGTTCTCGGGCATGGCCGACATGCACACACTGCAGGCGACTGGGTACGTTCATCTTGATATGCCTTGCTTAAGCTAATCCGACCCAACAAAGCCTCCGAATGCACGTACGAGTACCAGAGAAAGAAACCCGGACTCAAAGGCGGCGCCGTTGATGCCCTGAGCCGTCGCGTTGGTATGCACATGACCCTGATCACGTTCCCAGCGAAATGGAAGACATAGCAGCGCTAAATGTATTACAGAAGCTTTGGAGAAGTTTGTCTTTGATACCTCGGAGAGGGTTAGCTCAACCTCCACAATCAGAGAAGCATCCGAGCATCCTGTCTCAAGTGTTACTGTTACATCCAATAACACACACGAGTTGGGTGGGATTCTATCCGTGCTAACTAAAGAAATACGTCACCTCAACTCCAGTCTGTCTACCCCGTCCGCAAGAACAGCACAATTGGCTACGTCTTCGCCGTCTGTTGGTCATGACCCTGTTCAACACGAAGCGCATGATTGGCAATCACAACATCCAAGAAAAAGAACGCGTGTGAATGGCCATAGTTACCAAATCCCATCTGATAACTACAACTTTGATCCTCATCCCCTTTTTTCAAGACCCGATTTCATCGAACAGTTGTTAGACGCATACTTTGGAAACGTACATCCGTGGATTCCTATCTTGCACGAAACAAGGTTTCGAAGTAAACTGGCTGACCGAAAGTATCTTGACCAATCCTTGATTATCCTCCATGCGATTCTGGTATCCGCCTTGAGGTTAGTTGAGAACAACCCCTTGGTCCCGATTGTCGACATCCAGGATGAGGTCAGGAAGTCAAGAGCCTTCATCAACTTCAACGCGATGAGTGATTTGACGGTGGAGAATTTACAAGCTCTTGTCATCATTGCCTTTACTGACGTGAGTGGCCAACTACGGTTCCCCTTTCTTCTCTCGAGTTCCACCCGTAATGCGTACGGCCCTTTCACAATACGTAATCCGACTAGACTTCAATGCTGACATGGGTGATGCAGATTGGTCAAGGCGAAACGACCAAGGCTTGGACTATTATTGGGTCTCTTGCAAGAACCGTTCAATACCTCCACCTGAGTGTAGAGGACACGAATCTTGTTGAACCTGCCGCGTTACTATCGAACCTTCCATCCTTGCACCCTCCATGTGACTGGATAGAAGAGGAAGAGCGCAGAAGACTTTTTTGGAACGTCTTTGTCCTCGACAGGTATGATTCATGACTACTGAAAACCGACCGTCTCTCTCCTTTAGCGCTGACTTGCTTTAAGGTTTTGCTCCATCACTACTGGGTATGATTGTTCACGATCCCTCTGATGCTGTCCATGCCAGATCAGCTAATCCTGTACATAGATGGAACGTTAGTCTTACCGCAGATGATGTCTGCCGAAGATTACCCATTGATGGAGGTCTTTGGAAAAGAAACCAGTCGGCATTGACACCGTACCTCGGGATCTGGGACCATTCTGCTGCCAAAATTGGCCATTCAATCACTTACTTGCCCTCGAAGTACGATGAGATTGAGAGAGTTTCTGAAACGAATTCTTTTGACAGGAACAGTGCAACGAATAGTACAGGGGATTGTCGAAACAATCCCGCTGGTTCCTCTGACATGTCAAATATTGGCGCTTTCGCCTACTATATTGAGTCGGTTGAGTCACTAAGCCGCATTAATACCTACTTCATCCAACAAGAGATTGATTTCACAAATCGACAAGAAGTCTCCAGTTGGCTGACGCGGTTCAAGGAGTTGGACCTCCGTCTGGTCCAGTAAGTATTTAATCTGTATCTGTGATGTTTGCGGGCCACATTAGGCTAACAATGGTTGTTTCAGCTGGAAAATGTTCCTGCCACAAAGATGGAAGAGTCCAAACAATAACCCGGCTAGTCAGGTTACAAGCACTGCTATGGATCCTAACATGACTCTAGCACATATCACCCACAATATGTCTTCCATTCTACTACATCAACGAATCGGATACCCGCGCGACGATCTCTTGCATTTGAATCTACCCAATGCATGCAGTGCGGATACTTGCCTCGTTGCAGCTAATATAACAACCAAGTATTTGGGTTATGCCCCCGCCAGACTGGTCTTTGCACCGCATTTTGCTGTCTGCATCTTTGTCAGTGCAAAGGTCCTTCTAGGTTAGTACATCTCACATTCTCGCCTCGTGTTTTCATCGTCGAGGCCACCGAGTACTACCTTGCCAGTGTCTTTTCTTCGCTTACCACTGACCAAATGACAGTACATTCGATACACTACAAGATGGATCTCGCACTAGAGTTTTGGATACTGATTGAAGCTTTGGAGGCGATGAGCTCAAGATGGATTGGCCCTGTGATTCAAGCGGGACCCGACACGATTCCTTTCGCTCGCTCTTTGGCGATGCAGTTGAGACAGCTTCACAGCCTTTGTATGAAGGACCCCGGAAACCACTCTTTGGCTTTCTTCAACCACGTATCTCCGCGATCTGGGCATAATCCCAGGGCGATATCAGCGCCGGATGGCCGAACGAGGCGGTATCGAGAGGGAGAAAACAATACTCCACATGCCAGCGCCCCATTAGCCTCCGGGGAACCAATGAATCCTGTAGATGCTGGCGCTTTGTCTGACTTGCTGATGGCCAACCGCACTAATCCAAACCTCCAAACAAGTGAAGGCCTCGAATACTCAAACTCATCCCCATACTTTCCTTTTGGGGTAGATCCTCAGCAGTCGCTGTCGGTCAGGCGCAACTCCCAGGTTCCTATCATGGACACAGCAACGGACGAGCTTTCGATAATTTCTCAAGGTTTTATGGATCGGCATTTTCTGGAGATGAACCGCATTATCAACTTTGACGATTTTATGTTCAATACCGACGATACTGGTTTTTCTGGCATTAGTAGCATGTAAAATCAGTCGCAATCAGATTTACTCCAGTGTATTAAATCGAACCACGAGGACTAGGATTCAGGAGAGTTGTATTCAAATAGTGATAGTTGTTTATGTGGCGTTCATGATTTTTTAAGCTTTGAATCCCCGCTCAAATATCTAGGAAGATATGGTCCTCTTCTTCATCGTCTTTCACGGGACCAAATCTTACTTGCGGTTGGTCTAGCCATCTTTCCACCAGCGATTTTCCGGAAAGCCTTCTCCCACCATTTGCCTCGCTGGAAATAGCGAAGACTTTTGTTACTAATATCAATTCACCGCCGCTTGACAAGTTACGAATCGAGTGCTGAATCACCGGACTGAGTGTGCGAGGTGCTGCCAAGTTTGTGTTCGCTTCCGGCTTGATGACCGAGATAGAAGTGGATGAGTCGCTGCTAGTCGGTTTCGCCGTTACGACGCCTGACGCTCCTGCGCTGGAGAAAATTACTGCGCCATTTCCTTCTTCGTATACGCCCTCCGATATGCCCAACCTTGCATCTTTTTCCAATTCATTCAGCGTGATGGTGGGAATTAGCTTTGCGTCGATCCGTCGACGACCTGCGATGGAAAAACCCCCCTCTAAGGTATGCAGTGTCTCTAGGTTCCGATGTATCTTAATTCTATGCACTCTTACGTGCCAATCGGGCCACCTATCTGATGGCGGTATCAAAGTCGTAGTGACGGACACGTGACGATCAGCCCACGGATACCATCGCGCTGACGCTACAGTAGTGCTCTCTGGGAAAGAGCCCCCGATGGAAGCGGTGGATATAACAGCGTCGGTGCAAGTCTGCTTGGTTGCCCACGTCTCATGACTGTCTCTGCTGAGGAGAAGGGAGTTTTCGGGCGCAAGCTGGCCTGCTACGATATTTCCCACTGCAAGGGAAAAAGTAAACGATGACGAGTAAGCGAACTTGCAAAACTTCGCGTTGGTGTTTTTGAAGGGCCGGGTGAGGTACTGCGATGGGTTGAGAAGAAAATGGTGGTTCCCAGAAGCATGATTGCATAGGATCTGCCGCGGAGCAGGGAGATAGGAGACAGATGGATACGTAGTCGATTTCGGGTATGCGCTCTCAGCTTCAGTCCAGAAGACATTCCCATCAGCCAGTGCGACAACAACAAATGACTTGAGAGCCCAGTACACGGATTGTGGTGAGTTATAATCTTCACTCAGGAACATATTCCTAGAGGACATATTAGTGAAACCGTACGATTAATATCTATATCGACCATGATACAGGAGCTGACGTACGGATAGAGCCATCCAATGTTGAGGGTTCCGTCTGTGGAGAATATATCTTCCGAGTGGTCTCTCCACCATCTCAGATGCCTCAAAAGATGACCCTTCACTGCACCAGGCTTATCTAAAGGCGCAGGGAGATTGTCGACTTCGGCCATTGCTAGCGCGGCAAAGAACCCAGCACACGCAAATCGGTACGTTAAGGATCGACCAAAAGGAATTGCAGCACCTGAGAAAGGTTAACCAACTTCCAAGCACTGAAAAGCATAATGAATTGTTTTTTTTTGTTGGCGCCTTACCACTCTCGTCAAAATACCTCCAAAATTGGCTTCCAAAATCTCTGGCCTGTTGTCGATATTTTTCGGCTCGTTCAGCATCCAGGTCCGACGCAAACTTGACATAAAGCAGCTGGCTGAATTGAATGGCGAAGCTGCCGGAGTAGTAGTCGGCCTGGCGGGACCAAAATCGCTGATTCCTCTTTCCTGTCTCTCGAAACACCTGCGCATCCGTGGAAAAAACTTCCTCGGCATCGGGCCAGATACCGTCACTTGACCAACCGTCCCGCAGATACATGGAGTCGAGTAATTCAAGATCCTTGTTCATCTGCGCGCGAAGCTTCTGTGAATCAGCACCGCAGACTTTGATCATCGCGATACTCGACATAACGCGGAACCAGAGCCAGTTGGAAGCGTGAATATCTTTGCCTTGGAGGCCGTGAAGCCAGTCAATGACATTGGTCTTGGTCTTCACATCAAAGCGATCCCACAACACCTCACGCGGGATAGCAAGAAGCCCGAATGCAATCATCTCAGATTCCACCATTCTCTGGTCCTTGTCCGATATAGCACCCCAGTACTCCGGATGCTCAGGGTCGGTGCCTGCCACAAAGCCATGGACCCATGGTTCCAAAACCTCATCGACTGGCTCTCCAGCGTGGAGTAGAGCCGCAACAACGAACAGTGGTCGTGCGAAGCCCTCGAGCTGGGCAGCAGTCTCGTCGAAGTGTGTACCAATGGTGACGGGTATACGAACGCGTGCCCGTGCGGGGGAAAAGTAGGGTAACAACGGAGTGATGAGTGCGCGACTCGCCCGAACGACATCATCACGCGACTCGAGCGGATTATCGGAGAATCCTGACAATGGAGGCATTGATGCGTTTCTGCAGCGTTGCTTGAGCAAGATGTTGGCAACGAATACGTAGGACTGGTCTTTTGTTTGTTTACAAACTTGTCTGCAATTTAAGTTATCGAATGAGGGACAGACCGAATGCCAAACACTGGCATATTCATACGTAAGTATTGACAAGAATTATGCAGGCAAAGTGCGTCTTCGTAGAGGGAAGTACTGCACACCGCGATTGACGATGTCAGACGCTGGGTGCATCGGAAAGCGGACGATTGCCAAATCCGACCCAGCAATCCACGTCGTTGAAGAAGCCGCAACGCGAACTGAAAACTAATGCGAAAAGGTGCTATCGCTCTTACGATGATCATGATTGACACAGAAACCGTAACACAGACCGCACCCAACAGTGTCAGCAAAGCCTGCGCCATCACCAATGGCGATTTCTTTTTGATCAAGCCGTACATCAACGGGGATTCTCGACCCGAAGCAGCTTCAAAGAACACAATATCCGATGCTGAAAACCCGATTTCAGATGAAGAGTGGAATGCTCTGACGAAACGCCTCTCTAAAGAACTATACTCCGAAAACATCACTGCGAATATCTTGCGCGTCGCAGAGCTCTTGCTCACGAATAATGCAGGTCTTCGCCCAAAAGCTCGGTACCTGGAACGTCTATCATGAACTAACAAAAGTCGCAGGATCCTCCGAAATCTTACCCCGAGCTCGTTCCTCAGTCGGGCGAGGAAGAGGGTGAATACCGCTGTCGGCCCGTCGATTTCTGGACCTCTGGATTCTTTCCTGGCAGCATCTACGCGCTTCTTGAACGGGCTACAAAGCACCCTAAGAGCATGCACCATGCAGACCACAGACTGTTGCTCTCCCAAGTCCGCGATACGCTTAGTTTGCTAGGCACGAAATGGTCGGAACCCCTTCACCGCATGGCTCACAGGACAGATACTCATGATTTGGGCTTCATGATCCTGCCACACATGAGAGTTCGGTGGGAGCTCTTTCATGATCAGAAAGCACTCGATAGCATCCGCACTGCAGCTGTTAGCCTCTATTCACGGTTTGACGCTCGTGTAGGCGCTATCCGTTCTTGGGATCACCTCACCTGGCAGCGAGGTGTTGATATCCGCGACAAACAAGAGAATTTCCTCGTCATCATCGACTCACTATGCAACCTCGATCTTCTTTTCTACGCAGCTGAACACACGGGTTACGGGTTTCTGGCTGCTGCAGCGATCACCCACGCCAAAAAATTGATCAAGACTCACCTTCGAAAAGAATCCGTCAAGAGGAATACATACGACGGAAACCTTTACAGCACCTGCCATGTCGCAAACTTTATACCCTCAGCTGGAGAGGTCAAAGAGATTCGAACCGCCCAAGGGTATACGCCTGACTCCACGTGGTCTCGTGGCCAGGCATGGGCTATCCTGGGATACACTCAGACATATAATTGGACAGGAGATGAAATTTTCCTTGAAGCTGCGTGCGGGCTTGCAGAGTACTTCCTACTACGACTGGAGAATGCACCGGCTTGCGTTGAGATTGACCATGCAAGCGGGGTGAACAATGAAGCGAAGGTTGGAAGATATGTGCCTTTATGGGACTTTGATGCGCCTATTCAAGACCCCGCCTCTCCTTTACGAGATGTTTCAGCCGGAGTGGTTGCTGCGAATGGTCTTCTCTTACTTTCGCAAGCACTGACCTCACTTGGGCGTCATGACCAAGCGAAAGGCTATATGAGAAATGCATTGAGAATCGTCGATGATACTATCAGTCTGTCGTTATCAAAAGAGCGAGTACATCTCGAATCTGCGCCCGATGGTTTGGCCTCCGCAGCTGCATGCGAACCCGATCGGAAACGCTTCGACGCTATACTCAGGAGTTCCACCGTGACTTGGAACGATCAGAGCCGGAGTGCCAGCGCAGATCACGGTCTTGTATATGCTGACTACTATCTCATTGAATTTGGCAATAAACTGCTGCAGTTTGGTTATGCCAGTCTCTGATCGACCAGAATTAGAGTTCAAAGAAGCTCAATGTTCATTTACGTTCTTTACATAGAAATCGAATAGAATCTCGATGAAATTTTTACACACTTCATCTGTGAACAGTTGCACATCAGTACACCCTGGCTCCTTTTTAATGTTGGCCATAAATAGCATATTAAAGGATGAAGTGAGTTTGGATTATGCTGCTCTGCAAATGCAACCCATCTGATGACTTTCGCGGAAGGATTCGGAGAAACACATCCCTAAAATCTGCCACGTTGTCGCGCAACATTAAGGGCATACGCTCTCGTGATCACCCAAGCGTACATGGTGTTATTCCAACGATCTGGATCCGCAACTTCGCTCGTTGCTGGAGTGGTCTAGGCCAGGCACGGATGTGGAAGAATCACCGGGGCGGTATATCGCCCGGTAAACGCGGTCACTGAGTCTATGTGGGACGATGGCAATCTCCGAGTGCCAGGTAAGCCTGTGCACCATTTATCGTCAGAATTAGACGTAAATATTGGCTAGTTTAGACCATGTTAGTGTTCCTTTCGAACGTTATTCTTGGATGTGGTCTTTTAATTCTGTTCAATTCAAATAGAATCACACACAAGTCTTCACCAGGGTAATGAAACAGAGGTGGATTTTGATCTGGAGCCGTAGCCTACTGGAGGTTGGTGATATAATGATATAATAAGCAAATGAATCACGGAGGAACTTCAGTGATCGTTGAAATCTTGCCGCTGAATGAGAACGTGAAAGAGATTAACGAATGAGCACCTAGCCGCTAGCAATATGATTGATTTTAACTTCTGTTGAAAACACTCACGGCAACCTTTTTGAATCCACAGATGGGCTCGTAGTACACCTTTCAGGTCACTGGCCCAGGAACTATAAAACTGTTCATCAAATTGTTCGAAAATCTCCAAGTGAACAACTCGTCGGGTTTTGGCCGAACTCTCGCCATTACAATTCGTCCGCGACTAAGCTAACTGAGTTGCCCAGAACCGAATCCGGGCGTACTAGGGCACCCACACCCGAGAACCTGAATGCGGGGATGTTTTCAGTCGTAGTTTCCCATTTGAAAGTAGAACTCTTCCAAGCCCCGTGGGGTGAGCGTGTCTATGCATATCAGTGCCAAGAATCCGGGGTGTATATAGACCCTCACGGCTCCAACCAATATGGGTATCTCTGACCCTCTAGAGCATCTGCTTGCCTTGAGAAGTAACGATAATTTGCTCTAAAGTGCGTCTTCTGTTCCGTCCCAGGATCGTACTTCATTCATGATGCAACAATCCAAGTCAGAAGACAAGTCCCCGAACGAAATCAACCATGTCGAAACTCGAGGGGACGATGCACTCCAAGGGAAGGAGGCAGTTGCTGAGGCCGCATCCAAAGGTCAGGCGTTGACTGGATACGAGACCCTCACCGGAAAGGAGACTGCGATGAAATTCAAGTGGTGCACGTTTTACGCTTTTCTGGCCGCATTTGCTGCGGGAGCAGATGGATATCAGATCGGGTTCGTCTCTTGGGTTACGATCACTTGATCCCCTATTTAATACTCTGGTACTGACTCGTCTCTTTCTCTAGTTTGAACGCGGGAATTCTCGCAAATCCAGGCTTTGTTGCACAGTTCGCCACAAAACTTACGGCAAAAGGAAAACCGGCCCTTGACTCCAACATCATAGCTGCCTGGGGAACCATCCTTCCCGTTGGACAAATCATCTGCCAGCTTTCTCTTCCGTTCATTGCAGCTCCATACGGACGCAAGATGTCCTTCTACATCTGCTGGCTGATTCTCACAGCGAGTATCTTGGCAGAGAGCTTCTCTCGACGCTGGGAGCACTGGCTGGTGGCAAAGATGCTGGCTGGAATGGGCCTTGGATGCTTGCAGGTCACCCTTCCTGCCTACATTACGGAAATCTCCCCCAATCGCATTCGAGGCTCCGTTCTCATGACATATAATATGTGGTGGACTATTGGAACCTTCTTCGCTTACTTGGCCATGGAGGTCTTATCCAAAGTGGATAAAAATGACTGGCTGACTCCTGTCTACACTCAATGGGGCCACATCGGTCTGATGGGTGTTATTTTCCTCGTGCTGCCGGAGTCCCCTGCTTGGGCTGTTACTAGAAGAAAACTCGACACAGCTAAGAAAGCGCTCAATCGGCTTTACAAAAATGTCAACAATTTCAACGTTGACCAGCAAATTGAAGTTCTAGTGTTACTGACCGAACATGAGGCGGAAGTTGCTAAAGTTCAGAAGCGGGAGAAGTGGTATGCTATTTTCCGTGGTACTGATAGGCTCCGTACTATCTGTGCTCTCTGGACTATTACATCGCAACAGTTTACTGGTTTGGTTCTGTTTTCGACCTTCGGTGCCTACTTTTTCCAGCAGGCAGGTGTGGGTGACCCCTTCCAGATCAAAATCATCGTTCTTAGTGTCAAACTGGTAGCGGCTGTTTTCGTCGTTTACTACGCCGATACTGTTGGAAGACGGTGGATTAGTTGCGGCGGTACCACATCTATGTGGGCTGCAAGCCTCATAGTCGGCATCTTAGGTGTCGTCCCCAGAACGAAAGCTGTGAACTACATCACCATTCTCTTCGCTGTCATCTGGAGTAAGTTCCTTTTCTCCATTATTGGCATTTTTAGCTTTACTCGGTACCGTGCTGACATCCTCTCAACTAGATATTGGTTTAACTATGACGGGTGCCACTGGATGGGGTTTCATTGGCGAAGTGTCCTCTCAACGACTTCGACCTTACACCTCTGGCGCTGCAGGCGCGGCTAATGGGATTGTCAATATTGTCATGAATCAATTGGTCCCGCATATGGTGAATGCGAATGAATGGAATTGGGGTCTTAAGTCCGGTTTCTTTTACGGTGGAATTGGTCTGCCCTTTGCTATTGGATGTTGGTTCATTGTTCCCGAAACAGCCCAGTAAGCCAACCTTCCGGAGTGTTTCTACTCATATACTGTGCTGATAATATATTCAAGACGTTCTGCCGCCGAGCTGGATGAACTTTTTGAGCGCAAGATTGCCCCTCGTCATTTTGGCAAGACGGAGACTGCTACCCAACGAGCTGTAGCTGCCCACAATACCGTAACCTAGTTGCCATATTATTAAAATTGGCTACTGCATAATTTTGTTTGTGGAGATGGCAGTATTGACTGATATGGCTATAATGGAGGACAAGTGCTATGTGTAGATAGGAAACATGTTGTCGCATGCCAGCAAGGATGACTTGCATTAGTAAGCTTGCCGTTCGAGTCCTGTAGATAGGCAGACTAGGGTGCACAACAACAACAATATACACCGTTATCACAACCAGATGAGGCCACTCACCCCAGCACTCAAAAGTGCGATACATGTTCGAATACAGTTGCATGTGCCATATGCTCGCCTATCGCTGTCGTACCCGTGAAAGGAAGGTGGGTCGATATTAAAGATGCGGTGTCAGCAACGCCACTTTTGAGCTCAAGAGTGGCTTCGTAGAACTTGGTTAGAAAACGAAAGGCTCCATATTTACCCCACCTACCTACTGTATCTTTCACCGAACGTTGCTTTATAGGCTTGAATCGCTTTTCAGCGCCAGTTCGGCCTTCATCTTTACCCGTTCGGGCCTAGCTGCCGTTCAGGCCTTCCCTTCAGTGTCTAGAGCGCACTGCACCATCAAGTCAACGTAACGCGTAATACTGACAAACTGTGTTTCTCGTCTTAGTAATGAACTGCTATGATTTAAAAGTGTTTTTAGAGAATAGACCTACTAAGATTTATTCTGCTAGTTATAACAAGAAACTAGACTACGCAATAGCATTAGTAGCTGTTAATTAATAGTCTTTGACTATTTACACGTGTTTATTAAGTTTATAGAATAATTCTAACTATTATACTAAGAAATTTTTATAAAGCTCTACTTTGCACATTCTAAAGTAATTGCTTTAAAAATTAAGATTTAGTCTAAATATTTATGCACATTTAGTATCCTATTGATGTTTCCTGACAATGCTTGAGAGAAATCATCTCTAAAGCTCAATAGAACTCTTTCAATGGTTGAAGATGCATCTTCATAGTAGTTGCTTGGTCCTAAATCGACTAGATCGGCTCCCCGCCGGGTACACCTATGTCCTGTTCGGTAGACTTCCAACTCGTTGGATGCTGGACCCTGTGTTGGATTTGCTCTTCCATAGATGGTTAATGCCTTATAAACTATTCAACTCCTTCACGTGAATATCACATCGGAGGTCTTGGCCTCCTACTGAGGGTATAAGATCTTAGGTTCGTCCACCTCCCTCTCTATCTCCTTTTTTTCTATTTCTATCCCTTTCTCTATCTGCATCCGTATTCATCTCTACCTTTGTCTCTAACTTTATTTCTGTCTTATTTCTATCTATATTTCTGTATGACTTAAAAGAATTTGTGGGGAAGTAGTGAATTGAGGAGAACTGACTGAATTGAGGGTACCCAGGGGTACCGAGACTATATACGGGAGAGTGAATAGACTATACTACATATGGGTAGCTTCATGGGATAAGTAATCAAGGCACGTGACGTATATGTTCACAGAATTAGTACTAATCCTTAGTAGAACTAACAAATTGTTGTAGCTTTTATCCTCACAATTTCTATTTTCATCTCTGTTTATCTCTTCATCTATTGTTATCTCCAACTTCTGAAGTAGTATATCTTGAAGTGATATATAATGCAATATATGTGTAATGTACAATGTGCTTGTGAAAGTGCTTATGAAGTTGTCCTAATATCTAAAACTTTTTACTACAACCACTTAAGCTGTTAAAAAGATCTATCTAACATCTAAGGTGTTGCACAAAACAGAGTCTACTATTAGTGCAGGAAAAGAATGGTTAATATGGCCAAGAAGGATGTCGGAAGGTCTGTCGTGCTCAGATAATGAACTTGGAGATATTTCAAGTACACATATATACTGATCATTCTATCGTTGACGTGAACGCTCGCGAAACATATTGTGAGAATGAATACTACTACAATCACCAATTCTATTAAGAATTGGTGCCAGTTTTTGTGGTTTCACATATAGATATCAAATCCTTTTATCCGTCTATAATTTATAAGACACAATAGATTTATGATTAGTAACACCGTCAAGGATTCCATTTAGAACGCGCTTTAGAAAAATAATACAACAGACTTGGTAGATTAAACTTCGTATTTGCATTAACCACCTTAGAACTTTGGGGGCTCTACAGTTCTACCAAGCTGAAAAAGTATCATGTCGCAGATAACTGGCTGAATTTAAAATATTTTGAATTATGAGAACGATGTCAAATAATCACAAACTGGTCGACATTAATGCAATACATCAGGAACTTAACAGCGAAGGTACTTGTGAAATGATTACCAGAATAAGCCAAGGTGTAATCTCATGCTCGATGTGGAAATTCCACTAGTACCTAGGTACATAATTATTAGAACAGTTTAGGTTGCTTACTAGTGCATTATACTGTAGTCCCATTTCATCCTTGTTTGTTTATCTATATATACAACGCCTAAGTATCTAGGTAGTGGAGAGTTATTGTGCTGGGGTAGGAGGTGTCATTTCCACTCATGAGTTTTTCAGATTTGTGACCGTAATTCTAGTTGGAAATGGGAATAAGTTTCTCCAGTAGGGTTTATCGTCGGATTTATTCATTCAGCCTTGAGAGGAAGATACCAACCAGACACTACCCATCCAACAGAGGAGTCATCTAGTCTTTCACAGAATGATCCCAATTGTTAATTCTTAGTTATAGCAGAAAATTAACAAAAAGTACGCTGTGTAAGTTTTGTTTCTTGGATCTCTTCCTCTGCAATCCTTCCTACTCAGGTTCCATACCTGAACACCTCTGAATCCATACGATTTGCTTTATCTGACTGGGTACTCCTACTCTAGCGAGCATGTCTTGCTGGAACATTATTAGTGCATTAAAATAACAAATTGTTGCTGAATCATGCGGTCTTAAGCAATCATGAATCATGGCTTGGATCTTTTGTTTTTTGGTGGATGACATTGCCGTTCACGTACAAAGTGCAACGTAAGTCTTGTAGCTTTCTTTTTACAGCCCACCCCCAACAAGCACACTAGAGCCAGGGCTGATGCGGATCCTCCAAGGGTTTGCTGTCTTTTGGTTGCGGCGGCTGCGCAGAGGTTCAGAGAATGACATGTCTCGTTAAAATCTCCGCCACATTGATATGGTGGCTTTCGTCCCCCAGGTTTTACTGGCTAATTGGACAGGAGTTCGTGAAACCCGTAGACACGCCGCTTAGCCCCGCCCAATGCGCTTATCTGACCCTTGGCTTCCTCAGCCTTCTTCACAGTCCCGAAGAGCCCTTCGCTTTGTTCTTCAATCTACTTAAGATGCCCTTCTCCCCAAGAGAGCGGGATGGACTCCTGCCTGCTTAGTCTATTCGATTCCGGATCAGATTATTCCTTCTTCGACCGCGTCTGCCTCTCGTGTCTTCCACCAAGCGTTTGTACGCTGCTCACCTGGACCGTCAAGTGTGTCCGTAAAAAATTTCCCCCTCAGCCTTGTGAGTCGTGAAGTCCTCCCGAAAGCCTAGTAGCAAGTTTGTTCATTAAGGCACTAGTTTCTACGCATGGTATATGGAATCTCAACTTTGCAGCAAATACTTCAAAGGAAAATTAGAGACAGAGATGCACGACGCCGCCAGGAAGAATGGCCTTGGGTTGAAGGGCCAATTTATTGAGGAAGATCGCCTAGATCGTCTTTACGAGGACGAAGACAGGAGATATCTAGACGGGAATATCGCGCAGTTTCCGAATAACTTGTTCTCGAAATTTCAGGACTTTTTTTCCAAAATTGAAAACAAAGATGCCACATTAAACACGATAGATCTAAGAGCAAGGATCCGGGAAGAAGCCCCAAAGCTGTTCGCGATACTCGCCCTTATCGGTCAGCCTGACCTAATAGTGGATTTCTTCAACAAAACCCCACCATTCAACGATTCCCGTCTTTTTAATGAAGAACAAGAGCTTCGTGGAGCTTACTGCTTGTTGGAAGAATTGGAGGCGATAATTGGAATCCAGAACATTGCAAAGCAGGTGTTCGAGCTGCAGTGGTGTTTCACCAAGCGTTTGACAGACGATATTACCCCCGTTTTCCCTCCCGAACATTTCAGATTTCCCTTCCAAAGTAAACCGAGGCATCAAGGGAACGGAAGTTACGGCTCTGTTTTTAGCGTTACCATAGCCGAACGCTGTTTGGATGCTGATTATGCGGACTACGTAAGTTCAATAGTTAAACATACTATTCTTTATACATAATAACAATTGCCACTAGAAGATCATAGCGTACAAAAAAATTGAGCCGAAAGATGACACTAATTTCGAAAGAATCATGAACGAGGTCAAGGTTCTTCGAAAACGAAAGCATCCCTTCATCACCCCAATGTTCGCAAGCTTTGTGGCTGGCTTGGAGTACTCTGATGAGACGAACAGCTCTTTACGGGCCCTGTACATTCTAACGCCACTTGCTACCAAAAACATGCACCAATGGTTGTTAGTAGATCAACCTATGTTTAGTGATTCTTTAAAACTCGACGAATACATTTACCGAACCATGCTGAATCTGACTTCTGCGGTAACCTTCATCCATCGTAAAATAGATGGGTATGTAGGTTATCATCGAGACCTCAAGCCAGCTAACATCCTCCTGTTCGGCAATGACGAATGGAAGATATGCGATTTTGGTACTGCCAAACTTAAGTCCGGCGACAACACATACACCAATGGCACAGATTCCACATTGAAATGGGCACCGCCAGAGTACGTCGAGAACCAGTTCAAACCAAATTATCCAACACATGGTCGCGCCCATGACGTGTGGTCCCTTGCTTGCATTTTTCTTGAACTAGCAACTGTTATGACTTTCGGATGGAGTCACAAAGGGTTGAAAAAGTTTGCGGACAGAAGACAGGAAAAATGTGAAAGCATGGGCAGAAATGCTGATTTCTTCTGGCTAGCCGAAGATGTTGTCGAACAGTGGATCACTCATCTTAGAGCTATCCAGGAAAGCAATCCTGAGGGAGATCGATTCAAAAGTCTCCTTGATCTCATTGAAGCGATGATGGCACCTTCTGACACGCGCCTACTTTCGTGGGAAGTCGAAATAGATATGTTTACGGTAGTACGCAAGATAAAGTCAGTCGCGAATGATGACTCCAACGCAGAGCGAGTGGATCACCTGAAAAAAATTATTCAGCAACCGAAAGATGAAAAGGAGGACTCGATGCAGCTACCAATGAAACGGGCAATTGAAAAGAACATGGGAAGCGCATATCTCGAAGAAATGCGGAGTCAAGGTTGGTTGGACATCCATGAGACAGTAGGAAAAGAACCACATACTGGGCGCACTAGAGAGTACTTCAATACCCTTCCAGGGAGGGTAGCAATCTTTAATCGGACTCCCATTGATTCTGACGAGATCGATCTGCAAATTTCGGCCTGTTTGCGGGCTTCGAAGTCGGTGGCACTTACTGGCCTAGCCGGAGTCGGGTGAGAACACATATGTTCATCTGTTAAATGCTGCCAGTGTAGCTAATACAATATCCAGGAAGTCTTACAAGGCGCTATTCTATGCGCGGAAGTTTGAGAATCCACCGCAGGGAATATCGAAGTCAACCCACACATTTTGGGTAGATGCTCGAAATCACCATGAATTTGAAAGTTCATACTTGAAGATTGCAAGACAATGTTCGATAAAGGAGCAGCCTTTACCGGCTACATTAGTTGCAGTCAAAAATTGGTTACAAAACAAGACCCATGGTCCATGGGTCATGGTTATTGACCATTGGGTTGGATTGAGCGACATCGTACAGTTCTTGCCCGAGAACCACAATGGACAGCTCTTATTCACAACTAGAGACTTGGAATCTCTGAAGCCTGCTTCCAAAGTAGTCTCGCAGCATGATTGTATCAAGGTTGACCCACCACGCGATCACATCTCTCTACAGTTACTTCTGGAGCCGCTGGGGTTTTCGACACACCAACCTTTGACAATACCAAGAAAGCAAGTGATAGATATTCTCTGGCTGCCTTTAATGGTGAAGGGGGCGGGCGAATTTATGGGCCGATTCCACACGGGAATCCAACATTTTCTGACAGAGGCTCGAGACCGAGAATATCACATAGCTGAGGAAGTTACCGAGCACAAAGAAGATCTTCTGTATGAAATATTACAACCATTATGTGACGACATCGCACTTCTCAAAAATGAGGCCACAAGACCTGACGGAATAAGGATCTTATTCTTCATGGCACTATTAGACGGAAAGGCAATTGAGTACGACCTCATAGTCCAAGAGTTCGGAAAGAATGAACGACTAACTCTCACCAAGTGGCTTGGAAGGCTCCAGGACCTGTCTTTGGTGAAGCTTGTTAAGGAAAATCGAGAAGAGGAGATGGAGAGTTCGTCAACATGCTACTCAATCCCCAAAACACTGCAGGGTCTTATAATATCTTGGATTAGACGACACGACGGATATACAAAACTTCTCAAGAGATACAACAAGTGTTTGGGAGTCATTTACAAGTATTGTGACAGCAAAAAGCGGGCTGGAAAGAAAAGGTCTCCGCCTCAGGTATTATCACGCAAAGTTAAAGATCAGATATTCCAGCATGTTGAGGCCTATGCCGAGTTCTCAAGACAGTGCGCCAGCGTGCTGAGGACGCCCGGCGTGAAGGATATCAAGATAGAGTTTAGCAAATGGGCACTTCAGGCTGTCAATATTTTCTCCCAGGAGCTCATAGATCAAGGAAAAGATGGAGAAGCTATCGATATTCTCGAATTCACTGCGGCCAGGTTTGCTGAAGAGTCGGTGACGCAGAATATTAAGTCCATAAGAGCATGGTTCCGTTTCAGACTTCAACTAATCCATGCCTATAGTCATCGCATAGCATCCAGAAGATCGAGGACCGCAACAATAGATCGAGCCGAAGGCCATAAATGGGCTCGTAAACTGTTCGACGAAGCTCAAGGTGGCCCTAGGGAATCTCTGTTGCCAGAACAGCAGTATGAACTTCGTCTGAAATTTGTTCGGCTGTGTTGCGCTTCAAAACGTGAAGATGATCTCCACGAAACCAAAGAAGCCATATCATTCTTGCGGCGCCGCAACTTGCGCGTCAGGGGGGGCAGACCAGAACCGGTTCCTATAGCTCTCGCAGAGTCTCTAGAGATGTTTGAGGACAAGATGGATGAAGACAACGCACAAAAACTGGCGATCAAAATAAAACGCGAGGAGGGGCTTCTAAATTATCATTTCGGAGTTTCACATCAGCGTTATAACGCGGGATCACAGATCATTATGCCATGGGACTATTTCAGACCAAGTCATTCGTTGGAAGTTGCTCGAAGAGCATTTGAAGACGCAGCGATAGCGCAGAAGCATTGGTATCCATATGACAACAACATGAAACGGCAGATTCGCGGAGAATTGGTTAACACCGAGATCAGGATCTCGACTACTTCTAGTTTGAACAGAGCACGAGTGATATTAGAGGAAGAGAAGAATGAATTTCCCGAGCTGTCAGATGGGTCAGAGTGTCCCCAGTCTAAGAATTTGCAAAAGATGGTGAGGATGGTTGAAGAGAAACTTAGTATGAAACGCAACTTGGTGTTTTTGTTGGTGCTACGCGTAATTATTGCAATGTTTCCAATTGGCTTTCTGGCTTATTTTACCTATATTATTGTGTCTTGATTTCTTTAGAGAAAGGGTTGTGGGCTAGGGTTGGTTCCAACATGATGATAGGCGTTACGAATGAGATACATTTATGGAATCATTTCGCAGTGAGCAGCAACCAGGATAAAAATAAAACTGAGGCGACAGTCGACAGTACCAATCCAATAATGCGAGACGGGGTCCAAGGATTCCGACTCATCTGACCCAACTCATTGAAACAGTCGAACTCATCGTCTACACAAAGAGGCTTGAGGAATTCAGCAACAGTGGGCCCAGTGAGTCGAGCTATATGAAGCGGTGTACGTCCCTCCAAATCCCTAATTTTCAGCTGGGAGGTCGCTCCAAGATCGAGAAGTCGCTTTACAGCTGCTAGGTGATTGCATTTAGCCGCATGATGAAGAGCTGTCTGACCGGCAACATCGACAGCGTGAAGGTCAGATTTATGTTTGACGCAGAAGTCAATCAGTTCAAGACGACGACTGCGGACTGCATAGTGCAGTAGGGTGAATCCTGAATGATCTGGTATGGACATTGCTTGGAATTGAGGTTGATTTTGAAGATATTCCGCAAGTTCAATATTGCTTCGCCCTACCGCGAAGTGTAGCAAAGATCTGCCAAGAGAATCTTTCATGTTGAGAGGGGACATGCGACCGATTGGGTGATTCAATTCATCCAAGAGGCCAGAAGCATTATTGATAATTCCTTGCACAGACGACTTGCTAGTGTGTGATGCCCAATGCATGATGGTCATTCCATCATCATCTTGCAAGTAGGGGTCGATATCCTCGGTATTCCAGCGGAGTGCCTGATCGATGACTTCGTTATAATAGTAGTGGAAAGCTGTTCGTCCAGAATGATCCTGTCTGGAAGCATCTGCGCCATTTAGTAATAGTCGCCTCGTGGATTCGTAATCGTTTCCTTTCTTGACCGAACGGTGAAGTGGCGTTCTATACGTTAATGTTAGAATTATTTACACATGTAGTATGATCTTACTTACTCTCCCATATCATTCGTTGCATTAACATCCGCACCTTCTTTGACAAGTAAAGTTATGATGTCTCTCTGATTGCACATGGCAGCTACCTAGTATCCTATCAGTCCTACTTTTTCCGTGCACCTGTGGGCGTATATGTACTTTACTCACATGCAAAAGTGTATCACCTGAGGTCGTTGTATCATAAATACTGATTTTTCTGGTAAGGAGTCCCTGTCTAAGATATGTGCCATCCCCGTTTCGTATAGCATTGTGGAAATTGCCGTCAAGCGGTAGAAGTGACGTAAATCGCAGAACGCGAAAAGACAAATTCAGGATATATCGGGACCCGAAAACGTTAGAAATAAGTATTTTCAATCTTTTCTTCATAAAATGATTGTCTTGAATCAGTAAGCATGCTGCGTACCCGTCTGATGTCGAAGTTTTAGTGCTTATTTCTTGGCCACGTTGCACAAATTTCAACACTATCGCTGGACCGACGCATATGCCTACCGAGAAGAACCCAATACTGAAACAAGAGGATAAAATATGCTTCACATCCACTGGATCCAGGATATCGGAGATGTATGGTATCGTCCGCGGCGTCCGTGAGTCTATGATTATTTTCGCCGAGTGTGAGGGTTGACCGAGAATTACAGGCAGTGCAGATTCTGAATCAGAAACTGACTTGGATATTGCGCTTGGGTAGTGTTGTTTGCAGACATTATGATTTTGTGCAATATCATCAGGGAGTCCGATCAACGTTGATAGTTGGTGCTCAATGCGAACAGAGAGGGCTCTGTGATTAATGTTAAACAGTCCAAATGAAAAAAAATCATGAAGCATACATCTGTGAGGCCATCATAACTTGTGACAATACCGCGTGCCAATGTTCTGCTGATTCAAAGAATTTCTTCGCTTGGCGACTAAAAAAGACCCATTTACAGCTTTCTTGTAATCGGCGAACTCTTCCTTGTTCTAGACGAGTTGTCTGTGATTCAACTTTAGACCTGATAGTTTGTATCTCGTTCGCGAACGCGACCACATCGACATGTAACAGTGGGTCCAACTGGAAATCCGATGGAAGCCTGGAATACAATTCAACTAGGGCTAGTAATGTCCTCTCCAAGCGTTCCAGCTGCTGGCGCTGAACTTGAATGTCTCGAGGAGCATCGGATAGGTCATGAAGCGTATTGTATAAGTACTTGCAAGTACCCCCAGCTGCTCCAAGAACAGTGAGAATGCTTGCAGTCGCAGAAATTGGTTCCATTTTGCCTCTGAGAAAGAAGAAAGTTAACAAAATGTAGAGAGTGAATGGGATGGCCCAAGCCGGTAATACCCATTCCTACAGCTGGTTACGAGTCGTATTTCTAGGCAGAATAAAAGGCGAGTTGAAATTGCCTGATAGCTGTGATAAATGATCTCTTATACCGGTGTGCTCGCAAAATATGCAAGCCTCATTTTGCCTTCTTCATCATTACTTTCAAAGGGATTGGATAAGCCGATAAGGCAAATATCGAGCCCACAAGGCTGAACGCATGCGTCGGACGTGCAAGGACGACAAGTAGTGGGGGTGCTGTGCGAAGACAGCCTTCATAGCTCATTGACAAAAAGCATATATAGCATGCTTCCGGCAGATTTCGAAGCAAGTAAACCCTGGGTGTTATAATCATCATCCACTTAAAAGTTGACCCGGGACTTACAAGGCTGGTACTCGAGGTATTTTCCAAGTCCGAGATGTGAAGTCATGTGACAAGTCACTCATGTTAAACAAACAGGATCCTAAATACAACCCCGCATCTTAAAATGTCGCCACCTTACGGATATACTTGGTACAGTTCTTATACAGTTGGTCATAGAGTTGTTGTTCAGTTAAGAAATGGTATGTTTAACCACGTGGGCACTATTTGGGGAACCACCAAGAAGACCGAACTAACGCACTCGATTAAGGAGATTGGGTACATGGGACAGTGAAAGGTGAGGGTGACAGCGACGAGGTTATCAAACGTTACTTCGTGCACCGGGACGGTACACCAGAAGAGAGTACCGACTTGTACACGGTCAATGAGATGCGGCGCTGAAACGGCGGCCTTACGTTTCCCCGAAGTGTGTGCGAGGAATTTGCTGGGCGGCGGAAGATCGTTGGTGTGCTTGGTTTCCATCTTCCATCAACCCAAATCAAATACAGCCAATTTCAATCTTGTTGTATTATCGCACAATGTCTTAATATTGTCAAAGCTGTTCCTTCTATCGATGAATCACGCGACTGCATTCTGCATACTCGATCCCCCTGAGCCTCACCCACAAAACACAAGATGGTAGAGCAGACAACACAACTTGCCCGGACCCATATGACAGACGACATGGCATGGCATCGAGAGATGATTTGGCTTCCCCTCGGACTATCAATCATCGCGCATGCAATCCGAAAGACCGGGAGACTTCCAAGGCCTGTGGATAAGCCATACAATTATGGGAGAGGGGGCTCCTTTGTTTTATGGTGGCGCGCATCTTGAGGCTCTGCTCTGCCCAGTATGCTTCTTGGCGAGGTCCTTCTCCGAGCCCCAGCTAGCGTGTCAATGCTCCCAAGTTGCAATGCGCTGTGCAAGCTGCATGGCTTCGTAGCTTCCCGGGCTCCAACAACACCCCGCCCTGGAATTCTACTTTCCCCAAGATTCCATTGCTGTTGCGGAGGCCATGCCGGTCTCTGGAGCGACGGCTGCAATACCAGAATCCCCCCCACTCGTCCCCTCCCAGTCCCCTTCTGGCACACTCCCTCTTCAGTCTGCTACCTCACCTCCCATGCACGATGAGCTAGCACAGGGAATCTCGAGCCCAAGCTGCGGATCGAGGCCCCAGTAAGTTATCCCATGCTGTGCTCAAAAATGCACAGCAAAACCAGCTGTCTTCCACACCTTTCTCTGACCCTCAGCGGGGCATGTTTTTCTGACGAGTTGCAGACCGGCGAAAACGGCTCTCAAGAAACAGAGACCCCGCGACCCCAAATCTCCTAATAGCGCCAGCAAGTTTACGTCTACCTTGCCGAGCCTCCCAGACCCGTCGAGCACTCGCAACACCCTTGCACCTCAGCGCGGGCACTCTGTCCTCACTGACAAGAACTTATCCGGCCTGCCACAGTCTGAACTTCCGAACTTAGGGACTGCCGCTCATAAAGGAGGCATATACGCACCCAATGCACATTTACCGTCTTTTGCCAATCCTGCGGCGATCGACGTGGAACCGCATTCGCCTACAACCTCTGCGTGCAGCCAGTATTCTGATTGGGACTTCATCTCGAACAGCGAGTCCTAGTACATAGATGCGACATTGCTATTGTTCTGGCGTAAATATGCATCATCGGCTAGTGGCGCGATATACCCTTCGAAAATCGGAGTTCTTGGCCACATGGCATCAGGAGTTTTTGGATACATGGACGGGATGGAGATTTGTAGGGACATTCACAGGCACCAGGATTGGTTCCCATGTGTATATTTGCATATCACATTTCGGCATTGGTCTTTGTGTACTCGGGGATTAAATAATCAGAACCCAACGTGTGGTTTGCGCTCAAAAATGTATTGGTAATAGACGTGAGAGTTAATAACCCCTCAATAGGTGCGACCCCGCACTCGCATCTACCAAAATGTCCATCTCAAGTATGTCTCTTCTCCATTAATCACTTTATCATATCAATTATCTCACGTAGCCAGCGTAGCGAAGCTACGCAAGGTAGGGCTGCGAATGTGTTGATTCGGGACTTTGTCAAGGCTTGGCGATGACGGTCCAATATTTATCCGTAAGCCAATCACGGGTTCCAATTCCCCTGATCGCCCTGTGTGCCTGTCTCAGCATCTGGGGCCCCACAACCCCAAGATTTGGTAATACGCGCTATTCGTTTTCATGTTTCCAAATCGGTTAACTAGTCACACTCCCATTAGTCTACACTTTGACGAAGCCATTGCTCAGGTCCTTGTCATTGCCCTCCAAACAAGAATATTTGCTCGATATGTAGAGTGGATTTTGGTCTGACATTGATCATCAGCAATGTTATCATTATTGTGGAACTGCTGCGGCTTGCTTCGATAGCTGATCTTCTCTTTTACATCATTCCACTTAGATTTTACTGAAAGGATATATGTCCGAGAAGCAAATGTTTTACAAATGAGCTTCGTACTTGCAATATCTGCTTTCATTGGAATACCTATCTGAGGCTTCGAGCATCCCACCTCATGAACCACTCCCTTTCCGCACAAAATCATGTCAAGCCACTCACAGCCACGCTTTGCACTAGAAACTCTAGAGGCATGGACCAATGGCTAATCTTCTATCAGGTGTACCAAACTATTCCCCTTCCAATCAACGGCTTTCAAAGCGATGTTTCTCGTCCTCCATTCGTGCCACACCCAGTAGATACAGACCAGTGCCGTACGACCAACAGTGTCGTACCACCGTCTCAGTATTCCATCCAAGACACCAGAAGCCTTCGCGTCCTACCAGCTCAGGTACCGGGTCCAACACCCCCAATCAGCTTCCAGCTGAATCGACTCTAATTGGTACCTACATATCATGCTTGCCTGCTTGCTTGCTGTCCCACCTGTCTACCCCTCCAGTTCTCGGACCGAATTTCTCCCCGCTCTCCGCTCCTCGAGTGCCAACGCTTTGCATCGCGTCTCCAACCACTCTGTCCATTCCTCATCCTCCGCTTCCAGTACGGCATTCGCACAAGGATATTTTATCCATCGGCACCTCCCAGCAACTTCATTAACTCCCCTATTAAACTCCTTAGTATCGTCAACATTATACCCACTCAACATTATACCCACTCAACATTCCTCCCAACTGCCTCCTCACCCACGCTCGAAACGCTGCCTGCAGTATGCGCTCGTACTTTTGCTGAATCTTGCGTCGCGGACGTCGCTGTTTGCGATCGAGGAGGAGGGGTTTGGGGAGGGCGATGGAGATGTTGTCGGTGGTGCGGAGGGCGAGGAGGTGCGATGAGAGGATGGTGGTGAATTCTGTAATTGGGATTGGGAGGGTTGCTATGGATGGGAATGTGAGGGTGTGGGTTGCGCTATGGGAGAGGTGTTGGGAGATTAGGAGGGGGATGGAGTGGAGGAGGTGGGCGAGGGTTTTGCCGAGGGTGTGTGGGGAGGAGTATAGGGGGTGGAGATGAGGGAGAGTTGCGGGGAGGGTGAGTAATACGGCCGTGGTGGACATTTTGGATGTCGGAATTGGTGTGGTTAGGGGTTGGGGAATTCTTTTCAGGCTTTTGTCAACGAGGTTGGGAAGTCAGCTCCGTGTGTTATCTAGAGTTAATCGGTTCATAGTAAGTTGCACAGCTGTGAGTGCCTTTGTTACTTGTGGTTACTCCATTCTTTGTGTTCTTTGTCTCAGAGCTGTGATTCAAAGGACCCTGTCCCACATTTCCTTCGAGTTGTGAATAGTGGACCTGCAAATCAAGAGGGCAATGCTGTTTAACAAAACTAGTCCTGTACATACTAGTTCACGAGTCAGAGGGGCATGTTCTCGCATGACTTTAAAGTCTACACAGCGGTACCTCCAGCACTTACACCTCTTTTGAGGAAATCCTTAGTGTTGATATCACGCAATACTTCATGCTGTGCGTATAAGCTTTCTAGAGTCTAGTATAACGGATCTACTACGTTACATAGACTTACTGCCATCCTTTGGAAGAGGTTCCAAGGAAGCTTGCGCTAGCAAATATCTAGACTTCAAAGTCTCGCGAGAGGCGTGCCAAAGTCATAATAGATAGCACAACGTAAAGAAGAGCGATAAGGAGTTGTAATAAGATTCATTGAAAATATTTATACAGTTTATACCAAACGAATATCTCGATAAACATCCTTGCATGGAACAAAAGCGCTCCAGCTAGTCAATTTCAGTGGATTCCGGATCCTGATGTTACACCCACCTGCCAGTCATTACTGTCCATATATCTTCCCTCAAACACTGTTCTTCCTTTGCCGTCCATTCATCGTGCTATTTTGCGGTGGTTGCTATGCCGGGGTATCTCTGCTTCCACCTGCATCATAGGCGCTTACAAAAGGAAGTAAGCGAACATGCCCAATACACCAGATACTGCGAAAGTGCTGGGGTGGATGGCAGCTGCAGCACCAGGGCTGCTGGTGGGCGACGATGCAGATCCAGAACCACTTGGAGAGGTGCTGGTGACGTTGAGGAGCTCTCCGCCGCGGGATGATACGCCTGCGGGTCCGGTGTTGTTTTCAGCGCTTGCTGCCGCCTGCTTGAATCTAGCGAGAGTGTTCTGGCCCGATGTACTGCACAGAATGTTAGAATGTTATCTATTGGATGTGTTCTGAAATAGTGATGCTTACGGTGGATTGATGACGGCAACCATACCAGCCTGGCAATGCCGGCCTTGGGAGCAGTAGAGCCAGATGGGCTGGGACTCATTTGTGACGGTGTACTTGAACTGGGTTGTGGCGACCTTCTCGGCGTCGGTGGTAGGCACATAGCCAGAGAAAATTCCGTTGGCCAAAGGCTGGCATGGCGAAGCGAAGGCAGACTGAGCAACGGAGTGGTTCTTGGGCCAGAACTTGAAGTGGATGTTGTCGCCGTTCTTGGCAGTGATGCTCTCTGGGTTGAAGATCAGCGAGCCGTTCTTGAGACCAACAGCAACACTGATGTCCTCGGCGAGGGCAGCGCCGGCGAAGGCAGTGGCGATGAGAGTAGTGAAAAGCATTATGATTGGTTGGAAGTGTGAATTTGAGAAGAGACTAGCTCGATTGGGTGTACTGAAAAAGTATTAAGGTGGAGAAGAGAATCGAGATATTTGGTATCAAACTGAGTTGCGAATGAATGCTTGGACCTGCCTGGGGAAAGAAAGTCTGTAGTCGAGCAGATTTGAGCCCTTTTATAAAGGCATCCGGAGCCTGAATGAAACGGACGGCCGCGCGTAGACAAAAGGCCCAAGGTGGAAACTCGGCCTGCGCACAACTTGGCCGAACAACCTCGAGACACTTGATGTTGCGGACCCAGGCATCGCGAGGCACGCACTCCTGAACTGGTGCGTTAGGGAAAACGGGGGAGTGCCCTGATTGGAGAGAGCTATGGTAGGCGGCTGGCCTCAGCCACTGGCAGATCGGGCACCATTTCTGTTTTGCCTAAGGTGCGGGATGTGGCTGTTTGAAGCCAAGGAGCCGACAAGAAGATTGTGTTTTCTGTGAAGGGGATGAAACGAGCGAAGATGGGATGAGACGTATATCACACATGGCCCCTGGTGAATAGGCTGGGGCACGGGCCTCTCTCCGTCGTAAGCGAGCGGTTCCCCGGTTCCTCTTGACGCTAGCCTTGAGCTTCAATGAATGTCACCCTTCGTCCTCACCAACAATCTCGAGTGCTCCCACGAACGCGACAAGAGTGTGCCATGACTGATCCAGGGATCGACATCGTGAGCGCTTGCTGTCACTTGTTGGCAGTTTCAACCAAGTTGATGTTTACCCCAGCTTCGGCCGGTCTTCCGTCGCGGCACGGGGCACCTGGGCAAGGAGGGGGAGGGATAGGTGCATCGCAAGTTTCCTCATTGCCGACCACTTCCCCTCTTTTATTTTCTCACCGCAATATGGCTGCTTTGTTTGCAAGGCCTACCAATATTTCCATCAGACACGTCGATACATGTTAATATGGGTCTCACTCCCATTTTGGCGACCAATTCCAAGGTTCCATTGAGCTCGGCCGGTCTCACGATGAGAAGAGCAGCATCACCGTGGCTGTGCTCTGCCGGGACCATCCCACTTGGGTTCGACAGGCGATGCAATCAATACTGGCAATACGTCTTGCATACCGCCCTTTTTTTTTCTCTCGAGAAGAACAACAATAGCAGCAAGGAAGACCACGAGTCGGGATCAAAAGCAGTCGCCAATACTACGCAGTTGCTACGATGCTCCTGTCCCATAAGTGGAGCGACAGCATGGCTCCTAACCAGGAGGTCCCACGAACAATGACCTGAAAACATCCATGGATGACCCGGGTTGGTCGCACTGTTATAGTACAAATCCGGGAATACAGCGATCAAACTCCATACGTCGTGACATATCCGTGACTTCCGGCTGAGGCGGCTCTGCCAGCGCTCTAACGATTATCACGAGCTCAAGCTCAAAAGAGACGCTGGAGGTGAATAATGTCTACATATAGAGAGGCAATCGCCACCCGCGACTCCATACGAATTTCCCCGAATTCTAACCCGAAGTATTGATCGCTCGAGCGGTTTGCCCATTGGGGCTGGAGCAAGTCGAGGCGCGATGTAACCACCCTTAGCTTCGGATTATTTCGCTCGCTTCCTGCCACCCAATCTGACAGCAAGCACGCCGCTTCCGCGACACCTTTCCAAAAATAATCAACAGCTCATCACCATACCTCGTGTTTCCCCATACTATGAGCTCATCTATACCATTGCGCATGCCAGCGCCACTTTGTAGAGGTCACCTGCCGTACCCAGCGTGGTTAGGATCCAAGACAGTCACATTGACAAACATGAACGAGCGCTTTTCAGGTCTATTGATGCGCATCGTTGCCTTATTAACACCGTTGCCGTGCAGGCGGTCAGATGCTAGATTTGATGAACAAGCAAGGGCGAAGTAAGCTGGTAGAGTATAAAGATGCAAGTTCTTCCTGGCATAAGAGAACTTCATCAGCCCATTCCTCAATACTTTGACTACAGTCGCTACAGTCAACAAATCACTTCCTACAGACTCTAATAACACTCGCTTTTTGTTCACCTTACGACAAAATAATTTTTTCCATCATGAAGCTCTCCAGCAACTTTGCAGCTACCGTTCTTGGCCTTGCCGGTCTTTCGTCTGCCATCACGGGTAAGAGTGCTATGGTCAGATCACTTCAAGATCCACCAGCTAAATCAAGCTTTCAGTCTCCTACGATACCGGTTACGATGACGCCGGGCGCTCGCTCAATGTTGTTTCTTGTTCCGATGGCTCGAACGGCCTGATCACCCGATTCGGCTGGCAGACTCAGGGCCAAATCCCCAGTTATCCTTACATCGGTGGATACCAAGGAGTTGCGGGGTGGAACTCCCCTCAAGTTAGTGCAATCCACTTCCTTACTTCTTACCACCACCCACTAATCCCTTACAGTGTGGCACCTGCTACGGTGTGACCTATAACCAGAAGACGATCTATGTTCTTGCAATCGACCATACCGCCAATGGTTTCAATATTGGCAAACAAGCATTGGACGACCTCACCAACGGCAACGCGGAACAGTTCGGACGTGTTGAAGCTCAATACGTCCAGGTCGAGAACAGCAACTGCAAGATTTGAAGAATAAACGAAGAAACGAAACCATCGATATACGACAAAGAAGAAAATGAAACGGATAATGTCTACTCATGCAGCAGCATATGGTTTTGGGAAACATTATACATAAACTTAATCACTCCTTTACACATTAATGGCGAAAACCAGTTTAATTCTTGAAGTTTTATTCAGACATTGTGTCATCCTTGAGCAATCTGTCGCCTACAGAATATAGGGCTCATCGTGTGTCTTCTGCCTTTTTAATCTTTCATGCGACGGATTGATTCGGAGTTGTTTTAAACGCTGATCCTTTTCAGTTCGCCGAATGTTCTTAATCCAACGACAAACGGGATCTTTGGGTGAATCCTACTTAAATCATGTGACGTCTGTATGTTTCTTCTGGCGTAAGATATATGCATGTCCATATTGATCAACTTCAGGATTTGATTTAGCCGCCCCGCCCCGCACTCTAGTACTCACCAACACTCCACCATCTACACATCTCAGTTCAGATGTAAAACTTGCACATCGTCGCGAAATTCCCAGGCCATCTCTAAAAAGATCCTCAAACACCCCGATCGTCCTGTGTGTTCGTCACTTGACGTCGTGGCAAAAAGTCGAGCAAGTTGACAACGGTCTTATCGCATTCATCCATATCCTCAATACCCCCAAACCCCGGGCCCGAAAACCAATCATCAGCCATCATCTACTGCACCCTTCCCAATTGAATCGCATGTACAACATGCGGAGGACGTTCTCGCCGCATGGGATGTCCCATTGACCCGACATTCGCGATATTAATGTGCCGACCTGCAAGAGTTGGAGGTGCGGGGTGTTGTCTTTGGTCAAAATTCGGTCCCCATTTTGTGTTCCAGCGCGATTTAATATGTATAAGTATCCCGCAGAGAAAAGAACTCTACAAGAATCGCGGAGACGATAACATCACGCTCTTCTCGTTGCTTCAACACGATCCATCATGGGCTATAAACGCACAATCACTGTTGACGACAAAGCGATTACCGAGGGCGCCGGTCTGACACTGAAGCAGTCTCTAATTCCCTGCGGACTTGGTAAACAAACTCTTACGCCCCCAATCTTTGCTCGGCTAACCTCTCACAGTCACAATTCTGTTCTTCCTGTGGGGCTTCGCATACGGTCTTCTCGACGTACTGAATTCGCATTTCCGAACCCTGCTCCATCTCAGCAATGCCGAAGCGACCGGAATCACAGCCGCGTACTTTGGCGCATATTTCATCTGCCCTTTGACGATTTCGGGATGGATTCTTAGACGGTTCGGATTCAGAGTCACGTTCATGACGGGTCTTGCCATCCTTGCGGTGGGGTCTCTCCTCTTTTGGCCTTCTGGTGTGAAGGCTTCGTTTGGTGGGTTCTGTGGGAGTATGTTTGTTGTTGGAGCGGGACTATCGACGTTGGAGGTTGGCGCGGATAATTTTTTGGCTATTTGTGGTCCGCCGCGTTATTCGGAGATCCGGTTGAATCTTGCGCAGGGTATTCAGGGTGTTGGGTCGTTCGTGGCGCCTCTTCTTGCGTCTCGTGTGTTTTTTGCGAAAACGATCGATGACGCTGCGGGTCTGAAGAACGTGCAGTGGGTGTATTTGGGGGTAGCATGTTTTGTTGCGTTGTTGATCGTGCTGTTCTATTTTGCACCTATGCCGGAAGTAACGGATGCAGATATGAATTTGCAAGAGGTCGATATTGGAGGTGAAGATGTTGGTCCTCTCAGACAGCAGTATGGACTTTTCTTGGGTGTTTGGTCCCAGTTCTGCTATGTCGGCGCGCAAGGTAAGAATACTACTAACCCAAATGAAAAGATTATGCTGATAAATGGAGCAGTCGCAGTTGCTAACTTTTTCATCGACTTTTGCGTTGAGGCTGGAAATGACAAGGCTTGGTCATGTAAGATGGTACTTCACCGTGTCGGTATGGAATCTCTACTAACACTGTTCAGCTGATCTCTTTGCAATTGGGCAAGGCCTTTATGCACTCAACCGCTTCATCGCAGCGTATCTCATGACATTCAAAATCATCAAGCCTCGTTACATCCTAGCTGTCTATCTCGGCCTCTGTTTCGTCTTCAGTCTCGCTGCTACTCTTACACATGGCATGACCAGTGTCGCCCTACTCATTCTTCTTCTATGTTTCGAAAGCGTAAGTCTACCTCCGCCTACTCCCTACCCCCACCTTCTCACCCAACCTTCAGGCCTGTTTCGCAACCATCTTCACGCTCGCCCTCCGCGGTCTCGGCCGCCATACCAAAATCGGCGGTTCTTTCCTAGTTGCTGCGATCTCCGGCGGCGCTGCAATTCCTCCAATGACTGGCGCAGTCGCAACCAGAACTAATTACCACCATGCGATGGCGATTCCTACGGTTTTCTACGTGCTTGCGTATGTTTTCCCCGTATATGCCAATTTTTGGAAGGCGAGGGAGTTGGATGAGCATCGTGGGACGGATTTGAATATTTCGGCTCAGCATCAGGTAGGTGTGAGGGATGCGGAGAAGGGGGGTGCTAACGAGAGAGTGGAGTTTGTGGAGGGGAAATAGGATGCGGTTGTCATTCGATCGTATAGGGTTATTGTTTGAACGCCTATCATGTAGCACTCGTAAAGAGCGTTGGGATTGTAGGGATGTCACGATATCATGTTTTGTTCCGTCATCTGCTCGCGCGAATGAGATCATGTCACTCACCCTCATCATGTGCTCGAGACTTTCAGTCATCGATGCTCCATTCCTTGCTCTAAACATCTCACCATATGCATCGGCTATAGTTCGAAATCAATTCGGAGTACGAGGAAATTCTCCTCACATTTAACAAAAGTTCGTAGGCCAAACACTGGTCAAAATGGCTGAGGTTCTCATACGGAATTGATTCCTTACGATTGTCGACGATAGGAGATGTGTAAAGTGAAGAGTTTAAATTTTGGTGGTCCCGTGTGGTCTGAGGCGTTCCTGGAGGTGAGCAACAGTGAAATCCAAGCTAATGTATATTTTTCAATTTTGATAGCAGATCGAAGTCATGTTTTGGTAATACGCCACGTTGATATTGATTTTCACAATCAAATACCATGTCATCACAAAGCACCCCTGCACTGGAAACGGCTTCCAATATACCTGAGAACATATACACTCTCAGCCTCACCGTCATCTACATTACAGCGTCATCAAAATTTGACTTGAGAGATATTGTCTATGCAAAACTCTATGCCTATCCTGCACTTGACCTAGCGGTAGCAGCGATGCAGAGTACGCTAATGATGTAGCCAACGCATATAACTGGGAAATAGACTCAGGTCTAGACTCAGTGGGTCCTATCTTGCAGTGTCCCGTTAGGCTGGATTGCTTTCTTGACGAGCAGGAGACACGACTTTCGGCTTGGTTCACAGTGAGAAAGTTCAATGTGGTTCAGAAAGTGATACCTAAGGAGGGAGTGAATGCTGTGAGGTTTATTTTGGATCAGATGCAGTAAGTTCGATTCAATGCATTGAAGGAGTTTTGCTTGTGAAGTCGGAAAAGAGGGATCGGATCAATGTTGAGCTATTTCCCTAGACTCTTTATAAATGCCTGGTAAAGATTTCAGTCGCTGTTGTCTTGACGAGAAATGACAATACAGGAATGAAAGTGGTACTGCTTTGATGAGTTATTGATGGAAAAGAAAATGGTATTAAACTCGTGAGTGAATTGGGTGAAACGAATGGGAAAAGATTGAAACGTGATATAAAGGCGTATGGGTCCAACATGGACATCGACCTAAGATGCGTCATAAATTTCAAGTTGATTGGACCAATATCATATGTCACAGGGCGACACTCCATTGTTAAACTAATATATTAATAGAAACATTCTAACTGTCTATGCATTCTCGCTTCATATTTTCAAACATTTTGTTTGCCATTAAAGATTCCTAGTTGGAGATAGCGTCCTGGAAAGCAATCACTCGGAACTTTTCCAACTGGGCAAATTCGGCAACATTGAGGGAGATCTTCTCCTGCTCTGCAGCGTACGCCTTCTGGAACTCGAGAGCTGATGGCTCGTCGGCAAAGTTGAGGTAGCTAATTAGGTCTAATATCATGATACAATTAGTAAATGTCTTCATCGTATCTATCTCGGAATCGGTCTTACCATAGCCGAAAGTTTCCTCGGATCCAGTGAAAGAGAGAGGCTTGAGACCCTCGGGGTCAGACTTGGCGCGCTTGACATAGTGCCTGGTGATAGATTGGGGATACGCTGAGCCGACTGCTTCTTTGAGAATGGGGAGATGGGTCTCTTCGTAGGCGGTTTGGAAGGCGGCAGGGGTGATTTCGGGCTTGCGAGTGACGAATGCGGCGATAGTGAAAGGCATGTTGAAGGTTGGAAGTAATTTTAAAGGGATTTGTGGGTTGAGGATGATGAGATATGTTTTATATGAGTGAAGTTAGAACTGTGGAGTGTGATGATGATTTGAGGGGGACTTACGGCGGTATTTAATGTTTTCTGGACGGACTTCCAGCTGGGCTGAGGTTGTTGCAGCTCAGTGAAGCAGAGTAAGCGCCTGCAATTGTTTGAGGCTGGAGTTCGATGTCTGGCTGACATCCGGTCCAGGATCTGCACGGTAGCCACAGTGCGTGCAGCTTCTCCTCAAAGCCGCACTCGGTCTGATTGGTCGAGATCCCATTGTTTGCCTGCCCTTCTTGCCATGTTTTATCCAATCAAGACATGATATGAGTGCAATATGAAGGAAACATTCGATTGAATTGAGAGTTAATGATTGGCACTTAGGGTGTCGGTTCTTAAGTACAGTCAGCAGCCTTGCCGTGAGATCCAGGTCTGACATCGTGGGTGCGAAGGGCAAGAACAATATTGAAAACCTCTCATCGTTCACGCTCTCTCAATATCGCCGAACTCTTCAAACCTGTTAACTCTGATTTTCTTAGGATATCGATAAAACATGTCGAAATCAGATCGGATTCTTTCAAACACACTGACAGTTATAGTCGTTGAAAAAGTATGAAGTATGGAATTAGATGCCAGTCGTAAATCGTTGTATCAAGTGCACTGAATACAGATTTCGCATCGAAAATTAGGAAAGCGTTTGTGGTCGCCGTCTTCGTTCTGTCCTTCATCGTCTGGGCAGACCCAAACAGGACTGTTAGTTCCCGACGCTAAGCCCCTTCAGTGCACCATCTGCAGTAAGCAGCAAGCCATTGTTAGGGTGTGCACTGTTATGGCGGATAGAAGATGCACAGTGGCAATGCAGGATAAATGACATCTTGATTCGGGGCTTAAAGGATAAAAATTTTTGTCGCGCTTAAGTGGGCACTCTCTTTCATTGCGGTTCGTGTCGCAAGGCTGGAACTAGTAATTGAAGTAGGTAACTGAAAATTCGAACAGCGACCTTTTGATTGTTGTTGAAACAGAACGCTACTTTTAGTCTTTTCCAAATAGAGAAATCCCAGTCGAACAACTGCACTCATAGCTTATGGTTCTCCTCTCTAATAGCCTGTCCATAATCTCCCGCATTCGGCGTTCGAACAAGCGTATGTGTATGAAACTTTTTCGGCTCAGTATTATTCAAGAACACACCTGAATGATGGTCAAACTCGCAGATGATGACCGGACTCTGAATCCTATAGTAAAACGCATCGTCGTCCCCATAACCGCCAATCCAGCTGAAATAAGTTTCGTCGAGGTGGTACTTGACTTGCTCACACTTGATGCGCCGCGATTCAGAAGGAAGATATAGCACGAACTCTTCCACAATGGACATGAGCAGATCTTTCTGGGCGACTAGGAATTCGGAAATCAGGACTCCCTCGTAAGGTACGATGCGATTATCGCGAAAAGCACCGCACAAATGGCGTTGGTCGTCTTTGTTCCATCGATCAGTAATGAGGTTCCCGGTCTGTTCCATCTCATCGTCTCGCAGGTTCTTATAGGTCTGCGCCAATTTTTGTTGCTCTGGTCTCAAACTCTGCATAAGCTTCAGACCCAAATCCCCTTCTTTGCGCAAGATTTCTGTCCCTTTCCATTCGCCATCGTCGATGATGTTGGGTTCCGCGCCGGTGAACGTAGGCGATATGACCATTTGTGGGCCGCGGAAGAAGACTGCTAGACATAAGTGGTGCCCATATATGAGCCAGCCCCACGGAGATTCGGAGAACTCAGAGGGGTAACCGAAAAGAAGGAAGTTGTAAGAGTATTTGTTCATGATTTGGGGGAGGCCGACTACTTCGCCGAGAAAGTGGTTGATGCGCATCGCAGCAAGAGCTTTTTGATACCCCTCTGGAGACAACGATTGTTCCATAACCGAGAGAATAGCCTCAGCCGTAGATTCAGGTACTGGCCATGGTCAGTCATGCCGTTCGCGCATGTGTATTATTCACAAATCGTTTGTTACCTTCTTCCAATCTCAGTCCAAACGGCCGCAGCAAGATCTCAGGATTAGACCATGCTCTCCACTCTTTCGCGTTAATCGCATGCCCAACCTTCTTCTTTTCGTCTGCACTCAACTTCTGTAGAAGCTCTTTAGCTGCCTGTGTTGCTCTTCCGACGTCTGCGCCCTCATTCTGCACCGTGAACAGGCCTTCTATTATGGACCCTTTAGATGTGACACCTTTGAATGGCTCTGCATATAATTCCGCCCATGCTTGCGTAAGTTCGAAAAGCCACGGAGGTGCCTGATAGTCATGAAAGAAATCCGCGTACTCGTATACGGACTGCTTCGACGCGGTTGTGAAGCGAGGATCGGTGAGGTCAGGAATATGTGCTCGGAACGCAGACGATGCAGCTTCAAACGACGATTGTTGTCCACTCATCTTGAACTAAAGCTACAGAAGCGTCTCCAGTTCTTAATATGCGTGAACTGGTCTTTCTGAAAAAATAAAATCGAATGAGCTCTCTCGTTTTCGGAAACAGACATAAAAATACCTACAAAAAAGTTCTCGGACCTCCTCTGACCATAAATTAATAGTTTCTACCTGCTAAGAAGTTCAAGGCACTGAATGTGTCGGCGTTACTTCTATCACGTCGACGCGACGAAGTTTTGTTGTACGAAACATCGGAAGATGGAAATGTCGTTCGATCATGGCTCAAATTGGTGAACTGGAAGGAATCAGCCCCGCACCAAGGCAGCTTGTCATGGATCAATTCAGGCACGGGGCTTTCTACCCCGCCGACATGAGCACTCTCGGCCGGCGTCATTTCAAGCACCGACATGCACCACGGCTTGGTGGCGTACAGCTAGTGTATCGGGCAATCAACACGGCTGTTCAGGAAGTCCATAGGGAATCTTACATAGCAAATCGTGATACCTTAGTCTCTTGAGAATCAAAATTTATGAAGATGTACAGTTTGTTAGCATGTACTACAAGCTGCGCACTCGTGACAGAAGCCTCGCACCTATGACGTATGTTGCGCACTCATGACAACGGCTACGTAGTGTACAATTCAAAAGACTGACACCAATAAATGTTAAAGTATGTGAAAGTTGAATTAAACCGAAGCTTGCGGCATAGCAATTACTGTGACATATTTCATGGGTAGAAATTTGCTCATAGTCTCTCGAATAGTTTTGTCTCCTAGTTTGAGATATGGACAATTATTCTAATACAATAGACTGCACTCCCAATTTCCCGCTTCATCAGGACTCCCCATCCCCTTATACTTCGCCTGCTTCGGATACATGCACAACGGCCTCTGCCTCAACACCGTATCCCTGACAGTATCATTCGTCCACTTCGTAGCTACAATCTTCGTCGGCGCATCACCCTCCTCGATCCACGCCATTATAGCAAGCATCGCATCATGTTCCTTATCCTCAAACCCGGGAACGCCATACACAGTAGGACCAAGTCGACCGGCCTGATTCGGCCCCGCAAAATACCACGGAGCATCGAAATTAGTACCAGAACAGTGACCCATACCGGGTACGAGAAAGAAACGGAAGAATTCGTCAACTTCGATACCGCGTGGTTTGAGGGTGCGATATACTTGATTGTAGAAGTAGGGGAGTGAGTTGGTAGGGATATGAGCATCACCCATTCCGTGATAGGAGAGAATCTTTCCACCTCTGGCGTGGAAGGCGGAGAGATCGTACTTCACGCTTGCGTTTCCGGGATCCGTGCGATCGGCTAGACGTTGGATGTCTTCGTTGAAATCGTTGAAGGACCAGTCTGCGCCGAATCCGAGGAAATATTGCACGTAACCGGTGCCTAGAGGGTTGGGTTCTGAGGATGAGAGGTGGATGGGCCATTGAGGTTCGGTTCCAAGATTGAGGTGGGGGTAGAAGAAGGTCTGGTTTTCGCCAACGAAGTCGTTGTAAAGTTTGTAGAGAGTCGAGATCTGGGGTGAGGTAAGACATCCTGAAGATGTGGCGTTGGCGATAGAGGCAGCGCAGAGAAGTTCTTCCGGGCGGAAGTTGCAGCCATTGGGGTCAGAGATGATGCCGTCTTTAAGGCCATCCTGCGGATCGCATTGCTTCAATACTTCCTTGCCTATTGCTGGGAACAAAGCGGGCGGTATGTGATAATCAGCGGTTGTGGGTAGATTGTACTTTGCGACTTGAATAGTCCATGGTTGGAGATGTGATGTCCACCAAGCAGGGGCTCCTGCAATAATGCCGTCGAAATCTTCTGGGTACAATTCTGCTTCCTTCAACCCCTGACGTCCACCCGTAGAGCAGCCTGCGTAGTAATTGTACGATATATCCTTGGAATAGAATGCTGCCGTAATGGTCTTGGCATTAACAGTGGACCCATGCATTGCAAGATGGCCCCAGTTCTCCATCTTCCCCGGCTGGTTGTAAGCCCATGTTCCATTAATTGAACTCGAATTGTGACCAGTATCTGTAGACATTGTCGCAAAGCCATACCGAGATCCAGGCGCCTGGTATGGTCAGACCGGAAATTTCAAGTGTTGCTTCAGTGGCAGATATAACATACCATGTCAGCCCAATTAATTCCACCTGCGAATCCTCCATTCCCAATTGCAAGGAATCTTCCATTCCAATCTGTCGGTAAGAAGAGACCAAACCCAAAAGTTGTGTTCCCTATGGACTGAACTTGGACTGACACAGCGCATAAAGCTGGAAGGCCGATTGGACTTGTCGGATACCCAGTATCGCTCTTGGGTACTTCGAATGTTGAATTGGCTGGAAGCGAGTGGGCAAAATTTACGGTTGCGTTTGAAGGAAGCACGGATTGAATTGATGCCGGTGAACAGTCGAGAGCGGTAGTTGCTCCGAGGAGCGCACCATAGCTTAAGATTGAATCCCACCGCATCGTCATTAAAATCCAGATATAAGCAGCTGTTCACTGATGGTTGGATTGTCGGATTGTTTATAATTATTTATGGTAGCTAATTTGCAATCGAGACAATTCAATGGCTCTTAAATGGTTTGCCGCCTCCGCTTTTCAAGGCACGCTAGTCTGGAGTGACGGCTATCGACATGAGAGATCGCTATGGTTTCTATAGCGAATTGGTATGTTTACTCCGTGCATCTGTCCCTAGTAAACAACGACCCGGGTTGACTCCACCTCATTGCTAATTTGATTGCCGTAGCGTGCATGGACGGCTCGTGGGGAGTTGTCAAGGTACTGGACACAGGAGTGTAGACATCGATGTTGCTGGATGTTCTGAGCCATCCTCGTCAGTGTGAATGTAATTTTACATAGTCATTGAAGATTGTACACAGTAATAAAGCCTAAGCTGGGACCTCCGACTTTGCCCAGATTATGTGAACATAGAGGTTTGAGGCGAAATTCTACGACCTCGTGCACCGCCGATATTAACACCGATGCCCCGAAAACAGGCCCGACCAGCCCCACCACTTGCAGTGCGGGGCCCAGAGTGTGGGACACGGCCGCGGGGTTCGGCAGCTGCTGAATGGCAAAGGGTTTTCGTCTTTGCTTCCCCATTCCCTGTCCAAGAAAACGTCTCCGCCACCGATCGTTGGAGTGGAATCTTCGGTGCGCAATCAGCTGATCTCGCCTCGCGTTCCAGACGATCCGTGGACATCTGTGGATGCTTGCGCGTGTACTTGAAGCATGCCGGTCCCGCTTCCGTGATCCATGCCATTGGCGCCCCGAACCTAGAAACCTTCTTCGTACCGTTTTCGTACAACTGAAGAACGCTCTTCCGCCAACCGGGATCACTTTTGAGAACCGTTTTAGTGTAACCTTTCCCCGAAAAAGGGATATACAAGGCCCAAGATCTCGTTGTGGACTGAATTGGACCATCAACTTTGTGTATTGTTGTCGCAAGGACTCAGCAGCTGTTTATAGCTCCAATTCGTGACGCGATACCTCAATTAAGCCTCAATCCTCCACAATGGCAGATCTTAGAATTGCAATAGTCGGAGCAGGTATGAAACTTCCTTTTGGAGTATTTGCGACATCAAGAGTCTAACCTTGCCTCCAGGAATGGGTGGCCTTGCCAGCGCCCTCGCCCTCGCCAAAGCCGGACACAAGAACATTACCGTTTACGAAACCGCGCCAGGAATGGGATTTGTAGGCGCCGGTATCCAACTCGCACCCAACATGGCTCGCATTCTCGATCGACTAGGATGCTGGAAACAAATCGCATCAGAGGCAGTCCAGTGTGCTGATACCAGTATTCGGGAAGGCTCGACGGACCAAGAGCTGGGTCACGTGGCGCTGGACTACGTGGAGAAGACATATGGTTACCCCCACATGGTTGGACACCGCGCAAGTTTGGCAAACGCCATGTATGACGGATGTCTGCAAGAACCGTCAATAACATTCAAACTCGGAAGCCTTGTATCTGATGTCCAGTTCTCGCCCCGCCCAAGCTTCCTTCTCACCCCAGTTCCGCCAGGTCAACCTTCGGATGCCCGCCGAATTGAAGTCGATGTCCTCCTAGGATGCGATGGTGTCAAGAGCGCAACCCGAGTATCTATGCTGAAAGAGCTCAACGAGACTGCCGAAGCAAAGGATTCCGGCCAAGCAGCATACCGCATCATGCTCACGCGGGAGCAAATGGCCCACGATCCCGAACTCATAGCCCTCCTGGAAGCGGATACAGTGACACGCTGGATAGGTGAAAAGCGCCATATAATCGCATACCCGATCCACAATAAGCAAATCTACAATATCTCCACCGCTCAGCCAGACGATAACTTCGCCTCCGCCCCAAGCGCAACATACACGACCAAGGGCTCAAAGTCCGCAATGAAGGAAGTCTACGGCGACTTCTGCCCCAAGATCCAGCGCATGCTCGATCTCGTCCCCGAAGGAGAGGTTGTAGAATGGAAACTGCGCGTCCACGAACCACTCAGCACATGGGTACACGGCTCAACGGCACTTGTCGGCGATGCGTGCCATCCTACACTTCCCCATCTCGCCCAAGGCGCTGCCCAAGCCATCGAAGACGGTGCCGTTCTCGCAGTTGTGCTAGCACCAAAGCGCATTGCAGATGGGTCACCCGAGACCATCAACAAAGCACTGAAACTGTACGAAAAGGTGCGTAAAAGCCGCGCAGAAGCACTCGTCGAGCTTGCGGCCGAGAACGGGCGACAGATGCATCTTGGAGCAGGCAAGGCGAAAGAGGAGCGTGATAAGATCTTTGCGGCACTGAAGGCGGGTAATGGGCCAGTGCCCGATAAGTGGGCGGATGCGGATGTCCAGAAGATGATTTATGGAGTTGATGTTGTGGAAGAGGCGGAGAGGGTGTGTAAACAAGAAGGATTTGTGGCGAAACTGTAAGTTTTTCGTTGATGTAAAGTTTCCTTCCACGTTGATATTGAGGTCTTTTCAGGGATTCGTGAGACGGCTGTGGTCAGGGGTTTGGATCCAATTTGGTGGAACGAGGTCGTGTCTGATTAGCGAAATCAATTGCTCTTTACTCTTTGTCCAAGCATGTTCCTCTCTCTTCGATTTTGCGATGTGATTCGCAGCGTTCGCACGTACCACAATTCTCGATGTATAAAATCAAGCTCCATCCCGAGGTCGGTCCTAAAAGTCAGGGGGAATAATTATCGTATGTTCCCGGAGTAGCAAAAAAAGTACAAAAACATACAACAGTCCGCATTCCCCTCTGGTCACCCACGAGAGTACTACTGGACCAGTAGCTGGCTTGTATATGGTAGAACGGACGGGGTACCTAATATTACAGCTCTTATGGTCGTATGTGACAGACATGAAAGTATAATTGGCTTATGTCCGGGCAAATTTTCAGTGGGACCCACTGAAGCGCAGACGCCAAGGATTTGGAGATTCTTCATGTGCATTATATGCATTGTGCTGCGAACACATCAACATGCTGTTGCAAGTTATCTTCGATCGAATGCCATACGTTGTGTGCAAATCTTTGGAATGATTTCGTTCGAAATTGTCATCGAAAGGGGGTAGCACTACCAACTGCTAGTGCAAATGCCGCAACGGCGCAATCGACACCCAGATGAAGAAAATCACAACATCATTATCTTTTCCCACATTGATATCGAGGTCTTTTACTAATCGTGATGTGTTATGGGTACCTGCATGATCTAGTTTGTTACTGTTTCGATATCACTAGCGTACAGCTCTCCCATGATCGGCGCATTCATCTCTTCTACAGAAAAAGAAAAGTGTCCTACTATTCCATCATCCGTACATATGATACCTCATCTCTACCTTAAATATCTTAGTTTTCTGTGAATCTCCACCAAACCGTTCCTCCAGGCCCCATCACACCTTTATCCTCATCGTTCTCAGGCGACAAGTTTTTCCTTGGCCTTCATCATCATCATTCTGGTCTACGCTAGATTCAAATGTTGAACACGCAGTTCATTAATTCTCTTATCCTTCAACATTTCTTTGCTTGGAAGAGACTTGATTATTTCACAGGCCTTGCGGCCCGTGCCTACCTACGAAAGTAACCATACCACCTCTAAATCACGATGCTGTAATTCGCCAACAGTAATCCATGCCTGGCGCAATAACCAAAAGGTACTCCCGTCAGCGCATCATGACAAAGGATAAGAGAAGATGCAAAGTTTGAAGCACCCTCCCACCCACATCATTCCCCGTTCCATCACGAAACCCTACCAGCAACTAATCAGCCCGCGATCTTTTGGGGAGCAAAGAAGCTGCATCTTGAATCTACAAAGTAAAAGCAGCTCGCATCCGATGATACATCGATGAGGTAAAGGGCTTTGAGTTTCACATTTCTAAAACGGCAAATCTTCATGTTTCGAAGGGAACTCTTCCCTTTCCGGTTCTGGGTTATCTACGCCACTTGGGCACAGCCCGAACTCTACCAATCACTAACCTACGAACTGCAATGAAGAGATTATTGAACTTTTAATATGAAAGTTGTCCACGGGTGCATCTATCTAGGCAGAGTAGATACGAACAGTTGGAATATAGTACAAGAATATTGCACCTTATTCAATGACGAGCGGGTTCTTGTTGTGTGATTCGTGAATCGCCAAACTTCCGAAATTTTGGTGCCTAAGCTATAAGTGTGGCTGTGCAAATGATGACTCCGTAAGCTATAACACATATAATCCCCATCAACCCATTCTTAAAGCCAAAAGACTTTTGACAGTCTCAAAGAGTGCTCCATTCTCGTGATGGCGATCTCCGACCTGCCAACCGAACTCCTCCTTCACATATCCTCCTACCTCTCTCCTAGCGCCACAGGCTGTTTCGCACTCACGAATCGCCGTTTTTACACTACGGCTAAGCTTACTGACTGCCACGATCTCAAAAAGAGAGACATAGTCGAGCACGCCAATCTCCTCTCTCTACTTGCGAAAGATCATCCAGACAAAATTCATTTCTGCCAATCTTGTTCGTCGTTGCACAATATTCGGTCCTGGACTGACGAGGCGCCGTCATGGAATTTGAGGGCTTCTGGCAGTGAGGAGATGGGAGATGAAAGAGTTCGCGTTGAGATCATGGATGATGAGTTTGATGAAAACGGGCCTCAGAGCCAAGTAAAGCGAAACGATATTCGCACGCTTCGCCAGGCGAGTGCTTATCAATTGCTACCACAACTTGAGGAGGAAAGCAGCGTTCCCGCATTCGTTTTCTCTCGACCCAAAATCGTGTGTAGATTTGGATTTGATGGCGAAACCTCTAGTTCAGTATCGATCACAGAGATGTCCAATTCTCTGTTTGATGAGGATGCTCTGTCCGAACCTGAATCTGACAACAACCGATCTTTCACAGCAACATACTTTCTGAGAGGCTATGCATGTGCTCAACCATATAAGTTGCGATTAGATCAAAAGCTCGATCTCAGAATCGTCTTCTCGAAGCCAATCTCGACAACAAATTCAATAGAAGCAGACGACGCCGGATTGAATCGTTTACGCATAGCCCTCGAGGCATTGGACTTGCACTGCTGTCCACATTGTGCCAAGGGTGGACTATCAAGACAATTTGTTTGCAGGGTCAGACAGAATGTAAGACGGGGGCAGCCGAGCCTTTCGGGTCGGGAAGGTGTGGATGGTGAAAAGGCATGTCGCTGCGTTCTTGACGATCTAGCTGAGGGTTGTGTAGAGCACAGATCGCATACTGATGTTAGCAAGAGAGGTTGTGGACGGAATTGTACCGCTATTACTCAAATCAGAGTATATGGGGGTTGCACTATCGACGCTTTTATCTGGAGAGGATGGTGTACTTGAGGGCCGTGGTTTAGATGTTTTGGGTAAGGGGTAATACAGGGTCTTATCAATTTCCTTGCCAGAGTGTACTATTGACATTTTACGTTGATGTATGTACAGAGTAGAAGAGAAGTATCGACACAGAGTATTAACACTACCCCTCGCCTTCAGATCACATGTAGGCTAACTAAGCCTGCCCAACTGTGATGGATGCGGAGCCACTGCTATGGTATCCTTCCGTTGCCAAGATCATATAGTCGTGGGCTCCCAATTTTTGCCCAGCTTTCGCCCATGCGTCGAAATGATTGCCTGTGGTGATAGTCCCACCCACCCTCTTCACAGTCCGCACGGACCAAAACTGCTGGAATGTTTTCGTTCCATCGATACTGGGCTGGTTGACACGAGTGGTCTGGTAGATGTCGTATGTGCCACCATCGGACTGAATAGAGCCCTTCTTGGTTGTGCCAGAAGAGGGGTTGTAGCTTCCATACGAGTCAACAATGTAGTACTCGATGAGAGGATTGCGAGTCCAGCCGTAAAGCGAAATATACGAGTTCACGTTGGCTGCGTTCCATGTACCATTGTAGGTAACGGTCTTAGCGCTGCCGGTCTTCCAGCCCTTTCCTCCCACGAAGTTCCCAACGTTGTTCCAGGACACGCTGTATTTGCCACCAGCCTCATTGTTGTAGTTCACGGTGCCCTGGTTGTCGGACCAGAAGGAATAGAAGAAGCCGTCGTGGGTGCCAGTTCCCTGGGGAATGCCTCGCTCCATGATGTTGAGGGGGGAGGCGATAACACCGACAGCGCCACCAAGGGCAAGAAGAATAGAAGTTATGGCGACCATGATGAAAGAGTTTGAAAGGGCTTCGGGGATGGGTGGGGTTTCAAGAGAGGGCTAAAATTGCTGTTTAAATAGAAGAGAAGAGCCACGCTAAGGGAAGATGTCGTTTTTGCAAAATCACGTACACTCATTAAGGAACCGCCCGGCTGATCGGAGAGACTCAAACGAGGCCTGAGAGAGCACCGGATCATGAACACGAAACAGTTCAAGTGGCGCACATTTGCCGATATATTGTGGGGTACATATTTCCGTGGTGCAGAAGCGGCAAGGTCGTAGTAAGGAGATTCAGTACCCCAGATTCTGGCCTATGCCACCGGCTAATCGTACATGTGCAATAGTGTGTGCATGTGCAGTTCACTCTACGTAAACATCATCGACGTTTTCCGCTGATGGTGTTGACAATTTCAGTCCGCGTGGTTTTTATCAACCTACGAGTCCCCAGACTGGCTCCTTGTTACAATATTCATTGAATTGGAAGTTGCCAAAAGCGTAGATTCAGAAGAGACCCTTTAGGGAGTCATTGCTGAGATCGCAGATCCTATTATGATGTGCGATCTTCAGACATATTATGCGGCCAGGGTTGAGCCTTGATTGGGTTGAAACGCGCTCGAAGTTTTGTCCAAGAACAAACAAGACCGCACCACCTACTGAAGCTTTCAGTCCAAGGCAATATTGTTCTCTGGGCTTATCTTGGTCTAAGATTTTGGTCCTAAAAAAGAGCCATCGGCCTAAATATCGGCAGTATGGGTGGACCATCTACGGTGCAGAGAAGCATTCAACCAAGCAGCCCAAGACTTTACCCGGTTGAACAAGCATTGTTGGTTTCTCTCAGCGTGTGCGTGACGCCTGACCTGTTCAGATTATATTAAAACACCAGTAAGAAGGCGCATCTAAGTTCGCTGTATTAAGTGGCAAGGAGGGTTGGTTTGACGCGATCCATGACTTAATTTTACCATGGCGTGTGCTCATCTTTGCCACTCAAATAATGCCACCGCATGATGGCGGACCGTGAGATTTGAGTATAGGGAACGGGAGAGCAAATTACGAAAACGGATCGTACGAGGGAGACAGAAGCTTACAAGGCTCGATATTAAGAACAGGCAAACCCGGAAGACATTGCGCTGTCCTACAAGACAAAAGGCATCAATACCCCTTTCAAACTAGTAGGGTATCACGTAAACCGAGAATGAATGACTCCTATGCAGCACACGAACAAGATACGCTGAATGTCTCAATTTCGATTCCGCCGCTGGCTCCAAAGTCTGTCGACTACTTGGAAGACTGCTGTAACGGATTGCATAGTCAATGGATTGATGTGTTGACCAAAGCGTTGCTGCATCTTATCAGGGTGCCATCTTACGCGTTCACCTTTGAGCACGGCGGTCGCGTCATCTTTCCACGCACTTGAATTCTCGAAGAAGTATTCGATCTCCTCTTTGGAAACATCGCGCCGTTTTCCCGAGACCACTGGCCAAGGGATGAGTTCTAGAGCCTTGGCTTCTGTTTCCTGGGCGAGGTTTGAATATCCTTTCAAATCTTCCCATTTCTTCTTGTACGTCTCCCAAGCGGCCCCGACCTCTCGTGCTTTCTGTCGCTCTTTGCCCCGCTTCAAAGACTCTGTCATTTTTTGACGTATTTCTTCCCTCTCCGCCTCTTCTCTCGCTGCTTCTTCGTCTAGACCTTGTTTGTTTTCCTTGCGCCGCTTTCGTTCTTTCTCTCTCGCTTCTCTTTCCTCAACGATATGCTGATGGCTCTTTTCCCACATTTTACCCCTAACGTACTCTGCGTACTCTTCGTCGCTCATACGCTCCAGTTTCCCATTTGGTCCAGACTTGGTATTTGGATAAACGTGTACAGGTTGTCCGTAGACGCCTTCCCAATATGAAGCCCCTTCGTCGTCGGCAAGAGCGTCAAAAAGCGACTCACGGAATGCGTGATCTGTGTCTCCACCATCATCTGCATAGAATCGGTGATCCTCTTCTGTCAATCCATCATATAAAGACTCTCGGTTTTTATGGTCTGGGTTGTCGTAATCGCCGTTGCGCGTGAACGTATGCTCGTAGATAGTGCGAGCGGACCTATCACTCCGCTTGCGCTTCGAAGATGGATGTGAACGTTTTGATCCATAACGACCCCTTGAACTGTTTCGCTTATGAGGTTCATCGGCATTTTTGATCTCGCTCTCGTCATCTGAATGATCTCGCTTCGAAGATCTGGCCTTCGCCTTTGACTTGAATGTGAATTTTGACCGTTTAGAGGTTTGATGTATGTTTTCGTTGTTAGCCGTATCCTCCATGATGACGGAGGTTGTGAGTTCCCGGTATGCACATAAGGAACAGATTTCATATGTATGGGATGGGTGAAAAACGGATGGTCATATTTGCCGTATGTGCTTCTACAGTGACAGTACAAGAAGTCATGAATGGAATTCACAACCTGAGAAATGAGATCATGGGTCCGTGCGTTTCTTGGCACTCGACGGTTTCCGATCCGTCTATCAGCGCGTTCTCCCCCTCCCATCATGCTTTTATGACCACACTACCTTGCCTGCAATGTCGTTTAAATTTGGCCTCAATTCAAAGATCAAGCTGAATAATTCACTTAATAAACCTGCACCTGCGAAACGAAAGCCTGTACTAGGCGATGACGAGCCCGATTCGAAGCCCGACGCGACAGCGACGAACAATGCCCAAGAAATCGCCGAATTCAACTTTGATGATACTTCCAAAGTGATTGAAGAGCCTTCAAAACCGAAAACCAATACCAGGACCAAGGGTCAGCCTCCAGTTGCGCCGACGCGAAAGTTAAAGGCAAAGAGGGATGACCCATCCTCGTTCATCAACTCTGCTAGCGCACAGGAGTCGGAGCGAAGAGCAAAGGAAGCGCTGGAGGTCGATACCGCTATATATGATTACGACGCTGCATATGATGCACTCCATGCACGGACAGCCGCAAAGAAAGCCGCAGAGAAGGAAGACGCGCAACAGGGACGTCCAAAGTACATGGAGAGCTTGTTCGCGTCAGCTGAACAACGCGAAAAGGACCGGTTGCAGGCACGGGATAAAGTGTTGAAACGTGAGCGCGAGACCGAGGGCGATGAGTTCGCAGACAAAGAAAAATTTGTGACAGGCGCTTACAAAGCTCAACAGGAGGAGATACGAAAGGCAGAGGAAGAGGAGAAGAAGCGCCAGGAACTGGAAGATGAGAAACGGCGCAAGTCTGGAATGTCAGGATTCCACAAGAAAATGTTGATGGAAGAGGAGAAGCGACACCAGGAAGCAGAAGCAGCAATGAAAGAGGCCGCCCAGCTGATCAAAGAGGGCAAGACTGTGATTCAGGACGAGCCCAAGGAAAAGACTGACGCGGAGATTGCGCGAGAACTCAACGAGCAGGGCAAGAATGTCATGTTAAATGAGGACGGCGAGGTGGTCGACAAAAGGCAATTACTTAAGGCTGGGCTAAATGTAGTGGCAAAACCGAAGAGCGCAACAACCTCCTCAACATCATTACAGCAACGAGGTCCCCAACCCGTCTACCAAGGTCGCAATGCCAGCAAGCAGGCTCTTAGGCAACGACAGACTGCAATGGTTGCTGAACAGATCGAAGCAGCCGCCAAACGTAAAGCTGATGAGGAAGCAGAGGAGCAGGCTAAAATACTCCACGCTAGTAAGAGCCAGAAGACGTCTACAGAAATCAGCAGTGCCAAGGAGAGATACCTTCAGCGGAAGCGGGAAGCTGCAGCAGCGAAGGCTGCAGCATCAGGGAAGTCTTGAGCGACGTTTAACTGAAGGATCAGCTTTGAATTCATCTTTATGAATACAATCAATGGTGTGTTTTCCCTGTACCAACTACCTAGTTCTATTAACGAAATATAAGTTTCTAACAACCATTCTCCCGGACAGTTTGCAATACTGATCAAGCCTTTCGAACTAAGCCTTTCAACTTGGAGCCAAGGAACACACGAAGTCTGTCACCAGCTGGCACTGCGATTCTTCAAGCAATCATTCGAGTCAACTGACTCAACTCCTCCCAATTCATTACATCCCCGAGGCTAAACATTCGAATAGTTGATTCCATCAATTGGCAGAAACCATTCTATCCGGTTGAGTGTGAACATCTCTCCCTGCGGCTTGTACATGTCAAACTTTCTACCCAACACAGTACCTTGCACGAAATAATACCCGGAATCCTTCTGTGCCACATTCTTACCAAGGCGTGCTAGAGCATTCTCCAAAAAAAAGCAATCTTAAAAGTTGGTCCAGGTCCAGAATCAAATGTGAAATGCTTCGGGTCGCATCGTATATTCATCGAGGATGAAGGAATTGATACGTGTGTAGAGTACGCGGTACCCGTTATTTGTCGACCCTTGGAACAGTAGCATGTCATCTACATCTCGATCAGTCATTTTCCGTAGAGCAAGATTGGAATCGGCGTCTACAGTCTTTCTCGCCTTACCCCTAAATTCGAACGTCACCTTCCCGCAAAGGCAACTTCCTTTGACCGTAGGAACGCTTTTGGCCTGGAAAGTAAAATGTATTCGACTCTCGGGAGATACAATCAATGAGAGTGAGCATTGTCATCTTTAATCTTTGTGTTACGAATCAGTCTTAATTATCGATATCACAATCGAGATGAGAATGGTTGGTGTTATACCACACCGGCAGCGCCTACATCCTGCCTAAGCATATATGGCCGAGCAGTTACTAATCAGATCATACAGTCTAGCGTATGCTCCTCATCAGGATCAGTGATCATGGGTATGTAGCGTTGTCTCATCTCATTTCCCACGCAGTAAATCCGGCGCCCAGGATGCGGCACCATACTCCAAAGCATCCGCTTGGTGAAAGCTTAACTTCGCTTTAGGAATTTTGTTCTCTCCTTCGCATGCTCTGAAACGGATCTCACGTCTAGTTTTGTGGTGTGTAACCCACTTGAGTAGAGGTCTTCGTTCTCGAACCATGCCTCCGTCATCGTCAAAGCATCCAAAAAATGCTCGTCTTGAACACAGCTTCAAAGTAGTCCATATTTCTCGCTTTATTTGCCCAAATTCTGTCCATAACTCCTTTGTTGCTTCGAGTTCAACACATGGCTATACATGCGGATAATATCTACAACGCTTCCAGCCACGTATCTAAAACATAGCTCAAAATTGCCGCGGGGCTGCCTTCAGTTCTACATCCGGCTGTCAATATATTTCAAACCCGTGCCTTATCATTCCCTCGAAAACTACGTTCGAGCCTAGCCGCACGTTTATTGTTGCTGAAAGTACATATGTCAAAGAGGAGCGCCTTGCTAGTCTCACGATATCACATCATTCATTCAGTTTAATTCAAGGAGCCCTGTAAATAACGGATCTATCTAACCACTTGGGGACATTTTCTACGCCTCATTGTTGTGCTTTCATAAGTGCTTGATATTCTCTACGTCAAGCTCACAGTCGTTTATGTATGCCTGAAAGACTAGGCTTGTGCGAAATCGTAAATTCTTGTAATATCTTTCTGGAGTAAAACTCTTATCTCTGCTCCTCCCGCACAGTTGCCTGTTCCTTCATTCCTTTTCTTTCTGCATTGTGAGACTTCCCAAGCCCCTCGACTCCTAGTGAACGCAACATTAAGATTCAGCCACATATACGCCCCTCATGCGCGGCGGCAAGCAAAAAAAACTCTGAAGTTGAATTATCAATCACATTATCAGGAAGGTACGCTCGGCGATGTTTTGAAGTTGCAATCACTGTATATTCTAACAGCGCAGCTATGCTAAGTCTGCGCTTCATATTCCTGCTTTGAGTTACACTTCGCCGCTTGCTTCACGAATAGTGAGCGTAGTGATTCCTACAATTCTTCTCCAATTTTCCGCGGCTGGGTATTCGATTCACTGTTCTCTTTAGAGTCGAACATGGCCTCTTCCGTCCAATTTATAATGATATAATTGCCAATTCTATGTCGGAAACAGTCAAGAGTCGTTGGTGTCTCGCACAAAGCACACCGTGCATGACTCTACGTGGATGCACGTCAAGTTCGACGGGTGGCATCAATGAATGCAACGACGAAGCAGGTGCGATACACCAACCCCGATCGCTGATTGCTTTTCATTATGCAGTAACCAGACCTCTAACCCAGTGCGACAGACGCTGCAATATGACTGCGTATGTTCAACAGAACTAGGTGAACGCACACAGCCTGTGTTGGAGCTGTACAAAAACACCGAATAGCGGGACTTCCATGTGTTGAGCCATGACATGTATCCTCTTGCGGGAAAAAAAACTGCCGAGCTGGGATGTGGAAATATCGAGCTGTTCAGAATACATCCGCTACCGGTGTCTTTTCGCACATTAGCAAAGTGCAATGCCACTTCGCTGCAATCCTCTACAACGATAGCGACAACGACAGCAAAGAGAAAACCAATACGTAATACTAGTCAATCATATACAGTTCCTGTATTATCTCTTGGTACTCAAGTTGGTGCTATAATCGGTCTAGGATGTTTGAGGGTTATATTCCTGGTTATCGGGCGCCAGTGTGTCTACATAGTATGATGAACAAGAGAAAAGATGACCAGCGCCCCAAACTTCACATTTGATGATACGTCACACGCATGAATAGTAAAAGAAGGGGATTTCCACATGTTTTCTTTGGATACGGATTGCACTCAACCTTGGACGGATATCTGAAGAAAGACTGCGCCACGCTATCAATCCGTATCGATGCCTTTATGCCTTCTCTCAGAAAAGAATACTTATGATCCAGTCTATCTCACTCCATAAATCATTTTATAGCAATGAGCCTACGAGAACTAACATCCTTTCTACAGCTGTTATCATCATCTTCGAGGCCACCCTTTTCACCGTCGTCTCCTGCTGCTTCGCTCCCACTATGGCAACGAGAGAGGAGGGGCATTCCCTTGATTATCAAAGTCTTCATCGCTATCGATTTCAATATGCTCTGCTTGATACCCTCCATTTCGTGCCCGGGGATTTTGACCCCCTCGCTGTCCACGTTGCGTCTCGGAAGTTCTTGGATTGGCATTTCGATCAGTGTTCAAGGTACTGTTTTGAGCCGTCGATCGAGAGCGCGGCGGCGGGTAATCTGACAATGTTAGCCGATTAAATTCTTCCTCTAGCAAAAATGTAGTAGATCGGGGGATTGGACGCGAGGTCATGGGTTCTGTGGTGGGAGAATTACCTGTGGCAGGCGTATTTTGACTTCGGCGTCGTGTGATTGAACCCTCATCAAACAAGCGAGGATTTGGAGGGACTTGCAACCTCGATTGATTGTCTCTAGCCAATTGCTGAGTCGACGCCGTTACTGGTGAGTTTGATGAGAATGGAGGGCCATAGCTTTGAGGAACGGTGGGAGTTAAACCAGTGGGAGCAATAGGCCTAGTAGTAGATATATAGCGACGATTGTAATGCGCATCCTGATTTTCACGTCGACGGTTTACAGTAAAGGGAGGTATTCTCATAGCTGGTTGATTCCCTCTAGTTAAAGGTTGAGTTGACGTAGCTCCTGGTGGGAATAGAAATTGCTGGCCTTGTCCAGTTCTTGGTGGTGGGGGAAACGGACTATGATAAGGAGGTATCGGATCTCGAATTATTCCACCTCCCATGCCCGTATGTCTTGATCGTCCCATCATAGGTGGTGAACGTGGTGTATTTGGGATTGAAGTAGTCCTACCGTGGTCTTGTTGGCGTCGATCTGTTCTATGGGTTAAAGTACCATTGCTGAGAGCACCACCACCATCTGCATTGTTCTCCTCAGAATAAAGCCACCTCCATGTATAACCCGCTGCTGTGGTATGAGAGTTGATTTGAGTCAGAGATGCCTCATTTTGAAGGTGAGTCACCATCAATCTCGACGTAAAATCAAATCCAAAGTCTCCCAGGTCTGGAACTGGAAGCCCAGGTCGATGATCCGGAGTCCTAGGAAACATATCATGAAAATTGGTCACATGTTCATTCCTCCTCCTCCTTACGAACAAGACATGTCGACATCTCGGTCAAGTGTTGGAAGATGAGATGTGGTCGGTATTAATCCATTCTTCCAGGCAAGCTCGATGAAACACGTGGTTACATTCGGGGGTTTGAATGACTGGATTAGTTGCTTCCTCCCAATCATGATAACATATAGGGCAATGAGGCTCATCTTCTGGCGGAGTAGCAGCTTGAAGTCTATTGGCGAAGGACTCGGCACGACGTCTATTTCGCCCAACTGTAGATGAATCCATATTCGATTGGGCTGGTGGAGGTCGATTGGATCTGACAGGTGGATAGCTGATCTCTTGGAGCCGGAATCTATGCAACGCATCCAGGCGATTTGCAGGGACAGTATCCGGTAACGGAAGTGTTGTCAAGTGCACTGCGTTGTCACTCCTACCATGCTCAATGGTGTGGTTGCGAATTCCTCTCAAATATCTAAGCTCTCTGTCTATCATATTGATGATAGGTTCTGGTATATCGGTAATGGGTGAGCCGTTCAGAAGGTCGTTCCGGCTTGGAAGCTCTGGGTACGGGTTCGCGGGTGACAAACGCCAGGTACGAAGGCGATGCCAGATGTGAGTATATACCTGTCGATATATATATTCAATTGTGCGAGCATCCAGATCTGGAGGTGGTGGCCGACTAGACATGGCGTTCATGTGTGTGTGGTTATGCTGTTGTGATGTGATGGAGGTAAAACTAGAAGGTTTGCCTTTCAACGAGTGTGAATCATGAATGCGCGGTAGCAAAGCTGCAAGACGGTGAGGACCAGTACGAATCTAGGCTTTGGGGTAGTTTACCTGTTGCACCGGCGATAGCGGGTACGCCAATAACTCAGTATGCATTAAAAACAGGTGATTGAGGCGGCCGGGTCCAACAATGCAGGTGCATTCCAACCGCTCCTTCGGCGGTCAACAGACCACGTCACCGATGTGGACACAAACCCTTTTCAACATATCATGTGCGATATATTATTGCACCGAAAAAAGCCAATAGACTTTTTCCTTCAATAACAAGCGCGCTCCGTTTGCTTTACACCATTTCCCCCTGAGTTGACTTCACTATTGACTATTCTGCTCTTCTTCTGTCCGTTACCGCACCATAGCGGAATTCATGTAACAACCGCTTCTGTTAGATATGATTTTCTGCTTTCAAATCTGGTAATTAGTACATCTCAGACGTTTCCGTCCGTCAAACTTTGAGATTCTAATTTGCACTTTGCGGATGCAATTGTTATGCATCTACTTGTTTAAGCAATAACATAATCATCTACAACGAGACTGTCAAAGTCTGTTTCAACTTCACATGTTTCTTGCACAATCCAACCATAGTGCATCTTAAATTCCTCATTCCAAGCTATTCTCCTGTACCCCGCCTCACTCCTACAGTTTTCATTCCACCGTCCAGCCTGTGGGTTCTTGAATGATTGTAGAATAAAATGTCCCAAAAATATATATCGCATACTTGTGGAGGAACAGTTTCAACCAGTCTCACACCAGCCGGTCAATGGTATGTTACGAACTCCACTGCTTTGTATCCTTAGAGTGTTGTGAAAGACGCTTATGATTTCGATGACTCAACCGACTTACTTACCTCTGAGACTTATACTGTGCACGCTTGACCTACGATCCGATGCTGCCTAACCCGCAATCACCAAACAGACCTCTAAACGAATTAAAACTAAGATGGCGACATCATTCCAAAAGTCCATCTCCACATCACAGCCCAACAATGGCACTCGCGGCTCTCCACTCAATCCACGACATTGCCATTATCCTCCACAGCACCCCAACCCCAATTGTCCCAATGCACATTTCCCTGCCCCGTCTTCTCGACGTAATCATTTATTTCTAAACTCTAACAAAACCATCCATATTTACGAGGCCCACCTTTCATATTCACGTCGACATTTGTCCAACGACTCCACATTGAAAGCGAACCGTGAGCTCCGCCTCCGCCCATTTTGATACACGTGGCTGAAGCGACCACCGTCTTCAAATACAGCTGTTCTGTGCAGTAGATTGACTTAGACGTAGGGATTCTAAGGCGCGCCTCAGGCAGAGAATGTAAGTCCACATTTGCTGGGACATCAACCTGTTTGGTCCGGAAATGTTGATTGTGAAAATATTGAGACATGGGATTAGAAGCATAGCTAGGGCGATATCTTCTTCTGTTCACTCTGTCTACGTCAAGGTTTCAACGGTAGCCATACGGGATGTAATTTCTGCTATTGTTGTAAACGCTGCCGTTTTTGGTCAACGTCGCCCCTTTGAATAGTCATTTAAGTTGGTGAGAGTCGTAACAGCCCAGCATGTTGCTTCTATTAGGCAATAATTTAATGTTCAAGATCACAATTTTGTCGGATGATAATGAATCCCCGTCTCTCTGCCTTTTTGCTAAACCATGAAGCCATTCGCAAGCTTGACCACCGAAATCTAAGTTACACACAGTAAGGTTGCGTACGTTCTTTACGGGACCTATAAGTAACACTGCCTATGCCCATCATTGACGGTTCTCGAATCCTTGCATCCATGGCTCTTCCAAACAACGGGGCCTTGAACCGTCCCTTCACTTCAGTGTTCATGTTCAGGTAAATATTATCGTCAGAAATTGGTGTCATCGGAAAACGAAGCTGTTTGTATCGCCCCTACAAACAAGCATACGCCGGATATTCCAGTACCAGGTCGCATCCACATTTAGTTTGAATACTTTAAACTTCTTAGCCAGATCTAGTTTCCCTAGCAAGCTGCGAACGGAATGAAAGGTCTGATCCGGCCTCGCAGTAAGATCGCAGTTAGAGAAAAGAACATTCGCTGCTGCGCGACTTGAGCGACGGCAAGCCAATGCGAAATTTGTGAGAGACACATAATGTTTCGCAATGGATATTACGGAACATAGAGAGGCGTAGAAATTCTTTGAATGAAGTTGAGCATTCGGAGCATTTATATACATTGCGATCTTGTGGAGTAGCTCGTCTGTAAGGATTGTAAGGTGTAGCATTGAAGGCCTTCCATTTAAAAGGCGCAGAATCCATGGATAGCTTTTCGGCTTTTTTCTTCGGGGATCCCATTATAAATTCCTTTGTTCTAGTTCGTTCTTGCCCAATAATGACCTGAAGATTTGCGGACAGAAGAAGAAGAAGAAGAAGAAGAAGAAGAAGAAGAATAAGAAAGAGACACTTTGTTCGAGCATTGGTTGTTATAGCACTCTCTAACATAAATGCAGTCCAGAAATCAATACAATATAATATAATACATGCATTCAAATCACCCTGCTTAAGTCAAACCAAACATTTTCCCAATCCAACTTTTGTCAATCCTCCCTAAACACCAGCAGAAAGTATAACCCTATAACCCTAAGTAGAATCCACCATCCCAACCAAACACATACAATCGTGACCCAAACCAAAAAAGAGACATTCAATAGATACAAGTGCAAGCAAAGCAAAACAAGCAGAAACTTTTTGGTTCGCCGACAACTTTTCCAGGCGCCTCAGTGCCCAACACCAGGCTATGCAAATCCCATCCCAGGTAGCATGTGTGGAGAGAGATTAACCGTATGAAGGAAAAAGAAAAAAACAAATATGCCCGGTATCCCGCCCATTTTTGGTATAAATGTATAATATCATGACTGACATGCAGAGTAGAGTAGCAAAGTAGCAGAGTGAATAACCGGGGGTATCTGTGAAAATGCTCGCATACAGAAAAACACCAGTGTAGTATATAAGAGCGACCAAGTATTGGACGTGAGAAGCCGTACTACCGACATCAGAGCGCGACATCGTGAGAGCTGCTGGTCATGCTGCTTCGATTGGTGCCTTCACTTATGAAGGTTGCAACACTTGTTCTTTTGAATCCGGCAGCATTGTCTCGGGGAGGTATGGCCGATAAGGTCTGCGCATGGACTGGTGACACTGGCGATGGCGAGGTCAGCGGCATGGTATCGGTTGCGCCATAACGGTCTCTTAGAGTCTTGATTTGGCGAAGGCGATTACGCCAGGATGAAATGGATTCACCTCCATCCTTTCGAGACCAGACTGATGAGAATACACTGGCATTAATGGCTAGAAGGCGACAGTACGCTGCAAGATGTTTCCCGCAAAGGATCTTTGGCTCCACGGCAGGAGAAACGTCTGGGAATCCAGGCTTTGACATGACTTGGACTTTATAGTAGCGGTCCTTACCATCGGGGTCGTCATCTAGCCGTCTATCGACAAACGAGGCACGAGATTCAGGAGATATGACGATGGCCACATAGTTAAAGGCAGAAGGAAACGTGTTGAAATCGTACGGAATACCGGAATCGTTATAGTAGATGTTGACGTAATCGTTACCAATGTGCTTCTTCTTGTTTGCGTACGTCAAGGATGGGTCGCCAGCGTCCGGCATCATAGTAGGGATATGGAATATGAGCTCCATGCAGCGGTCACGCCAACAGAACGTGTACTCGCCATCGGTATCGCGTGTGAGGTCAAGTCCATGTGCATTCAACTTCGCTCCTTTCAAGCGTACCAAAGTACCCAAATCGGTCAGAAACGCAGTGTACGCGGCCGAGCCATTGGTATTGATCAGTATTTCTTTCTCCTGCTCGACTCCCATTTGCCCATCCCCAATGTATACAACGCCTACACTGTAACCATCAACAGTAGCTGTCCGGTCGAACGAATCTAGTGCGCGGCGCGTCATTTGGTCGTCAGGCAGTTCGATTGGAGGATCAAGCAGAGTCAACGGAGCGTAGAAGGTTTGGAAAATGTCGTTTGGCAGGATGCCGACATAAGAGGAGGTATTCCAAGCTTCTGAGGCCAGACCAACAGTGAGTGGCACTTGGTGCCGTGGAGGATTGGTTAGAAGAGGTCGTGTGTAGATAAAGCGGGAACTGCATGGCCGACGGCTAGTGATCAAGGAGGCGCCGCTTCTCGCCGCTGTTTCGATTGTGACCAAACTATGTCCAACTATCCAAGTCTTCTTCCACACTTCGCCGTCACCAGGTTGAGCGAAATCTGGGTCGCGTGCGGTTTCATCTCGATCAGAGTACGCGACGTTATTCATTAAATCGACAATAACATGACCCTGCTCTTCCAGCACATATCTACCAGCGTTGTCGGTATACTGTATATTTTTGGTGATCCACGGAATGTATTTTGGTCGTTCTTCCATCCTTAGACACATGAACCAGAAAGTGATGATATGATAGGCGAGTGAATACACATAACCAGGTAAATCATCTTCAACTGTCTTGGCTTTTCGGATGGAGAAAAGATCAGGGGAAGCGGCGAAATCGTACGACGGACCACTGTGTCGCAAAGACCGGTGATTGTTATGAGAGGCAGTGGCCGCCGCTGCTCGTTCGCGTTGATCCCGGACATGGCGTAGGTAATTGAAGCTGACGCCAAACACCATTTTGAAATCCTCCTCACGAAAGTTCTTGTACAACTCTGGCATTCGGGCGAGAGAGGCGAGAAACTCGAGAATGTGAATGGCCGTGGATGGTTTTGTAATTATTTGAGACATCTTTTGAACAATGTTGTCCAACGACTTGCTCATAGATAGAGGCATTTCGTGGCAGCAGACCGTTAAGGCATGGATGCACCAGACTGAAGTCCGATCCCACTGTCCAATGCCATGGAGGAAGGCTTTGACAACATCATCCTCCTCGCTTTTCTCGTAGTAATCGTGGTAGCTTATGAGCATTGTGAGGATGTGAAACATGCACACCGCGACATCAGCCTTCTTTAATAATGTGTAGCTGGGTGGCTCTCGAAACGTTGATCCTCGAATTTGCTCACAGACAACATTCCTCAACATCTTAAGCTGCGGCACGCAACTTCTTACGAGCGCTTGATTTGAGAGCTGTGGGCCAAGATGCACAAGAACGTAGCTGTAAATCTCCCAGTCGGGCGCCTTTTGCATCAGAGATATTACGAGTTCTAACCAAAGAGTTATCTCCATATCCAAGATATCTTCGTCAAGAGGATATTCTTCTTGGTCAATATGAGCGAAGACAACACGACTGGACTGGGGGGACGGCTCCTCGGGAAGTCCGCTTGGGCCAGGATACATCCAAAGAGGAGGAATCGGTTTGGACATCCGGCCAGAAGCACTAGCGTGACGGACACTGTATCGATTGAGAGAAGAGTGAGGGCTACTACTAGATGCTTTACGGTGGTCTCGCCATGAACCATGCTCTTCGGATCTGCCATGGTCAATAGAGCTTTCTTCAATCTTCTCCATTGGCATTGCAGTCTCTTCCGTTCGACATAATACTGCAGCAATGCTCTCGCCCTCCGAGGAAGAATTAACGATCAATGCGTGGTTTGAGTCTGCTCGCAAACGGAAGAGAAGTTTGAGCGCAGATAACCGCGCATCGCTTTCACATATGTCGGAGCCTGCAACGTATCGCAAAACCTCGTATAGCATCCGTGTCTTACGAGCACAGCTTGTAACGCTTCTTGTAAAAAGACGCACAAATGCCGAAGCAATAACATTACATGGCGATCCACGTGGACTATCGATTGATCGATATTGGACAGTGGGGAATCCCCAAGCAGAGGTTGTTGCCGTAGGAGGTGGGGAGTATAATCTCGATCGATGAAGCCGTCTCTTCAATAGATCTACAATGTCTGGGAAACTGGCAAAAGAAGCCCGATCGGCTACGTCCACAGCAAAGTCCACCAGTTCGTAGAGTACTTCTACATCCTGCTCGGCTTCAATGTTGTTCAAAAGAAGCGCGGAACATTGGAGAACATTGTCGCTAGGACATATACTCTCGATGGTATTGTACGTTTCTCTCATGATCTGAACGGTCTTGATGCGAAGAGACCGTGGTCTTGTGGCATCTTTCAGAATACCAGCCACCATGAGGCGGCACGCTTCAAGCCAGTTTGCGTTTGAAGGATGGAATGTGCGTGCTTCCACGTGGTAGTTGATTGTGTCCTCGGCACAAGAATCGGTCAGGCGATCGTAATGGCCCATGAAGAAATCCATAATAGCAATCCTGTGAACAAAGTCTACATCTTTACTGATAGCATTGAGGCCAACAAGAATTTTGGATATATTGTCATCGGAGCTTCTCCGGGCAATATCGTTTCGTGATGCGGGTGCAGGGACGGCATCAATGTCGGGCAACAGATCGGCTTCGGTTTCACCCACAGTGGAGGTGACTGATAGAGCAGCAGCAGAGTTCCCTATGCGAATCCATCAATAAATGAGCAAAATCGAATAGGAGAAGAAAACAAACCTGCATTATGCGAGCCTGTGCCAGCGGACATAGCTTTCTCACCGGCCAACTTTTCCGCCATGGCCGGATCGAGTGCAGCGTCCCGGTCGTCATCGCGGCCTGCACACGTGCGCACGATGTCTATAAGATCACTCCAATCACCCTCACTTAGTAGTAGATTCCTCATCCTATCCTCTGTCAAGATAGCAGCGATTAGGCCAATGACGAAGCCTTCCTGGGTCTTGTGCTCATCCTTGATAGATGCCTTCAGAGCAGGGAATAACAGCGACAGAGGAACCTTGGGCAGGTTATCGTGGCCATCCTCAAGTAGCAATAGCTGTAGGACCTGGACGGCAGCGCGGTAGACACTGTATTTTCGACTCATCCTATTAGCGCCATCGAGTAATGTGTGCAATAGAGCGGATACAGCAGCCTGTCCCACATGAGATTTGAACAGGTTACTTAATGTATTCCACGTCTGCTCTTGCAAATCCTCCAACTGGCGGTGGATACTGCACAATACTTCTAGGCATGGTTGAAGGGAGGCACTCGGAACGTGAACGTAGGTAATAACAGTATCAAAGAGCCTTATCGAATTCTCAATATCCGCTCGTTGGGTAGTTCCCTGGCAAATAGCCATAGTCTTGCCAAGCAGCAGCTCCAAATCATCCTCGCCAAACACCTTTGAATTGAACTTGAGAAGATCAGTGGTGTACTGAAAGAGGAGTGCCATATTCTCGGACTCCCTGAGAGGGTGCTCTACAGCCTTCTTTGGGTGGGTCCTACGTGCAGTCGCAAGGGCATTACGGTTCGCGTGGAAACATGTGTCAAAGGAGGTCAAGATGAACGGGGCCAAGAGCGATTCGCATGCCTCGACATTGCGGCCACCGTTTGTGAGAGTGGAGATGATGGCTAGTCGTAGATGGAAACGCGCATCGTCCTGGCGGAGATTGGCAGCACCAAAGAAAACATTGCGCTCGACGGCACTCAGACTAGAGAGAGACACACAGCTCTGGAGTAGCTGATATCCCACGTCGGCAGCGTCGGCGGATTGCTCAGGGAGGAGAAGATCGCTTGCGGTGGCCCAGAGGCCTAGAACATTGCGAACAGGATACTCGTCTAGTATGTCGCATATCCTCTTGATAGCCGCGGCACGGTCAGGGAAAGAACGTTGGCTGATATGTATCTGGGCTACGAGGTCTTCCAATCCGGGGGGTCCTCCCACGGGAGCTCTCGCATCACTGAGAACATGTTTCAGGGCCGAGGGCTCGACGGCGGCATCAAGGGTGGAGACAGGTGCACTCGCAATAGAGTCGGGTGGGTGACGGGAGATGATAGAGGGCGTACGGACAGGCGTGCCTGCAGTGGAGGAGACAGAAGCAGGGGGCGTGGGGCTCTTGAGGCGGCCTCCAGTCAATGACCTGAAGGCACCGAAGAGAGCAGCGGAGGAGGAGCGGCGGTCGGGCGTGTGCGGTACATCTCCTGACGCTGGAGACATGTGTTGCTCCAGGCGAGGCAGACGGCTGCTAGCGGTTGCGAATGCAGATGCTGAGATGGCGGAGGGACTATTGGATTAATAGATGGGTGTTTTCGATATGGTGAGGGTGGTGAGAGAGGATAGAGGTTATACGGAGAGTGGGGAGTAGAAGTTCTGTCATGGGCGCAGCGTTGGCGGCAGTGGGAGGGCAGATGGGGAAGCAGCCGTTTTCTTTGGGCAGCGGCGATGGAGCGGGGGTGCCCATTTAGCACTCGGCAGGTTCTGACAAGCTGGGAGACGGAGCCGAGGGGGGGAGGAACAGAGAAGAGAGCAGAGATAAGAAGAGACGGTTGCAAGCGAAGGGTGGATTAGGGGTCACGGTGAGGCATGGTGGCGAGAGAAATCGAAGGGGGTAGAAGTGGTGATGCTGTAGTGGTGTGGAGGTGGAGGAGAGTGGTGAGGTAAAGCACTCGGAGAACAGGCCAGGGCTGGCGAGGCAAAGATTGGAGCAGCTTTTGAGTGACTAGGGCGGCTGGCAGGGCTGGTTGCGACTCGCACAGGCCGTGGCTGCTAGCCCCATCCAGACTGGTCGTGCCAAATCGCACTGTCATGAGATCACGGGATCACGGGATCGCAGGCGAAGACCAAACAAAATCTGGGGTTGGTTTGGCAGCCACGGCAGGCCAGGGCAGGCCAGGGCAGGAAAGAGCACAGGAGCCGTGGAGCCCTCGACCTCACGGGGAGAAGGCACGAACAAGCCCTGCCTGTCGCACTTGCTGCACTTGCTGCACTTGCTGCACTGGGAGAAACGGAAGGCACCACTGGCACCGCACACCTCCGCGGCGGCATCGGCGCAGCGATCCGCCGACGCAGGTCCTTGCACCTTCCTACGGTTGTGTTGCGCTTGCTCCCCAGGGCAGAGGGCGCGTTTTCCCCCCGCCGGCCCCCCAAGCCAGCCAGCAACCGCAAGCTGCCGCACGCCGCAGAAAGTGCAAGTGCGCGAGTGAAGGCCCACCCAGGTCGGTGACGGCTGCTGTTTGTGCCAGCGGCCAATCCAATCCAATTGTGCCGCCAAAATAATTCCCACCGCCTTTCCTCCGCGCGACCTCCTCTTGCACCTCCACCCCGCCATCACCACCGCCTTTTTTTCTCAACCTCACCACCCTCCGTCACATCTGCCATCTCTTCCACTCCTCCACCTCCTCACCCGGAGTGCCTCCCCCTCCATCACCATGGCGTCCGCCGACCTCACCCTCCTCTCCCAGCTTTTGCAGGCCAGCTTGAGCCCCGCCCAGGCCAAACAAGGTATGTTGAGCCTCTGTTTACTTTTTGATATGCGACTAGGCCCAAGTTGCGACAGTCTTCCTATCTGTCGAATAACCCCAACCCCCAACGTCAATCGCCATACCATCCGCCCGTTCATGCACTAATATCTCCACAGCTGAAGCTGCAATCATCGCCGAGCAGACCAAACCTGGCTTCTCCATAGGCCTGTTGCACATCGTCGCCTCGGCCAACTACCCTCCCAATGTCCGACTCGCTGGCGCGCTTTACTTCAAAAACTACATCAAGAGGAATTGGGTCAATGAGGATGGCGCTTATCTACTGCCTGAGAACGAGGTCGTTGCCATCAAGAACGAACTCATCGGATTGATGGTGTCCGTCCCTCCCAATCTGCAGGCTCAGTTGGGTGAAGCCATCAGCGCAATCGCTGACAGCGACTTCTATGCCCGCTGGGACACCCTCGTCGATGACCTGGTGAACCGCCTGACCCCCGACAACCCGGCAATCAACAACGGCGTGCTACGTGTAGCGCACTCCATCTTCAAGCGATGGCGGCCGCTTTTCCGATCCGACGACCTCTTCACCGAGATCAACCACGTCCTTTCCAAGTTCAGTGGTCCCTTCCTCACTTTGATGGAAAATACGGATAATCTCATCACAGCCTCGCAGAGTAATCCTGCCGCTCTCAAGGAGGCCTTCAGCACTTTGGAGCTCATCGTCAAGCTCTTCAACGATTTGTCATGCCAGGATCTCCCTCCCGTCTTTGAAGACAACCTTGGTGCCATATCTGCCCTCCTCCACAAGTATCTTGTATACGATAACGCTGCGCTACACACCGATGACGAGAGCGAATCGGGAGTCCTAGAATACGTCAAGGCGGGCATCTTCGAAGCTCTCATGCTCTACATCCAAAAGTACGAGGATGCTTTCGGGCCACATTTGAGCCAGTTCGTCGATACGACATGGAATTTCCTCATGTCGGTAGGCTTGGAGACGAAATACGACATTCTAGTGAGCAAGGCTTTGCAGTTTTTGACTGGCGTTGCCGGTACCCATCATGCGGATTCCTTCAACAACCGTGATGTCCTGGTTCAGATCATCGAGAAGGTCATTCTGCCAAATCTTACCTTGAGAGAATCCGACGTAGAATTGTTCGAGGACGAACCTATTGAATTCATTCGACGAGATTTGGAGGGGTCGGATAACGACACGAGGCGCCGTGCAGCTACTGAATTTCTCCGCCAGCTCATGACTCGTTTCGAGGAATTGGTTTCCAGCACTGCCATGCAATATGTCAATCTGTACCTCCAAGAGTTTGCCAAGGATCAGTCCAACTGGAAACACAAAGATACTGCCGTCTACCTCTTCTCCGCCATCGCTGCCAAGGGAAAGGCTACTGCCGCTCAAGGAATCATCAGCATGAATCCCCACGTCGATGTGTTGGAATTCTTCCAGATTAATATCGCATCCGATTTGCAAGGCAACGTTGATTTTCCGATATTGAAGGTAGACTCCATCAAGTACATCTACAACTTCCGCAGTCAACTTTCTCCCGCCCTCTGGCAAGCCGCATTTCCCCTGCTAGTCCAACAACTGGCGAGTGACAACTACGTCGTCCATACCTACGCAGCCATCGCCGTCGAGCGCGCCCTGTTTATGACGGACAGCAACAAACAGTCAATCATTCCTTCAAACGACGTGATCAGTGTGTCCAAGGATCTCCTCTCCCACCTTTTCAAGCTCGTGACCAAGAGTTCTGCCCCCGAGAAGATCCAGGAAAACGAATTTCTCATGAAATGTGTGATGAGAGTGCTAATTTTCATCAAGGATGGTGTGCTCCCCATCGTAGACATTGTTCTGAATAACTTTATCAACATTACCAAAGTCATCCGACACAACCCTAGCAACCCTCGCTTCCAGTACTTTTTATTCGAAGGGGTTGGTGCGTTGATCCGTTTTGCGGGCCCCACGCAGGGTGAGAAGCTGGAGACGGCTTTGTACGATCCTTTTGCAGCAATCCTGAAGGACGGCGTCGAAGAGTTCATTCCATACGTCTTCCAACTCTTTGCTGCCCTTCTCGAAGCAAACCCTTCTGCACAGCTTACACAGTACTACAAGGACCTTCTCGACATTGTCATTCTTCCCCAGGTGTGGGAGTCGAGGGGTAATGTGCCTGCCTTGGTTCGTCTGCTCACATCAATGATTCCTCGTGATGCGCAAGGCATCGTGGAGAAAAAGCAACTCGAACCCATACTGGGAATCTTCCAGAAGCTTGTCTCAACCAAAGCCCACGAATCCTATTCGTTTGAGTTGATCGAGTCCCTCATCAGCCACGTACCTTTGGCCGCCCTCCAGCCATACTTCGTAACTGTTGTGCAACTCATGCTCACACGGCTGTCCAACATGAAGACTGAGAACTTTCAACAACGTTTCATTGCCTTCTATCACTTCATTTCCGCCCGTCAAGATCAGGGCTTGGGGGCTGACTTCTTCATCAACGTGTCCGACCAAGTCCAGCAAGAGTAAGTAAAGCATCCAATTCCACCATGACTTGCACTAACAAATTCCAGTGTCTTCAAAGCCATCTATCTCACCGTCATCCTCCCTGACACTCAGAAACTTTCGCGACCTCTCGAAAGGAAAACAGCCGTCATATCCTTCACGAAAACACTGGCAGACTCCCAAGCTTTCGTAACTCGATACCCAAAGGGCTGGAGTCTGACCACCCAACGATTGCTTGAGCTGCTAGTCAACCCTCCTGTACCGCCTGCCAATGATGACATCATTCCGGACGCGGATGTGGACGAGTTTGGCTTTGGCGTTGGCTTCACCCAATTAAACACATGCAAGAAGCCACCAAAAGATCCATTCCCTAGCGTTACCGATGTCAAGGCTTGGGTAGGAACCGAGTTGAAACAGGCGAATGAGCGTCACAATGGCAGGATTGTGACGCTTGTGCAGGAGCGACTAGGACCTGATGTCAAACAAGCACTCGCAGAGTATCTTCAGTAGTCGAAAGTATGAAGTGGCCGGGCCGCAGCATATGACGAGGCCGCGGGGCTGTGGGTTGATAAGGGCAATACCAGGAGATTGACTCACTGGTAAGCGACGACATTGTTGGTCGGTCCGATTCGTTTGTTAGGTAGGTCGTTCAGACGGCGAATGTTTGTCGATATCCCCCAAAATGATACAAATTCCTCCCCATCCGTCATTGCATACCATCTATTCGTCCACGTTCTGTTTTGATCTGCTCTTGGTCCTCAACTCCACTTTTATCACCGTATACCGGCACTGGTCCATCCGTTTCCGTGCGTCCGGCTCATTTGATACTTTGCGATGTTATACACATCGCTGTTGCAATTTTCCTTCTTTTGTTACTCCAAGTTCTTCAGCTATCCCTGTTCTCTCATTCTGTCTTCATCAATCCCAGAGTCTATTTTCTCCAACACGGGCGACTCCAACTCAGGCACTCGACACCCTTCTAGCTCCCATTTCCCCATACCCTCCAATTCCCCTCCCAACCCCCATCCATCATACATCTCAAACACGGCCTCCCCATCTTTCTCTGGCATAGGCGGCTGCTCCAACTCGCACCTCAACCCCTCCTCCTCATCCTTCTGCCCTGCACACGCCAACTCGGCCTTCCCACCGAACCCCACGTGTGCCTCCTCGTCCCCACTCAGATTAGATTCGCGCTCCTGCTTCTCCCTCTCCTTTTGCTGCTCTACGAGTTTCTTCTTCGCGTCCCGCCGGTTCTGCCGTGAATAGTGACACCACAAGAGCGAGATTACGCCGATCACGATGACAAAGGGGCCGCCGATGGCGAGGGCGAGGGCAACGGAGTTCGGGATTATGATGCTGGACCAGGTTTCAGAGGGTTCGTTTGAGAGGAAGAGAGAGGAGGTTGGGGAGGGGGAGATTTGTGGTGGCATATTGGATCTGATAGTTGTTGGCCGATATAGTATGGAGGGGGTGCGGGGAGTGCAATAGGATTTAGAGATGCGCGGGTGGGTGGTGAGTTGGGTGAGGCGAGTTTATACATTGCTTAACTTGTCACGCATGTTGTACAATTTATGGTATGGCATGGTGATATGCAAGCACGGCCAGCAAGCATGGATGGATGGATGGATGCGATGGCGGGGTGGGACGGGATCTAGGTACAGCGGGCCGGTCGATGGGTGACGAATAGATGGTATAGGTAGGTATCTATGTAAGGCAACTATCGGGATTTTTTGTTTGGGGGCGGGAGGATGCGCAATGCAAGCATCGTCGAAGAAGGCAGTGCCACCTATCAATGGATTTTCTGCGGGCCAAGATTGTGCTTTTGGACGGAGGATGAAGTATTTAGTCACGGGCGAGGTTTTACGGGGGGCAGCAGGATGGGCCCGGAGCAGGATGTGGTATGTAAGGCGTTTGACTGGTTTTTTTCGTATCTGGTATGATGGATGATGGGGTCTGGGGGTTGGGGATCGGAGGGTGGGAATACGGATTGTGATTGGTTCGTTCACGAGTAGGAATGGGTGTTTAGGCAGAGTGTCGGCACTGAACGATCTGCTGAGGGTTTGGCCTTTTTTTTGTTTGCCGGTTTTCGCGGGATGGGACTTGATAGGGAAGTCTTTTAGTAAGAAGGAAAATAAGAAAATAAGAACGAGAGAAAGGAAGAAAGACAAAAAAGATGATACAACAGCAAGTTATAAAGGGGAAAAAGAGATAGGGAGAGGGAGAGGGCGAGAGAGGCGTATACTACCAATGGTACATTGGTACTCGACCGAAAAAAAAAACGATAGACGCAATCAGTTAGGCAAGCAGTGCGGGCCAGATAGTCCGAAGGATCGCAGGCTGTGCTTCCCGAACTTAATGGATAACAATCATGCATAGCTACTGCATCTACATAGGTAACTATGTACATAACAAGACAACTCCCGGAGGTATATACAATATCTAGGCTAGCACCTTGGCCGACACGGCACACCACAGTGTTTCTCCGTCCTTCAGCCCTCGTGTCGTATACAATATCGACATTTGCCTTCACGCATCCTGCCTGCGTCCTATAGCTGAACCCTACTCTACACCGCGCAACCAAGCCGTCCTGCGCCTCGCCCACCGGCCGTCGATACCTAGGTAGTCGACAATCGATAAGAGAAACCTTGTTAACGTCCGTTCATCCCGAGATCGGCAGATTCACGGGTTTCATTTCATTACTGGGCATTGGGCCTAGGCACGTACTTCATCATCTAGGTAGCAGGGTCTTCCTGCTTGGGAAAGTAATTCGCAGATTCGGTTCGGCGGTTGTGGGGTGGTTGCGTGGTAGTTTCTGTTTCGGTTGCGGGTTTGCGCGTGGGTGCTGGGATGCAGAGCACGGGAGGGTGGGGATGGAGAGAGGGGTGCGGTGTTGGGATTAGATTGGATCTAGTAGATTTCATAAATCGGCGGAATACCAAGACGTCCCTATATTCCTGCCACACTCCCTTGTTTCTGACAGGTAGCTGGGAAACGGTGCTTCGCTTAGATCTTAGCATTCTACTAATTTGTAAATATGATAGCTGAGTGTCTTTAGAGTAGTAATACAATAAAAGTTGTAGATATAACGTAGAAGTATACTAGTAAAGAATAGAAATAATGGAAGATCTAGCTTGTAGCTACCTATTGTAGCAAAAAAAGGAGAAATTTATATAGAATTGCACTCTCTAGCTTGCTGCAAAAAAGAGGTGGGGTTGATGGAAATATCTGGATAGCTTGGCATTCCACCAATTTATGAATCTAGTAGATTGGGATCGCTAGAGGTACAGGGGTGATGCGGTTCTTGGGACGGGGAGACAGTGGTTAGTGGGGCGGATGGATGGGGTTATATTGTCGTAGATATCTACTTGGGTAACGTTGTTTGAGAGCTATGAGGGAAAGGTATCCTCGAAGGATTGGGGGTTTTTTTTTCGGGAGCGGGGATTGTGATTTTTGGAGATGGGGTTTGGGATGTAGCACTGGGGTGATGGTTGTCGGGTTGCGTGATTTGAGGGATTGAGAAGATGGGAAAGTGACAGAGAAAGAAGGAGTAGTTGGGTTCTGGTGCGCGCATGTAGATATCTGTATTGTGTTGTGTTTTGATGGGTTTTGATTGTTGGAGGTATGTAGAAATGAAAGATTGTTGCTATAGAGGAGAAAGCGAATTGTATCAGATGTAGAATTGTGTAGAACAATTTGCATCGGAAGGTACAGGTAGTGAGTAGAAGAACGGTGGAGCTTAGAAGTAATATTATTGGGGGGGTTTTTTTTTTAATTTTTTTGAATGATAGCATGTGATGACGAGTGTGCAACGCCTGACGCTACATTGCTGCATGTGGAGTTAGTAGCACATGGTATCCAGGGTTCCAAGGTTCAACCGGTTGACAGAACGGATATCTACCCTGGATTTCCTCACGAAGGAACCGTGATTTCCTGCATTTCCATCCACGGTTTACAACTCTTCTATGTCTCGGTCACACTGCCCTATGTTCGTTCGATCTTCGGAAGAAATCTAAACCAAGACTCTGAGGTGCAGAGGTGCATTTTGCATTTTGAGGGGCTTTGATACGCTGAAATGGCAGAATGAGTATTGTGTGTATCGGATGGATCAGTACCAATAACATGAGATATGTATTAATTCACATCAGATATCACTTAGGCACAGAAACACTTACACATTTTTTCTACATGGGGGTGTCCTAGTTCGTACCACATGTCAAGTCAAAAGTGACAGGTGCTGCCACGTGATGTCATGGACCAGGTTTAGCGGGACTCCTTAACTGCATGTGTTCGCGTCGTGCAGTTGACGTATGCCCCACGTCGATGTTTCCAAGAGCTCGACCTATCCATCCCACCCCCATCAAACAATGTCCACAATCTTCGGACTTAACACCTCATTACGAATTCTCCGTCTCCAGCCCGTCTGATCGGCAATTGTCGTCCGATGGTAGCGTCGGCCGCGCCACATACGAATAATCACTTGGCCTAGCGCTTCGCGCCCGCCATGGTCTCACAGCCCTAGGCGTGCCCGCAGCCAATCTTCCCCCGACCAACCTCCCACGCTCCCTATCATATCGCGAACATACATATGACTTAACGTGACACGACAATGCGAGCTTCCAGCGTAGCCCTCAGCATAGCCTGTGGACCCATCATCTGCTGCTACGTCGTGTTCGCCGCGTGTTTCTGCCCCGGCCGTCTGCGTCGACACTCCGAGTCCGAAGAAAAGAAACGGTTCGAACGACGACAGAGAGTAGCACCGCGACCACTGCCCGTACGCCCCCTCGAACACACTCTTACAATACCTGTCCCGCGATCGAGAACGAGAAGCCATGATCCGGAGAAATCGGTGGAGGTGGAGGGCCAGCTGAGTGGGCGCGGGAAGACGGTGGATCAATTGATGTCTCCGCTGTTGCGACTGCCATTGGAGTTGAGGGAGATGATATATAAAGCTGTTTTGGGGGATAGTACTATGCATATGATTCTAAAAGAGAATAAGCTCGGCCATCTGCGCTGTAAAGCGCCGTCCCCGATGGAATGTCCACTGGGGCTCAATGGACGGACGTTGAGTCGAGAATGCTGTTGGGGGAACGTCGATAGCGCGAATATCTGGGCGCCGAAAAGTGGGACGAATGAACCTACGGACGGGAATATCATTCCTTTTCTTCAGACTTGTCGGCAGATGTAAGAATTTTCTCTTTCATCGAACTGATTTGATTGCGAAGTTGTAACTGACTGACTGATTTGACAATAGATACTCCGAATCAATATCCCTCCTTTACTCCACCAACACCTTCTCCTTCTCAGATCTAGACTGCATCCGCTACTTCTCTATGACTACACTCCCACACCGCTTCTCGCTCCTCCAAACTATCGACCTTGAATGGTGCATGTCGTGGCCCATCTACGACCCGATCGCGCAGAACCTTCTCCTCGTGAACCCGGCGCTGTACCCGCCAAACGACGAAGCGACATGGGAGGATACCTGGCGGATCATTGCCGCGATGCCGAATTTGAAGTTCGTGCGTGTGAGTCTGTTGTACTTTGATGGGTTCAGGGATCCAGGGTGCGAGGAAAAGATGTTAGCGCCGTTGAGGAAGGTCACGAGGCCGAAGCGGTTCGAGGTGCATGTTAGTTGGGCGGGAGAGGAGGAAATGGAGGAGGGGTGTCCGTTTAAGTTGATCAGGCCGGTTGAGGGGGAGGGGGAGGACTGGGTTTAGCGAGTAGAGAGAACAGGAGGGTGGACGTGGATATGTGGATATGTGGATATGACATGACATGATGTGAAAAGTGAATTAAGAACTTCTTCGGGAGTAGTATATATGTGTACTATATGAATGCATTTCATGAAAAGAGCGATTTTGGTAGATATGTCATTGTATTCCATTTCCCTTATATCAATCTCAGGAATCAGCCACCACCCAACCCTCCCCCCTCTACCATGCACACTTCATCTCTCTGTACAAATAAACCAGCATAAGTCTTCCATGATACCACCTTCAAAAGCCACATCAAACAGATCTATCATCCATTATCATAGAAAGACAATACCATCTACCCAATTTAAGTCACAAACCATCTATTATGAAATCGCTACATGACTACAGCAGTGGATTAAACAAAAAGGGATTACACAGAGGGTCAATAGGATGTGGATAGATTGTTATAATTTTCTTCCTTCTGAAAGATTGGGCGGGTGCTGGGCTTGGCCAATGGGTGGTTCTGTCTCCCGTGTGCTGGCACAGGATGTCATGACGACACGCTGCATAGTCCGTGATTTGTCTGCCCGCGGTCAGAATCCGATTAATCGTTTCCGGTCCTGTGACAATTATTGATATGAGTCCGAGGTTGGAAATGGACGGTTCTCACAATATCAACTTTAGGCTCTACTCTTTGGGTATTGAATAGTGTGTTGGATTTATGCCATAGGAGGTGAATTGAAGGGGAACTGTTAAAATTACAGAATCTAATTCTATGGCCCGCAAACGAGCTCCAATGCATTATTTATATACAGGCGATTGTCCTCTCTCAAGACAACCTTGGAAGACAAATAAAGTCACGTGACCCTCACATTCTTCCCCCTTATTCATTGTCCAAAATGTCTCTTCTCCCCAAGTCCACAAAAACCCTCCAAGTCTTCTACACAGCCTCCCCCTCCTTTCCCCCCACCGCCTTTAACTCCGTCATCCTGGTAGCCCGGGTATCAATTCCACCAAACTCCCTAATTCCCCCAAACTTAACCCAAAAACTCACGCAAACAAAAAAAAAAAGGTGCCAAGCACCACCACGCCGCAGAAGCCCCAGGTGCCTCTAGCACCGCTGAGAACAATACTGGTTCTTGGGCTTGCGTCGCTGGTCTCGGGGACGTTGCCCTGGTTCCCTGCGCCGGGCGTAGCAGACGGCGTAGCTGACGGCGAAACAGAAGCAGAAGCAGAAGCTTTCGCGGAATTCTTCTGGACGGTTTCAACGACCCATTTTACAGATTCGTTGGTGTAGCGTTCGAAGTAGGAGAGATGGTTCGACATATCGGAGGGTGTGCTTCCTACGGCGCAGATCGGGTCTCCTTCATTGCAGTATTCGCGCAAGACGCCGGCGGCAGCGAAAGCAGCGAGATTGTTCTGGTATCTTTGTGGGCGGGCAGCGGTGCCGTTGAAGGCGCGGCCGCCGCCGATTGTATAATTTGTCGAGGCGGCGCGGACAGTAGAGCCAAAAAGGAGGGCTGCTAGGACTGCGGAAGTTTAGTATGTTGAAGTTCTGCGTGAGAAAGAAAGATGGAAGGGAAAAAAGGAAATGAAGAAAACATACCTCTTCCTCCCGCAACACTAGATCTATTCAACCCCTCATTCTCAGGCTGATCACACCCAAACACATTCACACCCCCGCCTCCACCGAGATAATCCAAACTCACACTCGCCCCCTGACTGAACCCTACCACAATGAGGCCTGCATCAGGACACCTCTCCGCATAACTCTTCAATTGCTTCACGCCATTCGTAGCCCCCAGACTCGCGCTCTCGCACCACCCGTTGCCGCCGCCGCGCGCGGGGAAATCAATGTCTTCGAAGTTGCAGTCGCCGCCGAGATTGGTGCATACTTGGCGGATCAGGTCGGCGGCGTGGCCGGGTTTTTGCGCGTTGGAGCCGCGCGCGGTGAAGATGTGGTACTTTTGGCAGGAGGTGGTGTTGAGGCGGATTACATCCGGGTCGGTGCAGGTGCTGCCACCGGTGCAGCGGTCGGCTGCTAGGACAGTAGAGGCAGAGAGGAGTGATAGAATGGTGGGGAGGAGCTTCATTTTCAAGGTTGGGGTTGGCGATGGAGATGTAGTAAGAGGAATTGATTGTAGAGTAGGTAGTTGTGGTGCGGAAATCGTCCTGGGAGAAGACAGTGAAGGAAAATGCTCGCGTGTGATGTCTGTCGATATCCTCTCTCATGCAAAATATGTCTTTCTTTCTTTCTTTCTGTTGTGTCTATCTCTTGTTCCTAGACCCTGGTAAAAGAAAAAGAAAAGGCTTCAAAAGATAAGTCGAACACAAGAAAAAAAAAAGATAAACGGGTCTGGTCCAGTCCCGCGATCGAGGCAGGCAGAAGAAGGAGTGTCTTTGTGAAAGCTACAAAAGAGAAAAAAACCTGGAAATCAGGGAAGTAGATTGAAAGGTAAAGGAGAAAGAGAAGAATGACCGTGGGACGAAAAACCAGGTAACCCATTAGCACCTGGCACAGCACCGCGCCTGTGCCATGTGGACGATCAATCCGCTTCTAACTCCCTACCTATCCCATGCCTTCCCATGTCGTCGACTCGACGCGCTGAACCCTAACAGTGGAGCTCCCCTCCCAAGCCAAGAAATAAGCTGTGCCCTGCTGTCGCGGCCCATTAGCTCTGAACGGATCGCACGGCAAAGATCTGTGTTTCGTATCTGGATTGTGTTTGGGATAAGTGGCGCCGTGGCGCCTACGAAGAATGAGGCTGGTGTCGACGTCAGCGTCTAACGGCGCGGTTCAAGGTTCGCACTTCGGAAACAATGAATACTGCGAAGGACTCCCGGTCAAGATATATCCTACGCGCGCAGGATGTAGGCATTTAGGAGAATTAACACCCAGATAGATTGGAATCGCCTTCGTATTCTCTTCACAGAACCCCCCTTCGGATGCTTTACTGCACGCAGCCTCGGCGCCCCACACCCGCTGCACAACGGCTGCGGCTTGGGAAATGCGGGATTGCATCATCCCAGTGTTCTTGACGGGGGGACGCGTAACGCCGTGACCTGGCTAACCTTTCCGAGGTTGTAAGATGAAAGGCGGCGACATGACGTTCTTGGCGGTAACCGGAACGGCGAAGACAGACAATGACTGAGGAGATGTTGGAGGAGTGGAAGGGTGTTGGAGGACACATGGGAATGATGGGGTTGTGCGAGAAAGCTGGATTTGTTGGATCGGAAGACACGATTTGCATAGTGGTTATTTCCTTCAGTGTGAATGATCGAAACAATACAACACTCCCTCTCTGTCACTATTGGCATATTCTTATTTTCAGGGGATCGTAATAGAACGAAAAGATGCAACTCGTGCAAATGAATAATACATGTACATCGCAATTCCAATTCCACTTCCGATACCAATCCCAACCCCAATTCCACGCCCAGCCTCAGCACAAAACCCCCAAGAATGCCCCAAAACGCCGATCCATTACCCCTACGCCACTTTCCAAACCGTGCGCCACAAGGGTTCAGTGTCACGGCCAGTCACGGTTTCACATGAACGACACGACCTGGACCAGTTCAGAACGATAAGTGGAGAGTAACGAATCAGCTCCCGACACCACCGCCGTGCTTCGCGATGTCGGCTTTATCCAGCACTTCGACTTTGCGACTGATCAGGACTCTGAGTTCTGGGCTGATGACTTTGGCGGCCTCTTCGCTCTCTACTTGTTTGCCCGTGTCAGTGCCTGAGGTGGTTGCTTGGGTGCTACTGGAACTGGAACCAGCGGCGCCAGGAGTAGATGGTGGCGAAGTGATCGTTTTCCGTTGCTTCGCTTGCGGCGGCGCAGGGAAGTTGTTCTTCTTGTCGAGCGTTTCGACGGTTCGCTGGAAGCGGCGGAACAGTGACTCGGCGCGGATCAGAGTCGATTCGAGATCCATGGTGCATGAGAGTTCATTCACTGTAAGAGATGTTAGTACAACGATACTTGACGACTGAATCTTGGACGCCAATTTACCATATTTCAACACCTCATCAAAGTGCTTCAGGTGAGTCATGATGACATCCCGATGCTTCTCCAAGATAGCCAGAGCAATAAAGATGTGGAAGTTACTGCTCAGGTAATCCGTCCAAAGCGACTCCCAAAGTCTTAACACATCGTTCCACTCAAACTCCCGTTTATACCACACAAGCAGCATTCGAAAGAAGAAAAAGAAATTCGTCGAGTCAGCCGACTGCAGGTGGACGTAGAGCTGCGGGTCCATGAGCTGTACAAGATGATCGAGTGTCAGAAGCTGTTTTCGCATCCCGGATTGATCACGAAGGAAGTTTCGCTCCATACGCTCCATGAAGTTGACGAATCCCCAGAATGCTACTGCATCGTCTTGCATTACCGCGTATATGGGTGCCATGAGATCGCTCATGCCTTGAACGTAGCCGAGATCTTTATTGTATTCGTTGTATGTCAGAAGCATGTCTTTCATCTGTTCAAGATGCACATTGGTTCCAGCATCCGCAAAAGGAGAGTCGGGGTCTGGATGTGGGATATCCTCTCCAGCAAAGATTGGAATTGTACGATCCGTACGGTGCACATCTTTCTCTATTGCACGTACCCCATAGAATGGGGAAAAGTCAGTAAATGAATTTCCAAACACAGTGCGGTGAAGCACATACCTATACGGTTCTTTTGTTCCTTCCACCATTCTTCTGCTTCTTGCGATCCATGTCCATCGATCATCTTCTCCCACCAGGCACCTTTGAGACGAATATACTCGTCGCGCCGACTATTAAGGTGCGCATGACGCTCCTCCTCTGATGAATTCCAATCGTGAACCCCAAGAATAAACAACCATGCCTCTTTTCTTACTCCATCATCGGGATCTAATCCACCATGAAATATACGATCCTTAACCTCGTCAGGCGTTATTGTAAGTCGTCCGTCTCTATCAAAGAAGCCTTTCCACTCCTTGAGTGTAACTGGTTTTCGCTGCTCGCTCATGGACAGCTTATCGATTTCGATGTCGAGAATCTCGAACTCGCCAACATCACTATGCTCCATAGCCAGGACGTCCTTGGCCGTCCATATCCTCTGGTTCCGCTCTCGCTCACTCTGTTCAGCAATGCCCATAGCCCAACGCGCCAGGTATATCCTTGCACTATCAAACTCATCTTGTAGAGTTTGAACCTCCGGATTTTGTATCAAGCGCCTAACTTGAGGAGGGATTCTCTGGTTATCTGCGACAGCCTGGGCAGTCCTTCGAGTGAAGGTCGTGACCTGGCTGAGTTTCTCCAAAAAGTTCCACCTCGCCTCTTTCAGTGCCTTGGTCACCGGGTCCATCGCACCATCTCTCTTAGCTGACGCTTCAGACGACGAAGCCTCTCCAGGCCTTCCACCTTCTGCACTGTTCCTAGCTGAGCCGGGGGCATTCTTCCCAAAAGATCTCTTGTCCTCTTCCGTTGGTTCAATAAGATAGACACTCGTATCTGCACCAGACCGTTCCACAGTGACATATCTCTTCAACCACCTCAGCACTTCATCGCCGCCCCAAAACATGCCACCTCCATCTCCAAAAGGGTCGAAACTCTCTCGCGCTAGTTTCTTCCGCTGCATTATAGTGGACTGACACTCGCTGTCATGGAAGAATAGAGCGGGGAAACTGTCGCCAGCCCGAGTATTCACGATGACGCTGCCAAACCACCACCCGAGACTGGGTGGCCGTACCAACAAAGAGTATATCTCGCTGACGGGAACAGCGAAGGCATATGCGCCGGTGGCGCCTTGGGCGCTGGTGGTAGGGGGCGGCGGAACGAGATATGTTTGCTTGGGTGGAGAGGACGAGTCCGAGAGGTCTACCTTGACGTATGTATCATATGCATCGCCGAGGGAGGACTCCGGGACCCATGCAAGGAGGAGGGATGACGCGTGGACATTTCGGGTAGAGGACGAGCTCGTGGGCCGAGCATCGGTCGTAGTGGATGCTGCCTTTTGCTGTATAAGAGCAATGAAGCCTGGGATGTTGTCTTTCGCGGACGGCGTCGGATGTACGTAGACCTGGTGAGTGACGAGTAAGCATCTATCTTCCACCACTAGAACTCGGAGTGATATGCAAACCTACCTTGCTCTTTGTGTAAAGCAGCTTCACACCTTTGCCACTCTTTGTATGTCGTATGGTGTTGTATTCGCCCTCCTCATCGTCGCTGAGGTCGTAGAAAGATGCTGAAGGCGAATGGCTTCGCCCGGATACTGGAGATGCCATGGTGGGGTAGCTGGGCCCCAGCGGACAAAGTGCTAAGTGTGTCTGTCGCGGCAGATGAGGATATGAGGAGAATATGTGTGTATGTAGAGTCAAGTTCTTTCGAGAAAAGGTAGGGTCTGTTCAACAATGGCGAATAGCGAAGAGGCGGAGTCGTGGTGGTGGGGAGAGCTGTGGTAGTCATCCGCCGCTTAGCTCGACCCTCGCACATCTGATGACGTCCCCTGGTGGCGGGGACGCCTTGCAGGCTTGATGGGCGACGCGTTCACCGCGAATGCTGGTCGAATCACTTCACAAGACAACGTGATCATAGTGACAGGAACAGGTGGGATTGGTTGATTTTGTAATTTCTTCTCCCTGTTCGAGAATAAAGTATAGTGAAACTCCACGTAATTCAGTCGCAATGCACAATGCCCTAATAACAGGCGTGCATGTAAACCAAAACTATCCGTCCAAACGCCATGCTCCGCCAGGAACGCCAGATCAAATAACATCGTGTAAAGAAGAAGAAGAGTTATCGCATGCGTGGCCCGCTCGGCAGGCCCACACGCCCTCCGCCAGGCCGCTGACGTTGCTGTTGTGGTGGTGGGTCGTTGTAGGATCCGTACGGATCATCGTTGCCTGACCACGGTGCGTTGGCTGACATTCCATACGAGTCTTGTTGTCGCGGTGGTGGTTGTCCACCTCCGCCTCCGCCTCCTGAATACCCACCTGCACCACCGCCTCCGCCTGCGTATCCGCCTCCTTGGGATCCCTGGGAGTATCCGCTGCTACGATCATCAGGGTAAGATGGCCTTCCCCCCCTCCCCCACGATCACCACGGTCGAAACGACCAGGTCCAGGAGTTGGAGCGGGGCTCGTGCTGGCCGACGATGCAGCGCTCTGCGACGGACTGGTAGATCTCCCAGCGCCCCATAGTCTCGCCTTCAGCTTTTCTTGCGCCGTCATGCCGGATCCCGCACTGGGAGGTGGTGATGGTCCCGCAGGGTCATACGAATTCTGATAGCTGCCAGCCCGCTGGCTGGGAAGAGGCCTGCCTTGTGATTGGGGCTCCACGGATCGCGACCCTCCGAGTTGACGTCCTGCACCTCCGCCTCGCCCCTGTGCTCTCCGCAGAGATAGAGGCTCCCCCTGTTGCTGTTGTTGCGGTGGAGGTGCATCCCATAGATCACTCAATCCCCCGCCACGGCCGCCGCCGCCTTGCATTTGCTGCTGCTGCTGCGTTTGCTGCTGCTGCATTTGCTGCCGGCCAGAAGACGATACGAATTGCGTGGGAGCCCCCTGCGGAGCCTTCGGGTCAGGAGGAAGCCATGGTGGAAATGGGCGACCCTTCTCTATATAGTATGCGCGGAGAGAGCGCGAGATATGGGAGTCGTCTTCGGTGTCGCCATCGGCTTCGCTTGATAACAGATTTCGTCGCAGCGAGTCGTACCGCGAGGTGGTTGAGGTGAGGAGGTTAGAGAGGTACGACGACATGGCCGCTGGAATATGTTAATGATTGCCAACCGGGTTCATTGTTATGACTTTTGTAGCTTGTAGCCTGTACTCACCTGTCCTGTGGTGGGGGATTGCGGGGAGGAGTGGAAGATTGCGTTGTTGGTCACCAGCGCAGAGCGCGAAATTAAGGGCGGCTCCCAAGCGAACGGGCCCTGGGCCTAAAGTCCTGACGCAACCACCAACGACACCTCTTCTTCACCATCCTTGCGAAACATGGTTCTTTCATGCAATTAGCGATGAAGATTGCGCCAAAGACCGAATAGCCTTAATGTTTTCAATTTGGTATCTATATCTACCAATTTAAGTGCGATTTGTCTCTCTGTTTAGATGATCACTAACAACTCCTCTTATCATGTATCCCCTTCTCTGCTCTCCGTAGACACACACCCCAATTTGTATTCACACTTTCTAAATGGTTTGCCTCTCCATCTAGAAACAAGTGGAGTTGGGATGCTCCAGAGTCGTGAAACGGCTTGAAACAATCCGAGCTTAGCTATCTAGATACCTACGAACAACCTCAACTACCATTTCACTCTCTATTCCTACCACAGTATAAGATGTAAGATGTTAGAAATAAATAAACGAGTCTCTATAGTCAAATGCTATATAGCTCTATATTTTCGAAACATTCTAACTCTCTACTATCTCAAATCTACTATTTATACCAATTCGTCCATGAACATTCACATCGTTCTATACCAAAGAAAGAAAAGTAGAATAATTTCTCACAATCCTCTAGTATATTCCACACTTCCACACTCCTCAAACAACCTCATACCCCACCCTACTAACCCCCTTCTGCCTCCTAATCCCCCGAACAACCACCCTCCCCACCTCCCCCAACCTCTGCACATGCGTCCCCCCACACGCATAACACCCTTCCTCCCCAATCCTCACAACCCTCACCTCTTCCTCTCCTCCACCCTCATTCCCCTCTCCTAAATTAGCCCCCTCAATCCCCCAATACACTCCCGATCCGCCCTCTCCCGACTCAGAAACGCAATCCCGATTTCCAGATCTCGCGCTACCAGTTCGTCGACTTTGGCTTGTATAGTTTCTTTAGCGGTCCCGGGAATCAGGCCGTGGAATTCAACACAGGCGGAGCCAGGGTAGTGGGATGCTTTTCCGTCTTTGAGGTCAGAGGGGAGAGCGCCCGAGGCGCTGAGTTGGTAGATGGCGAGGCCGAGAGCGTGGCCGGCTGTGTGGAGGCGCGAGTGCAGGGTCCTGGTTGGGATGGAGATTGTTTGGTGGATTGGTGCACCGAGGGGGAGAGAGGGGGTCGAGGAGGGAGAAAAGGTTCCGAGGTGGAGGATTGAGCTGGAGGTGGCGGGTTTGCGGACTTGGTGGATGTGGAGGGTTGAAGGGATCAAGTCTTGGGCGTGATCCTGGGGAAATGTGATGGTTCCAGTGTCGGAAGGTTGGCCGCCGCCTTGGGCGTGGAAGATTGTGGAGGGGGTGGTAAGGATGAAGGGGGCACTGTGAGATTCGTGGGCTGGGGTTGTGGGGAGTTTAAAGAGAGTCCGTGTTTCTTCGGGGAAAGAGGAGAGCGGGTGGAGAGTTTCGAGTGTGGATGTATGAGTGTATTTTGTGCCATCTTTTTGATATAACGCTTCTGTCCGTGACGTGGGTAGGTTGATTGGTGTCGACATCTTTGGATGTGATAAATTTGAGAATGTGCGATGGAATAGAAATAGGAAGTGTTGTGTAGGAGGATGTGATTGAGGTTTATAGAGGTATTGGAGACAAATACCTGGAAGACAACAAGAAAAACACCGCATATACTTTCATGCCAAAATGAACTGACAAGACGTGAGGTCTAAGTCTAAGATATATTACCCAATGAGTCAATCAAAATACCAAAAGTAGACACATCATAGTTTGGAATCTTCTCGACATTCCGTCTGAATACATCCGCGCCCTACGCCATCCTTCGTCAACCCTAACTAGCCCTAAAAAGGAAGGAGGTCAAGGTATTCTGAAAACAACACCTCCGCAACCCATCAAAACGAGAGCGCCAATTTGTAAACCGTCGCGCATCCACACCCACATATTAAATTCGCTTCAGATATTTAACCCGGTGTCGCATATATCTCTACCAGATATCTGTAAAGCCCGAGATTAATTCCATAGGTTGGGGTTGCAGAATTAATTCATTTGCGAGACCGTGGGAGTGGTCAATTTGGTGCCAAGTGATCAACAGAGAATTCATAGACTTGCCTGATTAGGAAATATCCTAGCTGTAAAATTCGTGGGTGGAGAGGGAAAGGGTTGTCGGAGTGCGGTTGCGTGGGCGTAGGGTAAAAGGTACGTGGGAAATGGCGAAATTTGGCGCAGAGATCAACAGATTGCTCAACGATTTCTTGACTGGGATGGGTGGTGAGTTAGGTTTTGGGGGGAAATGAAGAGAAAGAAGGTATTTTGAGAGTGTTTGGTTAACATATGGTGCCAAGATAAGTGTGTTATTTTAATGTTCAAGAAAGAGATCAAAATTCAAATGAACAGGGTGTGTACTGTATTCAATCAGATTCATGAGAGCATTCAATTGGTTCATGAAGTCCTGACTACTGAAATAATAGAAATTTTGTACTATCCTATGCCCGAATTTCGGGGTTCTGCCTATTAAATCTCAAAGTCATCTATCCATAATAGTCTTTATTCATGAAAACCCCCGACCACGATCCACAGTGGCATGATTGCGTCTCCACCTATCCACCCCACAAATACATGAACGGAATCACGCCTATACCTCCTATCGAAACTTCCTCAACTGACTCAATTTCTTCACAGTTCCTATGACCTCTGGTCAGAGTAGCATTACTCCTGCACTTACAAAATCAGCCAAGTTCTGAAATCGCCGATTGTTGCTCCGTAAAGAAGTATGAAGGGCAGTGCATGATTGACTGGAGATCATGTGTACCTCCAGCCCACTTGTTGGGCCGTTTGCTAAAGATTTACGATATGCTTTGAAACATGATCGAAATTCAGCGGTGACGATGCCACATGTGTCCCTGACGTCTGGGTCTTCGCAAAGAGCTTTTTGAGTGTGCGATGGATGTTTGGACCGATATTGGAGTCCATACGGGACTTTACTGTAATTGCAGATATTTGTGCAGTTGAAAAAGACGAAAAAATCACCTGTGGTTTGTTAAAAAATACTAGTGAAACTCGTAGGCTAGCGAGAGTTGTGGAAGGGATTATGGATATGGAGAGGGGTGGAGTTGCACTTACGATCACCCCGTTGATTCTCATGGTTCAGGCCGAAGAGATGTCCTAGCTGTGTTAGTGGAATATCCTTTAGTAGGGAGGATTTGCTTCTATAGCTGAAGGCCAGTACTCCAGAGAAGAGATAGCACCGGAGTTCTCATTTTCGTCATCATGATAGCCCACAACAGTGTTGCCAGGCGTGAAGGTGTTATTTCAGACGGGGCGGAGGCTATTGGTATCCTGCAGGGACTAATATAATTGGTCGTGGTTAAGAGAGAGATTCTCAGAGAAACGCAGACTATGGCCGTGAGTTGTCCTAGACACAGCCATTGAGTTAGTTTTTGTGTCAATTTCCTAACAGGGAAGGAGATTCCACACGCCCTGGAGGCCTGATCTTGGTGAACCACTTTTGCCACGCCGTTTTCACGACATTCTGGAAGTTGCTTTTCGTAGCGACGTCCCTGAAGCAGTGCTGGTTATAGCGAGCATTGCTACGATGAAAATTTTAAGAAGTCGCATGTTGATGGCGACGTGACACGTTGACGGGAAAGAAGTCAGGCGGAAGAGAATGAGTAGAGCAAAAAAGGAGAAGTTTATGAGAAAATGGAAAGGTCCTTCATACCACGACTCATCAGTTTTTCAATGGAAATTTCATGTATCCAAATCCCATACCGGCCCTGTGACTACCCTACCAAAAGATAAATGGATTGAATTGCCACAATGTCTGTATCAGAAGGCTTCTGGTTTACAGAGATGAATGATTAGTTCCTGTTCCTCTGTTGTGGGGGTATAAAATCAACCCTGCCGTTCTCCAATTTGCATCGAACTGCACTATTGTGGTCATAAACAGGGCCACCAGTAAACGCGCCACAGGGGTAATGCATATTAGAGTCGACGTCATATTAAACCGAGCACTCTTTGTGTTGTTCTATTGCAATATTTTCAAAGTAAAATATCCGGCCTTCAATGAGAGACTCGCTAGCTGGTAGCCCCTATTGGTAAAGGATGAATCGTAGCAGATTAGATCGATCTTGTGGTGTGGCTGTTTTGGAAGATTAGCGACTTCCTTCAAGGCTTCTTGATATCCTTGGAGGTTAGAATACATGGTTAATAGATAATGATCTCCTAAAATCAACTTAGCAATTGCACTCTGAGGAAAAATAGGAAAGAAAAAGGAAGACAACATACGGTTCAGTCGCTGATGCTCATGGTGGAGACCAAGAACATAGCCTGTTATGATTAGTAGCACATCTGGTATGGAGGATGCCTACATATGGCAATACCTATCTCATGCGCTACTAATTGGTGCCTGTCTGACGTCAATAAGACTCTCCCCGAAAGACATACTCTGTGTTGTAGTTTGACTAGGGAGTGCCTAAAGTATTATATCCTAAAGTTGACATTGCATAACCAGCATTAGGACCACGGTTAAGAGTTACGCATGCTATCCCGTCGGGGATATGAAGATTCCACATTTTCCCTATTATTTTCAGTACTTTACATGGCGCAGTAAGGCGGGTGGGCCCAGGGAGACTTGAATTTACTTAATTCGACGCTGTGACCGGACTGCGCACATAGTTTCCCTATTGCCATTTCTCAGATATTCGAGACTTTAAATAATAACTGCTGAAAGAATTCCTCGGATTATCGTCCTAGGAAGCGTACGGGATTCGAGCACTGCCCATTTCGTCACGGGGCTAGGTCTTGCTTGGGTTTCCTCAAGTTGTAAATAGCTCGGTTCAACCAAGGACCTCTTGGTTCATCACTTCTGTAAGTAGCTGGGCGGTCTGAACGGGTTTGTTTCCCATGAACTCTAGTAAATGAGCTGTGTTCAGTACAGTTACAAGAGATATGTGGTGAAAACATTCATTGATGTTGTTCAACGGTAGGAACAGCCCGCTATTAATATTACCTGCATCAATGAGTTGAATGATAGGCGCAAATCTGTGAATTCCACTGAGGGGTGGTTTGAATTCTATTACAAAATCTCCGTGCTCCACGATCTATGATTTTGATAGAGGATTTGAAGTCACTGGTTATATGATGTCGAATTTACTGGAAAAATTGAGTGCACCTGAACATTCTGAACTGTTTCGCAAATCAAAGACCAGTTACTAGTTCCCGAAATTAGCAGAAGTCGTCAATTGTGCAGACCGTGCTGGGGTATAGTTTGAGAGAGAGAGAGGAAGCAATAGGCCTAGCGAAATCAGAATCCCGCTTGAAGAACAGACTTATTGAATCCGATGCACAGAGATCAAATGAGATCAGCATTCTTCAAAACGCAAGCTTGGGGGCGAGACAAGATGTTGGTACCTGGGTAGATCCATCGTTTCTGTAACCCACGGTACAATAACAATGCCGAACCCTTCAATTGAGACTTATGAGAGCCGAAAATGAAATGATGGAAAAATATCATGTAGGAAATAGAGAGTTTTTCTGGGTCAACTGGTCATACCAGAGAAGTCATGAAGCGGAGTGGATCAACCAAAAGGCCGATAATACCTAGGTAGTGGTCTGTGCTTGGTGCCTTCTCAACAATCTGAATCATGTCAAGAAGTGTCCACATTCGCACTGCAGATTTCCCAGCTCGGCATGGCATTTGCTCTTGACTTATTCATGCGTCATGAGACTTTGTTCACAAGACTTCCCATGTCTAAGTATATGGCTTTTTGTGGCGAAGGATGTGATTTACCTGTCACGATGACGACATGATAGTTACCATGACGGTAATGGTATAACACGATGCCGACCTACACTTTTAATTCAAATTGTATCTCATCCTGCAATTAACATCTTAAAGAATATCCAAAGTTTATCAGTAAAATACAGCACCATGTCTTTCATAACCGGAAACAAGTTCGATCCCAACACGGATATTCCCGATCTGAATGGCAAGGTAATGCGCTGCAATATTAACATTTTGTCTGCAAGAGACTGACATGAATTCTTAGGTATATGTCGTTACTGGCGGATCGGCAGGAATCGGATATGGCATCGTTGCCCACATTCTTCAACACAACCCAGCGAAAATCTATCTCCTCTCCATGAAGGAAGAACATGCAATCGAAGCCCAAGATGACCTGAAGAATTGGGGCGATTCCTCGAAGGTTGAGTGGCGGCAATGTAACCTGGAATCGTTCAAGCAGACCGACGAGGTTGCAAAGTCATTAGCGAAGGATCTGGAACACCTCGATGGGTTAGTTCTCAATGCAGGCTTGGGAGTCGGCGTATATAACGAATCCGGTGATGGTGTTGACTCGCATATGCAAGTCAACCATTTTTCACAGGCGCATATCGCTTTAACGCTACTTCCGCTGCTTCAAAAAACAAACAACTCCCGCCTCGTTCTTCAGTCGTCAGACTTGCACCGAGCCGCGCCATCCTCCGTTACCTTCCAAACTTTGAACGAGATGAATCAAGATATTGGCCCCACATATCTCTACAATCGAACAAAGTTGGCTCAGGTTCTATTTGTGCGTGAACTTGTAAAGCGCATTGAGGCCGGCCAGTTCGGACCCACCAAGGGCCAGCCGTGGATCAATGCAACTCACCCAGGAGGTGTGAAGACTGATCAGCCAAAACAAGCTATCGATGCGTATGGTACTCTTGGAAAGATTGGTGTCGCGGCTGTCACACCTTTCATGAAGGACCCAGTGAAGGAGGGATGTCGCCCGGCGTTGTTTGCTGCTACTAGTGAGGACATTGTTAAGGACAAGATTCAGGGTCAATACATTGTCCCTGATCGCAAACCAACAGAACCGAGCAACCAAGCAAAGGACGAGAAACTATCGCTGAGTCTTTGGAATCTGACGAAAGAAGTCCTGGAGTCGAAGATTGGTCAACTCGATTATACCATGTAAATGGCAGCGCTTGCATTGGAACCTTATGGGGCGCGATATCGCTGGGACCGGTAGGATGTCATGATGTTGACGATCTTTTTAATAGTATATTAGACGAAATTTATCTAATACTGCTTCGTCAGTATTCAGTTCTCTCGAATCTGATGCCGTGATTTACGCAGGATTATCAGTAATGCGGGGTTCAAGCTCGATTCCTGCTAGGATCAGTCATAGTGTTCCATCTTCTGGAGGTGACACGCGTAACTTTTGGTTTTGTAGTCCCAAGGGCGTAAATTTACGTCACGATGATACTCCAGCTGATTATGGGAGAGAACCGTCGAATCATCTTGCGCATACACACCTGCGGGATCCGCGAAATCCTCTCGCGTGTGCATATGGTTTTACATGCAGGGCGCGTCGGCGTTTAGGGCGAGAACAGTTGCATCAAGCTTATTTATTATGGGTGCGAGACAGTATAAATACACTCGATGTAGGAAGTAAATTAATCCAACAGCCAGTACCGTCGAGAATTCATAATCCAACATAATGTCAAAACTCAGCGACTTCCGACTGCTATCGTTCGATGTGTACGGAACATTGATTGATTGGGAGAGGGGTTTGGTGGAGGCACTGCAACCAACTCTCAAAAAGAATAACAAAACCGACGTGGACCCTAAATTCATCCTCAAACAATGTCAGCCAATAATGAGCTCACAGCAGAAGAAATCCCCAGACATGCATTACTCCGCACTTCTTTCGACAATCCATCCGAAACTATGCGAACTACTGGACTGTGCGCGGCCAAGCGAGGAGGAAAGCAGAGCATTTGGGGACTCGGTGGGGAATTGGGAGGCATTTCCGGATTCGGTCGAAGCGCTCAAAAGGCTCAAAAAGCACTACAAACTCGTTGTACTCTCCAACGTAGACAACAAGTCGTTTTCAGCGTCCCAGAATGGCCCACTACAGGGGTTTGAATTCGATGCAGTGTTCACTGCGCAGGACATTGGCTCTTACAAACCAGAGCTACGCAACTTCGAGTACATGTTCAAAGAAGTGAAGGAAAGATTTGGGATTGAGCGGAACCAAGTGTTACAAACAGCACAGAGCCAGTCCCACGACCATCATCCTGCAAAAGAGATTGGACTGAAAAGTAGTTGGATATATCGACCTGAGTCTATCTTGGGAGATAGAGAAGACCCAGTGTGGACTTGGAAGTTCGACACGCTTGCTGACATGGCCGACGCGGCGGAAAAAGCGTTTGAACAGTGACGAGATCTGATCTGGAAACATGAAAATTCTTCACATGGGATGATCAATGAAGGTTAGGAATAGGCCGAAATAGTCGAAGCCATTGGTTGTCGATGGTGGCAGACTCCAAATTAGCAGCTGGAGCGATGCTACTATGCACCCATGAATAGCACCAATATGGGTTCTCGCCCGCAAAAAAAAATTGTTTCAAACGTCAAAGCATCAAAGCATCAAAGCTTCTTTGAAAGAATGGACCATCTACCTCCTGACCCCTACGTCGAGGTAGCCTCCGAAGTTTATCATTGGGAGTTGTGCATTGATAGCAGTTTCATCGTGTCCCGTGAACCAATACCCCGCCCTCTTGTCCTACCCGTCGTGCCTCTCAAACCACCGTCATCCCCGAACACATGCTTCATCCCACAACCAACCCAAGTACTGAACCTTAAAAGCACATCTGCATCGCGCCCATGCGCGTCTGCACGCGATGTCACCGCCCCAGACCATGCAATTCCCATGGAACTTCGGCGCACCTTACTAAGGCCCATCACGAAACAGGCAGGTCACTAACCGAAACAAGCTGAGGCTCAACGCCGCATACCCGCCCGCCGTTGAAACCTCGCCCCACCTGGCATTGCGAGAGCTTCCCCCAGACCAAAAAGTCTCGCATACTTCCAGACCCCAACACCGCACAATTCAGCTCGTCACTTGTAGACCGCATCGGGGTCCGGACTGTCCTCCTATGCGCTTTCACTTGCTCAACTAGTCCACGCCTGCCAGTGGCCTACTGGTCGCTCCTCTATCTATCTCGGTATCTCTCTGCGTGAAAGGGTCACCCTTACTAGCTGCGAACCGTGGATCGGCCAGCACTCGAACTGGAACCTTTTTCGACTTCGACAGACATGCCAGAAGCAGACTCTGGCAGCACAAGCAGCGACGAGTCCAGGGCGGACTCGCCGGACACGTCGCTGCTGAAATATGTGCGCCTTGCTCCCTCGCGATCCCATGTTTCGTCATCGCGGTTCCGCAGAATTCCCCGTCATTGTGTCGCTGCTGGCATCATGATTTTTCTCTCGACAGCCTTCGTTCTCTACCTTTCTTCAGGCTTCATTCGCGCCGGACCGGTTCCGTATATGCGACTCCCGCGTACTCCTCTGATAGTCTCATTGCCGGGCTATGGCTCTTTTGAGGGGACGCAGATTCTCGCTTCCATGAGCGCAACACAGCCATTTAATGCGCCTGTGGACGCCTGGCTCGGCATCGAGTATGCGAAACCACCCATTGGTGACTTGCGCTTCTCGCCTCCGCAATGGCCAGCGCAGTTCAATGGCAGCAAAGCAGCGACTATGTTTGGTCCTGCTTGTGTGCAGTCTTATGGGGGATCTGAGGACTGCCTGACAGCCAATTTTTACCGCACGAGTGGGATCCCAATAACGAAGAAATTGCCAGTGTTGGTTTTTATCCACGGCGGTGGGTTCGTAGGCGGGAGTGGAAAGAGTTTTGATGGTGCGACGTTTGTGTCCAAGAGCCTGAGTCCTATCATGGTCGTGGCGATACAATATCGGCTTGGTGCGCTAGGGAGTCTGCCTTCGAGGTTGATGGAAGAAGAAGGATTGTTGAATCTTGGAATCAGAGACCAGAGGCTTGCCCTCGAATTCGTCCAGAAGTATATCACCAACTTTGGAGGCGATCCAAGGGCAGTGACGTTAGGTGGGCAGAGTGCAGGAGCCCACTCTGTGGCACTACATCTATTCCATAACTATGGAGTCCAGCGAAAAGAGCTATTCTCCAAAGCCATTATTGCGTCCGGAGCCCCAACAGCGAGAACCTTCCCTGAGGCGACTTGTCCCCTCAATCAACGTTTCTTCTCCGAATTCATGAGCTACATTGCCTGTCCCGAGGCTCCTAACAAAGATGCGCTGGCGTGTCTAAGAGCAGCTCCAGTGGCTTCCATCCGTCACATCTCAGCCTCCATCATGAAAGCCTCCGACTACAACATCACTTGGCCTTGGCAACCCGTCTCACCAGGTCCCCTCCTCGAAAAGCGCGGCTCTCAATCCGGATATGATGGCACATTTTTTAAAGTTCCCCTCTTGATCTCTAGCTGCACAGACGAAGGCCGTTTCTTCGCCCCACGCGATCTGACCACCACCGAACAATACACTTCTTTCCTCTCCAACATGAACCCAGGTCTCACAAAAGATGACCTCACCGATCTCGAAACCCTTTACCCCGATCCATCCCTCCCTACCAGCCCCTATGCCAACTCCCCCAAATCCACCCAATTCGCCCGCCTTTCTGCCGCCTGGGGCGATTACGCCTACATCTGTCCCGTCCAAGAAACCGCGGGCCTCTTCGCCGACAAAGCCCTCCCCGTCTACAAAGCGCGCTTCAACACTCCTAACTACAACGCCGACTGGCAAGGCGTGCCACACGCCGCCGACGCCTCATATTTCAACGGCATCCCCAACGTGCAGTTCCCGGAGATTTCGAAGTTGTATACGACTTATTTCTCGTCATTTGTGGCGGCGGGGGATCCGAATTTGTTTGCGATCGATGGTGCGCCGAGGTGGGAAAAGTATGCTAGGGTTGGCGGGAAGGAGTTGGTGGTTGGGAGTATTGATGGTGTGGGGACGGGGATGGAAACGGAGGGGGATACAGGAGTGGGTGGGAGCCAGGGAATTAGAATGGAGGCGTGTAGGTGGTGGAGAGATCCGGAAAGGATGCGAAGGTTGAAGAAGTGAGGTGTGGGAAAGAGCCCTTGTGATGTTTGCATGACTGTATGACTGTATAATCCTTTACGTTGTTGAAATTTTACATAGATTAGGTCTGGATGGTTACCTAGCATTTGACGGAATATGGGGGGTTGGGTTTGGGCTTGGGTTTTTGGGGACATGGCATTGCATTGCGGAATTGGCCCTGGGGAACTGAGCATTTTTGGGTTCTGGGCGTTGGGATACGGTCTCTACCCGGACATATGTGTGCTGGTTTTTGTTATTTTCATCTTCCAATTCGGAAGTACTAGATGATTACCGTCCCAATAGGATGTGTTTGTAGGAGTGATCGCATAGTCTGAATACCTGGTTCAGTGATTTTATTGTCACATTCTGAATTACATTTGGTGAAGTGAATGTAATCCTTTTTCCTTTTTTGAACAAAGGAAGCGGCTTTGAATCGAAATCCCCATGTTGAAAGATAATTGATTTTCTGCGGTGTATTTGTGCGATTTAGAGCAATAGGGCGAAAGGGCAAAAGTATCACCAGGAAGCAGAATGATCGGCTACCGTCATCGACAAGATTTGTCGAAATTTCCTTCCCAGGCAATGGAAGCTAGAGCTCTGATTTCGAAGTCAATCCTGTGCGAAGCCGAGCAGGGTAAAAGGATCGATAAAAGTTAGAAAATTCCGTTACAGCCATCAGTACCAAAGAGGGCAACTTCCCCTTTAGAAGGTAGAGTGGATGCTATTGAGATTGGCCCGTGAATCAGACACCTTAATGTATGTTTTCGAAAATGTAAGATTCGATTTCTTCTGCTTCTAGTTGATTATAGATTGTAACTTAACTGAATCATGTACTCTGGAAAAACAACATATATACAGTATAGCGTGGAGGTAGTCGTTAGCTTGGCGGGCTAGCGGATTACAATTTAGCGTTGAAGCGAGTCGACACGGAACCTTTTTCTTTCCCAACTTTTGGAGGTGACCTCACCATCATCGTACCATCACCGTCTGTGCACGGCACCGTCACGAATACGCGAAATACGAGAGCTCGTGTGATGGGCAACTTGATTTTTTGAAAAAACAAGCAGAAACTGTTGCGATATTGAACATTATATTGAAGTTACATGGTCATCAACTCGCAAGTGGTGACGATCTCTTTGTATCGACAGGCACTCAAGGCTATCAAAACAACTCTCAACTCCGTTTGATTGTGTTCACATAATGCCTCAAGCTTTATCGGTTACCTCTCCTGTAGAGGACTTACGCGGCACAGCTACAGCACCAGAGACGTTTGCGTTGTCCCCATCAAACAAGTATGCAATTTCCTCTAGGGTCTGTCACGACGTTAGCGGGGCGCGAATGATCGGAAATGAGTTCCACTTACCGGTCCCTTAGTCTCCACATAGAGGAAATAGATCGCCAAACATTCGAGCACGAGAACTACAACGTACACGATGTAGAACTTCCATTGCAAAGCCTGCAGACCGATCGGATTTACGTATTGGTTGAAAATTCCAGCCAGACTGGTGAACACGAAACAAAGAGTCAAGCCCTTCGCCCGAATCTTGAAGGGCAAGATCTCGACTGTGTACGAGACGGTCAAACCAGGCCATGCTAGGCCCGCCGCTGTTGTTCATCAGCAAATGTGTACTGTGAAAGGAGGAAGAACAAGGACTACTTACCACCATAGAAGAGGAAGATCATTGCTAGCACCGCGGAACCTGCACTCGCATTTCCAGTCTTCTCATAGACAGCGCTGCATGCTGTCCAGATGGAAAACGCGATCAGCATACCAACACCTGCTCCCAGGAACAACACTCTTCGGCCAACGCGATCGACCAAAAAGGCGCAGCTGAGCGAGACGAGCCAGCACCAGATTGTCAGGCCTCCGTTGATGACCGACTGAGTTGAAGGACTTGTTTCGTCAGTAAATGGCGTATGAATGAAGAAGGGCCTTCACTTACTCCGTAATACCAATGGTTTTGAGGACTTCGGCCAGGTAATAACTAACAAGTCCATTGCCGGAACATTGGGAGAAGATTGCAGTCAAAATGATGAGGAGACACCGTTTTCGATTGCCAGGAGTACGGACAAGCTCATACCATCCACTCTCTGCCGATGCGGCTTTCTCGAGTTCGATCGTTTGGCTGATTTCGGTAAACTCCCATTTCACAAAGTCGGTCTCTTCACCATTTCCATGGTATTTAGTGAGTACCCTCTTCGCCTCGGCATATTTGCCCCTGTTGATCAACCAACGAGGAGATTCAGGGATCATCCACAATGCCAGAAGTTGGATTCCAGGCATTGCGCATTGAAGACCAACAGGTAGACGCCATGAAAGATCACCAGATACATGTGTGAGAGTACCGAAAGTTGTCCATGCAGCTATGATAGCTCCCTATGATCCCAATATCAGCGACATCGCAACACGGGGGCCTGAATTCTACTCACCAAGTACCACACGGTATTGTATATCGTTGTTACTCGGCCTCTGTGGCGTGGATGTGTAACCTCGGTGATCAGTAAGGGACAAGTAGCGTTCGAGATGTTGCTCCCCATTCCCATGATAAACCGTCCAGCGAGAAACATTGCGTCTGGGTTGTTCGCTCGAGGAAACGCCTGAATAAGTGCTCCCAGTACCACAAGAACGCATCCAATTCCGGTTCCAATTCGACGTCCACAGTAATCCGCAACATATGGTGTGAATATCAACACAGCGAAGCCACCAAAGCCAGGGAAAGCACCGAGCAATCCCAACCGCGAACCTGTGGGATGATGGAAGACTATCTTGGTCAGAGAGAACATTGAACGTGCACGTGTCACTTACACAATTGCCATGCAGGCATCGTCTGGAGTCCGTTCAAGAGACTGCCATCATATCCAAGGGTTGTTGAACCAAGGAACAGAAACGGCATCATGAAGTACAATTTGCGTAGCTCTGGCTGCTGATACCATGGTCGCTGATCTTCAACTGGGTTCACAGGACTGCTCACATCCTCGTTGAAGTGCACCTCTGTTGCCGACGCGTCCTTCTCCATTGTGGTCATTGTGCTGCGGATGGAGAGATATGTTGAGTTGATCGGATAGGGGTGATGGGTTGGAATGGAGAGGAATCATGGTCTTTTTATGCCTGTAGGTCATTCCATTGGCATGAACGCAGAGGCCAATCGCCCTCTCCAGGTCCAGGCATGCCGTCTAACGGAAACTAGCATAAAGCATGGAGAGAGAATCTGGAGAAACGTGCGGGTAGGACTTCGGTCCGATTATTCTGACTCGGCTAGGGGTATCGCAAAAATATCGGAAAAACAGACTAGTTGCGGGGAAATGCTTTCTCGAACTATTTATCCGATAATTTTCCTCTCCAAATTTACGATCGCAAGTACACGAATCTTTTCATTTCAGAGAGGTATCAACATCGACAAAATTCAATCTAGTATACCGAATCGGGCTTAGCCGAGAAGATCGTACATTGTGTCTGTCTCTCTTTCACATTGATCGTTACCGTAAATTCATTGAGTATAGCTTGGAGATTGCACGACATCACCAAGAGTTTAAGCAAGATCTCCAGGTACCTGGTCTTCGGACTACAAGGGCCATGTCACAAGAAGCGGACCCAGTTGAAGCTGGAACGTCAACTCGCATCCGTTCGTCTGCTGCATGTGATGGGTGTCGGGCTAGAAAGGTCAAGGTATGTGGGTCTCTTTGAACGTCTCGCAAAAATCGTATCCGTTGACATGCCTAGTGCGTTTTTAAGAGTGATCAGGCGAAGTGTACGACCTGTGTTGACCTTAACATTGCCTGCCTGAAGATTCAGCCGAGGAAAAAGAGGGGGCCAAAGAATCGGTCAGTTATACATGGAATTTCTCGTTGATAATGGAATCCAAGGACTGATTTACATCAGATACGTTCGAGCATTGCAATCGCAGCTTGATGGCGAAACTTGTTTCGAGAATCTACAACCACTCGATCTGGGCAAACAGAATGCTTTAGGCTCACCCTATTCCCCGGCTGCCCCACTGTCTCTTCTGGACATTGCTCCGCGCGACCTTCTTGACCAGATCCTCACCGATTGGTTTGGCTGGATCCATCCTGTGGCGCCGATTCTTCACCGAGGTCAGTTCATGGCGCGCATAGATGAAGCTTGGACGACAGGTGATATTTCATCATCTTTTAGCATTTTGGTCGCCTCTATATGCGCTGCTACAGTTGCGAGTATTCGCAGACGGCGACCGCTATACGGCACAGTATCCGTTGATGGCTGCCTTGAATATGCTGAGCGTTTAGGGCTCTGGAATCGCGCCAACGCCATCACTTTGGAATGGAGTCTCGCCATGTACAACTTCTCTAGCGCTACAAACCTGGAGAATGGCCAGCACTCGCCGGCTTGTTGCCGTCTGGGCGCGGAGGCGACAATTGCGGTGAAATACTTGCTCTACCACGAGATGGATCGCATGAGCTTTATGGACCAACAAATTTTGAAACGACTCTATTGTTTGTTGTACGCCGGACAATGTACTGGGGACATGTTTGGTGGGCACGGCATCATATTGCACCCCGCTCATGAAAATATACAATCGCTGCTGCCTTTAGAAGCCTCTGACGAAGACCTTCTCCGAGGGGTATATGAAGGGGGTGCACCTGATCAGTCTCCCAACGCAAGCAGCTCCACAACACCGTCATACGTTCCCGGCCTGAATGCCCTAGCACGACTGTTCTCGATCTGGCAGTCTAGTCAAGCGACTTCTACTCGGACCATCTCTCGTTTGCAAGAACATATTGACCGTACTCAGCACATTCTAGACGAGTTGCCACCGGAGCTGTCATGGAATCCCTCTTCGCGGTCACTCAGCACCACACAATCATTTGTGAGCGATTTCGGCACTGACGTTCAGACTGTCAACCTCAAAGTCTCGCAATTACATATCCGCGCCAATCTCCTAGAACAAATGCATGCCTTAGCTCGAACGGAAAACATGCTTCTTACTCCCTCAATAATCCTAGAAGAAAGACATCGAGTTGTCAACGAGCTACTTGATGTCCTCTACAATGCATCGTACGAGGTTTTTGATGCAAATGGATATAGTATCGTACCAAAGATACGGGACATTGGGAGTACACTGCTCGATGAAATCAGATCTGGGGAAGCTTCACATGGTACCACATTACAGGCAAGCGTTAATCTAGATCGATTGTTGGCCAAATTAGAAGACCTCGACGTTGTTCCTATGTAGGGGATACAGCAGAAATAATTGACAAAAGGAAAGTTTAGAGCAATCGTTAATAATCGGACTCCTCTTCCTCAACGCTATATGCCCAGCATTCGGCAATCATGGTTCTTGCCGGGATTGTGACTGCGATTGGGAAGCCTCCATAATCGGGATCCTCGTTCGGCATGATCAAAAATTCGCCGCTCCTGGTCTCATCTCCACCTAGCACCTTTATCGTCGTCAATTTTCCGGTCTTCACATCCACTTCTTTCTCTTCTGCATGAAGAATACCCGTGAATGTCGACTTCGGGTTCGTGCTCTTGAAGTGTATGTTGAAGCCCCAACCAATGCATAGAAACTTTCCATCTCCTTGATGAATAACCATTCCGGCTCCTGGCCCTGGCTTACCGAAGACAAAGGCCCGCTCAATGATCACCTCAAAGCCACCCATCTTCTTCGTCCAGTTGCTCTCCTTGACCTTTTGCCCCTCCTTAAACTCGTCAAAGAAGAAGCCCATCATATCTTCAGGTCGGTTGGCTTGAGCATCAAGAATTTGATGGCGAAGCGAGTGGATCAACGAAAAATGCCTTCGTACGGGGCTGATCGAAGCATCCAGTGAATCGATACCGAATGGTGAGCATCCCAGGGCGAGATACGTTCCGTATGCTAGCCAAACCCTCCTCGCGCCCTGTTCGTCCCTACGCTGCTCCGGAATGAACAACGGCTGGTCATCGTGCCGATAGTTCTTGCATGTAAATTCATAATCGTGAAAATAGAGATCTGGTGCAATGAAATCAAGGGCAGGGGCATTGAATTTCCAGATATCCATGGTGTGTGGGCATGGCCCTCCTGAAGGGTAGATTCCGGCTTTGTCTCCTCCACCCACCACAACAGGTATATCGGTGAGGTCAAGTGCAGTCGGATCGTCGAAGTTCAGCCACACGTTGGCATAATGGGGTATAGGGTATTCGGCTTTGCCAGCGGCGGCGACTTTTCCTACGTATCGCGAAAAGGCATTGGCCATGAAGATCTCGTCGGCATCGATGATATCCTTGTTACCGAAGACTTCTGTCCATGTTGCGGTACCGGCTTTTGCTTGCTTTAACTCGGGGAAGCGGTCTCGATGTGCAGGATGGAGGTTTGTGTGGTTTTGAAGATGGTTCAACAGCTCTTTTGGCACAGCTTCAGCAAACTTTTGATTCGAGATGCGTGATCGATCACGAGAGTCGCCAAGTAGACCAACTTCATTCTCGACCTGCACCATGAGAACTGTGCTTTGCTGACCATCGAACTCCTTGAGATGGCGCATCAGCCGGCCAAAGGCCTTTGCATCTGCCTCCCAAGCGCGCTCATTGAACGGGCTCACCAATTCCAATGTCCGTGTCTTTGCGCCAGCCTCGGAAGCGTGCACTCTCGGAAATCTCTTGACGTCTTTCTTCACCCACGCCGGTGCATATGTGCTCAGCGCATTCTTGAAGCTGCCAAACCACAACAGCACCAGGTGCATATCATGTTTTCTCGCATCCAAGATTACGGCATCCAGAACATCAAAGTCGAATTGACCTTCGACAGGCTCGATCATTTCCCAGCTCACGGAGCCGAGAAGTGTGTTGATGCTGGTCGCCTTCATGTTCTCCCATATCTTGTCGTCGGCCATGTATTTTGCAGAACTAAGGGTCGAATTATGAAGTTCCGCACTGAGCATTAGAAACGGTTCGCCGTGAACAATAAGCTGGCTCGACGTTTTCGTCTTGCGAAGGTGGGGGATCTGCGTAACAGCCATTTTGAAGGAACGGCTTCAATCGCTATTTCCGACAAGAAAAGAAGTGAAGTAGTTGTTGGAATATATGGTATATTTCCCACTCAGCTCGAGCACCGCGTCTCTAAAGTACACCGAGAAAAAGATTGTTAGAAAACAGAAAGGAAACAGAACGGGAACCACAGGTTTTGGACAACCTTCTAAAATGCTATGAGCACCCGCTGATCACCAGGAGCTATGACCCCGCAAAAACATCGGAAAAATCATACATGCGCTATGTTCCGACTACAAGTACAAGGGGTGGAGGTCACACCTTGGGCCCTTGGGGCATGGGCAACTCAAGGGCCCGGTTCCTCGGATGTTTTCCAGAAGACTTGCCGCCGTCTTCGCCACTAGGAAACACCGAGCGCTCTGCCGGGTTTCTCCACCCTGTTCACTTGTCAGTCCCCGCGCTCCTCCACGAATATGCCTCACTCTCGGAACTGGGGTTCGGAATCGCTCCCCACGAAGGTCACTTGAGCTGGTGCGTTCCACGCTGAGTGGGTTTTTCCGAGTTGATTGACTTAGTCGCGCGAGTGCTATGAGGTGATTGCACATGACACCCTTGGCTATCATTGTCTGGAATATTAAATATGAGGCGTCTACCGCCGACACTCTCGTGAGTCATCTACTTTCCGTTATATAATCTGCCTATCATCAATGGCTCTGGAATGAGAATTGACCACCTTTGAAAGAGAGCATCCTGAATTCGCAAGATTGCATACACCGCACCGAGACCCTGCACGATGTATATATTCATGTTGGAGGACTTTTCATGGCTCTTTAACACTTTCGGCTTACAAAAGTGTCCAGCAGAAGGAACATTCTGACGCTTCTGATTTCGGCCGCAGCAGCAACATATTCAATACGAGTATCGGCCGATAGACTGACGTGCTCTTTGACTAGCTGCTTTTAGTGCCACTGCAGCACACTACACAGGTCTCCACATCTCAAGCTCTGTGCTGCAGTGCGGGTTGTTCAATAACCTGATTTGTACGCCATCAGACTAAGTCGACAAACAAATGTGCATTTGAGGTACTAGAGACAGAAGAGGAGATATTTGCTACTAATAAGACAGGGATTGGCACGCAGGTGATGAGTAGCGCTATCCATAATGTTGCACATTCCATGATGCTGCACGTTGTCTAAGCATGTATATGGAATGGTACAGGTCCCGTAAGTGGCCCCCGCGTAATCTTGGCGGTTCCTACCTCATCACGACGTAGCAGTGATAGATTTTGTCGTTGTCGTCTCAATTCTTCTACAAAGAGGTGTCCACCTGTGGCTCATCATCCAACTGGCCAATTGCCGACACCAATTTCCACGCAAGTGGTTCACCATTGATGGGCCGCCGGTGCCTTGCACATCAAGTTACCGATGACACATTTCTCCGAGAATCGACAAGAATGCAAAGAGATTAGACGCGCTACCCTCGTCGGCATGCCTCCAATCGATAGTTGCCCCCCAGGGTTTGCACTTCCTGTCGTTGGCTATGTTTCTTATCTACCCCATGTGGATCCGATACTCGGCGTCGCATTACAAGCAACGATAGTAACGGCAGCAGTGGATGCTGTGCCGCAATTGCATGAGGGATTACGGTGTGGGTGACACATTGCCCCCCATGATTGGGTATTTTTGGCGCATTCACTGCCTCGTTTGGCTGGATTCGAGCAATCAGCGACCCAAAGGTTTGGGTCAGTCAACGCCCTCACACGGGCGGAACCGCGGTTAGCGATACCACTCAATTGGGATTGGTGTAACCATGGATAGACTTCACTCCTCGAGCTTGAGATGGCCAATAAGCATGGCAGCGTTAGGGATTCTCATTAAACCTGCGTATCGAATTATAACGGTACCCTCTATGGGTATGGTATCGAAACTGCCCCAACATTCCAAAGTACGAACACCAATACGCCAAGTGTCTATGGAACGTTGCAGCGCCCCTCCAATTTGCTCAAACGCCAACCTGATATCGTGGGCAATAGATACTCCAGACCAAATTACCGATGTAACTCGCCCTCACAGCTTCTAGATACGCCCTCGTGTCTCTCGATAGCGAGGTGTCTGCTTTCGCGTTGTCTACGATGCGTTCATACTGATCAATGTACTGGAGGATCTCTTCCTTGCAAACATCAAGCGCTTCCGACTCGCTGACGGCGCGCTCCTTCATAATGACCCAAATGGCGTTGAAGACATAATCCTGATTTGCCTTCTCGGCGTCCCTCTGCTCCTTCTTCCACGAATATAGATCATTCGTCAAGCTGATGGCAGCGTACCCGGGACGTGCTAGCTGCATGCATATGTCCAGTTCGTCCTCTGGGATCGTAAGGGCTAGCCCGAACGTTAAAGTGCCGAACCAAATTCTATAGAGATGGTCAGCGTCGTGAACTTGATAGTCCCTCGTGGCACCACCAGCTTACAGTTCGCCTGCGTCGATAATTCTGCCTGGAAGATACTCTTCCAACGTCTCAAAGGGCACGGCCCTTGTGCGCGATGCAAGTTGTACAAAAGTTGCCCATGCCTTCATCGAAGTTACCGCTCGCTCGGGATCGATCGCCATCATCTCGCCGAGCATCTGTGCTTGGAGTTTCTTCTCGGGACGTGTTTGATGATCCACTTTGCCGTTCAGTGCATCTTTGCCAAACGCGTCGAGCATCTCATCACGACCCTCTTTGAACTACGAAAAGTCAACAATTACATCGTAGAGCATAGAAGATGGACGGCACGGCACTTGCTTTCTTGAGGTCTAGGTTCTCCATCTCGTCTAGTCCGAGATTAGCGCAGTTTGTATCCCGGGTTTCGCAAAACCTTCGTGTCGGGAGGCTTACCATCGTAGAGGAATGCAAACTCATTGGCATACGAGATAATCTCCAGACGCTCTGGTCGACATTCTGGGACTGTAACGCGAATGAAGCTGTACTGATCGCCCAAACCACCCCAGTATCCGGTTACGGGTCGTACATTGTTGGTCCAGTCACGCTGTGCACGAAGCGCACCCGCGATCTCCTTGAACGGGTCCGAGTGGACCCTTAAGGGAATCCCATGGGCAAGCCCGTCTGCCTGGTATGTCTTCTCATCGATAACCTCAGAGTACAGGGTTTCCATGATGCTGAAGAGTGCGGTGTTCGTGGAAAAGGAACGGGTGGAAAAGGTACGAACCAATGTCCCCAGTTGCCCGCCACCCGGCGTTACACCGCGGTCCTTACTTATACTATCGACGGCGTGAGTCCCTACTTGCACGCTAAACCACCAAGTGGCCGGTTGCATCAACCGCGGCCAACCGCGCGTCTCGAAGCGTCCAGACACGCTACGGCTATCCTGCTTCGAGTCCTGGTACACAACTTATCTTAGGGTTCATTCGAAGAGTAACTTGATAGGGCTCGATACAGGATTTAGCCGCCTCCGGACCACGGGTACTTCACGCACCGGCGCTTCCGGCCCACCTGCAGAATCCCACCCTGCAAAGTATCCAATTGCTACAACCACGTCGACACGCGCGACTATCGCATCCACCCTGCGGGAACGCCTGCGCTTCCCGGTCCGGGCAAGGTGCAATGGGGAATCTGCAAGTACGGACTTCGTCGACGATGAGATTGGATGCATTATTGCGGCACAGGGACGGGAAACAAGCACAATGATACTAGCATGTGGACAGCCGACCTAGACGACCTCAGAAGCAAGTCTTCCCGAAGGCCAGAGCTCAGGATGGAGAAGCCAGAACAACACTAGAACGACGAATGATGCGAGGTCTCGAGATTACGCCATGCATATTCTCTGAGATGGGTTTAGCCCTAGAAGCCCCCATATATACACTTGCCAGTCTGTCCCTGCTAGTGCCACATCTCTCCCGCTCTGTACGATTTTCTTTTCTTCAGCTTGAACGACGTTCCTCACTGTCCAAAGGGCTCTTCTTGCTTGCTCGCAAACGATCATGGCCATTTTCACTTCGACGACGCAGCTCGCAGCCGTTGCCCTCATTGGGTACGCAATTGTCCGAGGCGTCTACCTCGTTGTCCATCGTCTCTACTTCTCCCCCCTGTCCAAGTTCCCCGGACCGAAGCTCGCAGCCGTAACCCACTGGTACGAATTCTACTTCGACTACTGGAAAAATGGCAAATATTTGTTTGAGATTGAGAAGATGCATCGGAAATATGGTCAGTGGGCAGCTCCAATGTGCTTACGTTCCCGAGAATGCAGAGAGGGGGAGACGAGCCGACGTGGCACATACCCCTCTCTTGATTCGACTTGACTTGACTTGACTTGACTGGACTTGACTGGACCCCGTGGGCTGACACTGCGGGACGCACAGGCCCCATTATCCGTGTCAACCCTGACGAATTGTCGATCCATGATCCGGAATTCTATAATGAACTCTACGTCACGGAGAGCAAACGCCGCACAAATGCATATGAAATCTTCTGCAAGGGAATTGATTTCGATGGTGAGCATGACCCGACACGTTCAATTTAGTCCCATGTTGCTTACTCTGCTAATCAATATATAGGCGCGCATCTGCTCACCACCGACCACAACTTGCATAGACTAAGGAGAAAGCCATTGGAGCCCTTCTTCTCCAGGGCCGGAGTACAGCGCTTGCAGCCATTGCTTGGAGAAGTTGCGGCCAAACTCGAGACGCGCATCAGACAGCATGCAGGCACCGGCAAGCCCATTCGTCTCGACCATGCCTATGCAGCTTTCTCGGGTGATATTATCGGCTCTATTTGCTGTGGAGGCCGAGATGCTGAGGTGCATTTCTTGGACGAGCCGGATTTTGCCCCGGACTGGTATGACCACCTCCACATTTCCATTGACAACTGTTTCGAAGACGACACAGATACTAACCGGCCTTTTCTCCAGGTACAATGTCATCCACATGTTGGTGCGCTCGCTGCCCTTCTTCACTGGCTTCCCATGGCTTATCCAGTACGTCCATGACCCGCCCCACCATTACAGTTCCAATCCGTGACTAACAACCAACCCCCCAAACAGAATTGTGAGCTACATCCCCGAGTCCTTCCTCATGTGGGCCATGCCTCGCGCCCAAGTCTTTGGCAAATTCAAAACCGTACGTATCATTCACCTGCCCAACCCATGTTATCAATCACCATCACTAATCACCCTCCCAGATCGCCGTATCCCACATCCACACCGCACTCTCCGAAAAGAAGGAAAATGACCTCAAAGGCATCAAGACCGACGATCGCGGCTCTATCTTCCGCTACATCGCCAACAGCGACATGCCCGAGTCTGAGAAATCGCTCGACCGGCTGACCAAAGAGGCACAGGTGCTTCTGGGCGGGGGCACGGCCAGTACTTCGCGCACAATCAAGTTTGCCTCTTTCTACATACTTGATCGGCCGGAGCTATTGCGGAGGTTGAAGAGTGAGTTGGGGGGTGTTATGGCGGAGTGGCCGGAAAGGGTGCCGTCGTGGGTGGAGCTGGAGAAGTTGCCGTTATTGCAGGGGATTATCAAGGAATCGCTTCGGTGTGTTTTCCCCGTTTTTTTTTTCCCTCTCCTTGTTTATTCCCGTACTCTTATGCATTACCCCCCGCAGTTAAGCTGCATGCATACCATGGGTATTCTCCGTGCTCATTCAACTAAAAACTAACCAACTGGATTGTCTAGACTTAGCTATGGCGTCATGCATCGCCTCCCGCGCGTATCCCCCGACCTCCCAATCCAATACGGCGATTATGTTATTCCCATCGGTGTACGTATCCTCATCCCTGCCCGTCTCCAATCTCCCATGTCCATTCTCTTATTTCCCTTCCATCTCCCTGGCCTTTCGAGCTTTAGCTAACATCCACCAGGTCCCTGTCGGCATGTCGTCCTATTTCATGCACTCAGACCCCAAAGTCTACCCTGAGCCCTTTACCTTCAACCCCGATCGCTGGATCGGCGACATTGATCCCGCAATGAACAAATACTGGGTTCCGTTCGCACGCGGTTCACGGAATTGCTTGGGTTTCAAGTACGTCTTTCCCAATCCCTCCCCCTCCTTCTCTTCCCCCTTTCCCTCTTCTCTAATGTCGCGAAAATTTGTTTGTTTTGTGTGACTAGGACTAATGCATCTTTACAGTCTTGCTCTCGCAGAGATTGCCCTCGCCCTCGCTGTTATTTTCCGTCCTGGAGGTCCAGAGTTGGAGCTTTTTGAGACGGATGAGAGTGATGTGATTATGGTTCATGATTTCTTGATTCCTTTGCCCAAGGTGAGTACGAAGGGTGTTAGGGTGCTTGTTCGTTAAGGGAAGAAGAGAAGAAGAAGGGAAGAGAAAGAGGGAAATAGAGCAGAGGGATTAGGCTTAGTGCTTTAGAAGAGATTAGTTAGTTTGTTAGGTGTAAGCATAAGTACAAGCATAATCACAAGCATAATCACAAACATAAGCATAATCACACAAGAGGATAGCAAAGACAGTAAGGCAGCGAGGTAGCGAGGCAGCAAGGCAGCAAGGCAGCAATAGAAGCAAAGGCAGTAGTATAAAGAGCAACAAAAGTATTACGAAGGAGAAGCTACAAGAATAGATGCATGAAGTATAGGAGTGTTGATGTGTTTTATTGTTGTTTATCTATGTATTTGTTTGTATTTGTGTTTATGTTTGTATTTGTATTTGTGTTTGTGCTTGTTTGTTTGTTTGTTTGTATCCTTTCCACCATCACGAACCAGTGATACTACCAAGATCCCATGTTCCATCCCTCAATACCAGATCCTGAAAGCCAACCCATGTTCCACCTTGTATTCACCGCCCGATGCCCCATGGACACCATATTTCACTCTCCTATCTCTCCCTTCACACCAAACCCTTCAATCAAGACTCATGAGAATCAAACAGTGGTGCTGGGTCCAGAGGGGCTGAGCTCCAACTCTTGAGCGGATGCACTAGCTGACCAAAGCAACAGCGACCGTGTTTGTATCCAACATGAGACACCAATGCAGACCATCAATGGAAGCGGCGAGGCGACTAAGAAGTCAAGCGTCAGCGACAGGATCCAAGGATGGAAGGCATGTGATGCTTTTCTCTCTTGAAGGGTCAGTGTGAAGCGAATAGGAGAAAGCTGTCTCAATGAGATGCCACGGTCAGCATGTGCCGCTCTCCATCCAGACCCATTGAGGTGCAGCTTTTTCCATCCGTTGTATCCCCCTCCGTTTTTTTCCTTTCAACTGAAGTCCCCTTGTATGCAACCCAAATCCCAAAGCCCAAAGCCCAATCCCAGATCCCAATACTGTCCAAGCGCGATGATACCAAGGGTAGATTCGAAGAGAGACAATGATAACGTATACGAGTGTCGAAGATGATGTTTGGTTGAGGTGATGTTCGGTGGAGGTGATGTTCGGTGGAGGTGATGTTCGGTGACGATGAGGTTCGGTTCGGTGAAGACGATTGATTGATTGAATAAGACACCAGGGTGACTAACGAAAGCCACCCCGGGTCCGGTATGTTACTGGATGTGTTAGTGAGTGATACTTGATGCAAGTGACAAACCATACTTGATGTGAAGTGGAAGTCATGTGAGCAAGGTCGACATGATATAGTAGAGTGATGCTGATGAATGTTGAAGATGGATGGATGGTGTTGGTATTGATCGACAGTGAGGTAGTCCGGATGTCCTGAAGAGGATGTTGTTGTTGTATGTTTGTGTTACAGTGAAGATGTATCGAAGTGATGTTCGGATTGGATGGTTCTCGAGGTCGTGACCGATGTCATGAAAATGGCGATGAAAATAGTATGAAAGCTGCCCATGCTTCCCAAAGAGGAATGGAAGCATGGTAGCGGACCGAACTGGAGGGGTAAAATAAAAGTAGGAGTGGGTTTGGAAAAAGTTGGTCTGTTGATATACCTCAATCGGAGTTGAGCACGGCCCAATTGGCTTGGCACACGTGACGCGCTAAAACGTACTAACCGTCTATTGGCTACAACGGAGCCTGGAGGCTTCCGCTCCGGGTTAATTGATTACTAAGGTGAAAATTTCCCGATAAATACGACTAGCGGAGAGAATTCGGAGTTATGAATACTGCATGGGGACTAGCGCCGGTAGGTAAAGCTTGAGGCAGAGAAGGGAGAGCAGCACATAAAGGGCAGTCTGGTAGGCAATACAAGGCAGACAGAAATTTAGGGACGAAATTGAGTATCTTGAGGGACTGAAAAGGTGAAAATAATGGCATATACAGAGAGTACAGAGAGTACAGAGATGTTAATAGGCTTGAGGTGCCCAATTCGATGCAAACACTGACGCAAGATTGGCTGAAGCAGGCCATCACCAGGAAGAATGACGATCAGAATTTTTGTTGCGCTTTATAAGATGGATTGGTGCGTCTAGTGTAGCCTTATTTTTTGTGAGTGCTTTTTACCATACGTATGTACCTAGGATGTCACAACCGGTCCCTGCAGTGGAGAGGGCATGGCCGCGAGCCTGGGAGGAAGACGTTTCACAGTCATTGAGTAGGACCCATAGTACAGAGGCACGATGTTAATTCAAGCTATGTTTAACCTATCAGATGTCTTTCTTATCATTCGTGAGAAGCAGTCTGATACGGATGCTCAGTGTTGAATGTCAACGCGTGCCTAGGTAGTATTGATTCAGGTGAATGTCAGCGCAGCGCCCGGGAAAATCGCAATCTCATCCTCAGTCCAGCGATGATGAGTGTGTTCCTCACGCAATCATGAACATATTATGCGAGATCTGGAGTTTATTTGTGTGTACAGGAGGCTGTGTCACAGCTTTCGTGTCGGGTACGCTCGTCCACGACCCAAGATCACCAACGAGTGCGCTGCGTACTCACTAGGCTGGAGGGAGGGGACACAAGCAACAAGATCCATTCTAAATTAACGTTAATGAGAGACATAGTCCTCTAAAATCCTAAATCACGTATGGACAGCACTTGACAAGCTCTCTTCGGGTGCGCTGAGACGCTGGCTGATGTCCAAATGCCCTATGGCGCGCTCGCCACAGCACAGAAAACAAGCCGTGAGAAGCCCCAGGTTACGAAGATCTCGACTTTCGAATCAATTCCTCTGAATCGAATCCTCTATTGCTTTGTAATCTACTAGTTCCAATACATAGGATACTATGAACTCCAAGACTCCCTTGAACCATAGGTGACAAATTTCGAGTGGCGGCACTCAAGGCGTGTACAGCCACGGCCGCTCACCACCTTCCTCCTCCCACTTCTTCGTCACCTTCTTGTTATACCACAGATATACACCTTCCTGCACAATCGCGAAGAACATACCAACCGCCACCATGATGATCTGTATGCGCAACCCATTTTTATAACTGCAAACATCACAGTCAGCGAAGTAATTCTTTGAGCCCTTTCACCTCTCGATCCGCGTCGAACATAACTCAATAGAAGGAAATCAACGAGAGGGGACAGACTCACAAAGGCAGATCATTCCCCCGATAATACTGCGTCCCCACCATCAGCCCGCTGATAGCACTCATAACCCACATCGCGATACTAATACTCCTCTCTCTCGGATCCTCGCAGTTCAACTGGACCCACGAATTATGCACAGGATGATACCCGATCGCGAGCGCATTTACGCTCGTCCACAGCCCCCACCTCGACCACTTGCCGACATGCGGGTGCACCGAGCGCGTTACGATCAGAACAAGCAGATAGCAGATATGTGCAAGGATGACAGTGAGGCCACGCTTGTTCGTTTTGTCAGACAGCCAGCCGAAAAAGAACACGACTGCGAGCGCAATGAATCCACCAACGGAGGCGAGAGCGTTGGCTTCGATTCGTGTGAAGCCGAGAGCCATGATGATGGTGGGCGTGTAGGTCGTCAGCGAACTCCAGGTCGAGAATACGGCGAATGTGGAGATAAATGACGCCCAGCGACGGTAATGCTTGACGGTTGACCATACCACGGACAGTGGGATGTGCAGACCTTGAGCGCCGTATTTGCGGCCCGGGTCATCATCCTCAATGCGCTTCTTGAGGCCAGTCCGATCAGTGGCAGAGAAGCGGATTAAACCCGGGCTAAGTAGCGGCTGGGGCTCGTCGGGGGAGCCGGGAAGCAGAAAGAGAAGGACTAGGGAAACAACCATTGTGAAGACACCTTCGACTAATGGAATGTTAGTGCGAACAGAGATATCAAATCTAGGAGACTATACTTAGGAACAGCCACTGCCACCCTTTCAATCCATGCCGACCTCCGAGTTTCAAGATACCACTAGCGAGGAGAGGACTAATCGCATTGCCTCCAAACATGCCGAAGAAGAAGACAGACACTCTCTTCGCGAGCTCTCTACGCGTATACCAAGTCGACAGCGTATAGATAGCTCCCGGGATATAACCAGCCTCAGACAAACCGAGGAACGTACGCGAGACTAGAAACCCCGTTCTGTCCTTAACGAAGATCTGCAAAGTAGCCACAAAGCCGAAAATAAATATCTGGGCAGATATCCATTTACGAGGGCCGATCTAAACAGCATGATGAGAAAGGACATGATAAGAACGTATGGTGGAATGGAACTTACACGTTGCAGAATCAGATTAGATGGAATCTCAAGAACCACAATACCCATGAACATCAATTGGTTTCCCAAATTGATCGTGTTCTGGTTGACTCTGATATTTCTGGCGAATCCATCCGTAAGTGCACTTGCAAGATTCATACGATCGAGCTGGAAGACCAGAAGACCGAGGAAAAGCAATGGAAGCACTGTGGTGTCAACTCTATCGTACAATCAGCCCCCCGTCCCTCGAAACCACTACCACAGCACAAGAAATTTGAGTACTTACTTCCTCCTCGCCTTCAGCCCAGCTTTCTCTTGATCCAAACTATCAACATCATTCGAACTCGAATCGTCCCTAAACCCAGTCTGCGGCACACCACTCTTCTCAGGATCTTCCGACATATTTCCGGATTTTTTTTAAAAAAAAAAAACTCGCCCTGATCGTCCAGAAAGCAATCACACAAAAAACCACTCATGGACCCAGAACCCGTCCCCATCCCCGTATATACCTTCTCCCTCCCCCCAAGAAATTCGCACGCACACTCTCCCCCATCCCTCGTCATCCCTCTCTCCCTCCCAACCACTCCCCGCCCAGCGCCATGTTCTTGGGTTCGGCATCATCCCAAGTCCCATGCCATGCCGACCAGCATGCCGATTCCCCCTCTCCACTCGCCCGCGCCTGCAAATTCCCCGAACGGGGTAGTCTGCACGTTGGGCCGGCGCCGATATGCTTGCTGACAGGTCGCTTGGCGTTGATAGACTAGGGTGCCTGCCGAATTGCGTGCTGCGTAGCGCGCATTGCGACAACATGGCGAACTTGAAGGGGAGATTTTGTGAGATGCGAGATCGGCGGGATTGGTGTATTGGCGAGGGCTTTTCGTGGATTTTGGGAATGGGTGAATTGGATTACATGGGGTTGCGTGCGCCAATGCCGAGAAGAGGTTGCCGAGTCGGATTAGGGACGGTTTATCTATGATGTGATGGAACGGTGGTGGCTGGGTGGGTCTTTGGAAGTCAATTTTTTCTTTTCTTCGTTTCTAGGTCACTGGGGTTTTGTGTCTTTTGGAACGACGGTAAAGTTGTGCGAGATTGGGTTGAGAATTCTGAATATGGCGCCTGTCAAACGAGTCGCGGTCATTGGATTGGGTCCGGCTGGTGCTATTGCGATTGATGCTCTTGCGAAGGAAAATGCATTTGATACAATCCGAGTGTTCGAGAGGAGAGAGGCTCCCGGCGGCTGTTGGTAAGCAATTGCATTTTATCACATAGAGCCATTGGCTTTGTTGGTTACCAACTCACACTGCTACAGGTTGGAAGACAAAACTCCGCATCCAAACCTTACCGACTTCGCAGCTTTGGGATCGCGGAAAGGTGATCTTCCATTGAAGATTCCACCGTCACTGCCAGCAAGAACCCCGAGATCTTCCCAACCACGGTATGCGGAATCTTCGGTTTACCCGTATTTGGAGACCAATGTAGACGCTATTCCAATGTCCTTCAGCCAGGAAAGTATCCCAGAGTCCCGCAGTGCTTTGTCAATATCGAAGCATGGCGATAATACGCCTTTCCGGCATCATTCCGTTATCCAGAAATACATCGCTGGTTTAGTGAATCGAAACGGGTATGAAAAACTTATTTCGTACGATACGGCCGTGGAGTTGGCTGAGAAGAAAGGCGATGAGTGGAGGCTGGTCTTGCGACGCACAGAGCAGAACGAAGATGTTTGGTGGGAAGAATGGTTTGATGCGGTAGTCGTGGCAAGTGGCCACTACAATGTGCCGTACATTCCCCAGATCAAGGGCATAGAAGAGTTTGAGGCTACAAATCCCGGAAGCGTGAAGCATTCGAAAATGTTTCGTGGCCGTGAAAACTACAAAAACAAGCGAGTCGTGATCGTGGGGGCATCTGTTTCCGCAGCAGATATTGCGTACGATTTAGTTGATGTGGCGCGAGGTCCAGTGTACGCCGTTGTCCAGGGGCACAAAGCGAACGGATACTTTGGAGACGAAGCGTTTAAGCACCCAGCTATTTCGCCAAAACCCTCGATATCTCACGTCAGCTCATCGAACGGTGACAGAACGGTACACTTCATTGACGGTACCTCAGTCAGCGATGTTGATGAGATAATCTTTGGAACTGGATACTCATGGTCCCTACCATTTCTGCCTTCGGTAGAGGTGAGGAACAATCGTGTTCCGGAACTATATTTGCACGTGGTCTACCAAAAAGACCCCACACTACTATTCGCAGGCGCCGTAAGAGACCTTTGCCTCCCAATGCTTGATTATTACTAACAATGGCAGGTCGCGGCAGGGCTCACTTTCAAAATCTTCGAGTGGCAGGCTGTTCTAGCTGCACGCATTCTGTCTGGCCGTGCGACTCTTCCTCCTTTAATTGAGCAGCAAAAATGGGAGCAGGAGCGAATAGCAAAAAAAGGGGATAGCGTACCGTTCACTCTTGTCTTTCCAGACTTCGAAGAGTATTTCGAGACAGTGCGAAAGATAGCTGGTGAACCGGAGAATCCAAACGTTGGAAGAAGGCTCCCAGAGTTTGACAAGAACTGGTTCGACACGTTCATGAAGGGTCATGGAACGCGGAAGAAATGGTGGAGAGAGCAGAACGAAAAGGCAAGAAAGGAGTTACAAGTGCCGAGAGCAAGACTTTAATATATAGTAAACCTACTAAGTTGGATTGTGAAAAATCAAGAACTCTTCTTTCTGTAGTGAGAAAGAAGTGTAGGAAAGAAAGTACATATAGCAGGACGCATACGACGCTTTCGGGATTGAAAAAAGCAAAGGACATGAAGCAAACACCTATTGTCTCAAGCATAGGGTTTGCTATCACGTAGCTTATTCAAACTCACCACTGCCTCCAAATGTTCCCTACTAAGTACTTGCTCTTTGCTCTTAGCAAGAAGCTGCGCCGTCTTCACGAGACTCTTGATCTGCCTTCCATTGAGTTCATTTTGGGACAGAATCCTCAAAGTTTGACTGTTGAGGCTCTCATCGTCCACTGCAACACCATCGCGACGCAACTTATCGATGAAGTTTTCCCAAATATGTTGGCGCAGGTCGGGAGTGAGATCGTTGTACGAGATTGCGATGTCGATACGCGAATTGAAAGCCGGATCAATTGTTGCGATACGGTTCGTGGTGAGCACCATTATCCCTTCATAGTACTCTACCAGGCGCAAGAAAACTAGATTCGTCAGCGGGTAGATTATAGATTGATAGAGTAGACTTACTTGACACCAGTTCGTTTCTCTGAAGACTATCGACATGTCGTTTCTCGAGGAAAACCTAACATTGTCAGCATGCCAATTGTCCCCATCAAATAAAATACTTACATCGCATTCATCAAGAAGTAAGACGGCATTCCACCGTGCACAGTTTTGCATTGCATTGCGCAGTACACTTTCCACTCCCAGTGGGTTGGTACCGAGTTCACCAGCACTGAGCGAGTAAAGTGGGACCCGCACCTTCTCGGCGACTACGACAAGGTTAGCGTAGAGACTAAAACATGGCGGACATCTAACATACTTGCTTCTGCAGTGAGGGTTTTGCCGACTCCAGGAGGTCCGCTGAGGAGCATAATGATACCCCTACCCTTGCCATCCACAAAATCATCAAACAACATCTCTCCCTGAGTTTTGGTCTTCGCGAAAGCCAGGAGAAGGTCTTTGCTTCTGTTTGTGAGCACGAGGGAGTCAAAGATCTCTTGCCACACAATGTCGGTAATTTTGTCGACGTCTAATATACCTATATCCCATTTTCAGTGAATGAACATGATTGATCAATTTGGGAATACAATGGCTTACCCCAGCCTTTGCCTTTCAGATAAAACCCAGGGATATATGGGACACAGAACATCGACTCCTCGTCCGAAAGTGGGTCGAGCTCAATAGGTTCAGGAACCTCGCCAACAGGTGGAGCAGGTGGAGCAGGGTGAAATGGCACATTGCCAAAAGCGTTAGGAGGAGAATAAGGCACTGGTGGTGGCATTGGGGGCAGCGGGGGAGAGTAACTGGTGTATCGATCAGGTCTTCGACGACGAGAATGACGACCGCCGCTATGCATATTTGGTTCTGGTTCTAGTTCCGGTGCCACTGGTTTGAGTGGGGCGAGAGGGGGTGCTGGACATCTGCCAGGACCCAAGCTTAACATAAGTATTTGATTAGCCTGTTAAATTCTGCATACGTAAAGGGATTCTATCACTCACTAATAAGCGGCAGCATCTATTATGACTCTATCTGCAACATTCTATATTCTCTTTTAGTGCTGCACGGAAAAAGTTTTGCATCAGCTTACCTTTGATGTGGAAGACAGTGCCGAGGTAGCATAGGCGTGCATCTTTGCGGTTCCGTAGTAGGCCTTGAAATGATATCCACGCAAAGATTCGAACTTCCTCCCACGTTGTATCAGACTTTCGATAATGTCGTCTTTGTCTGCTCGCATATCGAGAGGCATTGGGTACTCGGAAATTTGTTTATAGCCTGTGAAACTTCGTATAGTCTGCGGGACTTCCGTGTAGCCAAAGTGCATTCCATTGAAATCAACCTGTTGAACATGGAGGGTGAAATGTGTCATTAATCCAAGCAACCCATGGTTTATGGACGTTTCTCTGAGACGAGCGATGTTCTTGTTGCCTTCTTTCTCCCAGTATACCAGACTAGTTCCCGGCTTGAAAAGTGTCCACAGATATTCAAATTCAATCTTGCCGTGCTCATAGCATTCTCGTGCTTTTCTCATGGGAAGTTCAAGTTCCGGCTCGATGGCTTTGGTGAAGATCTCGAAATGTTCCATGGCTTCTGGGTCAGTTGATTGTTTCATACTCTCGGTGATCTCGGGCCAGAAATGCAGAAGAGGAGCAAATGGTGGAGTAAACGAAACCTCTTCTCCCTCCAAAGCTAGTCCGGGGTAAGATTCAAGATTCTGGCGCAGATTATCAAGAATATGGCGACTGTTAATGGTAATGTTATGGACCACCTATAATAGGTTTTGTCAGTACGTTTTATGGTGGAAGCTAAAAACCACAAACCCATTTTTTGTCGCCGCCGTGAGCAGATCGTCTAAGGACAACCGCATATTCACCCCACTTTGCCCTAGTGACAAGGTCTTCTGTCACGTCCAAAGGTGGTTCTTCCACCCAATTTGTACAACAATCGCATTTCTTTGGACCCTTGAACAATTCCTTGAGCTCAGCCTTACTGCCACGCTTGACTTCCTCGGATGGTGGTTCAGGAACATGATAATTGCTCGAACCGAACGGGTTATGATGGTGGATGGGTGGGTGTGTCATTATGCATAGGAGCGCTCAGCAATATCCTTCGGTCGATGGACTTGTAATACTCATATAGGGGGAAAATGAGGAGGAAATATTGGGATAATGCCAAAGAATGGACCAAAACTCCATCAGAACTCTTCGGACAACCGACATATATACCCCCAAGGAGTCGGAAAAGAGACAAACCCTGCATGTGGGACGCCATAGTGTTGCTGCCTAACTCGTGTTATGCTGAAATGTCTGATACGCAAACTGTGATTCGGAAGAAGGCTGAATCGTGCAGAAGAAGGCAAATGTGTGGAGGAGGAGAAGAGGGGAAGCTGGTTGTTCTGACAATACACTAGTCCACATCGGGTAAGACGGTCAGGCAGCAAATGGAAACCGCATCGACCGGTGAACAGTATCTTGCGATTCTGTGAAGTTTGTCACGTCGCTGATCCAGTGGCCGATGGAGAATTTGAAAAGGTTAAAATTAGTAAATTGCCCTTATAATTTCGATATGCGCTTACCTCTTGTTGTTGGTGGATGGATGCAGAGCAACCAATCGATGGAATTGCTCTGCACATAGACCCCAGATTCAGTTTTCCTTCAACATTCACCGTTCGTTGTTACTACCCAAAGTCAATAGCTTTTCAAAACAGGATTCGTGCGTGTCTCCCATTGACTCCATATTTTCCAGGTTTGAGTTCAGCATGATACTATCATGCACAGTGTTTGAAATAGCCCAGGTTCGTATTACAATTCTCGCCATCACCCGATGCAATTCCCACTGTAGCTACTATTTCACTGCCAACAGCTGCAAGTAGTTATACTTTCATACGAGACCGTACTGATCATCTACAGCGATTAAAGTAAATGAACATGTCGAATCATATATGATTGTCCGATCCGGACACGAAACTCTTGGAACTCCCTATGCAATTTTCTATCTCTGCATCTTACGAAGCTTGCTTCAAAGTTAGGACTTCGAGGGTGGTCTATGGCACATGGTTTATCAACAATCTGAATGATTCATGGACTATGGTAATAATACTTGCTTGAATTTGTTCGAATGATCTTCTTCCGAGTAAAGATTTGGAAAATATTGATGCGCTTTGGAGAATGATACAATGGATATAACTCCTTAAATTTTAGTATTGATGCTTTTCTTGTCGAAAGATCTTCTTCCGGCACTTACTAGCAATACTCTTTTCAGATCTCATTCCTCTTTCAATCATGTTAGGCAACGAAGTATTGAGCTAATGGACTCCCAACCCGCAAAAGCTGGCATCAGAAGCGATGGAGTTGCCTCCGGCCTGATGAACCTATACAAGAGTTAGAGATCGTACAGCTACGACGTTTTCACTTGCCTATTTCTGAATGAAGTACTCTGCGACTTCCCAAAGTCCCCTACCAGCTCCTCTTGGGTCATTTTTCTTTCAAGTCTAAACATTTGAACGCTCTCCAACACTTCACAAACCGCGCAAGCCATCCCTATCGCTAAGGACTATCTCAGAGCTAGTGCATTCTTAGGCAACCATGCGTTTCTTTTCGTCAACCAAGACATTGCCATCGTATTCCGCATTTGTTCCAATTCATCTCACACCAGTCACCCCTCCTCAGAGCGATTCCTTTTGTGCAATGTGCATACTACCCCCACGGCCCCCATCCGGTGCCCTCAGATCCGGATCGCCGTTCGTTTTCGATTATGCCAACGTCGTCCAGACACCTTGCGGACACATGTTTCACTGGACGTGCCTAAGTATCGCCGTGGCTTTCCATAACTCCTGTCCAGAATGTCTCCAGATCCTCTACCTCGACGCAGAAAGTCCCCGTTCATCCTCTTTCGACGAAATGCGCGTACTGTGTGCGGAAATAGAAGAATTGCGGAAGCGTCACCCACCAGTGGAGCAGCATCCCGAATGGAAGCTGGCGCTTATTGTGCGGAGGGCACAGATTTTCAGAAGAGAGCATGAGGAGCAGAGTGAAGCGTCGAGGTTCCATGAAGAGCTGTTGAGGGCGGAGGTGGATGATCGACGAGAGAAGAGACTGCAAAAATTGGCCGGTGGGGGAACAAAACGAAGTAAGATTCTTGCGGATAGCGTCATGTTTGTTACTGACATGAGTTAGAAAAGAGGGATGTGTTGTTAAAACCATGGCGTTCTGTGAAGTCAGCATGGGCCTGGGGAATTGCAAAAATGAAGAAAAGATAATATCATTAATGTTTATCGGATGGATAAAGGCAGATTACTTCAAAATCAATACTGGTGAGGTAGCAGTTGGGAAGGCCATCGTAACCCATGCTTTCTCATAGTATTTATGGTGACGTGTGATGTCGGTGAAGGGAAAAACTGGAAATAATTGGAATGAGAATTAGAGAATGAGAACAATAGTCGATGGACATAACTCCGAAACAGCAGAAACTCAGATATCAATTGTTATGAACTAGGCGCTAAAAGTATAGCCACGCACCACTTAGCCCAGTGCTATTACAAAACAGAAAGACAAGAAATGAGGCCGAGAAGATGCTCACCAGCCACTCACTCGACCAAGCAGCCAAACACTACCCTCTCCCTCCCCCTTCCAACATCCACCACCATCATCAACCTCCAACCCCGAACCTCATCACCTACACTCTCCAATCGGCCCTTCTCCATGCCCAAACTCCCCCATCCGCCACTATCCTCAGCCCCAAACAAATAAATGCCTCAAGCCACGCACGTCAGCCACAGATGAAACTAACGCAGATAATCAAACCCAACCCGACTGATCCATACCAACGGTGCCCATCAACCCACTCTCCCCATCGAATCCCTCGTACACGTCGCCGTCACGGGAGCCGAGTTCCCGGATTTAATTTCCCAAGGACGTACGAGGACAGCGCCGAGTTCGCGCCGAAGGAAGCACTACATGCGACGCTGGAGTGTGGGTGAAGGGGAGGGGAGGGGAGGGGAGGGGAGAGACTACGCCACATATGTCCCGGGATTACTGAGATGCTCACACAGCAGTACTCTGCGTTCAGGTGCGAGAAGGAAGAGAGACGAGAGGATAGGTACAAAGCTAGATAATCATCACCTACGTCCTAGACTGCAGACTTGGGGGATGACTAACACCACCTCACCGCCACAGCCCATGACATCACCTCTCTCTCAATCCCCCTCCTCAGACATCCACCCCATTCCCTCCAGGCCATTTCTTACCCATCAACCTGCAGTCCTACAACCACGCTAAAAGCTGACAAGCAAAGCCAAGTCCGACCAAGCATTCTGCCCCTTGCTAATGTCCTTGGCGACGCGAAAAATCCCGCAAAGCTGAGCCACGCCGAGGGAAAACAAGCTTTGGCAAGCCTTTGCACCAGGGATGTTAGCCAGGGGGTTGGCGCTGCGATGCGATGGCTAATCTAGGGCGGATATGGCTGTGCGATGCGGTGGAGGGGATTGATTGGGCAGAGGGGGGTGACGGAGGATTACGCGTGTGGCGGATGACGGTTGTGGTGTCAGGGAGAGGGGGTGGATGCTTGCTTCCACGGCTGTTTGCTTGTGTGCTTGGGTGCTTGCGTGGCTTAGTGAGGTCCCGGAAGGGAATGGTGATGCGAGGCCATGTATTGAAGGCATCACGTTGCATGCGTTCGGGGATCAAGGGAAGGGGGGGTGTGCGCTGGGGAGGAGGGGGCAGAGAGGGATATAAGAGGAGGGTTGTGGTGCTGTTTACTAGTCTATTCTATTCATCCAACATCTTCACTTCGACATCCGCTCTTCACTCTATCCGTCCCACTCAATTGGCCAGCCAGCTAAATTCATCCAACCCCGACCTCCATCCATATCCTCTTCGGTTCTTTCCCTCCAAAAACCCCACCAGTACGTCTACATCTACGTCTGCTCCCTCGTCCCTCCTCATCCGCCTCTGACAATCCCCTAGCTTCGCTCCCACCAACCAAAATGGCCGCCTCCAGCACCACCTCGACCCTCTCCTCCATCATCAAGCCTAGCCCCATCCTCTCCTGCGGCGAAGAGTGCGATTGCTGCGGCTGCGACGAAAGCTGCTGGTGTGTCGTCATGTAACCACCACATTACCGCCAACATCATAACCAGCCATCATAACCAAGCGTTCATCATGAAGGAATTTCTCGATATTTGAAAGGGGTATTAGCGGGATCTCGGGCGTTCTCTATCTCTCACGTCTTTTCTTTCCATTCTCTTCAAATCAACTCCAATTCTTTCTTCTATAGTCCAAATAAAAAAAACCACTCCCCCATCTATCGTCTCTTCTCAATTCATCTTCCATTCCGATTATTCCACTTTCCGTCATCCGCCTCCGCAATCCTATGCCCATCTGCCTCCGCCATAACCTCATTACCCCCAATCTCCACAGCCGGGTAACCCTGCGCATAATACTGTGCCGGCTTTTCGGTATGTACTACGCTGTGGGAAGGAGCGCCGTACTGGAGACCGGGTGTGTTGGCTTGCGCGAGTTTGCGACGGAGGGACAGGATGTAGTAGACAAGGCCGACGAGGAGGATGGCGCCAATTACGCCGCCAAAGACACCGCCGATTATTGCGGCGTTATTGGTTTTGGTTGAAGGGGCGGGGTTTGCGCTGGTTGAAGGGGTGGGATTGGAGGTTGTGGTTGTTGCGGGCACTGAAGAGGAGATAGTGGAAGAGAGGCTCGCGCTTGATGAAGATGATGATGATGAGGATGAGGATGACGACGATGATGGTTCGACACCTGGTAAGAGTATGAAGCCTCGACTCGAAGATTGTCTTTGCGTATTAGTGTATACCGGCGGATCGGCCTGTGGCTTCAAGCGGATCACGAATTGCGGGTCTGTTTTTACTATCGAGTTGTTGATGTTGACTTTCCAAGACAGACTTCCGGCTTCGTTGAAGGCGACATTTGCTGCAGAGAGTACAGTATCAGCAGTGGATCGTGGATGCTAATGTGGATGCTAATGCAAGGAAGAGTATCGTTGCGACGCACCTTTGAGAAGTTGATAATACGCATCTGATCGGAACCACGTAACCCAGAGATCGGACCGTTCCATCAAATCGCCACCCGCGTTCCACGAAATGTTTATCGTATCACCCACAGTCCAGCTCTCCGTCAGATCAAATACGTTCGGCTTTGGAACGTTGAATTGTAACTGTGCGAGAGTCGTCCCTACTATCCAAATTATCATCCATATCGAAGAATGCATTTCGTCGATCTGTCAGTCGGAAGGTTTCGACAATCCTAAGGGCGTCGAGGCTGTCACGATCGCGAAGAGAGGGAAGATCCAGGCACGCGGAGTTCAGGTCGCAAGTCGCAGATCCGGGGACCAGAACAGGATATATCAGGCCTGCATACGCACATGCACGTTTTTCTGGCGCGGGGGCCAAAATACTATCGAAATTGTACAGCAGCAATGACCCTCCAATCAAACCCAACGCCGGTCCCAAAACAACACTGTCATCATCCAGGGGCTGAACTCGGGGCATAAGACCATAATAGTATTGGCAAGCAACCTGTCGAATCTCACGTACGCAGTTGAGTGGCTACCATCGAATTGCAATACGGTTTAGCGAGACGAAATCGCCGAGCGGATCGGGGGCCTAAACGAGCTGCTTCATTCGGGATACGGGCTCTCCGTTTATTATCAGGCACTAGACGCTGCTGCGGAGAGACGTTATTGCGGAGGCCAGCTGAGAGGCTCGTACTGTGGGAAAGTTGGAATGGGGAAATGGGTATAATAAATTCGAAATAGGGTCGCTGAAGAAGCAGCGGTGCAGCGAGCATCTGTGTTTTGGATGTTCGTCGTGGGACTGAAAGCTGAGCCTAATATATACTCGGGACGCACGGTTTCGGTCCTTTTTGTTTGCGAGTGTACTGGTCGTACTGTCAATGTTGAACATTCTGAAACGAAAAATACCATCTACTTCGGCAGCCTAGCAGTTCTAGAACCCATTCTATACTTAGAGCATAGATAGGTGGTTGAACTTTTTGCTATTCTGCACGTTCGGGTCCGGGTGGAGTTGGTGTTTGGAGAATGAAGCAGCTCGGATGTGGCGGTGAAACATGCATGTAGTACAAAGAAGGGAAGAACGAGTTGTGCGCAGGAGCACGTCACCCCCAACGTCACACAAGAACACCGCTTACTTGGATCGCGAAATCTCTCTCATCTCTCTCATCTCCTCATCTCCAGAATCTCATATGTTAATGCAAATCTACCTAAAAACCTCGTCTGGAGACCCCAAGGAGTCCCATGCCTAAACGCCAGAATATGACTTATACGCGCCTCCCATGAATAAAATGCCGTGGTATCAAAATACAATAAACAAGCCACGCGGCAAGGCGCGACTTGCAAACAACCTGAGGTGACAGAAAATGAATGAAAAGACAAAATGTGCAACGCCGACCACGAGAAATAGTTTATTTCTCATGCTCTTCCAGTTTCTTGATGTATTTGACGAATGCTTTTTTGTGGACCTATAACGAGTCAGTAATTGCGATAAAATGCTGAATAGGTGAGGTGTGACTTACTAGCCCAGCATAACGACCATCTCTCTGCACGCAAATAAACCGCAAACCAAGTTTAACAAAGCACTCGTAGACCAAATCCATAGGGGAATGCACATCCAGCGAAACGGGCGCGGGATCGATGTATGGTGTGAAATCTGTAGGATCCTCTTCTTCCTGGTGGTCATCGTTGCTGTGCTCACGTCCCGCCGCCCATCCTACTTGTGTAGACATGAGACAGAGAGTATTGTCTTCGTTTTCTAGCTTGTCGAGGGCGAATTCTAGGTCCGGGGCTGGTATTAGTCCAACGAGGATACCGTCGCGGAGAATGGCAAGACCGCCATCTAGTTCGCCTGCCATGTGCAGATATTGCTGTTTCGCTCGGAGTTCTACTGCGGGCACAAGCGGCGAATCGGTTATGTCGATGATGCGTTCTTCGCGGATGCGGGGTGTGATGTCGCCCAAATCAGAAGTGAAGATAGGTCGGACTTTGTTGTCGAGGAATGGATACGAGTTCATGTCGGTCAGGAGATCGTAAATGCTCAGGGGTTCTATGGCGTCGGCGGTCCACTTGGCAACAAGTATGCCAAGGGAGAAGGGAAGAACGTGGTCTAAACTCCCAGTTAACTCGAAGAGAATGACAGCTAACGTGACAGTCAAGCGAGTGACACCAGTCATGGTGGCACCAGCCGCGACCATGGCATATACTCCAGGCACAACACAAGATCCTGGTGGTCCGGCAGGGTCACAGTTGCCAAAGAGTCCGGAGCCTGCGAAGCGAAGAGCGAAAAGTTGGACCAAATGACCAACGAATCGTCCAGCCAATCCACCTACTACCATGGACGGGACGTATATGCCGGCGGGAACTTTGATTCCAAAGGTAATGATGGTGAGTCCAGCCTTGATAACGAATGCAATTGCCAACGTGCGCAGCACTCCTGGGATATGCTCACGTGTGGGGCAAAGGCCATCACCATCGGCCGTGAAAGTGTCACAAGGACTGGCCAATTCGAAGAGTAGTTCCGTAACAGGTAGTTTTGTGTAGCGGTTCCAGAAACTGAGAATCCCAGTGACCAACGCTACTAGGAAAACTTCTAGAAGAGGGTATTTTTTGATTAACGAGATGCGTCGGAAAGTACGGGCCCAAATGCGGGATGCTTTGATGAATAGAGCGCCCAGGACTCCGCCTAAAACTCCTGTAAAGATGAATGCGATGAGCTCGAAAAACTTCCAATCAGTAAGGTATCGGACTTCGAACAAGACGATTTTGTTGGTACCATAAGGGTTGAGAAACTTCAGCGATAGTGCGGCGGCCTAAGTATGGTCAGCAAAAAGGACAAGGCATAGAGGAGGCAAGTGGCTTACAATGCAGCAGAAGAAAGTTCTGAAGAGCGTCTTGGGCGGGAAATAGTAGCTGACTTCTTCCAGACTGAACAGCACACCGCCGATGGGAGCACCAAATGCCACAGCCACACCACTGGCAGCACTGGCACTCAGAACTTCCCTGCGTTTACCATCGTTCTTACTGTACTTGGAGAATATACGACATGCGATGTTTCCAATACAAGTGGCAATATGGACATAAGGCCCTTCCTTGCCGAGACTGAGGCCAGAAGCTACACTGAGAATGAGGCCGAGCGTTTTGATGATTAAGGTGCGGAGACCTAGATATCCATGCAAGACGAAACCGCTCAGAATCACCTTGACTTCGGCGACACCACTTCCAGCCGCCGAGTAATAGACCATGGGAGGGCGTAGCTGGACTTGTTGGAAGCGCGCCTCGGGACTCAAGTTATCCTTTCGTCCTTCCTCGTCTTGAGCATGTAACACGTCGGCGCCAAGATTCTCGTCCAATGTGGAGATGGATACGGCGGATGGAATAACAGTCTTGCTTGCAAGGGTGAGAACACAAGACAGCATTGCAAAAGTAATCATGGTGAGCACGAAAGCAAGGAATTGGGTGCCCGTGGTATCCAGCCTGTCCGACCGGACCACCTTGGACCAGTGTAGCCAGTCACCACAGATGGAGGCACCATAGCAGCATTTCTTCCGGCTCAGGTACCAGCCCCGGGTGCAGTAACCCTGCTTCCAGTCGAACAAGGTTGTCTCTGTGACATTGACGAGATAGGCGATGATGGCAGTGAGAATGCCAATAATGGCGACCAACAGCCAGCCCTGAGCTCCATCAAACCACGCGGCCAAGCGGCCTCGAATGTCCTTGCGGCCCCGTAGTGCCTTTACACGGTATGCATCTGCGATGCTGTCGTGAACCCAGTCGGTTGAGGTGAACTGGTCGTACCAAACGCGGTCGTCCTGCCAGAAAGACACCCTAGAAGCCTCCAAACTGTTCTCCTGAGCCACTCGACGTTCGCTCAGAGCGGACACAAGACGATGACTGAAGGACTGGCCGAAAGACCCGGTACGGCTATGATGTCGGAGTCTCTGGCTGTTGTGCCGAATGGAGTAGGGACGTGGTGTGCCTGGGGTGGTCGCGGGGACGCTTCTGTACGATCTCTGGGGACCGTAGGTGGTTCCGAGCAGACTCGAGCGCTCCGTAGCAGCGTGAGCAGCCAGGTCTACATCAGACACACGTGCGTGTCTTAGTCGGTGAAATGTAGTGGTGGGCGAGGTGGGCGTGACGCTGCTATATGTGTCGCCGCGTTCTTGCTGCTCGACTGACGCGCCATCGTTGGGGGCATCAGCATCGTATTCGTCGTAGCCACCGCGCTGGTCGACGCTGCGGTACGAGGCGATAGATTTGGGCATGTCGGCGGATGTGAGAAGGGGAATAGGAGGAGGAGGAGAGGAAGGAGGAGGATGAACCGTGGTCAGGACTGTAAAAGTGCGAGGATATATTAGTAGTACTAGGAAGATCAGCAACGGCGAGAAGAGGCAGAGCGGTGCTCAGCATGCTGCGGATCCGAGATGAGGCAGCAGACGGGTCATTTGGACATGAAATAGGCACATAAACAAGGGCTTGGAGCTCGGTGTGGGGGGGGAATGACGGTAGTGAATGTAGTGTTGGTGGTGGTGGTAGTGTTGTCTTAGGTCCTGCGAGTACGTGGTTGGGTGGAGAGTGGGTGCCCTCTGATGGATGGCTCATCTGCCCGTCGGACACCGTCTTTCTTTTGTCATCCCTCTCGTGGAGTTACATGGAGACGATCAGATAGAAAAAGGTACGCACATGTGGTGTTGATTCCGCAGAATGCGGCGGCGTTAACAAGGACGTGGCATCCACAAAGGGGCACGGCGATGAAGGTACACAGAACAGAAGGAGAAGGCAGACTCCAGCTTGGGAGAGGGAGACACGGGAGAGTTGATGCAGAGGAGGGGGAGAATTATCGAGACGCAGGTGTCCCATGCGGCCAAGTAGCGTCTTGACCTGGTGTGCGGATGACCACCTGGACAAGGTGTTGTCACGCCTCTCTCTCGCAGACACACCAGTTGACACTCGCTCTCTTCCCAAGGCAGTGGTAGGGCCTGAAGCAGCCGAGCTGTTGTTTCGCGTCCTTCGTCATCCAGCAGGCCATGCAGCCAATCAGCGCCCGGATCCCGCCAGTCAGGGTCCACACACAGCCTTGGACATGTCCGGCCTGCACTTGTCCGCTTGCCCGCCGCCGCACCAGTCCGGTTGCGGAATAGCGCCTTGGCCGACTCTCGCCGCGCTGCGATTGGTCGCTGCGGGCAAACAACACACCGATCACTTTCCTCCGAGATGCACATCGGATAGCTCGTTTGAACATTGATACTGGTATACTTTCCACCGTTCCTGGTCCTGTGCGACTCTGCCAAAAGCTTATCCTGCCCACGTTGAAGTGGCGTGCGAAGAGCACCGTGTGAGCTATTTACAATTCCCGAATTCTTCATCCTATTCATGCAAGCCGAGGTCCAACTGCCGATGCTCGGAAAACCTGCACTCCTGTAGAAACCCCTCCAAGTCCCAATCTCGAGCCAAGCATCCTTCTTCGTCTACCAAGCGTACAAGACGAAAATACTCCCTGTAGCTTCCATATAACGCAGATCATCATGGTAAGCATAGACAGGAGGAAACACCCCCCCGCAGATCACCAAGCCAGTCTAATAAGCCCGCTCACAGCCTGCTGCATACGAGCAGTTTTTCCTATTCGGGGATTCCATCACCCAAGACTCGTTCAACCAGCAACGAGGCTTTGGTTTCTCAGCTGCCTTGCAACACGGTTCGTGACATCTTCCTTGTCCCGTTTTGGGAAAACCCGTATCTGGCATCTCCATGGTGTGTGGCTAACAAAGTCCTCTTGAAGCATACATTCGACGGCTCGACGTGGTCAATCGCGGCTTCAGGTACTTAAATCCCTTCCCCCCCAGGGCTGGATACCAAGGGCGTCGGTGCTGAAGCTTTGACAGTGGATACAATACCCGCCAGGCCCTGAAAGTTCTCCCCACTATCCTGCCATCTCCCCAACAGGCTCGGATCCGTTTCCTAGTATGTAGCAACGAGAAACTGTTGCCTATACATACGCACAGGGGAGACTAATGCACCCAGGTCATCTTCTTCGGCGCAAACGATGCGTCTCTGCCACAGGCCAAGAATAACCAGCATGTTCCTCTCGACGAATACAAGGAAAATCTCGAGAGAATCATTCTCCATCCACTTGTGACAGCTCATAGTCCTCGCATCGTCCTAGTGGCTCCACCTCCAGTGAACGAGCACCTTCAATGGCCGTCCGATAAGGAGAAGGGGTATGCGACTGTCAACAGAATGGCAGCTACCACCAAGAGCTACGCGGATGGCGCCGTCGAGGTCGGAGAGAAACTCGGAGTGCCAGTCGTAAATCTGTGGAAGGCCTTCATGTCGAAGACGGGATTCAACCCCGACATCTGGAAAACCGATGATCCTCTCCCTGGTGCTCTTGCCGTCGCCCAGAACGACGCATTGATTGAGTTGATGTATGACGGTAAGTCGGTCACTACACGATACGACCAAGGTGTGCATGGCTGATGGTAAACTAGGCCTACATTTCAACCCCGCCGCATACGATGTGTTTTTCCAGGAGGTCATCAAGTTGATCAGCGAGAAGTGGCCCGATCAGCTGCCAGAACAGGTCCCCATGGTTCTTCCAGCGTGGAACGACCTCGCTGCCTGGGAAGCGTTCGACGCTTCAAATTGAGTGGCAGATGACTTTTTGCTTCCGTTCCATGGAAATGTGATGGTATTGCCTAGGTACTGCTATGTGATGTGACCGAACAGTTAGTTCGGGGACGATCGGACATCCGATAGGGAACTCAATGCCGTCGAATAAACAAATCTAGCACATTACATATCTCTTCAGGGTCCGTTTGAATGCAGCGTGCACGGTGTGTTTGACTCTTGACGCTCCTTTGTTGTTGCAAACAAGAGATCCGTCTAAAGTGTGGGGTTGTCCATGGGTGGAGTTTATAACCGTTGGCGGCTCCAGCGTCACATGCAGGGAATGCATGAACTATACGCGCTAACCTAAGCTTCGTAGTGGCGTTGCTCCTCCGCCTCTCTCAGGCACAGGTTGTCGATTGTCCATCTCACCATGCATATAATAATAGGGATCCCACACTCCCTTTTTCCATGTTAATTAGTTTGATCGATGCCCGTCCACAACCTCGCTGCCTGCCATCGAAATACAATCTCACTCGCATTCCTAGTCTAGACTGGCGGTCGCAACTTCCCTTGTAAATCATCAGAGCACCAGTTGACCCACCTCACCTCTTGCGCACCATTACACCAACACCACACCCATAACCACACCCAACATCCACCACCATCGTCACCCGCTCCCCTAATCTCCGCGCAGATACTACCTGCTCCCATCTTCTCCCTCCGCAATTCCGCTCCGTCGCCCACCCGGGTTCCGCCTGATTTCCGAATCATCGTATTGCCCGCAGGATCAACCGTGACCCTTGTTGTCCTGCAATCCGTCACTCGGACACCCTCCCCCCGCACCCGCCCTTGCAATAGCAACGCAAACACCATATATAAAAGTTGTACGCGACAGCAAACACCTATCTACAGAGAAGATAGTCAAACTCTTGGGGGATAGCTGCGTTGCTGCGGCGTCGCTGTTGGGTAGAGGCCCGGTGAAGAGGACAGCTTACCTACCCTCGCAGGGAGGGAGGAGAGGAGGGGAAGGGCCATCGTCTCTTCACTCACGGGCGACCAAGGGATGCCGGGCTCTTAGGGATGGATCCAGAGAGTGCAGCCTTCCAACCACAGGACGACTTGTGGCGCTTCCAGAACGACATGCTACGTGTCCAACAGAGTCAAGCTGAACTGGCCGACCGTGTCTCGCGACTTGAACGCAGACACGACGACGACTCCCGCCTTAAGAACGTCTGGGGGACGACTTCGCCCTTCCCATCTGTTCTCGGTGGCACTCCGCAGCAAGGTATGCCCGAAGACGCTCATCATAAGTAATGCATTGACTCAGACATGTCAGTCCCGATCCAGCAACCGACAGCAGAGCATTTCTCCAATTTCGATGATCACTCGAGCAGCCTCATAGGGAACCTGCAGCTCGATGCTGACGACGAGCCTCGCCGTATTGGAACAACCTCACGGGCCAACAGCGTACGCTTCGACGAGACAGCCAATCACGGCCACTGGGCGCATGCCTCTCGGTCTTCTCTTGATCTGATACCGCGAACCGGCAGTGGGCTAGGAGGTCATCTCATGAGCGAGCGGAGCTATTCGCACAAGTCGGACGGCCGTCAGAGCTCGGCTGGCCATTCTGCACATTCTGTGACGTCTGGTCGTGCGAATAGTCTGACAGGCTTTGGACCTAATACTCCCCTTGAACCCCCCGGACTGGCCCCAGGTCTGTTTATTCTCGGACCAGTCCCCGCAATCATTCGCTGCTGGCTAGGCACTGATTTCAAGCATGATACCCTGTTGTATGCTGCCGTTTGCAGTGGGTCGTACACCTCCTGTCTGGATCTGCAGTTGATCGAACGATTGGCCTACCTAGACCAAGTTTTTGTGGATGACGATGGGACTCAAAAAATCAAGCTCTCTGTTTACCTTCCAGAGGCGATCCCTTTGTCGGCATCGTCTCGCTCGAGTAGTCCTGCTCCTCAATTACCGTCTCTAACCGTCGAGTTCAGTGTTATTGATGACCACAGTCGGGATCCTAATATGAAGGCTGTTCAGATCTTCCTAGGGAGTGATGTGCTGCGAGCTCACAACGCTGATGTTCTCTTCTCAAGCAATCAGTTGACGCTTTACGATGATGAGCAAATCAAAGTTCAGATTCCTCTCATTCGTCCAGAAGATGACCGCACTTTCAAATCGCTACGAGTGACAAGTAGGCCCATCAACATGTCATTGCCGCAGGAAAGAGAAGAGAAGAAAGCCGTCCCGCCGGGAGACCTTTCACCGATTAATGGGAATGGCACTGATAAAACAGTCCTCGACCCGTTAAATAATGAACCCCCCAAAGTGAATGGACCTGCCAACACATCTAGCTCCGAAGACGGCACATCGACTGGGCGGCGGAGCCTTGAACATCGTCCTTTCCTCGGCTTGACGACGGACAGAGTGGAACCAAAAGACGTTGCAACGGAAGCTAGCCCTGCCAGTGCCACTCCCCGGCCAGGCACGTCGCCAGCTGTTTGGAGTAATTGGCGACGTGACACAGACAAACCGAACACGCTAGATTGGGCCAATGTGGGGAAAACCCCACCAGCGCCTGCATTTGCACGAAAGGACACAGGTATGAAGGTGTTGAAGCCGCTCAAAGCAACAACGCGGAGCCTATCAGGCCATACGAACACTGCTCAAATGTCTTCATCGCCCTCCAGCACTGGCCAATCACGCTTTTTCGATGAGGGAAAACGGAGGGAGAGTGGTGAGCCTCAACTGAAGAGGACCGTGTCGGCAGAAAAGCCCAAGGACACAGCTCCTGTTGTTGGTAAACCCAACTCAACAAATCCTATTGGTGGTGCATCTGCATTCCCGTGGCTCAACAGTTCAGGCACAAAGTAAAGAACGCAGAGCACTTGTCGTTGATGTTTTTGTGGTTTTTGTGGGCTTATATGATATCCAGTTTCTCAGAAAAGAGACATGATTGGGCGAAAGCTAGGTGTGTGTGTGTGTGTGTGTGGATTCATACATGATTAAGGTGACAAGAGTGTTGGTGTTTGTACCTCAGCACTTAGGTACCACACTTCATGCAGGGATCCCACTGGTGGGTGAATGAATAACGAGATATGAGAGATTAGGAGTAAAGAAAACCAAAATCAAAAGTGGATTGAGATTCACATACTCTGCAAGTGTGTGTTGTGTGCATGGCTTGTTCTGTTGCGATTCCCATGCATTTGGTATAGCATACATCAACCGTCTAGTCTCGCACTGTCTCCAAAGGTGCGACTTGAACCAACGTTTAAAAGCCGCAGTGGATTGGGACTTGGGATCCTGGCAGAAACGTGACATGGTATCGGGCCAATATGGAGCATTGAATGCCTGCTACCTAGTAGCCGAGATGTCTGAAGGGTGCAAACCGCAGCTGATGGAAATTTCTGGAATTGTGTGAGATATCATCAGGTTGTATTCCAAGGGCTGAGGGCAGGCAGACGTCAAACTGCTCATACGATCATGTATCAATTGGCTAGGCGATTCATTCACTTGTGATGGATCAATGCATACCCGTGTACATGTGCCTGTGTATGTGTGTGCTGCGCCCTTCTTCTCACACAATTTTCTAGATGGTTGAGCGCTGGGGCCTGTCGTATCTGCACTGCGATCTCGCCTAGTCCATTCCCATTTTAAACTTTCCAAGTCACGCTCTGGCGTGCATGAAAGTAACAGTGAGTTTTCTCGGAAAGCAACCAAAGAGAAGAAAAAAAGAAAAAAAGAAAGCAAGGGAGAAAAAACACACGGTTCTGGTAAGGCCGCCTCTCTCGGCGCCAGTCAGCGCTTAGGCCGAAGGAGCAGAGAGACTCCCCATAATTAACCTGGCCAGTGAATTGGATTCTGCGGGACGGCAGAGCCAAAAGTGAAAACCCCATCGTCACCTCCTCCCACCCCCACCAACGCAACCTGCCTCTGACGCCCCATTGCAGCTTGTCGACGAAAGCTGCACTGACGCTCCGCCCTTGCTGCCCGCGTTCGTGAGGCTGTCGTCCGCCATCCGCCATTCACCGGCTGCAGTCACGCGTCGTGCGCTCGCTGGAGACCTCTGGACGTGAACCTCCGCTTATTCGACCTCCTTCTCCCATAGATCCTCCCCCAGCAACCTCTCTGCCAGCCCCCCGGAGCTCCCTCAGCTCCAGGCAGGCTGCTGCTGTATTCACCACGGCCTCCACCAAGAAGCGCAAGATTGCCGGCTCCGCCTCCTCGCCGCAAGAGATTTCTGTAGACGTTTCGCTCGCCACGCATTCGCCGAATGAGGGCCGCGGCCTGACATCGACGTCTTCTGCTCGCTCCTCCCCGCTGCCTCCAGCTCTGCCCTCCTCGGCCGGCAATAGCAATAGCAACAGCCATAGCAACGGCCACAGCAACAACTCCGACTCCAGCCATATCTCCAGCGCCAGTACCGTCACCGCCAGCAGCCGCCCCAGGACGTCTTCCGCATCGCCGCCTCGCTACCTCCCCCCGCACATGCACGACGAGGTCTACGAGGCCACCGCAGCAACAGCAACAGCATCAGCATCAGCACAGGACCCCCGCGACACCGCCCTCTCCGCCGCCAGCTCCCCCAGCGAGGCGTACGCCAACATGACGCTCGAGACCCGCGAGACCAACGGCGTCACGGCCGCTGCCGACTCTGAGAGCGGCACCTCTGCCCCCAACGCCAGCAGCAATTCCCTTCCTCATAACAGCTCCCCCCGTCCGCCTCCACGCTCTTCCTCTCCCGCCAAACGCCTACATTCGGACATGGAAGACCACACAAGCACAGCTGAGGGGGCCGCAGGCAACACACGCCGGAACAGTGGCCATTCTAGCCCGCTTGCTTCCAAGTCTCTTCACACCACCGCCGTGACCGCCGCATCGTCCTCAGCGCAGCAGAATCTCAGGGCGGGCTCCGTCGACATGGTAGACGCACCAACCTCCGACTCGTCGTCTTCGTCAAACGCTACGTCAACCGCCACCAGCATCTCTACCCAGGCATCGCCCCGGCACTGTGTAGACCTCCCCAGTCTCGATGACCAGGTCAGCCAAGTCCTCCTTCTCCACAACAAAGAAGTGTCAGACGGGCAGGAAGGGTTCGTCATATCAGAGAAATGGCTTGCACGCGTCTTTGCCAGGACAACAGAAAATATCCAGAAGCCAGAGCAATTCGACAAGTCCGCTGCCGAGGGCGATATCGGACCGGTGGACAATTCGGATCTTGTGGATCTGAGTACGTATCCTAAAATTCTGATGGGCTCAAGAAAGAAGCTAGAATCTAATTCAATTGCATCAGGTGCGGCAAAAGAAGAGCTGTCGGATCAACATGAAGAGGATTTCATTCCGATACGAGCAGGGCTTACAATGGGACAAGACTTTGAGATTCTTCCTGCCGAGGCCTGGGAACTGATTCTTAGCTGGTACGGCATGAAGGAAGGCAGCCCGACTATTCGTCGATATGCCCATAACACATCACCCAACGCTTATCAACCAAACATTCAATACGAGATCTATCCACCCGTCTTTACCATTCGCAGGGTCCGCCGTACCGAGACACCAGTCCAGCCCACTCAGTCGAAACAGAGCCCGAAATTGGTAGCGAGCAGGAGCGATGGATACATAGATTTTCTCAAGACGGCGAAACATGCTGTTGGCATCGACATCAAAACAAAGGTGCGCGTCTGGAGAGTGTTGAACTCTGCACCAACCGATCAAGCCCAACCACAGCCATCTGGAATGTTGACTCCCGAATCATCGCCAAGGAACGGATCTCCTTTTGTCAGCCCACAAAATCAGCCTCTGCCTCTCGAGATAGACTTAACCACATTCAGCAACCTGGCATCTGGTACCGAGCGTGAGCTGGTTACAGGAAAAGATGAGACAAATAACACAAAGTACAATGGGCATATGGATCTCCAACTCGCTGGACTTGCCGAGGACCAAGTGCTGATTCTTGAAGAGCAAGACGAGAAAGGAGACTATCCCTCTGAATCGTCTACAAAGGTTGCTTCTAAAGATATCAACCCAACTGCTGCCACAAAGGCTACCAGCAAAGTTAACAAGGGTCTACAGAGTGCTACAAACAGCGGACGGAATAGCCCAGCGCCTTCCGGCGCCATGACACGCGGGAGGACGCGCAACGATCGAGTGAAAGGACGCGTCGGTTTAACCAATTTGGGCAATACTTGCTACATGAACTCCGCATTGCAGTGCATTCGAAGTGTAGAGGAACTATCATGGTACTTCTTGGAAAATGAGTACAAGAAGGATCTCAATGTGGATAACCCACTTGGTCACAATGGTTCGATTGCCAAGTCATATGCCGCCCTTCTAGCCAGCTTCTACGGAGACAGCACGGCTTCATCTTTCGCGCCGAGGCAATTCAAGCAAGCCTTGGGTAAGGCCCAACCGCTGTTTTCTGGCTATGGTCAACAAGATTCGCAGGAATTCTTAAGCTTCTTAGTTGATGGACTTCATGAAGACCTTAACAGGATCAAAAAGAAGCCTTACACTGAATATCCAGAGTCCGACGACAACACAATCAGCGACCCTGAAGCCATCAAGGCGCTTGGTGACAAGTTCCGTGAAATTCATCACTCTCGAAATGATTCCGTTGCAATGGACCTGTTCAATGGCTTTTACAAGAATACCATGGTCTGTCCATCATGCGAAAAAGTGAGCATTACTTTCGACCCATACAGCTTGGTTACACTTCAACTGCCCATTGAGCAAACATGGCAGCATGACATCACTTTTGTCCCTCTTCATGGAATACCCATGAAACTAGAAGTCGACATCAACAAAAATGCCTCGATCAAGTTACTCAAGGAATACGTCTCCAAGCGATTTAATGGTATCCAATGGAATCGCCTCATGGCTGCCGAAGTTTACAGCAACAAGTTCTACAGGGTGCTCGACAATAACAAGGCAATCTCTGAATGTAACATTGGACAGCGCGATGATATTTATTTCTATGAACTTGAAGACGTGCCTACGAATTGGCCCCCACCAAAAAAGGCAGGCAAGGCAAAGTCTATGTTATATATGCACATATCTTCAGATGATGACATTCCTACATCGTCATCACCTTTGGCAGATAAGATGCTTGTACCCATATTTCATCGCGGCCACAGCTCGTCCACGTATCGCGGTACCCAAGGGTCGTTAATTCTGACCCCTTCATACATCGTCTTAACTCGCGAAGAGGCAAAGGACTACGACTCTATCCTACGCAAAGTTCTCGGAAAAGTTGGACAAATGACGACTCGTGCGATTTTCACGGAACACAGCAATGAAGCCTCGCAACCTGGGTCGGATGTAGTCATCACTACCGAGGAAGATGCCGCTCCAGTCGGTGATCCTCGTGTACAGGATGGTTCCGTTGAGGGCGAGGATAACATGGTGGAAGTCACGATGGCTGAAACCCCCCAAACTTCGACTTCTAACACTTCAGATAAGGATGAGATCCCGGAGATCCTCCGGCCCGGCAGCTTTATTCCGGAAGTCTTCCGGAATTTGTTCACCATGAAGCACACCAGGCGGGATCGAGAAATGGTGCCTACCGGCTGGAGCTCTGTAGATGCACAAAAGCCATACGAACCTCTCTCAAAGCGTATTCCCGTAACAGTTTCGCGTCAGTCATCCGTAGAATCAGCCGACGATGCCAGTAATGCGTCATCCAGCGAAGAGGGTGCCGATGACCCTCAATTCTCGGTTGATGCTCAGAGCTCCATCGAGATGGCGAACCAAAGTAGTGAAGATGAATTGCAGCCCTCTATAGAGACTGAGTCTTTCAGTCGTGGCGGTAGACAAAAGAATAAAAATGGCAAAAAGAACAAGCGTAAGAATCCCAAATTCAACAAAAAGGCCTCTCAGAAAATGCAAATGAAGAAGGGAAAGATCCCTGAACAGCCTTCCAATGCCTTTTCCGATCTTGACGCCGATGAGGTGGAAGGACTCGTTCGTCTTGGCGAGGCTATTGTCCTGGATTGGGACCCTCATGCACAAGATGCACTATTTGGGGCCAACAACGACGGCGAGGAGCGAGGCATGAACATATTCACTGCTCTTGACATTTATGACGATCCCGAGCTCCGAGAGAAAAAGGCCAAGCGTGCTGCTCGTAAGAAGAGTGGTATCAATCTTGACGAATGTTTCCAGGAGACATCCAAGAGCGAGGTCTTATCCGAAGATAACGCCTGGTACTGTAACAGGTGTAAGGAACTCAGGAGAGCTACCAAGACCTTGGAGATTTGGACAGCACCAGATATTCTAGTCGTTCACCTGAAGCGCTTCAGCTCCCATCGGACTTTCCGAGACAAAATCGAGGCTCTCGTTGATTTCCCCGTTGAGGGCTTGGACCTGACCGGTAAAGTCGGTTTGCCAGAAGGAAAGTCCCTTATCTACGATCTCTTCGCTGTCGACAATCATTATGGGGGTCTCGGAGGTGGCCATTACACAGCGTACGCGCAGAATTTCTTCGATAAGAACTGGTACGAATATAATGGTATGTACATCCACAGTCTCTTTGTGACGCCGGTTTAATAGTTTGTAGATTCGTCAGTTTCGGCAGTCAAAGATCCCAGCCGAGTCGTGTCCGCATATGCATATCTTCTTTTCTACCGACGCCGCTCGGACGGCCCTTTAGGTCCCCCAGCTATAAAGAGCCTCGTCGAGAAGGTCTACAACCCCGACTCTGATGACGCTGATGAAGGAGGCAACGACTCAGAAGAACCTGCTAGCCGCAACCCGTCTCGATCACCGGCGGGAAACGGCTTGCGCCTCGGCGACTCGTCCCGCAATGGGTCGTCGAGCGCTTTCGGAACCGGAGCGGGAGCCGGAGTCCTGCGCGGGGGTGGTTATCATTCAGCCGCGAACCTTCAGCTGAACGCAGCCGCAGTCGAGACAGCGGAAGAGGAAGAGATGCTGCTAGATAGCGAAGTGCCACCTCCCTACGACGAGGGGTATGGTGACGACGAAGACGCTAGCTACATGGGCCCCGTCTACGCATCCCTCGGATACAATGATGGTCCTGGTTACAACGGCAACCCGTCTTGGAATTTCTCAGCGGTGCGTGAACAATCAGCCGACGACGACGGCGCATCGTCCAACGAACCAAATCTTGGCGATGACTACGGAGATGATCGCATGATGGAGGACTTTGGCGAGGATTTCGCCGACGACAACGCCCATCCTAGCACGCCGTTTGAAGAGGAAATACCCGCTTTGCTTGGTGGTGAACATGGCGATAACGAGGTTGCAAATATCTCGCTGGATGATATGCCGGTTGGTCATGGTGTTGCACATGTAAAGGTTGAATAGGATCGGCCTAACGGCTTTGCGATGGCGAGATGTCGGGCTTTGGGATAGGTGGGTGGGAGGTGAGCGGGATAAAGAGGAATGTAGGATGGAAAGAAGGGAAGGAAGGGTACTGTTTGGTGGTTGTGATGACGGTATGATGGAAATGACGGTATGATGGGGTAAATATTTTGTGCATTTGGTATTTGCATTGTTATTGCAACGAGACATGGCATGACATGGCATGGCAAAACCGGGGCTAGGCGAAAGGAAAGGAACGGAAAGGAAAGGTACAGCACACGAAAGTAAAAAAAATCCACATGGTCGCATTTGTCTAAAAAGTTTGCTCTTTTTTTCATTTTCCTTTATTTTTCTCTCTGAATCAGAGTAAAAGGCGGGTCGGGGAAGTATATAGTACAATAGGGGTGAAGTGCAGGATGAGAGTGGGGGGGAGGCAGATGTCCTTTTTTCATTGTCCTAGATTTCAGTACCTGCAAGTGCGTTATATAGGCGTACTGTCCGTTCCTTTTGTTCCCCCTCCCCCTTGCGCCGCGGCTATGCGTTTTAGGTATGTTGGTTGACTAGTTAAATAGAGGTTGCATCGCATGTATTAGGTGTTAATAGGATCTGTTGCTTATTTGGGTGTGTTTGATCGGTTTTTTCTCTTCGGGATTCGTTGGGTTGGGGGATGTAGATGGATTTGTATGTGCGTGTGTGTGGGTGAGAGAGAGAGTGTGTGTGTGAGAGGAGTGAATAGGATGGTGGGGCGGAGAGAGACTGAGATCATGCGTAGTCTTTGATTGAAGTGAAATGGCAAGGCAAGGGTAATCGTATAACGAGACAACACTACGGGGAAAAATGAAGAAGGGGGAAGGAAAGAGGGTATTGTTGACAAGGCATATTCGTCTCTTTAGAGTCTTGTACATTCAAACCTCTCAAAACACAAGATGCACCATCGTACACGCCAAAACTCTCACAAAAACCAAGTCGATGATAAGATACAATCCCATACCCATTCCGCCCCCCGAACCCAGCCCTATCCAAACCAACCCATTCCAACCCCAACCTGAAAAAACTCCCTTCGCTTTCCCCCACCAAGTCCCACCAAACCTTACCCACTCACCTAAACAATCCCCTCCTGAAACCTCCCCACCCCCCTCTTAATCTCTTCCACAATCTCCCTCGCCTCCTCCGCCCCCCTAGCTTCAAAATCATACCTCTTCGTCTCCCTCTCCTTAAACACAATCACCCGGAACATGCGCGGATGCTTCTTACTCTGCTTACTCCCCACGATCGAACTGAATAGCACAGACGTCATCTTGCTTGTGTCGAAGACGGCTTTGGAAGGGTCGGCGCCGCCGCTAGTCATGGAGGTGCTGGAGGATTTGGCCCCGTTGTCGGGGAGTATGTGCATGTATTCCGAGTCCAGGGCGAGGATGCGAGAGGAGGAGGAGGTGAAGGACATGGGTTGTTTGCGGGTTACGGTGTAGCGGCGGTAGTAGGTGGGGTCTGTGTTCAGTTTTACGAGCGGATTGAGGCTGGAGGTTTGGTTGGTGATGCGGTCGGATCGCTTAGTTTTCTTGGGCACGCCGCCGGTGCTAATGATTAGAGGTGCGTTGGGGGAGGAGGATCCAGGGGATCCAGCGAGGCCGAAGACGCCATCGCCTACGAAGCGGCGGCGGAGGAGATCGAGGTCGGAGCGGAGGCCGAGGGCTTCGACAGTGCGGTCCGAGGGCGCAACGGTTGTTGTGCCAGTCACTTTGAGGACATATAGGGCTTTGTCGAGATGGAGGTCTCTGCATACTCTATCGAAGATCTCAGCGATATAGGTGTCAGTCGTGCAAGGTACAGGAATGTGTCGCGTGTTGAAGTTTTCGTCAGTGAAGTGGACGTTCACGGTCTTTGGGGCGCCCATGCGGGAGGCGGATTGAGATGAGGGTGCGGAGGGCACATCGGCGAGGTTGCTGGTGTCTTTTCGGGTTGCTGTGGGTGCGAAGGAGGGACCTGTGATGGGGTTACGGAAGCTCTTAGCGCGTGTTGCCATGGGCTTTGGTGGTGGTTTAGTGGGTTGTGGATCGTCTGATGTAGATGTCTGTGTTGCCGCAACGGCGGCAGCTGCTTCACGACTGTAGATGGGGGTGATCTTCTCGTTCTCGGCGAACTCGCGCTCTGAGGCTTGAATGAGACCGAATTCGTCCCAAGGCTTGTCACGTGCTCGAGGCCGCATGCCTCTGCTGTTGTTAGAAGCGAATGCCATGAGAGGCTTGTTCCTTGTTAATGCCGGAAACTCATCGTCAATCTCACCGTCATCATACATGCGGAGAACCCAGCCGTTGACGTTCAACTTTTCCGGGGGTACTGGTGGCTCTATCTTTTCCTCTTGATATCGCCAGAGGGCAAATCCGATAGCCTCGGATACGGTCACCGCCTCGCCCTTGTCGTCGAACTTCTTCAAAAGACATTCCAGAGCTTTGGAGGGCTTGGCAGCCCAGGGACAGTAGATGCGGATGTAAATTGGGTTAACCTGGGCCTCACTGGTGGCAGAGAGTCCAGCGAAGCGTTGCAGTGGATTCGACGGCTTTTGTTCTTTAGCCTGGAGAGCTTGGGTCAGAGCACTGACAGGTAATACGAAGCTAATTGGTCGTGGAGGGGGTAGTGCTTGGAGTGTAGGTGTGGCTTGTTTTAGGGGCTTTCTGGGAGATGTGTTCGCAAATGGTGCCAAGGTAGGTATGTTGGGAAGAGCAACAGACGCAGATTCTAGGCCTCCTGCTCCCAATAGAGACGCTGAATCTGCAGTGCCCGAAAATTCAGAAGATAGTGAACTGTCGGATTCGTTGCCCTCGTCCAGAGCCTCCAATCTCGCTTTTTCGTCTTCTCTATTTCTTTCGGATAAAAGATGACTAGCTTTGGCGGCCCTGTGGGGGTTGACTTTCTTCTTCTGGAAATCGAGGGAATCCATCTCGTTCTCAGACGACATTTCGCTGCTAGTGATTGTGTCTCTTCTGGCACGCTCTTTGATACTCTCAATAGTCCCTAATGAGCCTCTGCGCAAGCGGCTATCTGGAGGCCTAGAGGGTGATGTTACCATCACGGATGGGCCATCCCCAGCGTCACTTAGGCCATTGCGAAGGGCAGATCCTCGAATGGGCGACGAACCAGCCCGTGTCCGTAATGGCATTTTCTGGAACTTGATTTGATTTGCCGGTCTATGTGTGCCATCTGCATCGTCGTCGCTCTCGTCACTCAGGTCACTGCTGTCGTCCTCCTCTAGCAATTCCTTTCTCCTCCGCCGCTTGGTGTTTAGCGTTGGGCCAACTGTGTCATTGCTACCACCCCCGCCAGTGACCATACCACCCTCCTCTTCATCCTCGCCGAAGCCCTCGGGGGCTCTGAGGCCAGCAGATCGTGGTGCTTGGAAGTAGTCGGAGGTTACAGCGGTAGGGATAGGCGGGGAGTAGGTGCGACGTATGTCTGCAGCATTAGGGACCCATCCAGCAGCGCGGAAGGCGGGATTGTTTAGAACAGACGAGTCGACATTGATCAGACGTTCACCAACGCCGTCTTTAACGGTGTTCAAATAAGCAGCGCGAAGTTGATATAGGACGAAGCTGGAGGGAAGTTAGCGCATTGCGGGTCAACTGGTTGGAGAAGGCAGTGCGGAGGAGCGTGCGGGGAGAACATACTCCTCATTCTGAAGGAGAGACATGACTGAAGTCTATCGGGGGCATACTATGGGCGAGAAATTGGAGGATTGTAGGTTTTCAGACCAGCTGAATGGGTGGCGTCATGATCATGAAAATAGAGAAGAGTAAGGTTGCTGTGAAAGCGTAGCATGCGACTATGTAACCAGAAACATGGAAGCGGAGGCGGAGCGGAGGTGTGAGGGAAAGAGAGACCCTGGTTGCTTGGCACACAGTTCACTTCGGTGGTCGCCCTTTTGCGACATGCGCGCCTCTGACTTCATCACGAAACACCATCTCAACTTTCTCCTTCACCTTCACAATACCAACGTCCAAATATTTCCGCCCTCGTCACCAGTATGAATCTCATCGCATACTCCGACTCAGAGGACTCTGAGACCGACGTACCCCAAGCTCCCAAGCTTTCCGCGAAACCTACGCCCGCATCTGCGCCAAAGCCATCATTCCAAAAGGTTGTTGACCGCTCCAACCCTGGAAAAATCAAACTCAGCCTGCCATCTACATCACAAGCACAAAAAGGAAAGGATGATATCGAGTCGGATGCACCACCTGCGAAACGAGCACGTCTGGGAGGAGCGAGTGCTTTTGGTGGTTTCAACGCCATGCTCCCAGCGCCCAAAAAACCAAAGGTGGATATGACTTCCGCTGCAGGGATATCGGGAAGCAGAGGCGCAGGGAAAAGATTGGGTGTTGGTGTCAACCTGAAGACTGGAGCGGAGCCAGCATTTCAGAGGAGAGCCGTTGAAGAGGAGGACTATGACGAGAACGGCAATCGCATCGTAAAGACTGAAAAGAATAACGGCACTCCAATGCAAAAGGAGGACTTCCGTGCCCTGCTTAATTTGCCTCTTCCGAAAACTGAACCTGCTCGCGAGACAAAACCAGCGCCGCCAGCCACACCCCAGGAGGATCCCAAAGAAGGGTCGGAAACAAAACCACTTGCGAGACCTCAATTTATGCCTTTATCAGTGGCGCGGGGGAAAAAGAAGAAGCCCTTAGTTTCACGCCCTAGTGCACCAATTTCGGACATATCTAAATCATCATCCGCAACTGCATCTACGGCAACAGCGACTGCAGCGGGATCTAAAGTCGCGGCAAAACCAATCGCTAAACCGAGAGTCTCACTATTTTCTGTCGGCCAAGAGGATGCTGTTGCACCAACAAATGACATTTCAACCTCAAATGGCCAATATCAGCCTCTTCTTTACGGCGTGGACGACGGTGATGACGCTCCTGTACCGGATGATGCATTCGATCCGTCCGTCTCTTCCGCTCAGTATCCAGCTTCCTACGTCGCACCATCCGGACCGCAAGGCCTCGGCAATCTAGCATCAGACTTGAACCTATCAGAGAGGGAAAGACGGCAATTATTTGGTCGCAAAGGACAAGGACCTGATCTTTCTGGTGCCAATGTCATCGACTTTAACACCGATCAAGAGTACGCTCACAACGAGAAACTTCGCCAGCAAGGCGAGACTGTGCAACATAACGCTCTGAAGTCTATCACGGGCACTGGCAAGAACAGTCTGCGTAGCTTGGTCAATGTGGCTACGACACAAAAGGATGCTTTGGAAGAGCATTTTGCATCTGGTAGGAGGAATAAAAAGGAGGCTGGGAATAAATACGGCTGGTAATCCGAGATAAACGGGCGTTCGACTCGATTCAAGTCAGTATCTCGTTCATTAATGGTATCTTCGACCCATCACCTACATGTTTAGATCTCTGCTACTGGCAACCAATACTTGCACACGTGACACTTTCGATAGATACCACAGCATTCTTTTGTTTGGAAGATTGACCTGCAAGTCAGTGAGCCTTACCTTGGATCGAGAATGATAGGAGTATGCAATGTGACAATCTCATACAGCGGCCGACAAGGCTCGGCTTGTTCGAAGATAGCACGGCCCAATTGGACTCAATCAACAGCCAGCAGTGGCTGTATATCAGAATCTGATCATACGCCTTTGTTTTTCATATCAGATTCCGTCTAATCATCCGACCTAGTGAGTGGTGTATGTCAGTCAACGAGGCTACGCATGGGGCTTCGCTAGCTGTATCGTTCTTCTCGGGCTTATTTTCGAAATCATCTGGCTGTTTCTGTGCTGGAGCATAAGGTTTTACGCGAATAAACACAGCCAGCTTCTCAAGTACAGACGAGGCGGTGGCGGTGTTGTGTGAGCGGAATTTGATCTCGCATACTCTGTCCAACACGATCTGGGATGAAATACATGCACCTACACCGATGACGAGCTTTGCGGGGCATTGGATCTTTGTGAGCGGGTCGAGAAACACCATGCGATTAAACATCTTAGGCACCTAGGTCCAGTGCTTAAAGGTTGAATATATAAGATTGAATTTGACTCCTGGAGAGAAGATGGAGGATTACAGGATTAATGTGATGTTGATTATGGTAGCCATGAGCGAGAATTATATCTATGTGTTTTATCACACCATATGTTATAAGCAGATTGTATGATAACTATATTATATCGGCGGTTAATTACCAAAATTCGAAAGTGAATAGCGAGGATTCGATACAAAGACCTACATTGGTAAAGTAATTGTCTGAAGCAGATTGATAGGGCCATTAAACGGTCAAAGTCTACGATTTCTAGCATCGAGATACAGAGACAGGAAATGCCATTCCTCCCATCACTGATTACCCATCACCCATATGGCATCGTCCGAATATATGGCGTACATAAAGTTTTAATGAATAGATCCACTTAGAAGAAAATATATACATAGAAAATGCCATAAACTATGCCAATTGTGCCTAAACACTATCGGCTCGCACACAGCCCTCCCATCTACGTGACCCTAAACTTCACATACGGAATATGATGATTCGGCCACCTCAAAACATCCTTATAATCACACGCATAAAACTTCGGATACGGCACCTTCCGCGTGAACCCCGCGAAACTAAACGTCTGCTGTCCCGTCGTCGAACACGGCATCTTGAACGAGAAATCGTTCCAGCGCTGATAACTAGCCACACCAGCCTTGGAGTAGAAATACCCTTGTTTGAACGGAAGGATGCGGAAGCCCTGTTCGAGGGTTTTGAAGGTCTTGGTGACATTTTGGAGGGGTGCGGTGATTTCATCGCGGATCAGGTTCTGCATTTCGAGGAGCCCGGCGCGCACGCTGCCGGAGGCGTCGGTGGTGAATTCTAGGGGGTAGGATTCCCAGTTCGTTGATATGATGTCTGTAAATAGTTCTAGTGTCTGGTTTGCGCGGGACCCGAACGTCGTCACTCCCTTCAATATCGTAGAGACGTCTTTCTGGATTTCTTGCCCGAGTTTCGGGAGTTCGGTGGCGATCTTGAAGGCGCTGATCATGTCGGTTACTTTGGTGAAGTTGCCGGATGCGATCAGGTTGATGAAATAGGCGGTGTCCGGGATATCATTTACGGTGTTCATAATGGTGCGGATGGTTTTGGTCATTTTGGGGATGTCGCGGTCGAGGTCAGTGATTGAGTCTGTTATTTCTTCGAGGGCAGTGGCGGTTGCGATGGCTTCGGAGACTAGGGGAGGGTTAGTAAGAGGGAAGATAGAAGAGAGGATGAGGTTGAGAAATTGCGTACTTTTTTCAATGAAGGATGTTATTGTGGGGCCGGTACAGGCACCATTTGCGCATATTCGGAGACGGATCTTTTCGACCTTATCAGGTACGGTTTTGAGATGCGCAAATAGGTCCACTATGGCTGCTTCAACATTCTTCGCACGTGTAATAATGGTGTCGAAGATGCTTATCCAACTGTGTAGATGCTTTTCAATCTGGTCCCCCATAGTTTTCTTGCTGCGGTTAATGTAATTTGTAAAGAAGGAAATTGGATTGCAAGCCCCATAAAAGCACGGTGCAATGGCGCCGATGAGTTCGCCATAGGTTTGCAGATCAATCTGTAAGTGGTCAGTGTGTGCATCAAATCTGTGGAAGATAGGATTTCCATACCTCTGCGGCCTCAAATACAATCCATCCGCCCTCATCTGAAAGAGCTCCGCTTTCTCTTACTTGCTGTTTTGTCTCTTGGACCTTGAAACCACGGTCGATAAAACACTATTATCAGTGTTAGTTGTCTACTTGAAGTGTAGAGGATCAGAAATTCGGCACCTACCTTCTGCACTCTCACCAACTGCCCCACCAAATTTGTAACTCCCTGCGATATATCTCCCGCTTTCACAGCGTCGAAAAGGCCTTCGGAAAGAAGTTTTATCGCATCCGGACCGCAAGAGCACATTGCCGTTGTCTTATCGACGACCTCGTTGAATATGTGCCCAATATTACTCCTCACTACATCGCAAAGATTGATACGTTTGTATTTGATACTGAAATCACAAGGTCTCTGTACGGTGACCCCGTCCGTTCCTATTCACTCATTAGTATAAATCACTACAGCTAAACATTATCGTCTGGCTGAGGAATTTCTCACCTGGGACGCAAGTCCATGCTTCACACATCTTGGGCGCATACCACTTCCCGCATGGTTGATGCCATTTAATTTTGGATTTACAAGGGTTCGGCTTCAGACAGTTAGCAGACATCTGTTACATCCCGAGTCCATACTGACCTGGGGGACTACTACATCACAGTATTTGTGTGTAATACCATCGGGGATGGTCAAGAATGCATTACAACTCGAGATACCCTTGATACTGGTGCAAACCTGTTCCAAAGAATCCGAAATAACCGGTTGAATGAGAGGAAGGGCCACAAGAACTAATGACAAGAATCGCATGATGATTGATGAACACCTTGAACGTAAAACAACAACACTGGAGTCGGTGACCCCATCATATTTATTGATAACTAGTGCGCGAGAAGCGCCATTGTCTCTGAACACACAGCACCAAGTATCGCAAGAACGTTAAGCCACGGACTCGAAGACAGGGCTGAGCGACATACAACACACCTTCGTTCCACGTTCTCAGGTCAAACCTCGCCTTGGCGATCGTTACTTCCTACTCATCACCGCCTCGCGCTGGCCCGATGTGGAAAACGGCCACTTAGCTTCTCGCCATGTCATTGATTGGGTAAAGTCTTCATTCAAAGTGCACTCAGCTTGAGGGGCTGGATGCCTCAGCCGCTACGGATGAGAAGTTGCCGTGGCTAACGATAGCTTTTCATAGGCGCAGGGTGGTGGCTGGTGACGGGGAACAAAGAAAATGCGTGTGGAACCGATGTGCCCAGCGAATTTTGCAGGCTCGTTAAGGCTTTGTAGCTTCTTGGAAATCTTGGAGTACTTGGTGTTTGCGGGCGAGGCATGTGACTATGAATAGCTCCTTGGGGCCTTGATGAAGATAATTCATTCTCGAAAGCGAGAAGTGTACTATCTTCATGCAGAGATGGATGCTGTACAACGGAATATTGCTTCGAATTGGAACGCACAGAAGAGTGAAGTCCAAAAAAATAATGAGCAACACACGAACAAGTGAAAGCAAGCTCTGAAGTTGTGGGAAAAGCTCTGAGCTGAAAAGGGACCAGCGCAAGCGAAAACGAACTTGGCTATAAAGCTTGACACTTCCCAATCAGGACAGCTGAACTGCTAGCTCTGGGGCGTTGCTCCCTCTAGCACCCAAATACACACATTATCTTGCCCTTGTACATAATATGATAAAGATATCGACGGTTACACTTTCCATCATCCAAAGCATTTCTTTGACTAAAGGGTTGTTGTTCTGACGCGGAATAAACAAAGACATACAAGTATTCTTTCGTTCTACCTCCTCCAATTCAGTTTTATCTTTTTTGTTTACCAAGATGCCAGTTGGAAGTTTTCGCAAAACCGCTTCTACTCTTTGGAATGCAGGTATTGCAGTGGGATCACGAATTCTCCTCCTGGCCTCCGCGATCACAATTTCTACAATTATGTTCATGTTTATCTACCGCCTTCATATCCACAAGTTCTCTGTACCTTGGGCATTCTTCTTTGTAACACAATCCCCGAACTAGATGGTTGCTTGTGTTCTGACGTATGCAGTTGCAAGGGACCGCCCTATTCACAATTCTCGCACTCCCTATCGGTGCGGCAATCAAGTATTGGGCTCGTCTCCGGCCTCTTTACTATGTGACCCTCAATGCGATCATTAGCTTGCTTTGGGTTGCTGCACTGATTCTCGTTGTTCTTCGAACTCGGTTTGCGCTGGTGCACTCTTGCTCAAAGAGCACATGGGGTCATGCAAATGGCATCTCGATCTGCAGACAGTACAAAATTCTATTTATTGGTGCGATCACTGGATGGTAAGCACACAGACTTTCTTGACGTCTCGGCTCGTGTGAAAATCAAATACTCATGGCATACAGTGCCGCGTCTTTGGTAACTTTTACGTCTGATCTTATCCACTGTCGTTCCAAACGGTCACATGCTAAATACAGCCGCGCCCACTCAAACGATGGAACAAAAGCCATCCCTGGCACTCCGGAGATACGACTTGAAGCAAGCAGTAGCACGACTCGTCTCGTTCCTGAGCCCTACCAAAGCAGTAGTAGTGGAGAGAGATATGAACCACTTACTATTCCTGGTACTTCGGCTAGTCAATCTACACAACGATACTGCTCATAATTTGGTACAACTTTTAGGAATAGTAAATAAAGGGCAGTGACATTATGGACAAATACCATGAAAAACTATTCATGTAAACATATACGTCACGTGCCTCGATTATCCATGAAGCTACTCATGTGCAGAATAGCCTATTCAATCTCATATATAGTCTCGGTGCCCCTTTGCATCTCAATATACTTCAATTCTCCCCAATTCGCTACTTCTCCGCAATTCAGTACATTTGTAGCCTGTTCGGTAAACTTCCATCGCGCTAGATGTTGGACCCTGGCGCTGGACTTTCATCTTCTATGCATTAATCATGCTTATAAGTCGTCCAACGTTTTTAGACCCCACTAGAAATTTTGTTGGAGAAAATCGTCCAACGGTCTGGCGCGTTGGAAAAATAGAGGCCTCTGATTGGTGCAGAAAAGCATGGTTTTTATATTTTTAAAATACTCTAACGCAGGGCAAATTATGCAGCTCTCGCTGGAGTTGTGCCGAACACTAGAGCGTTAGATCCAGTGCTGGACCGTTGGAGGTTTACCGAACAGACTATTGATCAAGAATTAAACACATTGCTGCTACTGAGGTATAAGTCAAATATTTTAGCTTTCATTTATCTAGAATAAACGTCTTTGGAAATGCTACTCCCCTAATATCAGGCAGTTGGGTTGATCAACACCCGATTTCCACTAGTTCTCAGACTCGGCAGTATCACTGTTGAGAAGAAATTAACCCAGAATATCACTCCACGACCGCTTTGAAGTTCCGGTTGGATCAAATATTCGCCCATAGTATACGACAGATCCTCCGAGAACTAGGAAAGTAACAACTCTTAGGTTCTTGATCTTGTATACCATTCGAATAACAGCAAAGGGTTGGAAGCACACTGTGAAAAGAACAAATAAAAATAGAAAAAGAATCATTACAACTAGGTAAAGAATAAACAAAACAAACATAACGTTGACGTATGCACCTATGAATATAGAGAATATTGCAAAGATGCTGGCGGAAGTTACGACGGTGGCAACATAAATAAAAGCCAGAAAAACATTATTCGGCACTTTCTTTGCCGCAGCAGTGAGAGGGAATGAACCCCACTTAGCCATCAAGAAGTAGGGAGTTAAGGCCCACTTAGAAGCGACGCGAATATTGAATGTGTGATGAAAGGGGACAGTTTGCGTACTCCTGGCGAGTTGCGAAACCCCAAACACAGCGAGAACAAAAATTGCAATAAGCTGGGCAGCGATAAGGATTCGGTTATAACCTCGCAACTTTCGTAATGATATCCATCTGCTGCTTTCTTCAATCTGAGCAGATGTCACGGCGTGATGAAGATGTGATGCTCGCGATGTCGTCTTCTTGAACAGTTGCGCCATGAGTACGGTTTCCATGACTAGCCATGAGAGAAAATACACGCTCCCCAATGTGAGTGAAAACGGTACTCCACTCAAAGTGCAAAGTTTGACATACGTGAAAATAACGAATAGATCTGGAAAAGCGCGAGCCTTGAAATCGAAAAAGAAGTCCATGAAGCGATTGAGATGTTGAAGACGACTAGGTGCAGTTGCATCGGAGGAGAGATTTGAAGCTGGGCTAATCAAATCCGGATTATTCGCATCAACTCGGGTGAAAATAGCTGCTATGGTTCCTTGTTCGTAGCATTGCACGATGAGATGAATGGAATCTAGCAAGCCAGAGAGTGGTAGGACGCGCATAGAGTGACGATACCGCGTAGAGAATTCGCCGCACGTTGAGCCGAGCGGCTGAAGGCACGATGCAAGAGCTAGCGCAAGAAGTGGCCAGAACACGGTGACACCCTTGACAGGCTCTGAGACTTTCGGAAGGGGAAGGGAACTAGAATTTGACATGCTGGCATTAACATCCGCGCCGATGTGCGCTGCGAAGAAGTGGGAGTTCGATATTTTTGTGGTGAGGTTGAAAGGAGGATGTGTTGGGTTTTGTGGTTTGATTCCTAAGTTTGAGGCTGAAGTGAGCTGAGCCCGTGGCGTTAATGATTAATCGCTAGGCACAATAACATTGTCACTAATATGAGATAAGATAACCGAGGTTCCCTAGATATAGCATAACCTTGCAGATTACTTTTGGAGTTATATCCGTCAACTGAAAGCCAACAAAACTCTAGTCATTTAAGGTAAATAATTTTCTCCAATTTGTGGAACTTCTAGTCACCACTGCCTACACAGCTCTCTGCATCCCAGCAATAAGTAATGGGAAGTCCTGAGACTTGACACCTTGCAAGCCAACCTTTAGGAACCCCTTGTCTTCTTCGATCTTAGGCTTCAAGGCAGCAAGCTCCTCAACATCCCAAGTGGTCCACACAAATCTACCATGTAAGAATGCGGCTTGTTTTGTAGCGGCCCAGACCAAGAAGTTGGCTGGTAGAGAAACTAAAATCAAATCAGCCAGTATATTTTCCAAAATCAAGTCATGCTATCTCACTGTCGTCGAATGGAAACATGTCCCTGGACATGCCATGCCGGCCAACAGTGTCTGTATATACGAATCCAGGATGCTGTTCAACAGAGTTAGTTTCGCACAGGATAAAAGATAGTTATCCGCTTACGATATTGAGGATCTGAAGTTTCTCCACTGGGTTATAGGCTGAATAGTCTTGCAACAACCTAGCCAATGCCAATCTGGATGCTGTGCTTGGAGCGAATGTTGGATCTAGCTCATTGAAGTGGACTGCGTTCGACGAAAAGTTCAACAGCACCTGATGACGATAAGCAAACATTCCCTAGAACAACTTCTTGTCTTATACAACATGATGTCGACATTTACAGAAATTAAAGTTTCGTGCACTTACCTTCCCTTCATCCGCTCCCTGCTTCAAGAATCGATCAACTGAGAGCAACTGGTGCTTCACATTCGATTCGAACGCCGAGAATGACTTCAATATTGATGGTGTGACTAAATATACCTTTAGTCAAGATCCGCACCTCATTGAGTGTTTTCAGAGCATTAAAAACTCACAGATTTGCACACCAGGCAGCGATTCCGTAGCGCACAGCACAAGAACATCAATACCAATACTTGCATTATGCAAGTTATCCCATAACGCCTGAACCGACTTCTCCTCATTCAACTCGAATTGATACCCCACAACTTTGGTTCCTTCCTTTGCGTCCTGCTGCAGTTCTGCAACAGTGCGATCGGCTTTCTCCTGAGATCGCGATGTAATCACGACGGTCTTTGCACCTGCAGTGACATAGGCGCGTGCGACTTCCTTTCCGATGCCGTCAGAGGAACCGGTAATTAGAACATTTCGTTCGGATTGGGATTGAGATGGCGAGGAAGCGGAGATCGCATCGTAACTCTTGCGGTGAAGTGTGGGTGTTACTTCAGACATCGTTATTTACGTGGGATTTTGGTGAGCGGATGAGATTGATGGGGAAATTGTTGCTGGGAGTAAGCAATGGGGACTTCCAAATGATATGGAATTTGAAAGAGCGTGAAACCTGTGCGGCACAGTGTAACACTGTAACTCGGGCGACAACCTCCAGAATTGGTTCAAAGCATAAGCGCTAACACCAACAAGGGTTGCGGTTTTTAGGCACCTTAGGGTTGATTGTTGGTTACGCATATTGGAGATGTGTGGGGATATGATGTCAGCTTTCAGGGCGAAGCTGCGCTCGGTGATCATGCATTAGTATGTGATCTTCGTCTTACATAGTGCTGACTGTATGGTAGGACCAAAGTACACGACTGCAATGTAACGCATATCATCTTTCTTTGCAAATAAATAGATTTCAGTAGAACTAAATGATCTTTACTTATAATTTTTGCAGATAGATTTCGCGTTGATTTCGAACCCAATGAAGAAATATCATTCAGTGCAGATTCGAGGAAAATCTTAAACTACAGAAACTAACACCAACCTACTAACAATTCAAGATTGCAAAAAAATTACTCCGTCCTCTTCCTATAAACATCCCCCGTCCTCTCAATCTCTTCATCCGCATTCTTGCCCCGTCCCTGCGCCTCCAACTCCCTAACCAGAGTAAGAACCTTCCCAAAAGTTTCAATCTCATCCTCATAGTGCAAGAAAGCCGTCAATATCAAATTCACTCCCAAACTCTTCAACAGCAATATTCGATCCGCAATCTGCTCCTTCGTCCCAATCAACTTAGTCTTAAACCCATCATTGTACTGCACCAGATCTTCAAACTTGGAGTTCGCCCACATCCCTTTCTTGTTTCCCGTACTTGCTCCAGCCTGTTGCACGGCGTCGTGGAATGCATCGACGGCTTCTTTGTCCGCTTTGCCTTGGATTTCTTGTAGGACGCGAACAGCTTCTTCTTCGGTGTCGCGGAGAATGACGAATCCGTTTACGGCGAATCGTACTTCATTTTCGCGACCGAACTTTTTGGCGCGTTCTTTGACGTCGTTGATTTGGTTGCGGAATCCGTCAAGGTCGTTGCCGTTCATGAAATACCAGTCTGATACTTCGGCACCATTGTTGCGAGCATCGTCGCTGTTTCCGCCCTGAAAGATCTCTGGGTGCGGTTTTTGGAGTGGCTTGGGGCTGAGTTTGTAGTTGCGGAAACGATAGAAGTCACCGCCGAATGTGAAGCCTTCGTCTCCTGCAGTCCAGATTCCTTTTAGGGCGCGGATGAATTCATTGGATCGGCGGTATCTTTCGGCGTGCTCGAGCCACCATTCACCGATGGCAGTAAATTCGCCTTTGAACCATCCGCTGACGATGTTGACGGCGATGCGGCCGTTGGTGTAGTTGTCGATGCTGGCAATCTGCTTTGCGGCCAGTGTTGGATTCCAGGGACCAGGGAGGATGGCGGCGATGACTTTAATGCGTTCCGTGCTGTGGAGAATGGCTTGCGAAAAGGTAACACTTTCATGTTGGTTTGCAGCGCCGTAAGAGGCCGTGAAACGAATTTGTGTCAACGCATATTCAAAACCAGTATTCTCTGCAGTGCGAGCGTAGCGAACATTGGAAGGGAGGTCCCAGGAGGTTTTTTGTGGGATTTTTGAGATGACGAGGCCACCTGAAACATTAGGGACCCAGTAGCTGAATACTGCTTAGCTAATTGTATTTTTCTATGCTCGATGCAAGAAACTTACGCGAAATGAATACGGTTCGGGTCTTGGTTGAGTTCATGAGGTGTTACCCCCGTGGAACCGTTGAGTTCTGCCATTATGAATTATATGAGGGCTCCAAGCTGTGCGTATAGTTGAGCACGGTGGATCTAAATGGTGAATGTTCGGTTTCCGCACAATATTATTGCACTAAAACAATCAGCAAGATATATACACTCACATACGCAAAGAGAAATTTCTGGGAAGCACATGCAATGCATAATGATGTTACGAGCTATGGTGCCAGCAGCCACAGATGAAGCTTAATGGGATGACTGAATATGGCGAACGGATGGCGTGCTGAGAATTATGCACCCAAAAGAAACAAAGACAGATCGATCTGCGGGGTTACACGCCCAAGGGGCAAGGGTGGGGGTTTGCATGTCACATAACCCCAGCTTTGCATTGCATTTTACTTCCAGACCAACGAGCGGATGCAGGGAGATTGTTTCTCCCAAGCTATGGAGACGCGAAGGGCGCCATCCGGGAGTGGGCTGGGATATCTTCCGACCAGTAGCGGCGGTAATGTGGCAGAATTCCGAACCAATTGGCATCGCCTTTGCAAATTGATCGAGACTTGAAATTTTCTTTGTTGGTCTTACGATCCGATACTGTAGGTCTATTGGTATTTTGGAGCTACTCCTTTGTACTCTCTAGTCTTACAACTAACCGCTTCCCCGATAGCTCTCCGCTTTTTAGACGTGCTAAGCCATCGCAAATGACGCCCAGGTCTCCATCCTCGAAGACAGTTTCCGGAAGCTTCAAGTCACCGGTTGCGAGCAAAACCTCTAGCCACCGGCCTAACTCCCTGCCAATATCGCGATTGGTGTGGAAAAGTTTTATCGGCACTTGATGGATTCGTACATTTGGATTCTTCTCTTTGGGAGAGCCTGTCAAACACACCAAATGCGGAAGAGAACTGGATGGTCCCAATACGACGTTAGAATCGTTTTGGACAAGACATGGGCGATACTGAACGCCAGTACGAGATGCTAGAAGATTTTGGCACCATGTCGCAGTTTCGGAACCTACCGTGTCCAATGCAAAGCGAATGGGCATCTTGATCTCTTCACGTATTGTTTGGGCAGCTTTATCGAGATCGTGACGATCAACTATCTTGTCTGTCCAAGGTTAGAATCCCTTTAACTTCCAATGCGTCCTTGTGTTGTCGCTTACCAGCTCCAATGTCTCGTAGACGAGCTCCATGCTTCGTTTCATCAGCTACGGCAACTACCTTAAGTCCGCCCCACTTTGCTAATTGGATCGCCACTTGGCCAGTAACCGAGGATGCTGTACAATATGTTAGGATCAAGAATTAAGAATTATCCATATGTAAATGACTCACCTCCGTATATTAATATCCAATCCCCAGTATTCGGTCGATTCCACAAACTAATAGCGTTGAAAACTTCATCGATTGCGTCCTCCGGAACATCGGACCTATCTTGTGACCGTGCTAGTTCGAGCAAGTCAAGAGGCTTCGGTTTATTTGGACCGGGGAAGGTGAGTCCTAGGCAGATACCGAGACCAATGACCGCAGCTACAAATGCAACACCTACGGCAGCAGCGTGAGGAGCGTTGACGATAGGGGCGACCTTAATGGCCATAAAGTCGTCTACGATAGCATATTCTTGAAATGCGCTCTTTCGGAAGTCTCGATAGTCCGTGCAAACTGACAGTATCTTGCCTCAATGTTAACATATGAATCACGAATTGGAGTTTACGCGTCTAATGTTTCTATCATAAATTATGCGTACCGTGTCTCCTAGATGTATGTCTGGACGCTTCGTGGAGTGTTGCTTTATGACTCGCCCAACAAACTCCCGGCCATTCACACATGGGAAGGCGGGCAGAGCAAATCCATATTCGCTAGAATATAAGTCAATATCAATTCGAAAATACGGAGGCAGAGAACTTACGCCGACTTCCAATCGATTGGGTTCAGTCCTATTGCTTCGACTCGAACAAGAAGCTCACCGGAACGCAGCTCTGGTATCTCTCTCTCGTTATCGATTTCGTAAGGCTGCTTTGCTTTGTGAAGCAGGAGTTGGGTTTGCATTGCAGGTATCTGATACAGTGGAGCGGCAGTAACCCGGAATCCGCTACGTGATATCTCGATAACAGTTCGTGTAGACATGGGTGATTACAGAATTTCCTAAAGTGATGTACCACACGCAATATTTTCTGGTGTGCCAGATTATATTTGTTTCAGACAAGAAGAAATGTTGCCCTCAACTATGAGGTCATTTGATCGGCCGAGGCTGAAATGTGTCGTGTATCGAAGTCGATTCGCATCTGGACTTTAGAGTGTGCATAGAAAATATTTTTCCACGAGCAAGGACCTGTTGGCTGTCAGGATTTCGAATGGGGGCGCGGGATACGAGGGTGAGACCCGGGTTGGCCATAGAAGGGCACCGAGCCAATTGAATGCAAACCCAACCCCCATGCAGCAATCTTGTCTATTATAGCGTGATCGGCACCAAATCGTCCAAGAATGCGGAGTCGATCCACCGAGAACGCTAGCGACGCCACGCAATTGCCAAAGAATCGATGTACCTGGTTCTGTGCGCGACGCCCGTTGAAGAGTCTGTGAATTTGACAATAAAACATGAAGCACGCCATGGGCGCATTGACGAACGTAATGAAAACAAGGGGTTGAAGCTCCGATTTCGTAGAGTAAATAGAAAGGGTTGAGGCCCAGAAAGTTGGTGCTGCAACTACCAGTACCGTGTACAAGAAATCTATTCATTTCAAAGACTTCGAGATGGCAACTTCATCCACCAGCGACAGCGTCCAAGGTTTGGGTAGCAAAAACGCCGGCCACAGTGACATCGAAAAATCCCCTACCCATGATTACGTCCCACCCGCGGCTGTTGTGCCCAAAACTCTTGGTGCTGGGGTATGTTTTTCCCATGTCAACCAAAACCAACGAGTCTAACACTAACAGTCGGCGCTCGCCATTGGGGTGTTCGGAACAACTTTGACCACGCTCTCCCTCAGTCTGATGGAATGGCGAGGCGTTGTTATTACGAATGTTTATGTCGCTAATTTCTTCTTTGCTGCTGCCCTTGGTCTTCTCATCACCGCTCAGTGGGAGTTGTCGATTGGTAACGGATTCGCATACACTGTCTTCAGTGCCTTCGGTGGGTATTTTCGATTCAGGCAAGAATCATACTTTCCCAGTTCCCGAAGTTAATTCCAGATAGGTTTATTCTATGCTGGATATGCTGCAATTTTGACACCTGCATTCGGAATCATCGCAGCCTATGGAGATGACACCGCACAGTTGAACAACGCTTTGGGATTTTTCATGATCTGTAAGTTTCCTGGAGCAAGGACACCTAGGTGGCCAGAAGGAAATTACTGATAAATAGAATGCAGTGTGGACTGTTTTCGTGCTGGCATTCTTAGTTGCTTCGCTGCCTACAAACCTCGTATACATCATCATCTTCTTCACCGTCGACATTGCATTCCTGGTCGTGGCTGCGAGCTACTTCGCAGCAGCTGATGGAAAGTTGAAGGCGTCTGTCGCATTGAAGAAAACCGGTGGTGTTTTCTGCTTTCTCGCCGGATTGACTGGATGGTAAGAATTTCGAAGTACGCTTCTCTTACTTTTTCTAACTATTCAATCCAGGTACCTCACTTTCGCTATCTTGCTGAAGGATTCAATTGTTGAGTTTCCTCTTGGCGACACGTCGCGATACTTCGCGAAGACTAGAAAGGTCCAATGAGCGTGTAAGGATGCGTTCATCTACAATGCGGAGACTTAAGAAGGTGATAGGACCGGAGGTGATCTGTGATTAAACGCGGTTGGACGGACCAACATGCGGGGAGATGATGTGATTGTGGTGGATAATTACGATTGTTGTTTTGTCGTTCAGTTTGAGCTTGTCTTTAAGTATAGTCTAACCCTAATTGAGATTGGCATCGTCCACTAGCGCGTCCACTAGCGCGTCCCTTTACTACCTCCATCTTACCACGTGCATGTCCTGCTACTCGCACCCATAAACACCACCATGTGTACGTGTACGTCGAAGTGGCTGCGGCCAAGCTTAAATGCATCAAATGCTAAATCTGTACCCCCACTTCGAGAAGACCCTGGAGGCGGTCGCCGAGCACATCTAGCCCCTGCATCCTTCAGCTGTGAGGGTTTTCATTGTTCTTCGTCACGACATCTAATCGCGTTTCCTCGCGATAAACTGCCCCGCAAAATGGGCGTAGTATTACTTCATAGCACGCAATGCATCGATTTATGATAGCTCGAGCGTGGGTCAAAGATAGGTATATAGCCCCTTCCGTCGAAGTTGGCGAAGTCTTTTATCATCCTCATACTACCCAAACATATTTGCGCTGCTTGTCTAAATTCTTTTCCATTACAACGAGTACCAATGGCAGTTGAATCCGCTACAAATGGTGTTGGTGGAGGTAATGCAACCCATGTTGCTTACCGTGACCCCGCTGTTTATGCCGAGTACGAGAAGAAATGGTCTTCCATCCCCGAAGACGAAGCTGGTTGGCTTCAGCGAGTTCAGGAGGTCGCTGACGTTCTAGCCGTCGACGCTGGATTGAGGGACAAGGAGAATAAGTCACCTCGCGCCGAAGTTGCCCTTCTCAAGCATGGTGGTCTGTTGAAAGTCCTCGGCCCAAGGAAGTATGGTGGTGGTGAACAACCATGGAGCGTTGGATACAAGCTTATCCGCAAAATTGCAGAGGCTGATGGGTATGCTCAAGCTATGGAAATCTCTAGAATCCTACTAAACAATCGATCCTAGGTCCCTCGGTATGCTTCTCGGCTATCATCTTCTATGGTCTACCACCGCAAATGTTGTCGGCACTCCGGAGCAAGCCGAGCGATTCCAGAAATTGATCATCGAAAACAACTACTTTATCGGCGGTGCCGTAAACCCCCGCGACAGCGATCTCAAGATCACTTCCGAAGGAGATAAGATTGTTTTCGATGGATTCAAACACTTCAACACTGGAGGCGTTATTTCCGACCTGACGGTGCTTGAAGGTGTATATGAAGGTACTGAGGACCATATTTTTGCCTTTGCACCTACCAACCAAGATGGCATCCAGTTTTCTCATGACTGGAATAACATTGGTCTCCGCCTGACCGAGTCTGGAAGTGTCAAGATCGACAAAGTTGCAGTTCCGTGGGCCGATGCCCTTGGCTGGGATCCTGAGAAGAAGCAGCCAATCCCAGAGGTCCTCAAAATCCCATTCGCTTCACTTCTGCTTCCAACTATCCAGCTCGTCTTCAGCAACTTTTATCTTGGAATTGCACTTGGTGCTCAAGATTATGCCTCCAAATATACCGCGAAAAACACTCGCGCATGGCCATTTGGCGGAGACGTAAGTAATATTAATTCCCCCAAGTAGTTCCACTAGCTAACAACATGCAGAATAAGGAAAAAGCTACCGACGAGTTCTATATCCTTTCGACCTACGGCAATTTCCATGCTCATCTCCGTGCTGCCGTTGCCCTCGCTAATAGTTCTGGAGAAGAGGTCAACAAGATCTATGCTAGCTATGCTGGAGATCTCGCAAATCGTGCTAGGCTCACGCCGCGTGAACGTGGCGAACTCGCTGAGTGGGTTGCCAGCACCAAGGTCGTTACAACAGACACAGGTCTGCGCGTCACTGCTGGCGTCTTTGAGGTGACTGGCGCAAAGGCTACAAGTCAGAAGGTTGGCCTTGACCGATTCTTCAGAGATATCCGTACACACACATTGCACGATCCCGTTGCCTACAAGAATCGCGAGCTGGGGCGATTCCAAGTTCTTGATGAGGTGCCGGAAGCGACTTGGTATACTTAGGATGGATATTGCATGTCACTGATACCTATGTTGCCATCTCTCTTGTCAATGAATTCAACGATTTATTCAATATCCAAATCAAAGTTCAAATGAAGTTTTCTTTGCCGTAGTAATACCTGTATGATGTGCTGTCCAATGATACAAAGAAAGCCACGAGCCCAACATTCATACATGGATACCAACAATGGCCACCCGCCAACCCCGCGCCCTCCGACCTTCCATCGGTCGGGCCTTTCATGCCAACCCCTCATTTACCCACGCGGCCCCTGCACTTCCAACATCCAATGCAGCCATCACATCGGAGGTACAGGGCTCTGGCGCGCAATGCGGGGAAACTTTCAATCTTTTTGCGATGCACGTCTTACTCGTTCGCAAGATGGCATTATCTCAACACCGGCCCAATCGGATGGATAAACGTGCCGGTTTAGGCGTTTTTCATCGAGATCTTTTCACGCCCGGTTCTTTTGTGGCGTATTCGCCATTCGAAGGGCTGATGACCCCACGCTATTGTCCTTGAAATTAGAAGATAGGGCTGGGGCACGCCGCCCATGGGAGTGCAAGTGGTCTTATCCAATACCTAAAGCTTCCACATTTCACACGCTGTCACAGCCATGATTGGATCTTGAACTGGATTTCTTGGGCTTATTGAATCGATGTGCAGGCCAGAACTATAACATTGCTTCTTCGTCATTGTCGATTTTATTTGCACTAGATACTTTGAGCCAGTGATGAATCTAGTTTGGAGCAAGTCTATTGATTCTCTTTTGTCGAGTACTGCCGGGAGAGAATTCCGCTTGCGATAGCCCAGCCTTCTGAGAATGCGTACCTTCTGTCGACCTGGTTTGGAGTTCAACATCAACATCCTTTGCTTTCTTGACCGAAAACGCAAAAACCTACGAAATTCACGCAGAATGATCAGACATGCGAACCATGAACCTACACATGTAAACATTATCGCTTCAGCCATGCAAGTAAACAATGGTTACGAAAATAATTCATAGATTTTTCTAAACGATGAAAAGAGCTGTCCCAAAACAAGAAATGCCGAACTCCCATTAAACATGACATGCAGACATCACCGTTGTTGCCGGAAATACCCACCCCTTGACTTCCCAGTGGCTACTATTCCCCTTACTTTTCGAAACCCTCTACAGGTCGCCCTCACCAAGGCACCTCTGGAGAGGGAAGGTGTCGCCCGTGCAGAGCGCAATAGCACCGTCAACCCACGCCAAGCTGCTGAAGCTCTTGCTGTTGAACGAGTCGGCCTGGTAGTACGAAAGCTCGCCCTCACTTCCAATGACTCCTCGGAAGACGTTTCCGCTCTGGCGGTCAGTCCAGGGGTTGCTGACGAAAGCGCCGTATTTTCCAGAGGGGACTTCAGCCTCGAATTGCTGGGCCTGTGAGGAAGTCCAGGATTGGGTATAGTCGATTTCCAAGGATGATTCGAGGAAATCCTTGACGAGGGTGAAGGTGGTGGAGACACCAACAGAGACGGAGTTGGAGACCTCGTAGCCAGAGGTCACGTAGATGGTTGTTGGAGCGCCCTTGACAACGGCGGACATTTGCACGTCCCAGCCGAGGAAGCGTTGGTGAGGGTTCTTGACGATGATAGTATTGGTAGCCCAGCGCTTGCTTAGAGGTGCTGTGGGCTCGGTGGTATTGGTGGTCTCGTTGCTGGGTGGACCGTGGAACAGAGTGCCATTAAGGTTACAAGGCATCGGGGGAGGAGTAGGAGAGTTGCGGGCCCTCTCAAGCTCCTCATACTCGTCACGGCGGACCTTCATGTAGCGGCCATTGCCATATAGAATGACGTCGTTTTCGCCAACAGTGACGCGGGGATTGGGGACGGCTGCGACAAGAACGGCGCTGGAGGCCAATGCAATGATCTGTGAAACGCGCATTTTGAGATGGGAGTGCGAAAAAAAGTTGATGGTTCTAAACGAAGGACTGAGCTGAAAAAGCTATTGAATCTCTGAAGCGAATGACTGAAGCTGGGTGAGGTGAGATATCGATGACTGAGGTGGTTGCAACCTGTACTTATACAAAACAGTTCCACGGCTTCCGAAATCCACAGCTACAATCTTGTCTCTCTCCAAGCATGATGATGCACAACATTGCCCCTTACACCCCTTGGCATTGGGTACATTGGTGTCATCGGTCCGAAGTCATTCACTCTGAACAGGACCTCCCGGTAAATCCCCGGAACCGCATGGCCTGAGTGTGTTCCCTAATCGGGCGAACGTTTCCCTTATCGGTCTATAGCCGGTCCCTTTTTTGTATATCAACTTTTGTAAAATCGTCCTAGCATTGGTCAAAGGAAAGAACGATGTTCATTGCCCAGTGAAACATTGACATCGGACCGACACGCATTACAGCCGCATGTTTCACCATCTCGGCCCAAGCCGAACCCCAAGCATGATTTCCAATTTCGGCGCGATCAGTCTGTAAGAAGACCGCTTTGAAATACAAATCAGGTTATTCTTTCTTCCCGTTCAAGTAATACAAACGATGGCAAACAGGCCGTCCGGGTCCTTCACAGCCACGATAGTCGCCACGCATTTCGCCGGTGAGAGGTGCGCAATTTCTCGGCTCTCTATGGATGTGTTTCATGTATTCTTGGCAAGGATGCTTACCAGCATCGCAAGATTCCAGAATTGGAAGATAGGAGCCAGGACGGAGAATAAATATCGAGATGGATGCCGTGCATTTTGAGCCTCACCACCAACCAACCTTGGAAGTCATTCACTCGCTCGTTCGCTCGCACTCTTCTTTTTGCTTCTTGCAATCCACATTCGCTTCAACAAAGTCACTCGTTACACTTTGTCTACCAAACTTCAAAATCCAAATTCATTCTTTCTTCTTCTACGAAGTTCTTTCCAATTTCAGACAATCCTTCAAGATGCGTTTCACCTCCGCCGCCTTCATCTTTGCTGCTACCCTCCTCACTCCTTTTGTCGCTGCCGACCTTCACTATAGCGGTCTTTGTGTCACCAAAGAGGGTGGACAGGTAAGTCATATCTTTTCACCCATTCGATCATCGACCCTCTAATTCGCAAAGTAGAATGTCTACCATGACGCCGCAACCCGTGGTGCCTGCACAGCCTACAAGAATCGCAACACAGGCAACAAGCAATGGGACCAATGCCCGGACTGTGTGATTCAGGAGAAAGGTGGTCTTACCTTCTGCCACTCGGAGGGCCAACATATTGGAGGTGATGAGCTGAGCCACTACTGTGGACAGCAGGGATCGGGAATTCGCAGCCTTGCGGATTAAATGTGAGGAAGAAATGTTTGGGTTTAGATAGGAGTTATGGTTCTTTAATGCTGATGACTTTCGAGGGTTTGGTTTTGTACATTTGACCATTTGCAAACTCGTGGAATGTGATGTTTGATGTTTGATCTCTGCTGTTGGCTCACCTTAAACATTATGTTATAGATAACGAATCTTAGCGAAGTCGGGGATTATTGACTGCAAGCAGTACTGCGCTCGTCCCGTGACTGCATGCTGTAGTGGTTTTCATTCGGGAGAAATTCGACATTTTGGGCCCCCGGATTGCGGGTCTAACCATATAGTAATCCACAAATGTGATACGTACCCTGGAGTTCTTGCAGGGATTTCCAGAGATGTCATGCGAATAAAGTTATCTGCCAAGATCTAAGCTTCGAGCATTGACTTGTGATACGCATAAACCCATCGTGAGACGGGATAGGGCCGATTGCCGACGACCCTAAGAAACCTTATCTTCGTCGACCCACCCACGTGCTGGCGCATAACATCAATGGCCTAAGAACAAAGGGGCATAACTCTTGAACTAGATATACAGTGGGAGGATAAAAACATTGTATCTACTTTTAAAAAAATCACGCCGTGGAAATGCACACAAGCAAACCAGTGACATGGTACATATTAGAACATCCAACACCATGACCCTCAACTCCTTTAACCCGGCCACGTTTTCACCATCTATCCACTCGACCCAGCCACCTCTCCAAACCACTGCCGCAACGCACCCGCCAATACCCCTGGCAACTCCCTGACGTCCCTGACTACCAAGTAATACCTGAACGGAAACTTCTCCATATACTTCCACCGGACCACTTTCCCTTCATTTGTGATCTCCACGCTCTGAAGATCCAGAATGCTCGTCTTCTCTCTCGTTGCTGCCTCAGAGCCAGGTTCAGGATCCGATATTGTCGTCACAGCGGTCGCATCGATGATGATGAACACGATCATGACACGCTCTTCCTGCGCCTTGCGCACCAGTCTCTGGATTTCAGCATGGGAATCGCAGATACCATCACTGACAACCAACATCAACTGCCACAGATCCTCACCAGCCGAGCTTGCTCCCCGCGCATCTGCAAAATGCTCCAGACTCTTATCGACCAGTTTGCGTACGTCTGTCTTATCTGCCTTGAATCCAAACTGCTCAAAGACGCGCACGCCGGATTCTGAAGTGAAAGGCTTGTCAAAATCATGGGCAATGTTGACATCTTTCCCGAAACCAATGACAGACACTTCGCCGACTTCCAGCATTGAGAGGGAGCGTGTGACAAGTGTGAGTGTTTTTAGCGCAAGATTTGAAGCACCAGACTCAGCCATCGATTTCGAATCGTCAAGAGCAATCATGACTTGATAGCTGCGTTTGCTAGGCATGGAGCGACGGAGCCAGATTTTGTCGCGTTTGTAGCCAGAGGCAATATAGGGGATGATGCGTTTGAGATTAAGACGCTTGCCAGTACGGAAATCGCCACGGAGTTTGGTCGCAAGGGTAGGCGCTAAGATGAGACGGAGATGTTCAGTGAGTTGTTGAGAGAGTGAGTGAGTTGAGCTCTCATGTTGAATCCAAAGTGACCGAGCAGTATCAGGGGTCATAGCCGTGGCGGAGGGATCAAGATGGGTGAGTTCGAGCTGGTTCTCAACGTCCTTGACAGATGAGGTATCTGTGATGTCATCTTCAAGAGGAATCGCATCGTTCATTTCTTGATCCTCCTCATGTGCGAAAGGCTTCTGCTCGCCAACAAATGCCTGGGGTCGACCATCTGCATTAGACTCCTGATGTTCTTCCTGATCGCGTTGCTGAATGTCTTCCATACCAACATCTTCATTGTCTTGCTTTGCGGTATCGTTCTCGCCATCATCCTCGGGTCTAGCAGCGACTGTGTCTTCTTCGTCAATAGCCATAGCCATATCGTGATCAATTGCCTTTGCTTGTTCTTCAGTTGCAGTACCCATAGCTTGCGTATCTGCTTGGGCTTCCTCATCGGGAAGATGCTCAAAATCCGCATCAGCCATATCGATTTCTTTGTCAATCTGCTGCACCTCATCCTTCTCCTTCGCATCCGAGATTTTCCGCTGTTGATTGTACCATTTTTCCAGCACGTCGCCAAGCTTTTTGAAGGATTGTGACTCTGAAGTCTCTTTCTCTTCTTCTTCTCCATGGCCGCTTGCATCTTGTTGAGCAGTTTCGCCAAGCTCACCATCAGGAGCAGTTGTTTCTTGTTTCTGCTCCGATAGTTCACCCGCATTGCCTTCTTGCTGATTGGCGGCACTCGCAGCCTGTTCCTTTTGATCTTGATGAGCTTCTTCGTTTGCATCTATACCAGCCCCGGCATCTGCATTGGCCTCATTTTGATTGTCACGTTCATCACGTTTGTCATCCGGTTCGTTTTCATCCGGCATGGGGACCGCATCGCCATCCTGATCCTCTTCTGCGATTTCGTCCTTCTCTTCATCATCCTGAGCATGTCCAGTGGTGTCCTTTTCATCGTCACCTTCCTCATCTGGGGCGTTGTCATCCACAACATCAGGCTCGGCCCCCATCTCAGCGTCGGCGTCCATCTCATCTTCCATCTCATCGTCCATATCCATGTCCATGTCACCAAGATCATCATCAATCTTGTCATCTTCATTGCCTTCGAGATTGAGCTCCTCGGGAAGATCCAGAGTCTCTTCTTCTTTGGCATGGGGGTCCATCTGCTCCACTTCACCTGGCTCCACATTCTCATCCTGTTCTTCTCCTTCCATCTCCTCATCTTCTTTACTTCCTTCTGGTTGTTCCTTTTGTTCTCCATCTTCTTTCTTCTCTTTACCCTCTGCAGCGACCTGCTCCTCTGAATTTTCAGTTCCAACATCCTCCTTTCCTTCTTTTTCTTTATCATCTTCCTTCCCACCCTCGTCCCACATCTTCTCGTCCACGGCGCTTGGGCCGAGATCATCGACACTGCCTACTTGACTTTCTACGTCGTCACCCTCTTCGCCTTCCCCATCATCTTCCTCGTCCTCCTTATCAGCAACATCGCCAGTCTCACCTTCCATCTCATTCTCACCCATATCAACAGCATCATCTTCTTCTTCAATACTGTCTTCTCGCTTTTCGCCTTTTTCTTGTGCCAGGTCTTCGAGATCTTCATCATCCTCAATGTCTTTGGAGATGTCTTCAGCGCCTTCGCCTGCACCAAGTCCGGTCCCCCCTTCAAGCTTCTCGTCTTTGTTTTCATCCGTGGACTTTTCAGAGGGCGTACAGAAACCTTGAGAACCAACTTGAATAAAGGTCTTCGCGAGACGGTAAAATAACTTAGCAGTAGACAAATGTAATGCCCCGAATTTGCTCAGTAAGAATTCATAGGAAGCCAGATATTGAGCAAAGATTGGCTGAACAGTTGAGAATAATGCAGAAGCAACCTGCAAATCTTCATCCTTGCTAAGTGTGTGGATTTCCTCAATGATACTACAAAGAGCCTTTGTTATTTGAGGGGCGTGTAAGGCGGCTATGGATGCGGCGAGTACTGTTTGTTCTTTCTCCAGCCAAGTTGCATCTTCAGTTGAGGCTGGTAGATCGTTGAATGTTGCTTCTACATCTTGCATAGCGCCTAGAATTAGGTCCAAGACTTCAAGGATCCGCTTAGAATGTGACTCTAAATCATTGTAGGTCGAGTCTGAAGAAGGTGCCATAGTAAGTTCGGGCAAGTCCGTCACGTACATTCGGATTTGACTTAGTATTGCGCGCGGATGAGCATAGTCCTTATACCAAACCTCGAAGTCCTTTCGCAACTCTGAGAGCTTTGTCATAGCAAGCCCATAAAAGCTAAGATGAGAAGAACACCAGATGTTGGATGGCAGGGATGGAAGTCCATGATAGACTTCCTTCAAATTTTCGAACTGAAGGCTCCACGCCTGCAGGCCATCAACAACTGCATTGAATTCATCTGTTTTTCCGAGTCTTGCTTGTGCGCGGACAACTCTTGCAGTAGTATGAAGGATGGTCGCCAACCAGGAGATAGTAGCCGCTAGGGCGGCGGTATGCTCGATCTTCTCGTCAGACGCCCGAGAAATCGTCTGATAGCTGGACGAGCACAATTCAGTGACCGAAGACAGTGGGAATTTGATTTCTTGAAAAGTGCGAATTGCCACACTGAGTTGACCTCGCTGCTGGATAGCAGTAAATAGCAAGCCCTCCAGATACCCAATGCTCTTCGTTACATCGTTACCAGTAAGATCACTAGAGTGTTCTTTTGAAACCGCCCTTACTTGGTCCATGATGTTCAATGACTTGTGAAGGAAATAGTCTGCACCGTCTGTGATTGCACTTTTCGAGTCAGAAAAACTGGGCAGTGATGCAATAACTGTTGAAAGTTCATCCTGCTTCACAAGAATATCGCTGCTGAGATTGGATCGGATACCCATTTGGCGAAGCTCTTTCATGGTGTCCGCATACAGCTTGCGCTTTCTAGTCTTGAGATGTTTGACGGTTTCTTTGTTTTCTTCGGTCAGTGTTGAAGGCGTGGACTTTTGTAATTGAGCGATTGTTGTTTCCAAATCATTGATAAAACTTTCAATGTACAAGGCGCCGTGGATAGAGCCTTCGGAAGTCGTGGATTTGCTCCTCATGATAGACACTGTTGTAATAAGATTCTTGAAGCGCGTTGGACGCTCCGCCCATGTGGATAGTATTCGATCGCATAACCCCGCCAATTCTGGATTGACATCTATGGATATGTGCGCTAGGACGAGTTCATGGGCAGTGAAATTCTGTTCAGGGAATCCGGCGTTGAAGATCCCAGAGACAGGTTGATTGATCAAACGTCTAAATTTACGGACCAGTTTGGATAATTTACGGTGAGAAGTCTTAGCACTTTGCTTCAGCGCGTCGATGTTCGTATCTTTCCAGCTTGCAAGCTTGATGACATTGTTGACTTCTCTTTCTAGTGTTTGTCGACCTTTCGCCAGAGCTTCCTGTACCGGCTTTTGGAGCCTCGAAAAATAGGAGATAAAATTATCAAGAGCAAGATAGATGTGCTGAAATAGTGGTTCGTCTTGCTTACGTATCTTGATATGTTCGCGAAACTGGGTAAGAAGTACAATACGTTGTTCGAATTGGCCAAGCGTAGTCGAAGAGAAGAAGCTTTCCAGTGTCTTGAGAAGCGCCTTCGAATGGGCTTTCATAGATTTAAAGTCATGAATCGAATCCGAAGCAGCGACAATGGTCTCATAAGCCACGAAAAACCAACTCTTTGCATCATCCTTGCACTTTTCTAGTTCAAGGTCGAAGAGGCGGGCCCAGGTCGTTAATTCTAGTTGCCTCCAGCTCACGAGCAAACTAGTGAGATCATCGTACAGATTGGCAGTACTGTACTCGCGGCTGGCGACCCGTTGCCACTCATGCACATAGGTATGTAGCTTTTCCAGTTTTGTGATGAGTTTTGCGACGGGATCAACATGCCTGAAGGCCAATGCTTCGTCACATGTTCGCAAGACATCGGATAAGGGGGCGTGTTCTGGCCAAACCTTTTGGATTTGTCGATATCGCTGTTGGATGCGATGAAGCAATTGCATCATCCGCTTGGCTTCTGGAAGATTAGAGTCAAAATAGAAGTTATAGTTTCGGCCTGCACCGGAAGATATCAACGCATCTGACTTCTTCTCAAGTTCAATAAGGATAGCAGAAAATGCACTGTCAGAAACGGTACCATGTGCTTGACCGCCAGAGACGCGTACCACCTCCTTTGAGCACCACTCGAGCAAGTCTTGGAGAGATTTCGATGGATTTTGGCCCCCAAGGAAGAGGTTTGCGTGGGTGTTTGCGACTCGAATAGCATGCTCGCGAGATGTAGACGAAGACTCTTTTAAGTTCTCCGGTTCTTCTTCCTGTTCTTGTTCATAGTCCGGGAATAGCGCATGATCGGCTTCGTCCGCATCTTCTTCGTCACCCTTGTACGTGTATAGACTGCTATTCTTGGCTTCTCTGTCTTGATCCTTAAGTAAAGTGTCTTTCCAGTCTGTATACAAAGAGGCGAAGATATTTTGCACTCCTTGTCTCACCCCTGGGACGTGCATGTAATCTGAATCAACGTCTCGTATGACCACAAGCGACTTCATGGCGTGCCATCGAATATCAATAGCATTGGATCCTTGTTGGATAAAGGTCTCAAAGTCCTCGAAGATCGCGGCTGACGAGGGGCGAACCGCTCGCTGAGAAAGACCAAACAATGGAGTATGGTGAGTGACATATTCAAGACTACGGTGAACATTCTCGTCATTGGTTTCCGCCAGTGCGCCTAATGAGAGACCAATCTTGAGGCATACGAGGAAACCAACAGCTGGACCTGTGATATCGTCGTACGCCCTGAAGTCTCCTGTTAGCTTTTCGATCGTGCGTGAAATATTCTGGCCTAAGGTATTGTCCTTAGAAGCTTCTCGTAGTGAAATCTTCCTCTCCAAGAGAGGCTTAATGATGCTTAGGAGATTGCTGAAGTAACCTTGCAGCGCATCCAACTCGGAGACATTCGGACGCACAATTGCGGGAACAGGAGGTTCTTCTCCCATGTTTTGTATTTGACGCTGCAGTTGCCGGATTCTCAAGCTTGTGTTTTGGCCGGTGAAGTTGAGTTGAAATGACTTTAACCCTTCCAACTTTTTCAAAAGTGAAGCTTTCTCTTCATTGAAGATCCTACGCTCTATCATAGGTCGGAGCGCAGGATCGTGGGGGTAATTGGGGATGTACAGGGCTAACCCTGCTAATGCTACTTCAACCCAAGCTTTCGATTTAGATGCAATGTCGCCATGATATGATGTGAGTTCATGATTTCTGCAACGTGGCAACCATTCGTCCAAAACTTGCACGTAAAGTTCGGAGAGTTCGGAGCCTTTTTGAAAGGTAATTTTGGCCTGACTCACATCTGATATAACATCGGAATGTGAAGAAATGAGATTTTGGACTCTGGTACAAAAGCTGCTGGATAGAGCGTCAGATTGATCTCGAGTAATACGATCCAGGTCAAGTGCAATGTGTTGTGACAGAACCTGAAGTTCTGACTCAAATCTAGCCAGCTGTACAAGCTGAACCTCGCTTGCTCCATGTCTATGCTTCTCAGTTCTTTGATCTTCGTGTGTATTTTGAGGATAACTTACAGTTTCGCCAATGTAGCGACATGGAAACGACCCTGCAGTGCCATATCTCGGTCAAATCCTTTTTCTAAACCGACAAAACGGTAAAGACTAGCGAGATGCTGTGCGGGAGTGGTGCCAATCTCGTTGATAAATGATCGTGTAGGGCGCCGAGCTAGAAGGGATGATTTGGCGCGCACTTCGTAGAGGGAACCGCTCAACTCCTTTTCTGCATATCTAGGAGAGCTGTCTAGAATATCAACGAATTGACACAAGCCCTCGAATTCATCTTCGAAGTATGGTGTTACAATTGTGTCTTCTTCCACTATACCAACTTCAAGCTCGCGCACGGCCGATCCAAGATTCTAAAATATTGTTAGTGAATAATCACACTCTGGTACCTTTTGAGAACTTACGAGAATGAGCTCTGTTGCATTGACATTTTGCGACCGCACAAGGTGGATGGAGCTAGCAAAGCGCTCTCGAATCTGAATCATTTCACCTAAACTGAGGTTTGATCTCCACATCGCTGCATCAAGTCTATCGGCCAACCCTTCAAGAGCTAGTATCGCCGAAAGCTGTTCCGTATTCTTTGCGGTCTGTGATTTGAAATATGTCCAGATGCGCTCCATGCCAAGTCCGGTTTGGAGCTGTACGCCGGAGCCGAAAGTAGTGAGCTCTCTTGATATTGACAATTTAAGTATCGCCACCGGCTGCGAAGTTCCATCGACTGAGAGTTGTTCGTTCAGCATTTTGAGATACGTTTGAAAAGTTGCCCGATCGAATTTGTTGCCTTGCGTTAGCTCCATGAAACAGTTGTAGAGTAGTCGTAGATCCGTCATATCGAATGTAATTGACTATGGAACATTAGCTTGTTATACATCCTAGAGAAGTTTACACCAAACATACCTCGCCTGAACAGTGTAACTTCCATGTGGCCTCCAGACAAGCTCTAATAGTATTCGAAAATGCAAGTAGGAATGCACCCAGTTTTCGCTTTTCTGGTGGTCGTTCAAACTTGAGAGGCGGAATCTGACCAAGAGCGTTTTGCATACCCTGTGCATAGAGAAGGTTTTCATATAACCAGGCATACCAAGAATAAATTGATGTTGACTTGATATTTCGATCCAAGAAGAGCTCATCGGCCAGAGGATGGTATGGCGGCGCAATGCCACGGTCATTGGGAGAAAACCAAGATTGAAGTTGAACGGCCTTCGGGTTCCATACTTCAAGAAGGAATCGCGTAGAATTAGTCAAATCGATTCCGCCATTACTCCCAGAAGTGACGGAGTTGCCGTTAGTCAATCGATTGTCTAAGTGAGCTGAGGGCTCCAAACCGACGTTAAGAAGCCCTTTCGCTACACCTTTCTGGAAGCTACTCAGCATCTTACTATCTACAGGAGACAGATGCTCAGTAACAACTTCCGCGGTGAGCGCAAGATCGGTTCCAGGGGCTTGGAAATGTCTGAATCGATATACCGAGGAATCCAGCGCATAATGTGGTAATGAATCGATTCTTTCGTTCATCCCCACAGGATGTTGTTCAGAAAGTAAGAATATTTCGACAGCACGATTTCTCATCGCCCTCGAAAGCTCCCCAAACCTTTGGTCCATTGTAAGAAATATTCGAAACTTGGGATGGGGTTTTACGATTCTTGCCTCTCCGTCTGCTGTTGAGTGCTCGTTGATGCTGAGATATCCGTTTGGCTCGAGCAGAGAGTTAAGCCGGTCCAAAACTGCACTGCTGCAAAGATTAGCGTTGTCTAATATGAGCCATCTCCCCTCTTGTAGCGCTTGAATGAGAACTCCATCGACCCATTGGAAGCGCGCGCCCTTAATCTCTTTGGGTGCCTTAGAGAGTTGAGCAAGTTCATCCGCGAGACTGGCGCAAGTAGAAGACCCCAAGACCTCGGCGGCTAGGGACAATAAAATCGAATGAACTTCATGCGCGAGGTTCTCTGGCCGTTGGTGTAGCAATTCAAGCAATCTAATAAAGTCGAATGATGCTTTCTTCATGCAAGATATTTTTTGTCTTGTGTCATTTTCCAAGCGTGCCATAAAACGATGAAGCTCTCGGGTTGGATCCACTTGCTCATAGCCGCCTACTAGGTCCATTGCATCAATATCAGCATTCATGGAAAATGTGACGAGATCAGCACCAGCGAATAACGCCAACTGATTCAACAGTGTACTTTTTCCAGCACCACTAGACCCGACTAAAATGACTGGCCATGCTCTCTGAACACTGACCATAAGGGCTTCCATTGGGCCGAGTTGGGTGGTGCGTAATGGTACAGCTGAGCCGGGTCCTGTGACCCACATATCTCTTTCGAGCGTCCCCAAGCCCACTTGAAAAGCAGTCAACCCTAGATTGTGATAGGGGCTGATTCTTGGTTCGTGCTGCCCATATATTGTTTCGAATAATGTAAGTAATCGACTTCGATCACTTTCAGTTCGGAAACGCTGAGCAAAGACTGTGTCGAGAAAGTCCCGTGCTTTACCTGCCGTTTCAATGAGTTGAAGCCATCGGAGGGTATCTCGAAGATTGAATTCCCATGGGTGACCCAGAGCACCAAAGGTGCGTCGCTGAACAACATTCTCATCAAGTGCTGCGACGAAGTTTATGAGCTTCTCAACTTCAGATGCCTCTATGCTCGGGAATACTTTATTGCATATGAGTGCAAGATCATCAGGCCGGAATATGTCCGCATACACAACTGTGAAACGGTTGACGAACGAGGCTGGCAATCCCTTTCGTCCTCCGCCCTGGTGATGAGGGTTCTGCGCAGCGAAGACTCGGAAATCTCGATGCTTTTGAAACGTTTGGTCAAGCTCGGAAATATAGACCTCGCCTCGATGATCAAGCACGGCATTCAGGCCCTCTAAGACAGATTGCGACGCCAAATTCATTTCGTCGAGTAAAACCCAATCACCTTTTTTCATAGCTTTGAGGAAAGGAGCATCGCGCCAAGCAAACGTGCCTGCCTGTCCACCCTCCACCGGCACATCAGATCCAAACAAGTCCATCAGATCGGTTTGCTCGGAGAGATTCAGTCTTGTCAATGGCTTCCCAATAGCTTTGGCAATAGCCGTCACCAAGGTAGTTTTGCCTACACCCGGGTTTCCCTCAAGGAGAATAGGTTTGGATAATTGAAGTGCTCGTAGGACCCGCATAGCATTCGATCTCGTCGTGGGCGCCTCCATAGCAAAACTAGCATCTTCAGCTGCTGATTCGGAGAACTTTGGGATCGCAAACGGGCCTAGGCGGAGGGAGGAAGCATCCACAGTGACACTTGTATCTCCGAAGTAGAAAGGCGAGACATCTCTGCCTAGTAGCTTGCTCAGGCGATGCAAGCAGGCCTTACGCTCCTCGTCTATCGTTGTGGGTGAGATAGCGAGTAAGCCCGCAGGATTTGCACCAAGAGTGTCGATGTAGACCATCGCTGCTCCATGCACGATGGCAAATGCAGGATCTTCACCTTGAAACGAGTTGACAAATGATACCCATGCGAGAGTATCCCGAATGGAGATTGAAGAAGCGACTGATGTATTATACTTCTCGTTGAACCATTGAGCGAATGATACTAATGAGACTGCAGATTGAGAAACAGCAGGTTTCAGTTTAGATCGTACGATGTGTAAAATATCCTCAACGTCGGATAATGCTGGAACCCAGATTTCGGTGAAACGATTGCGCAGAGCAGGTGACAACTCCCTTTTTCCATAATCTCCACCTGGGTTCATGGTGGCTAAGAACTGGAAACCCTCAGCTGCCGTGATTAGAGAATCGACAGGACCTTTCTCGGCGAGAAGTAACGTGCGAGATGATTCTAGGACGCTATTCAGTCGCTCAAGAACAGAGTCATCGGCAAGGGATATTTCGTCAAGAAGAAAGAGTTCGCCGGCCTTCATTGCATTGACCAGGCTTCCATCGGCCCATTCGAATAGAGCAGCAGCTTTGATGCGGTTGGCGTGGATTTCCTCACGATGTTCAGTTGGTATGTCATCTCGAACAGAGCCCAGTCCATCATAAACTTCTAGTAGTTGCACCAGATCGGCCTCCATGACATTTGCACCCTGATGTATCGATTGTAGCACAGAGCGAAGTTGGTGTTGAAGGAGTTCCTCGATGGCGGCCCTATTGCGAATTGGTCGTTGCGCGCCGATAAGATCTCCAGTCTCCGTATTTTGATGCGCATTGACGATGTGGAGCTGCTTCTCGAATGCGTCGGCGAGCATTTGACAAACAGTTGTCTTACCACAACCTGTTTCTCCAACTAGTAAGACGGGCTCGTTGTTTCGGATAGCATGCGCAACAAGAACGTATAAACGACGCATGGCCCGAGTCCAGACCACATTACCTCCAGCCCCAGTCTTCTCATTAAAAGCCTTCATCTCAACGGATTCGTGTTCGCTGAACATTCGTTCTTCGTCAATAGTAACTCGTGGCCCACTCTTGCTCATAACAGTCTCCATAATCTTCTTGACGGCCTGTCGCTCCTCTTCTTTCCGCACACGTTCTGCAAGTAACATGTACCCATTGTTCGCGAGGTCTTGAATCGTATCCGCTTTACGCTGAGCCCATCGAAACAAATCTCTAAGAGTCGCAAAGCTCTTCTGTTCGAAAATTCGATTTTCCTGGCGGAGGGTTGAAAGCTCTTGGTATACTTTGACGATTCGTTTACACCACGATTCTGGAATCTCGCACCGCCGATGAAGAATCTCTGTCAACTCTTCCACTGGTATATCATCAAAGTGCAACTCAAGAAAACGGTTTCGAAAAGCGCGAGATAGGACCTTACGACCACCATAAAGCCCTGCAGGGTTTTGCGTCGCAAAGAGCATGAAATCGTCATGAGGGCGCACAACCTCCTGTGTCTCGGGGATGAGAAGCTCACGATTATCATCGAGGAGTCGATTGAGTGCTTCCAATACATCCGTGGGTGCAAGATTCAGTTCATCAAGCACTATCCAGTGACCCTCGCGCAATGCTCGTACTAGTATTCCCTCTTGAAAACTTAATTTGCCGTCGGCTCCGGATACGTAGGATCCTAAATACTCCTGTAGATCCGTATGTTCATGGTTGTTGATGCGCACAAATTTATTCCCAGATCGCTTGGCGAGATACTCGATCATACTCGTCTTACCAGAAGATGTTGGGCCTTGGATCAATACAGGATATCGTCTTGTGGATGCAGCCCGGATGAGATTGTTCATATTACGCTGAACGAACGGAGTTATAATGTAATGATGTTGCTCTTCCACGGGGTAGATGCCTTGTCTGAGCCAATAATGGCCTTGTCTGACATAGCTACGGCCATCTCCTGGCTGCTGCAGAGGTCTTCCCAACTCAGATTTGGCACTTGACTTTTGGCTGAAAAGGTGATGTAAAATGAGAGGGGCGACAAGATCTTCGGATGCTTTACCCAAAAATGTAAGAAAACTCATGTTGAATCCTTCATATAAGGCACGTCTAAGAGTACATAAAGGTGCAATCTCCCTAGCATAGTTGAGTGTCCGGGTGAGCGTACGCAAGCTGAAGTGAGCCTTTTGATCGGCGCCATCAACCAGCATATTGGACTTCGCCAGTCGTTGGATTTCGATGTAAAGATTGGTCACATCCAAGGCGGTCTTCACTATTGCTGGATCTGTCGAGTCGCCACCTAAATACTTTTCGACAATGTTCCGCAGGCTTTTGATGTCACTGTCCGGGCTCTCGACATAAAGCTCTGTAAATCTTGAACGGATGCCCGGTGGCAGGTCTTTCTTTCCCACATCAGTCGCAGGGTTCATTGCAGCAAAAACCCGGAAGTTTGGGTGTGCCACAATCCTCTCAACACTACCAGTTTCAGTGAGAAGGATAGAGGGTGATCCATCAGGGCCGGCGCCAAGCAAATCGGTAAGTGCCTCTAACGTGTCGGGGGAAGCAAGGTTGATCTCATCTAGAAGAACCCAATCGCCGTTTCTCACAGCCTTGACAATATTACCTTCGAGGAAGGAGAACGCAAAGGCCTCAGAACCGCTCTTAATTTGAGCCTCCAGATCGTGGAGATCTGATGCAAACTTATCCCACCTGGCACCAGGAAAGTTTTCAGGCAATTCATCGACCTTGCGTTTTTTCCGTGGCTGGCCTCCATCTGGATCCGGTGATGAGGGTCGTGATTCATGCTTTTTGCGGGCCTCGCTGACCATCTGTAAAGCCTTCCGCCACAACGAACAAACGCGTACCCACTGACCTTTTGCGACACTCTTCCCTAGAATTTCGATAAACTTCGCATTGCTCTTCTTAGAGAAAGTCGAGGTGAACAGCTCGTCAAACTCATCCTTGAGCGGGATAATTAGACTGCGCACATTAACTGGCTTGTAGCCACCTAAAAGATCCCCAGCCTCGCTTTGCTGTGACAGATTGAAAGCCACCATTTTACGTCCAAGTTGCTCAGCCAGATACTGGATACAAGTCGTTTTTCCGGTTCCTGTCTCTCCTACAAGAAGAAGTGGCTCTTTTCTATCAACAGCAACCGCGATTTTTTCCAAAAGGCGGAGAGTGTAATCATTGGTGGAGAATGGTCTTCCAGATACTTGTCGCTTTGGAACTCTATGCTTGGCCAAGCGAGAGCGTCCGATTTGGATGATTCCCGTCGCAGATTGCTTGCCAGAGATCTCGAGTTTAACTTCACGGCTACCGAGCAGATGGTCGCGCCGTTGTGGATCAACATGCAGTTCTTCTGCAACACAAGCCATTACCATATGCCTCGACTGCTCGTTGCGTAGATTACCCGCGAAGCAATCAAATGCCTCCATAAAAATATCATCTGTTTTCGAGGGATTAAATGTAGTCGACTGCCCAAGCAAAACTGCAATGCGATCGCACCACTTGATAAGGTCGCGCGGTGTCAAAGCTCGAATGGATGTACCATTCTCAGACGAAAACTTAGCATCGGAGAACAGATGCAGAAGTCGAGCATAAACCCTCATAATTCCCGATAAGTGCTGTTGTAGTATCGAGTACTTTGACGTAATAATACTTTCCAGCTCTTGAAGCTGTGGCATGTTGACTGTGACTTGGTTCCAGAAGCGTGATCCGATCATGTTTTGTCGAGGAACGATCTCCTGGCCTCTGGGGTTCAATATGCTGCGCATGGTAGCAACGATCCGAAAGCCGCGGGCAGCTTGAATAGTTTCCCCACGGCTGGGTATTAGAAGTTCGCCACGCTCTATCAATGGTAGGAGAGTGCTTATTATTTCATTAGGCGCCCGGTCGAGATCTTCAATGAAGATCCATCTGCCCTCCTTCACGGCAGTTGTTAAGACACCGGGTCGCCAACTGAAAGTACCTGGTTTCGCTCCGGTAGCGTACATGCCGACTAGAAGTTTTGCATCGCTCTGCTCATTGAGGTGTAAAGTGACCATGGTATCCAATTTGTTCAGTTGCCAGGCGAAATGACGGACGAGAAGAGTCTTTCCCGAGCCTGCTAAGCCTGTAAGAAGGATAGGTTGAGATTGTAACAGTGACTTCGCAATGGCCTCAAGGTTGTACTCAGTTGTTGGCGTTGAGACCAAGTCAAACGGCTTATCTTGTGAAGGAGCGCCGTCCAGTCGCGGAAGTAGAATACCATTCACATCTACTGTGTACGGTGAGAGCGATGTATAAATCCTTCGCGATTTGGCCGTAGTGTTTCCGGACCGGATTTCTAGAAGTTTTGATTGCAAGGTTTTCCATCTGTTTTCTTCATAGAGCGATAGCAGCCTATAGTCGATGCTATTTTGCTCTTCCCATGGCCCCATCACCTCTTCATCCCCAAGATTTTCCCTGATCATTTTTTGAGTAGCATAATCGGCGGCATGCACCTTGAGACAGAATGTCCGTACAGCCAAGTACCGAACAGGTCGACTTGGATGACCAAAAAGCCGTTGCAAGGGCACAAGACGGACATATTTTTCAAAGGTCCGGCAGTCAAAACTCAAGAGTCGATATGTTCCCAGAATGCATTCAATAATCTCTTGGTCAGGAATTTTTGAGAGTGTGGGATTGGAATCGCCATTTCCAAAAATTGGCGATTCAGACTTGGATGCTAGGAAGCGGTCCACGTGCTCAGCCAAGTGAGGCGCAAGAGAAACAACTCTTCCTAGAGCTGCAATTTTAGATCCCGATTGGGAGCCAGAGATAATCCATCTTGCACAAATTTCGACAAAAAGGCCCTCGTCGCGTAGAAAAAGCGTGTCCGTTTGGGTCGGATCCAGAGCTCTCGTGGCAAGCTCATCAAATGAAGACAATTTACCGGCGTTTGGAAGGTTGGTTTTCTCCATGGTTGGAGATACGATATAATGTGATGTTTTCGGGGCGCCTTCCCATAATTTCGACGCAAAAAACCCTCTGAAATGTGGAATGTAGTGTTGAATCGGTGTTTTGCGCATCGCCATTAAAAAAAGTTCGAAGTCGGGAACTTTTTGGCCAAGGCGCTAAACTGGTTCTATGTCTAGCGCCATAGCATCCATCTCGAGATTTTGCGGAGCCATTATCATCCAGCCCAGTCCTCCATCAACATTTGCTGTCCGCCACTCAATTGCCTTCGATCATGTCTGCACCAGCTTCTCGCGCTTTGAGGCGTTGCGTCTGCAGTGCCCGAACCTCCTCCGCCTTCACCAAACCCGCCACAGCTTCATTCGCACACCAACGGACAGCACGGAGATGGCAGAGCACCGAAGCTGCGGCCCCTACGAACCCTAAGATTGCGTCAATTGTAGATGATATTAGCAAGTTGACACTTTTGGAGACTGCGGATTTGGTGTCGACATTGAAGGTACGATATTTGCACTGTTTGTGTATTTGAATATATCATCCGATATGTATGTTGCGGAGGTGCCACACAGCAACCCGCAGCGGAAAATATTCCAATCACACTTCACGGCCGCTCTGAAATCATTGCCGATATTTTGGCTAATGTAATTATTCAATAGTCTCGTCTTAACATTCCCGACATGCCCATGGGTGGTTTTGTGGCCGGTCCTGGTGCTGGGCCCGCGGCTGCAGCTGCCCCAGCCGAAGAAGAAGAGGCGGCGCCCGCCGCACAGGAAAAGACACTCTTCAACCTCAAACTCGAGAAATTTGACGCCGGCGCCAAACCTAAGGTTATCAAAGAGATCAAGGCTATGTTAGGGTTATCCCTAGTGGACAGCAAGAAATTTGTAGAAAGCGCACCGAAGCTGATGAAAGAGGGTGTACCAAAGGAGGATGCGGAGAAAATTGTCCAGACACTCAAGGACTTGGGCGCTACGGTTTCAATGGAATAAAGCAATAGTAAAGCAATGGAAGGATTTGAATGAAGACATGGAACAATGGACAATGGGTGGGCGTACCTAGGTACCGCATTTGAAGGAGCTGTATTATATGATATGGGCATTTTCTAGCATGTTCACGAACCTGTACAGATATGGGATGTAGAAGTTCTTGGATGTATTCGATACACAAAAATAGAATCAAGGACATAACGCATGCCCAAATGGTATCTCTCATCCTCTTAGTAAACGCCTAGCAATGCAAGTAATACCCCTATGCAAGATGTTGATTTTCAAGAATGCAATGTTTGTGTCCCTTCTCTTTCATATTCATCCGAATTGGATCCCCTGCCTTCTCTCTTCCACGTCCTCCGCCCCCGCCAAATAATCATCTTCCCCTATCGAACTCCCCTCCTCCCACAATTTGTCAAGCTCCACGTCATCCTCTCCAGGAACCGCCCATATACTCTCTCGCAATCTCTTGTGCCTCTCCCGATCCTCCTCAATTCTCTGCTCAATCTGTCTCTTATCCAGCCTCCTTCCCCCAACGGTCACAGCAACCTTCCTGCCATCCCCGCCCTCTCCACCATTTGACATGAATGGATGGCTCGGAGCTATATCTCGTTCTTGGAGTACAGCCTCTAGTTCGACAACGGTCTCGGGGAGGAGGACCGCCTTCGCTTGCAGGCCGGCGAGAACACGACGGACGACCTTGACATTTGCGGCGCCGGAGCCATCGGCAGGCGCAACAGCGTTTATCACGCGCAAGATGTCGCGTTGAATCATGCGCACGAATTCGGGGTGTGATTCTCGGAGGGCGAGGTCGCAGAGGTGTTCGATGAAATACATTATGTTGGCGCGATTGTTCATATTGTTCTATGGCGAAATGAATACCAGATTTAATACGAACATGATTACGAACAATAAGAGATTACCTTTTCTAGTTGCTCTAATATGCATGAATGTAGGTCCTCGTCCATTTCCCGGTTCTTGACCGCAAAGTTGGCGGCTTTCTGTGCGGCGGTCACGGAGGCGCTAAGGTGTTGAAGTTGCGACGTGAAGCGCATGCGCACCTCGAAGGGATCCATCGTGGGTGATAAGAGAAGGATTGGATACGGTGGAGATAAGTTACGAGAGAGCGTAGTATAGCTGGTAGTCCCGGTTCTGAATATTATGACGGGCAGTCTGCGACAATGATGGAGCTCCGGTTCGTTAGCTTCGAGGTTTGATAATGCATGACTGGTACGTTCAGCTATCCGTAATCGTGGCCCTGATTTTCCGGTGGGCTGCACGATCCATTTGTGCCGTCCCCCCAAAACATTTGAACAACCCGATGTCGCAGCCCTGAGAAGGATAATTTCGACTTTCTGTTTGAAGAAAAGAGCACCTTGAGGTGTTCTACCTTCTGTTAAGAATTTATTCACATTTCTACAGCATACGGATCCATGTCTCGCCAGGGCTTGGCTTTAGCGAACACGTCCTGGTCTCCACGCGAGCTCCGATCGGAGGAGAGCTCCAACTTTTTCCCCTCCGATTGTAACCGCCCCTCACTTGAATATCAAACACCACTCCACCCACAGCACTCCCCCACAACAACTCCGCTCCACATTCCCACCAACAGACACCAAACTCACCACTCACCATGTCAGACGATAACGGACTCACCTTCACTGTCCTCGGTGCCGGTACGCTGCAATTCATCTTCTCAATCATTTTCTCCCATCTCTCATGAATCATTCACTAACATTGCTCAGGCACCATGGGTATCGCCATTCTAGGTGGCGTCATGTCCTCCCTCGCCGACCGCAAAGTCAAAGCCGCCCTCTCCTCCTCAAGCAGTTCCGACTCTTCAGAACCATCCCGTCTTCCCACTAAATTCATCGCCTGCGATACCTGGAAACCTGCCGAAGAAAAGGTCAAAGCCGCACTATCTCACTACAACTTCCCCTTGACAACCTACACGAACGAAAACACAAAAGGCGCCGCGGCCGCAGACATTCTCCTTCTATCATGCAAACCTCATGGCTTCAAGGACATTCTCGGCGGAGAGGGCATGCGTGAGGCACTTGCTGGCAAAGTCCTCGTTTCGATTCTCGCAGGCGTGACGCAACAACAGATTGAGGAATTCCTCTACCCAGACGGTTCACCAGAAAATGCCTGCCGTATCGTCCGCGTCATGCCCAACACTGCTTCTTTCGTCCGCGAATCTATGAGCGTGATCCAGACAAGCACCCCGCCTCTGAGCGACGAACAGCACAAACTCGTTGCGTGGATTTTCAACGCAATTGGCCGCACGGTATCGCTGCCACCTCAACTGATGGATGTCAGCACCGCGCTCTGTGGATCAGGCCCTGCATTCTTTGCGCTGATTTTGGAGGCGGCGGCAGATGGCGCGGTGGCGATGGGTCTACCGAGAGCGGATGCGCAACTCATGGCTGCGCAAGTCATGAGGGGAACTACGGGACTGGTGCTAGAGGGTAACGAGCATCCGGCGATACTGAAGGATAAGGTTAGCACGCCGGGTGGCTGCACAATTGGAGGGTTGTTGGTGTTGGAGGAGGGTGCGGTGAGAGGAACGGTGGCGAAAGCCATCAGGGAGGCAACAGTGGTGGCGAGCCAGTTAGGTCAGGGAGCGAAGAACGTTAATGGTACGAGACATTAGGAGAATGGTGAGGTGAACGTTTGCTATATGTTGGCCTTATGATTTGAATATTGGACGCGTGGACGAGTTCAAGCTACAAAAACATGAAAATAAATCACGGATAGGAAATAATCCAAAATCAATGCCAATTAGCAAACATACTCGTGTACTTCCGTCTTGTACTTGATCCATTGGTTGTTTCTTCTTATGTCAAAATTCAATTGCTTAATGTTATTCCCATTATACAACCGACGTCGGAAATTAACTGTATCATTACATACTTGCACGAAAAATTAATCAGAATAAAATCAAAATGAAATCAAATCAGAATCAAAACCTCATTATGGTACGCACCTGAACACTTAATTCCACACACTCAATCATACACACACACTATCGCAAGTTCCAGCTAACAGGATGCATTATATTTTTCAGGTATAGCTAAGTCCGGGAATGCTCTCTGATATCAGATGCACACGCAAAGCATGCATGTATTGCAACCAACAAATATACACTAATCAACCGCCTCTCAATCCCACCGTACACATCCCTAATCTCAGTCCCCTTATTCCTCAAGAGAACCTAGCTTAAATAGCTATGCTTTTCCACTCGCTAGCTCGATTGCTCGCCCATGTCAAATAAACTCACGGGCTTTTCGCAAAATAGTACAGCTAAAAATTTCAAACTCACAATATGAATACCGCATCTTCTACCACCTCCGATCTCTATCCCGCTCTCCTCGCTCCAAGTCCCTTTCCGCATCCCCTTCCATCTTGACTCCACCGCGCCGCTCCCGCGTGCGCTTTCTCAACGCCCCACTGAACAGATTCGCAATCGCATCGTCGCCATTTGCGCCGCTCTTACGTCGCTTGTCGCGGTGTGCAGCGGGGCCAGTTGGAATGCGGTTTTCGCGGTCTGTGGAGGGATGGTCTTTGGAATCGTCAGCGGGGATGCTGTCGCCGCGGTCGAAGTCATCGCGGCTCCGTTTGGAAGATAGCGCAGGGCGGGAGGAGGATGGTGCAGGGGCGTTGGGGGTGGTGTTTGACCGGCCGGTTACCCGGCCGTGTAGGGTTTGGAGAACGCGATCTCGGTCATGTCGGTCGCGGTCGTTGGCGTAGTGGTCATCGACGGGGGTGGATGGTGATAGGGGTACAGAACTGCTGTGACTGTTGTTTCGTTTGTGTTCCCGACTGTCCCGGCGGTCACGATCCGCTGCTGGGCCTTTCGGGGGTTGCAATGCTCGAGGACCGGTTGGAGGTGGTGGCATAGGTCGAGAAGTTGATGCAGGAGCCTCTCGTTTGGTTTTGCTGAAGCCGCGGATAGAGAAGCCATCTGCAGAAGGCCCAGTGGGCGCGTTCAGGGGCGGAGAGACACCACGAGCCGCTGAAGTCTCTTTGGCTTCAAATTTACGGTTTCGCTCGCGGTCGCGTTCTTTTCGGCTTCGGCGTGACGAGCGATGCTTTTCGTCCTCGTGATCTCGTTCTCGTTGATCCTCGCCATCACGGTCACGCCTTGACCGTTTCCTATCCCGATCTTTGTCTCTCGAGCGATCTTTTTCCTTATCGTAGTCCCTTTCGTATTCACGGTCTCGACGATCACGCCTATCTCTATCACGGTCGCGATCTCTATCTCTCGAACGCTCTCGCTCTCGTTCACGTGAGCGGTCTCGATACTTATCTTTCTCGGCCCTGCTTTTACGACGACCACTTGAATCGACCTGCATGTCGTTGCTATTGGTATCGGCATCGTCTTGGAATTTATCGTCCTCAAGAGAGCGTGATCGATGGCGCCGTCTATGCTCACGGCTCCGGTCTCGATGTGACCTTGAGGAACGATGTTTGTCCTTTTCTTTCTCCCGTCGACTACGATGTCGCGATGCAGCTGATGTGCTCCGAGTTCGATCACCGCGGTTCTCGTCCCGATGGCGATCATCGTAGTCGTTTGAAGGATCTTCGCCTAGATCAATTTCAAATTCATCATCGTGCCGCGATGATCGGTTATGTCGGCGGTCTTTTTGGGGATCTTGTTCATCTTGTTCATCGGTAGAATTGGTAGATTGATCGCGTTGATGGTGCTGTGATTCGCGGTCTTCCGACCTGGCCCGATCTACTTCCATGTCTTGGTCCCCTTCCCTTGGACGAGATCTCGAACGTGACCGTGAAGGGGACTTGTCTTTGACACGCAAGGTCTCATCCCGCTCGGGGCTCCTAGAAAAACGTCAGGTTTCGGCAAAGATTCGATTGGTGGTATGATAACTTACCCTCGACCCTTTCGTGGCGGACTAGCGGGTGCAGCAGCATCCTTGGCGGTTCCTCCACCTGAGACATTCGGTGGTCCGTTGAATCTCCCATTGCTACCACGACTTGAGAAACCTGTGTTTGGTCGACCTTCTCGCATTGCCCTAGGCCCTGTAGGTGCACCTTCAACACCAACACCACGCGGTTCACCAGTCAGAACGGTAGCGGCACCATATGCAGCGTTGAAACCGCCTTGGTGGCCATAGTTATTATGTCCATACTTGCTCTGATTGTAACCCATGTTGCCTCCATACGGTCCGCCCATACCATAACCTTGATTCGGAAAACCATTCATCATGTCGAGGGGATAACCCTGATTTCCGACCATGGCTTCGTTCATCATAATACTAGATTGGTCGAAGGGCTGTTCCTCGGGTTCGTCCGAGTCGACCGTTTGGATTTGATTCAAACCGCCCGTCTCTGACGGACCATTGGATCCATCTTCTACTGTACCTGTTAAATGATTCGGATTCTGTGTGCTGTCGTTCAACTGGGCAGATGGCAAGGTCATCGACTTTGATGTGTTTTCAACGTCAGTCTTACCTTCGTGCGTGGTCTCGACAGAGTCCTCGGCATGCTCTACATCAGCACTGGCTTCAGGAGCAGCTTCGGTGTGTCCAGCAGGCGACTCTCCGTCACGCTGAATCATAGACACGTCAGTGCTTGCAGGAAAGGAAGAACGCGACGGGGAAACCGACGTCGCGTTGTGAAATCGACGTACGTTGTGTGGGCCAGTACGGCTTTCAGGCCGACTTTGAGCACTGTGTTGAGACCCTGAACCGTTCTGATTGCCAAAGTTGCCTTGGCTGCCTCTCCTATTGTTTTTCTGCGGGAACGCTGATCCATTGGCTTGGAAACGATTCTGGTTTGGGAAATTATTCTTAGGGTATTGGTTCATCATCTGGGGATATTGTGCTCCAGATTGATTATATCCACCCATTTGGTTGTAACCGTTGAAGTTGCCATAGCCCGTGCCGTTCATCCCGCCTTGCCAATCATTCCCAAACCCCCCTCCATAGTTCATCATTTGCATGGCTGACATGTCATTCATGCCTGGCATGCCCATATTTCCACCGAAACCGCCATACATGCCATTAGGCATATTTGACGCGCTCATCGCGTTCATGTTATTAAAATCTAAGTACTGTTAGAATCAAGTGCTTCATAATCTGTTCCGGAGTTAACATACCCATGGAATTCATATTCCAATTAGCACCGCCCATCATATTCGGCATACCATTCATCATGCCATTCCAGCCCATTCCGTTAAAGTTACCCTGGTTAGGATTGAAGCCATAACCATATTGTCCCTGCATTCCGTTCATCTGGTTGAACATCGCCTCATTCCCAGGGCCACTGTTTCCTTGAGTATCTGCCGTACTAGCAATAGCGCTGTTCTCATCGATAGCAGGGCCTGACTCGCCGTTTTGCTCTTCGTGTTGTAAATCAGAATTGGAAGGCTGTTGGGACTCGTCGGCAGGAAGAGATGTGGGTTGCTAGTATATGTAAGTCCATAATTTCAGGGGCATCTGAGTCGGACAATAACTTACTTCCTTCGATTCGGGGCCAGCAGAGCCTGCACGGGCGCTCGCATCGGCTTTTTGATCGATTGTAGGGTCTGTCTGATTGTTCGACCCATCCTCGTTCTTTAAACCACCTGAGACGCTTTCCATGGGATTCTCTGCGGTTGAGTCGCCGGGTTGTGGTGTTTCGGCAGCACCAGGAGCGTCCTCTACCACAGTCGGCGTCTCCGCCTTCTTCGCATCCTCTTTTTTCTTTGCCTTCTGAAGCCAAGCGCGCATTGTGTTACGTAGACTCTTATTTGGCGTGCAAGTATCGGCCTCGAGAGGCGTGTGGTCGCATAGTGGACATGTAGTGGGAAACTCGAGTTTGGCATGGCCTATAGGTCTCAGTATCGAAAGTGAAGAGGAAATTTTGGCATCGCGTACATGTTGTGCATATAGACTTATTACAGCATAACAGTTTCCATGAATCAAATGCAAGCTGGCTGCAGAGAGCGCAGAAGAAGTTGCCGTTGCCTGTCTTCGGGAAAATTGTCGTCGGGAGAGTTCTGCGACCATCAGTACGTGCGCCTTGATATGGAAGTGCATGACTTACAGAGCAAATTCCTTCAGCTCTTCGCTCAGAAGAGCGGCCTTCGGGTCTGCAGCAGCACCAGCCATGGCGGGGTGAGGATCCTCTGCACCGCGAAGAGTGTTTGGTAATACCTGGCTCGTGAAGGCACGAGGAACACGTAATGCGGGCTCAAGCCATGCAGGTATGCCGAAACAGAAAGTTAAGAGGTGTGAAGTTGGACGATAGAGTGCAGGTACCTTGCCAGTGGTGCGCAAGGAAGCACGTCGAAATGCTTGTCAACTCGCGGTTGCGTTGGTCCTGAGTGATTGCGAGGGCGCGAAGTGGAGAGCATCGCACTGCCAGAATTTCCGCAAAGCTTGGCATTGCGCTAGTCATAGCACGTGATAGGGCGTCAAATACGTCTTCTTAGACATAGCCCGAGCACAGGGACCTTAGCATCCACTTCCACAGATCGCAGAGCCTCCATTCATTATATATTCACGGATTTCAAACATCAGCGCCTCTTGATCAAGCGCGTTGAGACGTTGGAATGGCACTAGTGTCAATGCAGTTAGATTCCCTTGTCATCGTCATCAACGGGTTCACGTCCCAACGTGCTAACCCCTCGACCTCACAATAATCTCACTTTCCTCACTCTTTGAAAATCTATACTTTGATTTGTACAAATATGATACTCAGTCAGATTTCCTACCTTGATTGTTTTGTTTTTTTGCTATTTCTTGCTCCTCAATTGTTAATTCAAATTGGCCTTTGGCGGACGGTGAAATGGCTGATTGGCGCGCTTCCATCATTGAGTAAGTATCTCACCCATAAAACATTCGAAGTATTTATATTCAAAGTTTCTGAAGTCTTTGTCCTCCCTTATCAATTCGTCCGTGAACGGTATTTCATTCCATATGAGCATCGCAGTCCATTTGTACAACGCTCTACCGTGTTCCAGGATATCGTCATTCGATGTGTACGTTATGCCTTCGCCTTCATGCCCGCCTTTCTCGGCCGGGTATTCTTCTCAAAACAGGTGTCATTACCATTTCTGCGCTTCCGCATGCTTCGCCACGGATTCTTCACATCTCCTCTTCGATGGACTGAAATCAAGAGAGTAAGTGGATTGTATAGACCTTGGCGCTTCCTAGACTGAATCAAGCTGACATAGTCAGCCCGGGTTCCGCGGAATATGGATTACATGCAATCAATTAGAGCAACCTGATATCATCGTGTACTATTGCCATGGCGGAGGGTTCTCAATGGGCTCAAACTTCTTTTACATGGAGTTCCTTATGGCTTGGTTATCCCTGCTCAAAGATGCTGGCTACCGAAATCCGGCGCTTTTCGCTCTCGAATATACGCTTGTACCGGATGCTGTCTACCCAACCCAACTGCAGGAAACGTTAGCTGGCTATGAATATGTATTGTCAATTGCCGGAGATGCATCCCGGATATGCGTCGCTGGCGACTCCGCTGGAGCAACTCTCATTCTCAGTTTCTTGCTTTACATCACGGACCACCCAGAGTTACGACACCAACGTCCAGGATTGGCTGTCATGATATCTCCCTGGGTCACTATTGTGTCACGAAACAATAGAAACACACCAAGCGATTACCTGAATGCGAATAGTCTAGAGCTTTACGGGCGTCAATACATGGGACCGAAGGTGCCAAAGGACGACCCCTTAGTCTCACCCGGCAATTGCAAAGATATCAGGAAGTGGAGAGATGCAAGTCCGGAGAAAGGATGGTTCTTTCTTTTCGGATCCGAAGAGGTTCTTGGGCCTGAGACAAGAGATCTTATTTCCCTGCTCAAACAGGCGGGGGTCGATGTGGACTATGATGAAGAAAGAGGTGGAATACACGCATGGCCGGTTGCCAGTTTATACTTGGGCAAGACAAAAGATGAGCGCTTGCACGGATTACGAGACATTGTAAAAGTTACGCGTGACCGCATCTCATAGGACCAGTGCTTCTTGGTGCTATACATCGGGCAAAGGCACAAAGCACGAGGAAATACCAGCCGAACTCCAATGATACGGGCCCATAAGCTGAATATAGTGATGCTAGAACCGAAGTTGAGACTATCTACAACAAGCCATTACAAACCTCGCTGGTGTTGCTCGGCTCTGTGGCTCAGCCAGTCATCAAATTCCCATCTGTCTGGCATTAGGCTTTGTCTAGGAAGATCGAAACCTAAACTACGAGCTGCAGACTGTAGTTTCTCAATCCCCGAAGATTTCTCTGTCACGAAATTGTCTTTAAATCTCGGCAAATCATGATCATGAAGCGCTGATGATGTAAGAGCACGGTATGATGGCCTCTCGCCATTCGTGTTCGTCGACTTTTTTTGTGCAATTGCTTGCTCAGTTACGATGTCGGGGTTCATATCCACGCTGGACGCTGACCAAAAGGAAGAAGAATTTGTATTGTCGCTGGTGGAAAAGTCAGTGACGACAATCTCAGAGGTATTGGAGATCATGTGCATATCAAAAGATCTGAATGCTTTAATGTTAAGATGGAATCTGAAGAAAAGGAAACGTACGGCCGTGCTACATTCTCATTTACACTGTTCGACATAGTGCTCAGGCTGTTTCTTGTACCCCTGGTGGTATCGTCCTATGAAACCCGATGAAGTGGCACTTAGATGACAATCTATATCTGATCAAAGCAGGTCCTGAGATTCAGGGTTCTTGAAAGATATGTATTCAAGAGATAGTGAGAAGAGTGGTGAGGACTGCAACCGGAGAACCAACCAGTATATATATATTTCCCGGAAAGCTTTCTTCTTCTCTTTCACTCTCACACAAGTTGCCCAGATCGTATGTGCCAAGAGACCGGAGACACACAGCTGATGCGCCTCTTGCATCCAAGCATGGCACTTCCACTGGACCATCTTGCGGTCGGGAATACTACTGCGGTAGCAAGCATAAGTCGAGTAAATGGGGGATCACACACCAATGCATGTGCGTACGGGATCTCACGGGCACAGACTTTTTTTGTCCACAAAAAAGACAACAGCCACATGCAAAAGCCCCTTGCTCTCCGTGGCGCGCTTACACTGCTTATGCCTGCTACTACGATATGTTTTTGTGAGCAGGGCACCGAGCAATCACGTCCATAATAGTCTAGCGCAGATCCTTTGCTCCATTGGACCGCACGACAGCCACACCAAGTGCCGAGTTACGTCTTGTTGATACTGATACGCTGAGGTACTGGGGCACCATGTCGCTATGATGCAAAGAATGCATGTATCATACATTCCGTAATGAGTTTAGCCGCTGCTTAAAGTGGAAAATTACAGCTAGCTCATGTAAACGGTAAGCCCTACTGCACTCAGATCTTAGTATGAATCCTCAGCTGAGTTTAGCCGTTTCCCAGTGTGGAATTTTTCAGTACGCCATGGCCTTGCCTCACTGAGGATGAGGTAGGAACAAGAGGGCATCGAACGTCTCTCGCAAGCCCCGCAGCAGGGCACCCTGCAGGACAAAAATCAAGAGCTCCCATTCGAGATTTGATTGGCTACTTGGATTAAGGAATTGCGGCATGGGTAGGGGTTTCCAAGCGACTGTGGTCGGGCGCAGCTTAGATGTACATGTCTGTAGTGCCAGGGGTGGTCTGAGCATACCGATGGAAAGTCGACAGAATATACATGGTTGTGCTTCAATAGTCTAGGTAGCACAATTGGCCATTAAGAAAGCAACGAATTTGAATGAAGAGGCATTAGACGATTGGTGTCTAACCATGAGCTAATCACCAAGATACAAGGTTCTGTGGTGGTAGGGGAGCCCCCAAGGCCATTTTGAATATGATTTGCAACAAAATATAGAACGCGAGCATTATCTTTAAAGGATATCCGGTAGAATCATTCTTTCCGATGTGGTAAATATAACCAAGGTTAGTGCACCTAAGTATGGATCAGAATGAGAGATATCGAAGAGGTGGGAAGCTATCCGCAGTCAAGTTGCGATCTTTAAGGCGACGGGTGCCTATCGCGTCCTGGGCTTCGTGCACCTTGAAAGCCAGGGCCTGGCCCCTGTCGGGCGGCGCCTAACCCTGCCACGTGCCTGAAAACAGAAGCTACTACATACCATGGCAGTATTATCATGGACACACTGATAGCCCTAGAGACCCGCAGGATGCACATACACCTCACTGCAAGCAGCTCACGAATCCTCCAGTTCCCCATAGAGGGGACAATCCGGTCAAGCGACCGCAACTCTTCGCCTGCCATAAAAGGCGAACATAATTAGGTAGGACACTCATCAAGTCGTATCCCTACGTACGCCCCGTCTGCTAAGGTTCGGGGCATCGTATTCATGGAGACGCGCGCATGCAACCGCACGCTCTTCCCACAAACGTCTCACGATCATCCATCAGTTCCTATCCATCCTGGATTTAGACGTCGGTATATATGTAATTATCACCTTCGTAGTTTACTTACCGTAGCTTGGCGGACATAGCTTCAGCGCCGTGGGGTTGTATGAACTTTTGCTTACATAGCCTGCCAGATCGAGGCACAGCCTCGCACCATACCGCCTTTTCCGGTATTACTCATTCGCATGGACGTCAGACAGCTTCCAGTCACGTTGCGTAGTCACTGACGATTGAGAGGTTGCTTTGGAAGTTTGACCGAACATTTTTGTAATGGGTTGAGTAGGGCGTGAATATCTCATAGTCATTTGGGTCAACTCGATGCGGAGAGGTCTGTGCTTCCCCCTGTGAAGACCTCGAGATGTCTGATTCTGGGTTCATGCTGCGAATTTGGCGGAAATTTGTAGGCATACACTATCAAAGTCAGCAATGTATCAACGCAACTTCTATCCTTCACCGGATCAGTACACGAAAAATGAAGTATAATAACATGTATCTTCACGGGATGATATAGACATGTCGGTAAGGCCTCAGGGAATAGGGTAACTTTTGGCCCTCGGTATAGGAATTTTGGAAGTGTTGGCAAATGATGCTTTTAGATATGAATAGCCCTTATGTACATGAATGATGGGCTGGTGTCGTATACAACGAGTCCATAAATCACACACATTGTTTAGGCAACCATGGTTGTTTATGCTATGGACACCAATGATGACGAAGTCTGGACGTGTGGTACGGAGGTAGACGCTGTCTATTACTGTTTTCTGCTTCAAGCTTATGACACTCAATACTTTAATACTTGGGCAGTGCTTAGCCGTGCTCGTATGGTAGTTAACGATGATATACACAGAATTGCGATATTTGGGTTGGGGTGCCCTTTCTTGGTACAGCAAGGCAGTGAGGAAGAACTTTGTCTCATGTATTGATTAATTTCACGCCAGTGGATCACTATCTCGGACAGAAAGTTCACATGCCAACTTCCCCTTTCATACATAATTTCGCACTGTTGCATTCTCTAAAATTTGAGTGATCAATTCTCTTTTCTCTATCATCCAACTTGAATGTCCATAAGCGGCTATGTATTCATCGAGCAAGTTCTTGGAATCAGTGATAAAAGAACAATAGGATTCGTTGGCTTTATGGAAGAACGTTTATGTAAAATCAATTACATGGACCCCTAGTATTAGGAGTCATAATTTGTCACATTACCAAGGTACCTCTTCGCCCAAGAAGTTGAGAAACCTAGCCCGTCCCGTTTCTTTATCCCCCACCTCATCATTGCTCAAACCCTCCACCACAGCTATTACCCCCTTCGCACTGTCGCTCGTCTCCACAGACGCACCGTTCCCACCTAACCTTGTCTTCACATGCCCCGGATCGAGACAAACTACCCTATTTTTCCCTTTCAAATGCATCGCCAAATGCACAGTGTACATATTCAAAGCAGCTTTCGAAATACTATACGCAGTAACATTTGGTGGAATAGTCCCGTTAGTAACGAGCTCGAGCGATGCGATGCCCGAAGTTATATTTACGATTATACCGTCAGACGACAAGAACGGGAGAGCGGCTTCCACTACTTTAGCAGGCGCAAGAACATTGATAGCCATGTTTTCGGTGAAATCGAAAGCTGAGAGTGCGAGGGGATGCGAGTCCGGGCCGGCCACTATGGCGGCATTGTTGATGACGTGAGTTATTTTTCGATCGCGTAGGATTGTGGGCAGTTGGATGCCGATATTAGCTATTTTATCGAGCGAGGAGAGATCGGATATTATGATATGTAGATTTGGGCGTTGTTTTTCGAGATCGGCTAGCTCATGGGAAATGGTGCGAACTATTGCGATGACGGTTGTTGAGGAATTTGAAGTAAGTTGACGCGCGATTTCGAGTCCAATCCCGCGTGCGGCGCCGGTAAGAAGGTAGAGGGACATAATCGCTTTTGATGACGATTGGACGCCCTGGATTTTGGTTATGGAAGTGACTCAATAGAGCACAATCTGATATAGAGAAAAGACTTGAGCGTTGAAAGACGTTGATGTGTGATTTCCTCTCAATGGCTGCCTTTTTATAGTGAGGTATCAAAGTTTTGGGCTGACAAATGGAGTACCGCAGTTATCCATCCTACACTTGTCCCCGCCGACTCTATGCAAGAGGACCAATGGCATCGAAAGGTAAACATCGAGTAATAAAAAGCTGATTGGTCTGCGTCACGTTGTTCATTTCCTCCCACACTGAAGTCTCGGTGTTAATGTAATCAAGTTACATCGGTGGAGATAAACGGTGATTTTCCTACTGAATTGCTTGAGAAGAGGGTAAAACCAAGGTTTAAGAGGGTTATAGAATCTCGCATTCGTATGAAATGCCACTTTGAGAGGAGGAACTTTTGTAAGCACAAAGATCGTGTACGGACCTAGTCCCGTATTCAATCTTGTCTCCGTCTTGGCTGCCCTTCTACGGAACATCACGTGATATGCAACGGCAATGCGGGACGCTTTTCCAGCGTTGTCGAACATGTGTGCATTCAGCTGATATTGTAAAATGAAACAGTAAAAGTTGGTTGAAATGAAGATGTTATGATTGCTTCACGCAAATCTTCCTAAGTAGCACTCCAAGACAACCCGTGTAGGGAAGTAGTGAATTGAGGAGAACTGAAGTATATTGAGGTGCCAGGGGCACCGAGACTATATACGAGAGAGTGAATAGGCTATACTATATATGGGTAGCTTCATGGGATAGGTAATCAAGGCACGTGACGTATATGTTCACAATACGAATTGAACAGTCCTCATTGATTTTCTAGGAGCGATTCTACTTCTTGAGTGCGCCGCATTGCGATTGATATTCTAGGTAGAGAAAGAAATAATTCATCACATGCGATAACTAATCTCTTGAGACTCTGGAAAAAACTCTTCATTTCAAGGATCTATGAATCTTGGAAGCCTTTGCTGTGGGCTGAATGTGGCATGGTTGTGAAGAAGCCGGTGACGAACATGATGCCTCAATACGAAAGAAAGCAATCCTTATGTGGTGGCTGTAGCAGTTCTCCAGCCTCAGGTGGAATAATTCGAAAATCAGTGTTGACCAGTCCGAGACAATGCGAGCCGCTTCTGCGTCAATTTCTGAATTCAAGTTTAATATATAGTGAACGAATTTTCCACATGGAGAATAAAATCATCAAGTGTAGAAGATTTAAAGGGTGAAACTTTAGTCTGGTCATTCTACATTGGCGGAATTTGAAGCGAGGAATATAATTCCGACATCAAAAGACGATCCTGGGTATTGTGAGACTGGAGTAAAGATTAATGATTATGCAGCTTCCGAGTTGAGTATTACACATCTTATATAATAAAAATAGCGTGAGCTGGAGGGCACTAAGGAGCACTGGGGGTTGTTTGTAATATTTTGGCCGAAAGTCCACCCCGAAGTGCTCCTTATCACGGCGTCGGTGGATCATTGCTTACATTCCGAGCCTGAAGAGAGTTGCTCAAATATAGATTTAGCCATTTATCCTGTCGAATGAAATGATATCGCTTGTCTACAGCCGGAGGGAACTCCTGGTTCGATCGGCGTGGTAGTACGCACAACAATTCCATACTTCGAATCACATCAACAATTTTAGCATTTTTCGAATAGCAATAATTTTATCTGCATCACACTCTAAAGTTCCGCGGAAACCATTCAAATATACTGAAAGAATAGACAGGCGGCTAACTTAATTAGAGATTCGGACTGAGATATCTCTCATATCGATCTGAAAGGTTAAATTTACCATTGTGGAGTATTACAATTCAGAATTAGAAAAAAGTGAAGATACAGAGTCAACAAACTAGTTTTGGCCTGAAACATTCTATGGTGCTGGCAATTCAGTGATCACTTGATACGTTTTTCGAAATGAGATGACTCAGGCGTAGATCATAACAGACACCCAGTATTGGACAGAAAAAGTAGGATATCTAAATATATCTTTGGATCAAACCCTGGACGGAAAGTTAGGAATAATACAGCATCTTAAGGCTGGCTTCAGAATGTTTTCACGCAAGTTATTTACCCCTTGTGAGGCTCAGTAATATCTGCCTGCTCTATAGCCTCCGGTTGTTCCTAGTTCCAGTCTTTCGGGAAAGCCAAGATTCTACCCTTCCGTGTTTATTTCCCTGTCGTGAGTACAACTTAGGATAAGATCCTTCGCGTACAGGCTATGGGGGATGAATTAGGTTCCTGCTGCCTTGATCTCGAACATATGGGTGAATGTGTACTTAAAGAATCCTTGGTCGCGGTCCATTATGAGCTGTCGCGGTATCCGTTCTTGCCTATTTGCTGTTCGCTATTCAACTGTGTTTCACTGCTAACGGGGAGCATTTCCACACCATATGATCTTACCAAAATGTCTTTCAAGTCTGGAATTTCCACGTCCCTCAAAAGCAAGGAACTGTATTGCAATGTTTACGAGACTTCTTCGTCAGTCGCCCTTCAAAACAATATACCAGTGTTTCTTATTAACTGATGCTGTAGAGTCCGAGTAAACGGCCCGAGTTCGCTACAGAATGATGACATGAATCACTGCAACAGTGGTGTACGCAAACCAGTGCCTTCCGAATCAAAGCTCCAAGATCTTGAGCTAAGTTTCATGGGAACACAATTTGAGAAAGCCGACAAGAAATGAAGCTTGCGTCAGCGCATCGATACCTACAGTACAAGCCGCGGTCCTCCTCCCGGTCTTTTAAGACGGGCGATGCGCGAATCCACAGACTGTGTTGATAAGCGAGTTCTGTGAGGCCGGGCGGCGGGAGAATTATACAACCGGCATGCGTGCTCCAAGAATCTGGCGAGCTTGTGGTAAATTGGATGAGGGTATTTACGCGGTCTGCGGACAGTGGCTCATTGGTGTGGTTGTACAAGATAAAGACAATATATGAAACGAGATACGATTGCCCAATAGAAAGGAAAATGTATTCTCGTCACAACTTCAACTTCGCAGTACAAATCCAATGCATGATTGGAATGCATTTCCTGAGAATTGTAAATAATAGCGGAGATTTGGTAAGCTTGACGTAATATTGATGCGAAAAACAATTCAAAAAATCGGCACCGTGATGGCACCAGTCGATACAACAGTCATACACGACGTCCGAAATGAGCGGGATGAGGGTTAGGGATGTGAACTGCTGAACACGGAACGTGGAAAAGGACGATATATCATTCAGCCTGCACCCATGTCTTGTCATCTGAGCGAAGTGGTTCGGCTACATATGTACATACGATCCAGCCGGTGCTTCTCCATGCATACTTGGGGGCTGTGCAATGCAATCGGGAGTGATGGTGATATCGAAAGTGTGACCTATGTTTGCAGTACGTAATCTCATGTTGGCCCCGTAATTCAGGTATTTCCCCCCCAACTGAGTAGAAGAATACAGATTAAAAGCGTGTCACAGTGTGGTGAGTTATGAGAGACAGTCCAATTTAGTCAACTAATCGATCGAAGCAGTCGTGCCGCTTGTTTACTTGGTTTACCCGTCGGATTATGCTTCTTTGCAAGGATCGGCAATTGGAGAGGCCGCCAACTAGGGAACTCTATAAACATATTGCCGACATAGTATCAAACATGGTCCTTATCTTGTTGAATTCTGAGGTTACAGGGTTATTTCAGCAGTAAAATCAACAATGATGCAAAGCGTCCGGAGTATCAACTCGCGTTCTACGATACGTAACGCCGAGTAGGAATGGTTCAGGAAATTTGTTTTACAAAACAGGAAACTGTCCATTACAATCTCAAAGAGCTATCGTGACTAGTACCTTGGAAACATGACTGAGTTTGGATATTCTTGGGTGTCTGTTTCGGGCTGGAGGAGTTGGTCTAAGTGAGCCAGACTGCCTCGTCGCTGCCTAGTGGTTTCGGCATAATATCCCATCCTGTTGTAACACCATTAAGAGTTGCGGAATGTCTTACGGCTTGCAGTTGACCAAATCCAGTTTGCTTCGTTTCGAGATATTGGTGCACATCCTCAGGTGCTAAAAAATCGCTTCTGTGGAACGCTTCATCCCATCGGTATCGACCCAAAGACCGTAGATATTTCATAACTCCAGCCAATGAGACTTCCACCTCGTATGAGCCTCCGACGATTGCTCGTTTGTATAGGGCAGCAATGATTCCAGTTGCAAGCATATAACCAGCCCCGTGATCGAGGGCTTGGCAAGGAAGCACACGTACGGGATCACTTGTGGATTCACTTCTGCCACTGTGTTTACAATAGGCTTCGGCGTCTTCGAAGTTAATCCCAGAGCAAGTCTGTACGAGGGAATCAAATCCGCGATTTTTGGACCAAGGCCCCTTGGATCCCCAAGCTGAAAGGTTTCCAATGACGAGCCGTGGGTTTATCTGCAAAAGATCTATAACCGAAAGACCTTGAGCAGCAAGACTACCTGGTCGATACCCTTGAATAAAAACGTCAGCTGTTCGGAGGAGTTCTACCAATTTTTGTTTGTCTTGCGGCTGTTTGATATCGAGTTGAACAGTTCTCTTCCCTCGCCCAAGATCTCTGTCAAGATCTGGAAGGTCAGGTAAAGTCGGAGACGTAATCCATATTACATCTGCCCCATGAGCTGCGAGAGTTTTTCCGGCCACAGGTGCTGCGATAACTCTACTCATCTCGACAACTCTGATACCGCGGAGGCATTTGTTGTCAAGATGATTTGGGATTGCTGGAACATACGGCTTACAATCTCCTACTTTGTGCAATAAGATGGGGAAGTCAGAAATGGCTTGCGCTTGGGGCAGCTCATCCCATTCCTCAGCAGAGCGCAAAGCAAGGATCACAGCACCTTTTCGGAATGCCTCAGCTTCGAGATCAACTGCTCTCCACTCCATGATCTTATCGCCAACTTCCTTTCGTGTAGCGCCATCTCTTAGTCCCAAGATATGGAGAGCATTGGATCTGTGGTTAGGGAAAGAGTCGTGCATTCTTATGTACCCATCTTTCGTTTTATGAAGACCACCAATTGTGCCCCACGAGGTTGGAGCTGGTTTGTCATGTAGAATGTAGAGCCTCTCAGATTTAAATTCCACACATGCATGTTCGAGAGGAACAGAGACGCTGGGAATTGGTGAGACATAACGAGCCGACTGTAAAAGCGCAGCGGCGAGGGCAGAAACCGCGATTGAGCTTTGGGCTAAGTGATCAACTTTGAAAGATGACGGGAAATAGTCACCGTTGTAAGGAAGATCAATTGAATCCAAAGCATGCTCCGGAAGTCCGAGTGTCTGCCAAATATGTTTGACTGATTCAAATGCCGTGAATGATTCTCGATTCATTGCTGAAGGTATATTTCCAAATTATGTGATTACCGTAGGAGATTATTGCTAGGTATTTGAAGAATGTTGGAATCGCAACATGAACTTCATCGATTCGGACAGAAGGAGACCATCCTGCGGAAAGCCGATGTCGGAAGGATGAGAGTGACGAGAGAGTAGCTGGTCGGAAGATGCTGGGAAAGGACCTTGTAACGCTGTGCCGAGAATAGCCGAGCAACAACCTGAGGCATGAATAGGTGGACTTGCGCCGAGCCTGAATGCAAAAGCCTCTTCACCTCTCAAGTCAAGAAAGTAACGTTTCACAATTTTTCGGTATTGACCTATAGCTGTTCATTGTCGCTTATTTTGGTATGGTTTCCTTTTGCCCCCTGCGGACCTTGCTAATTAGGAAAATACGCTAATTCTGAGCGGTTCTCTTCGCTTACTCCATTTCGCAAGATATAGAAGAGCTGCAAAGTATAGCATTGGAAAAGATCACGCATGTCTGATAATGGTATCAGGACGTTTCCCGTCTGGAGATTTCTTCTATTGATTGTGGGAAAAAGATTTGCTCTTCAAGTGCGCTAGCAAGCCTTGCAAATCTGCTCGGAATTCGAAGATGGGGGGGCATCTGTGACACCTTTAGCATGCATACAATCGTCAATATCATTGTCGAGAACCACTCTAGACAGAAAATTGTATCGAAAAGCATCGTCACTTGAGCTTTGTCGCAAATTTAGATGTTGGCAACTTGGACGCCTGATCCGATACATCCGCATCGTTCACAATGCCACGGAGGAAATTAAGGTCGAATCAATATTTGTCCAATATTATCGTACTATGCACAAGCTCACGTGAGACAGTGACATAGAATTTTGGCCCAGGATGAAAGGCAGCTTTCAAGAACGACTGGTAAAATTGGCCACTGAAGTATAACACCTGTATATTGACGCATGCTGATATTACCCGTATGTTGAGTTAGTGACTTATAGGACATGACTCAAATGCCCATGGTGGATACCTAAGTAGGTAAAGCCGCAACCACGCCACTAACGCCGAACTGTGTGACAGAACTCGTGCCAACCAAGCATAAAGTTTATTTCGACCGCAACAATGGGATGCGAAGCGGGCCCCTTCAGGATCATCGCTACGATACACTTTTGACACCGCTGCCGATATTTTGTACTGACTTTTTTACGAAGTTGTTGTCTGGACTTCGAGAGGATGCAGGGACCAGGGTAAGTCGTGTTGGACTCGGTCGCTCTCTTCATGGGGACATTCCATATGGGTTTGAGCTCCGACGTCCCAAGAGCACACTCCTGTTACCATGACGTCGGTACTACGCGCGATTCGCCGCAGCCTTGCGGCTGATCAATCGAATATTTGTACAATTGCTCCTAGATCATGTAGGTCACGTTAAGTGCTACTGCAGTTCTGTCAAACTCTAATTGTCTGTACCACTTGGCTCGCCTTGCCACTATTGTTACTAGTTCAAATAAAACGTATTCCCTATTTCGGATAATACGCGTCACACTACAACATTTTCATCTCAAGCCCAGGTCAAAGTTAACAGGAGAGAGACCACGGATGGTTAATACGAAGATGTTGAGGTACTATTCTCAGGAACTGCGAGATAGTATATCATGATGTACTACGGACCTTTAGCTCAATAAGGCTCTAGATCCTTATCTAACACCATGTTTAAATTGATGTCTTTTCCTTATCATCGGCTTCCCTGGACTAGTACCCGCACATAGCTCAATAGATTGGTAATAGGGATCTGTACAGCAAATACACTTAACCTATGCTGAAGGTAAAGGCGGTACCACTGAAATGATTGGGATGAAACACCATCTTGACCCCATGGCTTGACAAGAGAGCCATGTCCCGCCATCTGGCATCAATGTGCCTTTCCATATGCAATGTATTGCAAAGAAAAGAGAAATTACCTGAATTAGATATCTACGGCGCACTTTTGAAGGAATAAATAGCCATATGTCACGTATAATGATGACTGCTAGGCATGAATATGGTCATATTTGGTCAGCGTAGACCTGTAATTATCTCCTGCTCAAGAAATGAACAATTAGAGAACATCAGTCTACTATAATTAACTTGCAACGGCTGGAAAAACATTTCGAACCCCGCTCCACCCGCTAGAAATGGTGACTTTATATTGCTGCCATTAGGAAATTTTGCTAGATTACCATCCTAGCATGGAGAACACCACTTCTTCGTAGGTCTTTCGCCTCTAATGATTTAGCGATCATCTTTTATCGTTACACTAAACTCAACAATTATTCAGACTGCAATGCATGTAGAGGTCGAACGATCATACTGCTGACCACTTATAACTCTTTTCCGATTTTAATCGACGCGAATGCGTTGATATGATAAAGTTTTCCAAGATAATCTCCGAGCAGATTGCCGAATGGGGCTAGAATTTGAAGATTTATCATCCTTTGAACTCAATCGACAGCACTACTTGAGATTTGAGGTGGGGCAGGAGTCCCCGGTAAACCGTCGCCTCCCACATCCGGGATACAAAACACAACTAGCTAGGTTCATGGTTACACAATCGTAATATTAATCTGTTTGAGAGCGGTTGGTGGATTGTCCAGACCGGAAAGGCGCTCTAGTGAGATGTAAGCGAGTCATCTCACCTCCTGGGCAGTCAGAGAACATGACGAGTGCCAAGGACCAGAATACTTATTACGCAGTAAAGAAATTCCCACTCTTAGATTCTAAAGACCTGTTGGTTTCAAGCCACTCATTATGAGGTGAGTGCAATCTGAAACATGATTAACAAGTCGGTTTGATAGGTATGTTTGTTTCACGGACCTCAAAAAAAAATGGTGGAGAGGCCTACGAAAGTAATAGTGCGCTAGGCGGGGAAGCGGGTTGGAGCATGTTCGGCAATTGAATAATTGATCGCTTCACGATGAAACTCCATAAGAGTGCACTGAAATGGATGGCTGACGTGCTGGAGGACAAGAGTCACCTCCGTTCCAAACATGTACAAATCTGTCCAGCCTATCAGGTCATAGATTGAAGTAACACCCGAGAGTTGCCTTATGCAAATGGTTCGCATATCGAGCGGCTCAACCTGTGCTCTTCGGTCTGGAATCTTGCGAAGGTGTCGAGGCACCCTGGTCTCTCCGCTGGAGGTATGGAGATACTTGGGTTGACCATGACAAAAGAGGGCAAGGATGCATGCAAGAGCTTGACAGGGTATGATCACTATTGGTGAATATTCAGGGCTCTTAAAGTAGTTTTCGAAGTATTCTTATCTTGATTGGTGATAATGATGGAGGAAGGGCCGTGTTCTGAGCAGGTAAAACCGGGCAGTGATCACCTGGGCGTGCAAGTGGCAGATATCGGCACCAGGGGTTTCGTCCCAAGAATGAGTATAGAAATACTATTGGGTAATGTGGGGCTCCTGGTCCGGAGGGATTCACTTGGTATTGATACATTGGTATGTTTCCAGGTTGACGCGCGGACAGATTCTGTTCCAATTACGCCACAATAATTTACAGAGAGAACTCACCGGGACATCTAGTACATTAATAGGATTCGTTCCCTTGTTCATTGTTTAGGGGGACCTATTGAACGGCCAATAAGTCGTATGTTTGAGCACGTGCTCTCATGGAACCGGAAGAATGAGGCTGTATGCACAGGAAGGAATGCGAACGTGACCTCCGTGATAATGCGCCTGAAAGATAACATAAAGTAATTTTGTTGCCCTTTTCATATCTTAAAGTGTGTACATTATTAAGGACACCCACATGGCACAGCATATAATCCATGACGACAATTTCATCATACAACCAAGTAAGAGCAGTGTAAATGTGACTCCAGTCACTTATTAGGGTGTCTAGCTATTTAGTAGTTTCCTTGACCTGATGTCTCTCACCTCATATACCCACACATTTCGTCCAGCGATTGAAACCAACCATGACCAGCACTGCACCGAATACTACAAAGTCTAAAGGTACTGGGGGACAAGAAACCACAACGTAAGTCCTATTTAGTCTATCTCATTGTATGTCGCCTTGAATATTTCGAATTCGATTCTAATGGATAACAGTCAAGGAACAAGTCAGGGCGGGGCCTCTAGTAGCCTTACAAAAGAGGCTCTTGGTGTCCACAATACGGGCGCACCAACTTCAAACACAAGCGAAAAGCTTGCCAAACTACAGAAGGCGGCTCGAGATCTTGGTTTCGAACTCACTCAGAAACAACTTCAAATGGATAGTTGGGAGCTTGAGAAGTGGATTGAAGAGCAACGTCAACTTTCCCGTCGTGGATAACATTTTGAATGGGATTACAGGAGTGATTGTAATGAAAGTAGTTGCTATACCCACCATTTTAATGATAATATGCCCTGGCCATAGTTATAGAACTAAGGCTAGTCTTATAACACCTAGAGTGAGTTCATCTCGAGATCGTGGGCTCGTGAAAGTTTGACGAAGTAGTTCGAGAGACCTGAGGATGTTGAAGGTGCAGAACAGCCTCTAAACCTTACACTTGAGTAGATTAATCTGGTATACGCCAGAACGAGAAGCGCTGACTGTGTTGGATTATTCAGGATGATGCTGGGGTCATGATGATATAAGATTGCTTGAAAACCAAGAAATAAATTTCAGAAGAAGTTGAAAGAACAACATGATTCTGTGTACGATCATGGGCCTTGCGGTATTTCCTAACCTTTCCATTCGATTTTCCAAGCATCTGATGATCTTGGAAATGCTTCAATTCCTTATGAAATATCAGAAATGAATATCTGAATATATGCTCTCAATATGAATCGAATTCCTTTCTCCGTCCTCGGGCATTATCACGTGACCTTGTCATTGTCTATAACATCAGTTTCTTCGGTTCTCAGTTGACCAAGGGTCATCTTGGGCTCCGTTCGGTCCGCCATTGTTGTCCCTTGTGCTACTGGCATTTTCAGATACTTGTTGAGATTGATAAGAAAGGAGACGGTCGGAATTTTCACTTGGAGTATATGAAGAGAATTGAGTACCCATGTATGAGAAGTCGTAAGGGTTGGTCGAGGTGGAGGTAGCAGAGGGGCGTTTGCTCGAGCCTGAAGATAAAGGAGGGCTACTATAATATTGGTTTTAGCAGGCTAAGTTCCTCCTTAGTGAGAGAAAGATAACTGACTTCGACATGATTGATCAGTGTTGATGAATGCCAAGTATCGTTGTAGTACAGTGGAAGCTGGCTTGTTGAAGAATCCTGTATTTGGGGTAACAGCCGATATCTGCGTATTCGATCAATACTTTGATGGTAAGATCATGTATCTAGGTGCCTTTGTTGTTGCTTTGGGAGCTTAAATTCTGCGAGGTGAATGCAGTCAACTTATATCTCACCAATATCCCCGTGCCGCAGATAGATATGTCATTTCTTCCAGTATGACTGAAAAAAGGCAAACGTGCAAAACGCAATATGCCACACTCCTACATCGAGAGTCTTCCTATATTCCAACGGCGCAGTCATTTGGTGTGGAATAAAATGCGCAGATACAGTAATTCGAAGCTCGGCACTTTGCCTCTTCTAGCTTAGCGAATTTAGGTGGCCTACATTTCCAGACCCTCCCGGAAAGATGCGGCGGAGGCCATGCGACCATCCGGGCGCTTAAGCAAGGACTGACCAGGCGTCCATGAAATCGTTGGTATCGGAGGGTTCGTATGCAAGACATTGGCACAGCTGAAGACCATGTGGCGCTTCAAGTTCGAAAGGCGTATCCTGGTACGGAGCCAGAAACTGGTGCGCGGTAAGTGGTGCAGCGTCAGAGCACCTTTTCTCGTAGTGATCATCAATAACAGGAGATTTGTTAACTGTACGGAGAAGCGAGTTCCTAAAATTGAATTTTGATTCTTAAGTTTAGCGTATAGCCACTTGTGACGACCCCTCAAAGATTGAGTCGGATACGAACGATAAGAAGTCCTCTTCAGAAGAAATGTTTTTTAATTTCCTAATACGACCAAGTAGCGAAATTGTGGGCGGCCTCTGGCGCTGCGTATGTGATTATACAATATATTAGCTCGATCCTGACCGCGATGATGGTGTCTTGCTGGGAAAACAAGGTTCGCGATGCGATTGGGATTACCAAAGCGGTGATATTAGCTGACTTCGTCTTCCAGATCTGATGCAAAATCGCTGAGCTGACCGAGCTGTGCCATGCGAAATGATTGCCTTCCGGTGAAGCTACAATCCAGAAGGAGTGTTATTTGCGGGCTTTGAACGCGCGTTATTTTTTTGGAACGTCAACATTTATACAAGGTCTAGTTCATAGCCCCAGCCTATATAGGTTTGAGGACAATAGTTTACGGCGAGAATTTTACATCGCTACCCGAGCCCCAAATACACATCTACGCGAGTTTAGGCGCCAGGTAGGCCATTTCCACGCAAGGACAAACGAAGGACGCGGGATGCAAGATGATATGCGTCAATTCTGTCATGCAGACCGCTTCCGGGGTCCTCGTTAACAGTCCTGGATTAATGCTTCTACTCATGTGTGCCCAACGCAAGCCAAAATAAACCCAGACACTTTTGCGCAGAGCCCTATTACCTGTAATCGCAACTAAGTCTGACTAATGTCCTCTTGCGCAACACGTATGTCTTGTTGCGGAAGAACAGGGCACGGCCTACGGACATGTCGCATATCTCTATATGGTGTTCAACTTTCGGGTCTCAAAAAGTATATTATGTTATCTAACCCTGATTCGCCTATCTCGAATCTAGTCGAAGCGTGAGATGCTGTTTAATCTATTAGTTTGATAACTTCAAGTAGGAAGTTTGAAGGTATACCTTTGAATGGAAGCCTTGAAGTCAGAAGCAGATACCAATGAGTGTGGTGCTACAGCGGGTATTGAAAACGTGTCCTGTTCCCTGAAATGACAGCGTGAGAACTTTCCGAGTACCGGGGCTAGCTTGTTTACATCTTTGTTTTCGTAGTCTGAAGGAAAGGAAAAGTCGATGTCTAGATGAGAACTGTCGGATGTTATGCCATGGTAAGATCCAGACCTTGATTCTACCCCCTCTCGGCAAGACAGAATCTCCTTCGGCATCCTTGTTCCTCGCATGTAAGGGTATGTAGATGTTCATCATGATGCTTCCTTAGCATTTGTCAGTAATCATAAGGCGTGCGCGAAGTTCCCGGCGAGACTCACTCCTTTTCCTCTCTGGTCAACTTGATCCCATTATTGCAGCTTGCACACTCGTATCTGACCACCTGACTTGCGATTGTTACTCTGTTTTGCGGTTCAGGCATATGCCCGGGTCTTCGCCAACGAACTTGAGTCGTTGAGGGAATGAAGAAAGAGCCAGTGGACTCGTTTGAAGCCACACTTGATATTGAATGGCGCCTCTCAGCGGATGCTTTTGGTGTAGCCTCGTCTACAAGAGATGATGAAATTGCAAGAAAATTTGGGATATCCGGCATAGCTACATCAGTAGACATCGATGCAATCGCATCTATGTTGACAGGAGCAGACTGTGAGATATCTGTGATTGCAGTATGTTGTGGCAAAGATAGTAAGGGCTGAGGTTGGGATGCTATGAGTCCTAGAACAAACCGCTGATCGAACTTATATTCGGGTAACCCAGCCGCATCTCGAAGATGAATTATATGCAATAGGTTCTCGTTATCTCTTGTCGTGATTGATAGTGCTCGATCTGTCCGTGAAATTGTCATCATGTTGTTCAAGTAAGTTTGACTGGCGACACTAAATGCTGCTTTTTGAAATGGTTCGTGTACGTCTCCAGGGAGCATTTGCCGCATGTTGTTGGCTAGATCACCATTACGGTCGGTATATCTCAGAACTTGTTCAAAAGTAGGATCGTTGGAGATTGGAAAATATTCCGCATCCCAAGTAGAGAATCCATCTAATCCTTTCGTATCGCGACCCCGAAATTTGGATATCAAAACTTCCATAACCTCAGAGAGCACTGGATCCTTGAATGCACGCGCAGCAAGAACGATTGGCTGGGCACCGACACTATCTTTAGACTCGGGATCGGCTCCCGCAAGAAGAAGCGCTTTAAGTCTTGGAACGATGTCCACACCCGGACAACTTGTGAGGCATATTTTGATAGGACTGAACCCATCCAAATTGAGACTGTTAGGATCCGCACCTTGTCGAAGAAGGACATCAATATCGCGGAGAGTTTCGGCGGGGTGGCGTTTTGCCTCAGGACATGATCCGATAATTTCGTGGAGTAGATGGGAGCCATTAGCACCCGGAAAGGCACTAGCATGGTCGATTATGAGTCGTGCCAGATTTGGTGCTGCGTGCCATACCATTTGGTGTTGAAATGTATTACTTGACGGCGAAGAGCATGGGAATCCAGTAAATTTCGTATGAAGGTTCGCTCCCTTCCGGATGAAAACTTCCAAACAATGTATATCAGTTTCGCTGATAGTTGCAGTCCAAAACATACTGCCCTGCCAGGGTTTGAGGAAGACTTCGAACGGTGTCAGTGCGCCGGACACTGGGTCATCCGGTGACTGGATAGGAGATGGCGGTACATGAATATCAGCCCCTGCATCAAGGAGCATTTTAATGGCTTTCTCTGAACGCTCCCGTAGCGATATATCAGGGTAATTATTTACGCGACGATCCAGCGCTATCTGGAGAGCTGTCTTAAGGGATCCGCCCCCGACGGACGGAGCGGATTCGTTAACTTGTGCGCCGCGATCGAGCAATACGCGCACAGCATCAACAGAGTTCCAAAACGCCGCTTGCATCAAAGGCTTCCATGATGTCCCTGGCATTCCATTCACATCCGACTTAGCAAGAAATATTAAGGCCTGGATGGTGAATGTGCGATTGTTCCTGATAGCGTTATGAAACGCCAAATCTGTGCCAAGTGGGTGCCTGGATCCTCTCCCACCTCTATCCAAAAGAAGCCATGGAATTGGGCCAGCTGGGAGACCGCACGCGATGTCCAAGATTGTTTGATTGGCATGTTGTAAGATGACACAGTTGTTCAATGCTGGATGATTGAAAAAGCGACCACCATGCGCTTCGAACGGTAAGCCTATCGGATAGCTCATGTGATCTGGATTCGCCATTATTTGCTTTTCCAACTTATCGCAATCGCCTTCTAAGACCGATGCAAGCATGTCCATGACTATTTCCGTGGAAATCTTCCTGGATTGAACCCAAGGGTCAACAACAATATCCGAACTTGGTATTGTCAGCAATTTCCAAATCAGGCCCGAGTGAAAGGCGGAGTACTGCTTGATTAAAACTCACCTTTCTGTAGATTCCACTACGTCGACTTCATCGCCTGCGTCCACTGTTGTCTCGCTCTCGTCCTCGCTATGCACCTGTCGCTCACCTGCATTTCCATCTGGCTTTGGAGTTGTGTTATCGTAATTGCTTTCGCGAGCTTTGTTTCTCATGTAACCCCATTCTTTCAATTTCATACGATAAGCTCGTGTTCTTCGGAGTATTAGCGACAGATCAGAACGGGATAGTCTACCCATATGATGTGGACGGATTTTTGTTCAAACACGTGACTTACGAGGCACGGAATTTATGCCTAGTTTCCATGATCGTCTTGACATCTTGGAGACACTTCTTCTGATTCACCGAAAGATCTTTGATCTCCGAGCGAACCGAGTCCCAGTCCTTCGTCATTGCAATGAGCTAAGAAATGTGAACTGCGCCGAAAAGGATAAAACGATTGTAGCTAGAGTGGAAGAGTTAAATGCTGAAGCGTGGTGAACATGTCAGATTGCCCCTTGGCTCTATGAGAAGAGAATTGGAATAAGTTATTGCCTAGCGTCTGGGAGATTTTCAGATGCTGTATTAACCGGAAAATGATCTAGACAATATGTAAAAGAACACTGGACGTGTCTAATATGAATGAAAGATATTGAAGTGTAACAAACGTAATCGCGGAGGTGGTAAGGTCTTTAATTACTCAGGAAACGGGGCAGGATCAAAAAGTGCAAAATTTGTGGATCGTCCTTCGCCGAGTGCAAAACGCACGGATGACAGCTGACCAATTGAGACTGCATCATGTGATGAATGAGCCACGAAATGTGGCTGTGTAGCAATTGAGATTTGCACTAATGTGGTTGGCACCAGATGGTTAGAACCCTCGGATTTGCACATATTTCTGCACTCGAATCCGTCGTCTTTGCATGGTTAGCTGAGAGCCGAGAACGTGGGCCCGTCTCTCGATTCAAATACGTCTTTGGTAAGAGGCTTTTAAGTATATGAATCGTCGACGTACCTCGGTGTGCTTCCCGACATCCTCGATCAGGATTCGTTTTGTTTGCGGTTCGTTCTATCCGACCCAAGGAACCAACCGCGGAGTGACCGAAGTGACGGGACACCAAAAAAGAGGATCAAATATGGTATACATAACAACAAGAATGTTAACACGGGTCAAAGTCCAGCAGGGCCGATGTGACAGAATTTAGTTGATTGGGGCTTTGAATTGAGGTTGGTCTTTGCTGAGTCCATGGATGGATTTACATGGCGGGCTGGACATTGTTTACACTATGCGACTCGTACAGATCTGGTACCACGCTTCTCAGGGCTCAACATTTACAACACTGGCTCAGTCTGTACTTGAGAACGAATCCGCAGTTGAATTAAGCATAAAAAAGTATCGTGATGGACATTGGCATGACGTGCTGCTTCCCCGCGTCAATGATCGTTGTTCCGCGGAAATACCACCGCCAACTCCGGCGCTTAGGCCATCATCGTGGTTTCCTCCTCTTCTTTCCCTCGTGGCAACAACACATCGTCAAAAGCTTATTTGAGCCTCACCCAACCCTATCGCATCTACCACGTCTGAGGCAAACAAAAGCATCCCCCGATGGCTCGCAGTTGCGGGAATGGGTGTTGCTGAGCCGACTCGGGATCTGCTTCAGTTGGCGGAACCTTGACGCGTGCGTCATTTTCTCTTTACTCGCCGCAAAGGTAACAGTGTGTGAGTTTTCTGATCATCAGATAAAGGAGTACACTGATAAAACGTAGAATGAAAGAATGCGGCGCTTTGAATCCATATATATGCCCTCGAAGTCCTTATCTCTCCCACTTCCACTGCAGGGTCCACTCAATCCACTCCAGCATGATTAAGACGGATGACAACCAATGACCGCGCACCGACGAACGAGGGTACCTGGGCCCTAACTCGTTGGGCTCTTCGGTGCTTACTGCTCTCTGTCCATATTTCGCTATGCTTTGGCCCACTGGCTTCCTCGAAATGTATCGCCGTCTAACACATGAAGAGATCATCTTCAACGAGATCAACCTCGTTCTCGCATCAAAACGAGAGGAATCGTAGTAGTGCTAGACTGTGCGTCCGGACTGCGGCCCGGGAAACAAAATGCTCGACAAGGGTTAAAGAAAACGTTGAGAGCGATATGGTGGTGAGTTCATGGTGCCATATTCGTCCCAGTTCTCTTGTGAAATCGACGGATTCTTTCTCCTCGGAATAAGGCACGTACTGAGACATGTCACGAAGACTTGTGGTTCTTTCGAGTCTCCGATATCGCGAGCCATGGGCACAAGCACATGCCAGCGTCGACAGAACTCTCTGTCACCAGCATTGCATGCGAAGTTCGGAGCTCGGAATTTTAAGCAATGGCTGTGCCGCGGAAATGCTCATAAGAAGTCTGCAGCTCTTTTCTCGCGAGCTGAACTGCTGGTGCGCGACAAGCGAAAACTCGAAGACAGTTCCGTTCCATTGCCTAGGTATTCTGGACGAGGCTAACACGGATAATAGTATATCGAGTGTAGCGAATTCATATGCTCATACGTCACAAATGTCGACTTTTTTGTCGTGTTGATATTGCGTATACTGAGAATGCGATGACCCTGTTGCGATGGGCCAGTGTGATGAACATGATGCAAGATAAGGAAGGGCCGATCAGTGTGATAGGGCGACTCAAAAGGTGGGACGTATCGATCGACAGTTGAGGAAAAGTGAAGAACAAGAAGACCAAGAAGCAAGTCTCTTGGATCGTCTTGAGGTCTGCGTCACTTTGGCACCCTGAGAATCCGTCTGTTGGGTCCAGTTATCGCCCAGGTCCCGTGGCGCTTGCCCTGTTGCGAAAAGATGCGATTTCTCCAGCGAGAGCCACAACATTCCACATTTGAACCAGATCGCAAAAGAAACAACATTGTGCAGATCCTATTTGATATTTTTTAGATCCATCCTTCTCCAGATTCCGGGTTTCTCCAGGGTCCAGCACTTTGGGCAGATCGAAACATTTCCGGGGTACAGGTAGGAGAAAAATATCGATTGAATTTCTGGCGACACAGGCTATTTGCCAACGAGCACCGCGGAAATACCTTCTTCTTACTCGAGATACAGAGCAGAGATAAGGTCGTCTAATTCGGGACCCTATGGAGACCCTAGCGTTTGAAGTTAGCGCCAAGAGATAAGAGAGCGCCGCTCCGCCTGCCCAGATCCCTTCCCGCCCCCACCATCCCGCGCGTCAAAGTTCTCTTCATACGACTTCACTCGTCCGCAACAACGTTATGCCGCTCCTAGCTATGAGGTATCCAGTCCGCCATGCTATGCTGTGTAGCCCAGCTATTCTGTTCTAGTGCTCCGCGGGGCGCCACACCTCGATAGGATCCCAGCACTTGCTTTTCGTCCACCCTACCGATTTGGGGTGCAGTAAGCCCCGGAAAGATAAGGAACTGGAGCTCAACCTGACGTCCAGACCCATATCTATCCGGAGAACGCTCTACTTACTTGGCGCATTAGCTGATTTGCAGCTTGACGTCCTGTCCTAAGCCAGATCTGCATTACTTTCTTCACCGCGGAAGTACACGTTTTGTTCAATTTGTTGTGTAGAGATACTCTATATAACCGCCTGTCACACTCAGTGTCCCAAATCTGGCAGGCTACTACTTCTTCGACATACAGAGATCAAAACCGGCAACCTTCCGGCACGGTCCCTGCCATCGTCAATCACCAGTTTACGACTCCTTCTACAGAAACAAAGGCCAAGCCCCAACATTCATTCATCATGGGCTTCGAAATGCGACAACTCTGGAGTGCCCCTGAGGTGAACCCCTACAACAAGAAAGCGAGGTCGATCCCGATATTCAACCCTGTCGACAAATACGGTCGTGTGTTCTTCTTCTCGTATCTTGGATTCTTCATCGCGTTCTGGTCCTGGTAAGTTGCCGCATAACCCCGGTCCTTTCCCCACAATTTATTCATGATCGTACAGGTACGCGTTTCCACCTCTTCTTAGCATCACCATCAAGAAAGATCTTCATCTCACCCAGAATGAGATTTCGAACTCCAACATCATTGCCTTGACTGCCACCCTTGTTGTTCGTGCTATCGCCGGCCCTCTATGCGACAGATTTGGACCACGCCTGACCTTCGTTGGCACCCTACTCGCTGGTGCCATTCCGTCGGCTCTCGCTGGCACGGCACACAATGCAGGCAGTCTCTACGCTATTCGCTTCTTCGTTGGTATTCTCGGTGGCACTTTCGTTCCTTGCCAGGTGTGGTCAACTGGCTTTTTCGACCGCAATGTTGTCGGAACCTCAAACGCTCTCATTGGTGGTTGGGGCAACTCTGGTGGTGGCATCACTTAGTAAGTTATATTTTCGTGCACTCTTGGGAGCAGGACTAACAATGTCGAAGCTTTGTGATGCCTGCTATATTCGATTCGCTCGTGCACAGACAAGGACTCACTCCTCATGTCGCATGGCGAGTTACGTTTATCGTCCCATTCATCCTGATCACTGTCACCGGTATCGCCATGTTGTTCCTCACCGAGGATACCCCCACCGGGAAGTGGGCCGACCGCGGCAAAATCGTCCCCACTGAGCAAACCACAATTGTCGCTGCCACTGGAGGACTTGCTGACAAGCCTTCGACCACTGCATCCATTTCTTCCAACGATGAGAAGAAGGCCGCTGCCCCTCCTGCTGATATCGAGTCTGGCGCTGGAGAGGTTCAAATCATTGATGAAGTTCAACATGAGGTTGTTCAGAAACCTACTTTCAAAGAAGCCATGAAGGTTGCCACCTCTATCCAAACTATCATGCTATGCGCTGGTTATGTCTGCTCTTTCGGCGGTGAACTTGCCATCAACTCTATTCTTGGATCCTACTATCTCAAGAACTTCAAATACCTTGGGCAAACTCAATCTGGTCGCTGGGCAGCCATGTTCGGTCTTCTCAACGTCATCACTCGCCCCGCCGGTGGCTTTATCGGTGACCTGATCTACAAATGGACGAATCAGAACCTTTGGGCTAAGAAGATGTGGATTCATTTCGTCGGTGTCGTGTCTGGTATTATGCTCATTGTCATCGGCAAGCTTGATCCTCATAACCTTGGTGAAATGATCGGTCTCATTGCTGTCATGGCCATATTCCTCGAGGCTGGCAATGGTGCCAACTTTGCGCTCGTGCCCCACATTCACCCTCATGCCAATGGTAAGTACATCGTCTCCACTCCCCTATCACATCAGTCATTCTAACTCATTAATAGGTATTCTCTCTGGTCTCGTCGGTGCCTCTGGTAACCTTGGCGGTATCATCTTCGCCATCATCTTCCGCTACAACGGCACCCACTACGCCCGTGTTTTCTGGATCATGGGCATAATCGTTATCATTCTCAATCTCGCCTTCGTCTGGGTGCGCCCCATCCCCAAGGGTCAGATTGGTGGTCGCTAAGCCGGTACACCTTATGTTGTTATAATTCGCGCGTCTTTTAGTTTTTGGCTTGGCACGATATTCCAATTTGTAATGATAGTCGTGCAACATGCACAAAGAGATACCTTAGAGGCGTTTTTGTATATATATACACCTATCATGTTGGGATTTTGCAATTGAAAAGTTTTTGCATCCTTATATCCACGTTCCATCGTTTTTCGCCTCTGTGATGACTGATGCGCACTTGGATATTTGCGGGTGCCAGCCCGCCTTTCCAAAAGCCCCAAAGCCTCGGCAAAGAGCTGTAGCATAGGTCTTAGCTCATCTCTAAAGTGTTCACGCTAAGTCAGGAATATATCTCTACAACATATTACATCACATGCAAACGCAAGCTATGTCCAGGCAAAGCCAACCGACCTATGATGGATGGTAGCAGAATTTGTCGTAGATATTCCACTCCTACCACCATGCCGAAATAGGCAGACTATTAAATTTGTATCGTAATTTATGTTACGAGGGGACTTAATTTCCTTCCTCTCAGTTTTGCCTTATCCTAATTCTTATCCTTGGGTTCCAATCCATGATCGGATTCCACACCCACAGTCACGCTCCTCCAACCCAGCTGAATGATGATCATTGCTCTCTTAAGCTGTCTCTGTCTTCATCATCTTCGGCTTCCTCTGAACTACATTATTGGGTTTCCTGTACAATGCCAACTCCCCGAAGCAGACCTTTGGCAGCCATTTCCTCGATACTTTCACCTTTTCATCCTTCTGTTCTCACAACTATCGGTCTTCCTAACACGAAGAGACTGTCTCTGTTCCGGTCTCCAAAGCTACTTGGTCGAGGATATATACTTTTGCCGCTTTGTGGTAAAATGTGTTCTAGGCAAAGATTAGAATGTGTACCCCTTCTCATGCTACAGAATTCAAGATGTTTGTAGTGTCACATGCTGTACATGCGGTCGATACATGCGATTTAGAGTACGTTTCACTGAGATCTTTTCGTACGATAGCCAAAGTGCACCGCTTGTTAGTTAATGGCTGGTCTATGTTGAGGTTGAAACGACGAAACAGAATACTTGACTCCGCACGATTCCTCACCGACAAGTTATGTAAGATTTGCCCTTCTAGACGTTGCGGTTTGACTCTGCTGACCACGAGAATACTAATAATACAAAACGTATTTTGGTAAATGTAATGATAAAAAAAGTGCCCAAGGATACAACCGTTCTACAAGCCTACTGTCTATCGTTATAGCTAATCCCTCAAACACAGCATCTCACTCAATTTAGTTGGTCTTGTCTTGCTCCACATCTATTTCTCTGCCTTCTTCCTGACGTACAGCTTCAGGTCTCCAAAACAGACCTTGGTAATCCACTTACTATCATATTTGCTTTTCGCAATCTCCTCTCCGTCCGTCACACCTGCAACTCTCAGTTCGGCAGGAGTACGGCCCATACTACTCTTGTATTCACGCTCCCCTTTGTCAGTATTCATCATGGCTTGAAAATCTCCCCATTTTTCCGGTGGAAAGCAACGCTCCCTGTATTCGACGAGCCTCTTAGTGGCTCGGTCAACGAAATTCTCCTCGGCCTCGGGGCATTGGAGGTAATTCTTAGCAATAGGATAGCACAACATAGCTAACGGATCCGCTATATCTGCGATGATTTGGCAAACTGGGGCGCTTGGTGTGATGCATATCACAAATGTCTTGTCTGTAATCTCCTTGTAGAGCGAAAAGTCACGTATATTGATTGACAAGTGTTCCTCCAGAACAATTTTACTGGGTTCGTCATAAGCTGGGTCGTAAGCGTAGACCTCTACGGGGGGTCGAGGAACTTGTAGGCTTAGCTCGGTAAGGGATGCATTCTCTCTTATCTCAGTTAATGTTGCGCTGATTACTTCGGCAAGAACATGCTGCATCCACGGTCGCCGATTCCACCTGATGAAGTCGAGCTTGCCAAGTGCAAAGCAAAGAACTTGGTCGACGTCTTTCAATACTTTCTTATGCCTTAGTAGGAGAGTTCGTAGTTCTTTTCCCTTTTCCAGAAATATTCCAGTAATGTGTTGTTCATCTCGTACACGCCTAGGCGCTTTTTCTTCTCCAACAAACCCCCATTCTGACGTGTCGCAGTTTATCCACCACACTCTGTCGACTTTTATCGTCTCTTTGTTCTGCAGTTGTTGTCCCCAGTGCCACCATGGACCGCCTTTCAAGTGTTCCTGCTTTATGTTTTGACTTTCATCCTCCGAATTCTCCAGGATCTTTATGTAGCATGGGCATTTGCAAATATCGTTATCTATCGCTCGGAATCGGCCCTCATTATCGAGATTCTCCGCGAACTTCCATTGATCTACAATTTCAACCGCTAACCTATGGTTCTTCCCAGTAGATTTAGGCACTGTCAGAGTGTGTAGTTCGCCGCGTGAATCGATAACGGTGTATTCGTCGCCTAAATTGAGTAGATTATTCTTGATATTTTCCCATAGACCCGTGATGACATCGATAATATTGGTGTTGATGAACGGTTTCCCTCCAAGATATACATTAAGGCCAACGATGTTGGGTTTTTTAATTTCAGTCATTGACTTGAGAGCAGCAGCTAAAGGAAAAACTTTAGTCGAATGAAAAAGGTACCGCTTAGCTCTAGGAATGTATATCCAGATTCAACTGGCGAGTTGTTGAAATGAAGAATCGAGCAAGTGTTGAAATGATCATATAAATGTTAATGGATAACTGCTAACTCTGACGCACACTCTTTGACTATCACATAATGGAGACTCATCTTTCTGGTGGTTCGTGCTATTTAGTGGCATCTCTTAGAACTCCAACCACCTGGATGTGTGGCGCGATTGAGTCAGTAGATAACAAGCTCTGTACACAATGTGACGGAGGTATGATCGGTGCTCTGTTGTGGGGTAGTCACACGTTCCATGCAGCAAATTCTGATGACGTTTTCATTGGTTATCAACGACTGAATAACATGTTTGAACCCAAGAGATTTGTATGTGATGGAATGCTTGAAGACTGACGATTCGAGTACTTATTTAGATCTATGTACGGGTTTGACTGAAACCATATATCAGAATACATCAGTCATAGCACCTACTTTAGTATTCAATTTGTGCTCCAGAACAGGTCATATCATGTACAAAATACATGATAAAATTCAAATCGATAGCTACCTTAACCCCTGTGCTCCATCTCCATCTCCATCCTCGTCTATGGGCGTTGCCAGCAGGCCCCTCTCCTCAAAGTCCGCTTCCCCGCCCGCACCACCTACTCCTTCTTCTCTCAATACTCCCCGACCAACGCCTACATCATCATCGTCTCGTTCTTCCTCCATGCCGTTCAAGACATACCAAACATCCTTTTTGGTCAATAAACCTTTCATCATTCCTCTGTCAACGAACAGTACGTATCGCAGCCCAAGTTTCTGAAACATGCTAACTGTGAGTTGGAAACTGGCTTTTGCATTAAGGGTGATGGGCGTTTGGTCCATCCACGGGCGTAGATCGAGGGACGTAGTGGGATCCGAGAGTGGTTGGTGCGAGAAGTATGCCTCAGTCTCGGGGGTCAAATTTCGGGGCGGAGAGAGGGCTGAAGAAAGTGCGTAAGCGAGTTCGGTACGGGATATATAGCCTAGAAGAAGAGCATCACGAGTGCTATCGACGACTGGAAAACCGCGGTAACTTTGCTGGGACAGAAGCTGACGAAGGGATTCGATGGTGTGGCCGGTCGCAGTGATCACAGTTAGATCTTCAATGCGAGTCATGACCTGGGCAGCGGGTACATCGGGAATCGTGGAGCCGTTGTCGTCGCGATTGTCGAGATAAGGATAGCCGTTGAAATGAATCCACGCTTCGTAGATGCCACGTGGTGAAATGGCGTCACCAATCCACTTACTGACCATGACTGCGATCATAATGGGGAGGACGTAGGTCAAAGCACCAGTGAGTTCGAACATGATGACTACAATGGAGACAGTCATTCGGGTAGCACCCCCAAGGGCAGATGCAGCTCCGATAATGGCATATGTACCGGGCGTGACACATTGTACGTCGGGTTCGCAGGAGCCGAAGATGAATGCATCAGGGAAAGCCTGTTGAATTACCTGTACAGAGAGCCCGACGGCACGGCCGTACAGGCCACCAATGGCCATTGACGGGAGAATGATACCAGCTGGGATCTGAAGGCCGAAGGTGATACTTGCAAGAACAATGCCTAGCAATGCGGATACAATCAATAATGCTACTACACCCGTATTAGCCTTTCCTGCTTTGCAGAGGCCAAGTGTGTCTTCGGTCAAATCGACACACTCAGCAAACAGGACATAGACAAGTTCAGAAGCCTGCGCTCTCATGAACTTGATGGGAAAGTTTATCAGAGCTGTGACGAATGTGACTAGAACAACTTCGGTGACCGGTCCTTTGAGATATGTTCGTTGCTTACGCCATTCCGCGATGCGCATGTTGAGCTTGATGAAGAACCCGCCATATAAGCCGCCAAGGACGCCGAGAAAGACGAAGGGTACCAACTCAAAGTCGTGCCAACCGCTGTGGTACCGGACCTGATACATGACCAGTTTCCCGGTTCGAAAAGGATTGAAGGCTTGCAAAGTGACCGCAGCCACCATGGCGCAGACAAAGCTCTGCCACATCGTCTTATCGGGGAAGTAGTAAGACAGTTGCTCTAAGCTGAAGAGTACACCGCCGATAGGAGAACCGAAAGCAACTGATATACCTGAAGCCGCCGCGGCAGAGAAGACTTCTCGTTTTCTCGCTGTTTTCTATTAGTGTGAGACTTATCGAGATCATTCTAGTTTGCCTACCCTCATTCCCATTGATGCTACCAAATAATTTCATGAATAAATTTGCACAACAACATGCCACATGCACTAGCGGACCCTCCTTTCCTAGCCACAGACCCGAAGCTACGGCAAGGCACTAACAGATCAGCCAGCCGAAGACAAACGCGAACGATACAAACTTACCAATCCCAAAGTCTTCACAAGTAGAGTCCATGCGCCCAAGAAACGCCGGATAACGAAGCCACCAAGTACAGTTTTGATCTCAGCAATACCGCTATGTTTCGCATAGGTTGAAAACTCGCGAACTAGAATGCTGGCACATGCAGCGAAAACAATCTATTTGAAGTCAGCAAAAACGCCACACTAAAGCATGGTTGTAAACTCACAGAAAATACGACAAAAAGTATGTACTCGATGATCCAACTGCCTCCCTTGGAAGTCACACCCAAGGCACGACTCCATGGATGCCAATCGCCGCATTGCGAATACTCAGAGAATCCCCAACAACAGAAACCTTTGTTTAGGTAGAATCGCCCATCATCATTACCATGGCTGCAGTATCCCGTCTTCAGGTCACCCAGCCAATCGCTGGCCACATCGATGAAAGCTGCAATGCCGCCAGTCATCAGGCCAGCAGCGATCAGTATCAGCCATATCTGACTTGCATCTGCTAGTTGTTTGAGATAACCGAGTATTCCAGTAGCGCTTGAATATAGGTACCGCAGCCTTTGTCGTTCCTTCGCATACTCGAAAATCCAATCGATCGCAGTGAGATCATCGTATCCAACACGGCGTCCCGGCCCTTCGACATACCAATCCAGCCCTTGCGCATCTTTAGTGTCTTGTAGATTGTCGCCAGCGGCACCGGGTGTGTCGAGATAGCTCAAAATGGCTTCTGTAGAATCATTGGCAGGCGGATTCGTCCGCAAATTTTGTAATCGTGACTGCGGTGATCGAGGGAGTGGAGACTGGCGGCTGGAAGAGGAGAGGAAGCGTGGCATTCCAAAAGTCGATGAGGGCGCAACCTTCTGCTTGCGCTTGAAGGAGATACTAGGAATACTCTATTAGTAACCTTTCCCTTAAGCAAAAGTGGTAGATTTAAGTATTACCGTTCCGGCAGCTCATGCTCCAATGGATCCTCTTCAAGTAAGCCCTCTGCTTCATCATCGCTCTGTTCATCTGCGACTGTCGGTTGTTGGCGGTTCTGATTGCGACTAGAAGACGCTTCAGCCTGTCCATGCGCGGACAGGCTTGGTGACGAGCTGGACATCCCCACGGCTTAATGTATGCTGCGACAGCATATTCTATACGCGTAGTTCCGGTAAAACGATGTTGTATAGCAGGCGTTGACGTTCGGGTATCATTGGGGGTTTAGAGATGGGGACAAATGCTCAGTCAAACCACTCAAACAGAATGACAAACTGAACAAACAAGTGGCACGCACGTGGTTCCACTTGCCAAGTGATTGTAGTCTTCACCAATCTTAACAGATAGATTTTACCCGCAAATAAGAAAAATAGGATTTGAATCGCTCAATAATAATTTACATATCATGGAGTACTGCTATCGACAGAAGAAAAATAGTATTTCATCACGTGACAGTTCATGCAGCGAAAGTCATCTGACTGTTTCTGCTCGAGAGGCCGACGGAGGAAAAGTGTACTGAGGTAAGGTAAATAAAAACTTTATTCATTTTGTAGTTGATACTGCATTACATTGTTTCATTGTGAATCCGTGCAAGGAAGTTCTACCTCATATATCACACATAATCAATAGCATCCACGTTCACACTTTCATTGAATTTAGAGGTCACTCAAGGTTGTTGCACCTATTTGAGCACAAGACCAATTTATGCACGAATGTAGTTTCGTTACACTATTGCGATGAAGAAGATTGTTGTCGTGGATATAAAACTTGTCTGCGACTACCTAATGTAAGAAAGTGATGAATTAAGGAAAACTGATTGAATTGAGAGTGCAAAGGAGCAACGAGGCTATATACGATAGAGTGAATAGTCTATTCTACATATAGGTAGCTTTAGAGGATAAGTAATTGAAGCACGTTATATATGTGTCCACACCTAAAGGTTCCAGGGCTGCTTCGTCCGCATATTGGTTTGTCATACGTGTACTTACATTCACTGGCTTTTCGTGATATTATTTTTGTTTCCATCTATAATATTAGAAGTAGCCAACTACATAGTTTTTACGACATTTCTGTATTCAGATCTTTGCTCGACCAATCATTGAAAGGCTAGAATAATCAAGATGGACGGTCGTGTCGGTTTCAATTCAACTCGAGACTATTAAATGTCTACACGCTAGCCTCCGAACGAGCGGAGAATCTTACTCCTCTTTGGGCCTCAATAGTTCGACTGTAATTCGAGTACACCCAAAGATCAAATAGGTATCAACGTGACACCAATATTTATGGGAAAAAGCATAGAAAATAGCGAATTTCTCGTCTCGATCGTAGCTTCTATTAAGTTCTATTCAGTCAGCTCGAATACTACTACCATTTCTCCCGCCATAAAAAGTGAAGAAGTGGTGGAAAATATTGCCAGTGATACTAGCATGTCTAACTTGGACTTGGAATCGGAGTTTTCGGGTTACAAATATGCTGACATTGAAAATGGTTTCGTCAACATCGCTAATTTCAGTAACTTTGGAAACCCATACGAACGGAGGTGACGGAATTTCCACCAATAGCACAGCAAATAGCCCTCCGACATGACTGATTAGCCCCTACATAACCGTGCTTACTGGAACCTATGATGCCAGCAGTCTCTGGATACCCTTCCCGCAACCTTCTATGGTTCAACTGATTAACCCCACATCTCGGCCAACCCGACCATCAGCAACCGCGCGAAAAGCGAAGGGCGAATTAACAAGAGGGAAAATAGAAACAACCGACATCAGAATAAGATTCCGAGTAACAAACCTGGAAAGGATCAAAAGGACAATCTAGCTGAGACAGATAGACGTGATAACCTAGCGCTTTAGTGGTACGGAACAGCCGTTAACCAGAGGGATCTATTAGCTCACATCAATGAAACTATCTGACAAGGTTCGTTGAATATCAGACCCATGTTCGACCATCTCAAGAAACCGTACATTTCAACTCGTGGAAGAAGGTTCACATGGGAGTGGTAGATATGGGTTTCTTGTCGGGTGATTCATCATCTTAAAAACGACATTTCACACATTACACTGCGCGAGATATCTTTGGTGGGCGAATCAAGCCAGTTTGGATGATCACATTTCGCGTAATTGCCAAAGCTGTTCAAAATCGGTGAATACTTTTGACTTTCATTCAAAAACAGTCCTACTTGGAAGAGAAGATCAGCGACCGGGACTTTTTTTAACGGTTAGTTATCATTACTTAGATGTGTATAATTAGAATAAATTGCGCGCAAATATTTTTACAAGTCAGTAGAACTTCCTTAACCCCTCTATCATTACGAGAGACACGTCTAATATCAAGTTCTTCTCAGCATAGTCTTAAAATCTTTTCTATTGAATTTCCCTACTAGCTCCTTAATGCATTATGAACTTCCACAGGCTTACCAACAGAACTGACCTAGAGACGTTGAGTGAATGTGTAATTCGCTACCAATTAAAAATCGCTAGCCCAACCATTCACTCACCTCAAGTGACAACTACCACTCACTCTTACTTCCATCCTAGTACTAAAAATCTTGACGATGAATTTTTGCGCCTGGACGCTTTGTCTATACTCCACATCACCAAAACTCCCACTCCCATCAATGCGCTCCATCCTCTCAATTCGACCAGCCATAAGGAACACTACCCTCATTATCCACATGTTTTCCACACGTGCTCCCGAGAAGTGTGCTCTTCCAATGATTCCCTACGTACCACCTGGCTTCCTGCACAAAGTACACTACAAACATATGATACGCACAACCTTGCAACGTCGCCATGAAAAGCTGCGCAGTCGCATGGATCCTCGCTTGCATGTGCCAATGCCCCTCTCACTTGGTAATATTGATGAAACCACGACATCACGTGAACACGGTCCAATGATGACCACCACAGCAGTGTTTAGGTTCAACAATCAAAAGATGACCCCCATCGTATACAATAAACGAATACAATTCACAACACTGGAGCCACATATTACTCAGAACGTCATGTTCCCATCAGTTGGTCACGAGTATGGACACACACCATCATACGGCATTCCAAATAAAGTCTCACTAGGAATAAAGCAAGCAGGCATAAATGTAAACAAACATGAAACTCACAATAAACAACCCGCCACCCGATTCATCATACCATCAAATCCATACACCTTCTCCTCCAAAATATCTTCCTCTTACATCCTAACCCTTCTCGCTCTCAGCATCAAAGCTCCAATATGCATTGATGCCCTCCACACAGCATTCGGTACACGCAATCTACACGATCTCACCAACTCATGTAGCATCGATCATGCCGCAGACATGCATGTATCTCTTGTGGAGAAACTGTGGAAGGCAGGCAGATTGCCCGTGGATCTAGAACAGAAAAAAGAGGATATGGATCTTGATCCGGATCGTGGATCTCTTGCGAGGGCAGTGTCACTGGGCAAGGAAATGAAGTCATATGGTGGAGGGCCAGTTGGTGGGAGGATCAACGTGGATGGATATGTGACGGGGTGGGCTCGGAGGAGGTGGGAGAAAGAGGGATCAAATCAAGAGAGGAAGAATAGAGAGCAGATTGAAATGGAGAAGGAGAAAACCGAGTGGAAGAAACTAGAGAGCAAAGAAGCTGATCGCAAGGACAAAGAACAGAAGGAAGCTCCCCGAAAGAAAGCTTACCGAAAGGAAGTGGAACGCAAGGTCAGAGAGCGCAAAGAGACTGAGCAAAAGGAACTCAAGGGAAAGAAACTCGGGCGGAAGGACATCGGGGAGCAGGACGCCGAGTCCACGGAGATTGAATGGCAATATCATGAGACGCAAGAGATGATTAGGAACGAGATTGACATCAAGAATGAAGCTATGGGATACACGGAGGATAGATACTCAAGGAGGATGGAGCTAACGAGGAAAGCTAAGATCAGAAGAGAGCTGGATAGGAGGCAGCTGGAATGGTCTATCAAATTTAAGGATAAGTAAACTTTACATCTGTGAGAGGAAAATAAAGTGGTCATGAGCACTGAGTACAGTAGGCGGACCGGGAGAGGACTTTAGGAATAGTGCGATGTTAATCAGAGATTAGAGCTGGAGAAAACCAGAGGGTAGGTACTAGAGCATGCCATACGTCCAAACCGACAACTAGTTTCACGATCAACTGTAGATAGTCAATGGTCGTGTGAGTTGTTGAAATCTTGTTTTTGATATTGTTTGTGACACCGACTGAACATTCGACCTCATCGCCAACAGCATTCCCCCTTTCATACCTAATCTTTGTTAAAATCGATAACGGCCCGACCAGCAATCTCGCCCCTCTTCAGTTTCTGCACTGCCTCGTTAAACTGACTCATTCCATAGACAGTGTAGATAGGCTTGAGCAGGCCCCTCTTCGCGAAATCCAGCGTCTTGTCCACATCCGCCATCGAACTTACCAGCGTGCCTTGCACACCCTGTTTCTTGAAGCACATCTGGTTTGGATCAACGGTAATCTGCTGAGTACCTGCTGGAGGAAGACCAATGCACATGACGCGTCCACCAATACGACCGCCAAGGAGAGTGATAGAAGATGGGTAGGTTTGTACCGCGGTGACGAAGACTGCATGGGCACCAATGCCGTCGCAAATGCGGATCACCTCTGCAGCAATATCGTCTACCTTCTTGAAATCGATAAATTCTTCCGCTCCTGCGATTTCTATGCAAAGCTTCCGCTTGTCTTCACCGCTGTCAATCGCAACAGGACGTAGACCCATGGCTTTCGCTAATTGGATTCCTTGGTTGCCGACTCCACCACCGCCTCCGGGAAAGACAGCCCAGTCGCCGGGCTGGAGGCCAGAATCTTTGATGGAAGTGTAGATGGTGGACGCGGAGCACATGATTGGTCCTGCGATGTAGTCGGATACACCGTCGGGGATGATCGTGGTGTATCGCTCGGGAGAAACAACGTACTGTTTGTAGGAGCCGTCGACCATGAGTCCTGTCAATACAGCTGCTGGGCAGTAACATTCGTTACCGTTGCGGCAGAGTTCACAAGCACCACTTGTTCATGTGAGTGAGTGCAAAATGTTTGATCGAGCAGTCATTGGATTGACCACGAATGGAATGGTGTGCTTACCAAGTATCCTGGATCGGCTAGAATACGAATGTCAGCAAACGTTGAATGAACCACACTTCTTCGCTGTACATTATGAAGAGCCTGCCCCCTCAGGTTATATTTTCCTGAAGTCCACTTACCTTGAAACCCGCCCTCATGCCCGGCTTTAGGGTCTTTACGTCGTTGCCAACCTTCACGATAACACCTGCACCCTCATGTCCGGCACACTTGACACCAAATACACTCATTTTCGGAACTGCCCAGTCGTTCAACATGAAGTGGAGATCGGAGTGGCAGATACCGGTAGCATTGAGCTTGATCAGGACCTCATTTGGCTCTATGTATATTCGTCAGCGGCGATAATATGATGGAAAGAAACTGTGCAACCCAAAAACAACAGTTCAATACATACTGATCTCAGGCACAGGCAACATCTGTACCTCGAGTCTGAAGTCTGGGCCCTCATTTACAACCACGCCGGCCTTGCATTCCTTCGGGATGTCGAACGTGGGGACTTTGTCATCAGCCATGGTGTGAGAGGAGCTAGATTAGTTCCGATTGAACAAAGGAATTATCAGAAGAGTTAGACAGAGGTAAAATGGGCAGAATATTAAAGAATAATCGTGCAAGTTGCTGGCTGGCAGGGGATAGAAGAGTTACGTCGAAAAGCAATACAACAGGAGGACGCGCGCGATCTCCCCGCACAGCGCGTCACAAGTCCCCTTATACCCTCACGAGCCAACGCTTCTCTGTGGACCTGCATATCGGCAATTGCCCCACCTCACGTATCAAACGCGTATTAGGACTGGAGGAGAGGATTGCCGATAATCTTCCAATCCAGATTACTAGACTATCCGAAGCCAAGACCTCGGTGCAGGAGTATGCCCCTCAATGCAGAGGTGCAGTCTCATCTTTCTACCAATGAATCGAATCGTCAATGCCGAATCGTTACCGCTGCGGCCAAATGTAGCTCCGTCGGTCCTATTCCTACCCTGGAGGTTCGTGCACAGTTCAATGGTCGCATGAATATGTGGAGCGGAAGCTGATCGAAGAGGACAAAAATGCGGGGAGCTTCTGGCGGGGTTATCGTGCTGGTGACGTCGCGTCGCACTGCCGTCTATGGTGGCTTGGAAAGACTACCGAATCGGTCCGAGGAACCCAAACTGGGTCGTGGCTAGCTTGAGTTTCATCGATCTGGACCCCAAAATTTCCTTTGAACTATTTCTTGCATTAATATTCAGAGCCATTCGCACGGATGAGGTCCATCGATGTTTACTCGATTGGAGTGCGGCTCCCTTGCTGGACCCCGTATTTCTGCATTGTATTAAGAATTCCGATTACAAGATTGCTTGGGCTATCTAATTGCGAATCCATTATGGATCATGAGAAGAGCTTATGGAATGAAGAAATCAATAACCAAATCTCGATTCCAACATAGCGAAGGCTCGCGGAACATTTCTCACACCTAGGTCCCGAAAGTTACGTTTATCCAATTGCCTACCAATCCTCGGCTATGTTAGTGATAGTAATACAGAAATCCAAACTAGCAATACTATACGAAGTCAACATGGATCCTCCCTGGAACTAAAGGAACTGATAAACAGACATCCAATCGAATGTAGGGGTGCATTTTGGATCAGTTCATACCTGGTTTCTCGGGACGACTCTATTCCAATTTCCTCCGAAGCCTCGGCTATAGAAGTAACATCAACTTGAAATCTTTAAGCAGACAATACTACACGGAGCCAACAAGGAGGTTTCTGAAATTGAATGAGCCTACAAACCAATCTCTAATCACGTGTATAGATACATTCTCAATTGATTCACAACTAGTCCCCAAAGACGGTCTTCTTCCGATTTTCCTGCCGAATTCTTGCCATAGGAGTGACAATAAGAAGTTACAACCAATAGTGAACCAGCGTCTACAGCCAACCGATGCCCGATCCAAAATCAAATAACTCGAAAACAAGGTCTTTAATCAGACATGCATAGTCTCGTCTCCCCAGAAAAGACTATCTCGTTTCCAGGGCATGCGATAAACCGATTGTCAACCCGGTCCAGGCCGTGCGAATACCATCAAAGTAACTACTTCCTTGAAAAAAGTATTAGACAGTCGACAACCTGTTATCCTAAACTTAACCTGGCACCCAGAACTATCTTGTGCAACCCACATATCCTTTCGCAAATATAAACAACTTAAAGGAATGACTCTTATTCAAGCTAACAAAATATTTTCATACTACTTCCTGTACACAGTTTAGAGATATCTTCATCTAACCACCTATCAAATTTCCAAATCTGAGAGTACCAAGGGAATCAGGTGTCTGCGAGGAAAATAAAATCTAAAACCAACAATCCTCTACCCAAAAGTTGAACTTTTCTAAAAATACCCTTTGATTCTTACATATCCCCTATCTCAAAAACGACGCAAGGTAATTGAGCGCACCCCATTCAGCCATGTATTATATTTCCAATCAAAATCCTATCAAAATTCCAACGAGACATTTATCCATTGCTCCTTCAATTTCAGCCATGGCGTACCCAACTAAATAACGTACCTCAGGAAAAAATAATAATAGAGCTACCACTCGACTACCAGAAGCTCAGCTAATGCCTGAAAACACCTTGTGAATCCTTGCATGAGACCTAACCTAAACATATGACAGCTTACTGGAAGGACCTCATTCGAGACTAGGGAAACGTCCCACATCGACATCAATTTATAATACACAAATAATTAATACCAAATTACCGACTATTCGTCAACCAGAACAGTCACAATGAGATACACCAAAATCGCAAACATCACAAAAGCCAACCAAAAGCAATACCAAATTCAGAAAATTATCTTATTAGAGGGTAGCTACCTAGCCTAACCCTCACCTAGGGTATCCCGAACTCCTCCCTCTTTCTCCCGAACCGGCAAAAAGCATCGAAATCTCTGTCCATTTCCGGACCCTATCCCTGTGCATTTTGGCACACTGCCTGTGGTGGGACAAAGGCAATCCCCACGAGGATGCCGACAGCAAAGGCGAGGAAGAGGAAGAAGACACTGCCAAAGTGTCAGCTTCGCACTTCGCTTCAGGCGGTGGAAAATTACCTCGCCGGCAATGTCCTGCCGCAACAGCTGGTGAGTAAGACCCAGATGCCGGAGCACCAGGTCTTCCTCTTGGCCTGTCGGGCCTCTTGGTTCTCGCCTGTATCTTCAGTACGTGGACTGCCATCCAGGCCCTCTGGTGGTCGCACAGCTGGAGCGAGATGCTGGTGGAATGGTTGCGTATTCTCTCGAACAAGCCCACAAGGCTCAGATAGGATAGATCTGTTACTGATGGGGGCTGGGCGGTGGCTGAACACGTCATCAGCTCCACTGCTTACGACTCGATTGTCTTCGACACCGTCTGTTTGACCAGAAGTATCCTCTGTGACAAGATCAAGATTAGAGATGGACCCGATTCGAGCCGATGGTCCGGGCACACCGAAGACTTGAGGTTGAACAAAGACTTTTGGAGAAGGGGCGACAAATAATAGATCGGATTCATCTCCGTCAAGACTGTCCGAGTAGCAGAGACTCTCTTCTTGGTCGTTCGAAAGGTCATCGTTGGGGCTGACTCGAAAGGCATCGTTCTTTTCAATCGCGCCAGACTGCTGCGAATAGGATGCGGGAGGCTCTGCAAACACCATTTGACCACCATGGAATACGGGATTTCCTCGGAGAGGATGAAATCCATGATGAAACCCAATAATTGAAGATGCGGGACCTCTCTCATGCGGCAGGAGTGGAACAAAGTTGTTCATGAGTTCGGTCCTGGTACTCCAAGGATTCAATCGCTCTGGTACCGCATTGTCGGCATCCTGTCCTTTGGCTCGTTCATGCGGAAGGCTTGGCCCTCTAGCTCCGTCCCTATTGGAGCTTCCATTATCATCAGAGCTGAAAGAACTAGAAGGCGGCTCGTCTTCAGAACAACTTGTAGCAAGGCGCTCTCCATCAGGCGTAGTGGGGTATCCCTCCGGGATACTGAATAAAGGCATACGAGGAGCCATTACGGACGATGGAAAGAAGTTGTTTACCGACATTTCGTGCGGGAGAAGTGGTGGCTGTTCCTCGGCGTCTTTTGCTTGAATTTTTGAGGACTGCCCTGAATTCATGGCAATCATAGGTTCTTTGCTCTTGCTGAGGCTGTCATCTTCAATCAAAGTTTGTTCGGTATTGCCCGCAACATTGTCAATGTCTGCAGCGGCAGTATCGACGGCGTCATTGTCACCAATCGTCCGTTCATTGCTTGTGAAGCGAGTCGGGGACGTGAAAGCAGATACTGAGCTTGTGCAGACGCATATGACGTTGTTCTTGTGGCCATCGGGATCGGTGGCTGTTACAGTGTCAATATCAGTGCATGGAAACGGTACTTGAATCAGAACTTACCTGTTTCTTTGGTAGCGTCAACCACCCAAACGTGATTACCGATTCGTACTTTGTACTCATACGTGCCGGGGGCAATGTTGAAGAAGTCTCTGAAGAAAACTAGTTCACCGAATTCGTTTGCCTTATCCGCTATAGACATCTCCAACAGCTCCCATGGCTTCTCGCTCATGGAAGTGACAAGATAAACTGGACTCTTGGTACCAGCGAGGGAGAACGTGATAGTCACGACTTGTGCCATGGCCTGGGCAGAAGACATGGTACAGACCAGCTTGATGCAGTGACAGACTGTATGAGCAGATGAAAACGTTTCAAAAGTGTCGTAAGAGTGTGAAACTGGCCGGATGCGTTGTTTAGGAGCAGAAAGAGCGCTCAAAATCTATAGGAAAGGAATATTGCCAATTGCGGTGGTTTTCCTCTGACTTGTGTTCCGGTCAAAGGTGGAGGGAGGAGCCAAATGTAGGAGAGTGACCAAGGTGTAAAGGATTTGAATGGTGAAGTGAAGCAAACAAACACTAAAGGGTGCAAAAGCTTACGGGTAGTCGCCGCAGAACAGGTCGCGCGCAGTGCTCATGGACAGCGAAAAGAGTTAGAAAGCTTTAGCAGTCTCGAATAAGGCACTGCCTGCCGCGGTGGTGAACATAGTCAAATTGTGTGGTGGAGAAAGGGTCAAAAGAGGGAGGAGCAAGTCGAGGGGAGCAAATATATGGGCACCTTGGCGGGACTGGCGGTGGAGGTCGGGCAGACACTGAGTGTGGAGGACAACTTTTTCGCTCTCACCAAGTTTGAAGGAGGTCAAACACACCCTTCAGGCGCATCTGTGAGTACAATCTACCCTCAAAAGGCCAAATACGGCATTTATTGTCTGCCAGAAGCTCTTGTAATGCTCCTGCAGGAGCCCAGAACCTCCCTGCTGCCTCCGATGCCCCCTTCCTTCTCTCATCAACCATGAACATCGATGTCTTGGCGCTGATGAAAGAATGTTGTTGTACACTGGACCCCAAGCCCTTATCCTAGACTCCTGCATGAACATCAAGGGACTGGAACCTTGTTTGGAAAGTCGCTACATTAGATGATACTTCTGTAGAGTCTTTCTATATTGTCTTTTACGCTCTTTGAAACAAAAACTTTCTAGACGTCCTCCCTCAATGTCCCCAGACAAGTCCAATCCGCCTACCGACTAGTTAGACGCCTGTCCAAGAAGAGAATTTTTACCATCAACTGAGCTTCAGTATGAGTCGATCCCCCATGCTGACCACACAAACTTCTTCCTATACACTCCAATCTTCCATTACCTATTTTGATTGATATTGCGGCTTCAAGTCACCAGCCAGAAAGCTGCGCCCAAGAACTCCGACCCTTATAGTCCCCCAACTCCTCACATTATAAAGGTTACTTCACAAACGGCGCACCTTCTCGATGCCCTTGAGTTATGGGGAGCAACTCGCGGCAGCGAGGATTCCGTTGTGACAACCTTGGAGGACCACCCGGACAGCTTTCGATGCCCCGCTGACTGGAGATCCCGCGAACAAAAATAATGATGGGAGCCAGCTAACAGTATCTGCAGGCACCTAGGGCACAGAATTACCTCCGTACGTGTTACGAGCAGCGCCAGCGCTCCGGATTTAGCATCACCATCCCCCCCGCACTCGATCCTTCCTCCCAGATGACCCACCATTGTTGCGTCAGGCCCTATCCAATAATTGTAGAATTGAGGCCAAGTAATAGATCTTATCACCAGGATACCTTGATGGACACCAAGGTCAACTGTACAACTTCTGCGAGCGACTCAAGCGCGGATGATTCGCAGTCTCGGCAACTGGCGAGCTGCTCTCTCAGTGACGGGGACCTAGAAAGTGAGCTATCGGCTTGGAAACGAAGTAATTTTACATGAACTCTTACATAGAACTAAAGAAATTGTCCGTCTATTTGCAATTGCTGCATAAAAATATATCTGCGGGTGAGACGGCTACTGTTTAGTCCTGTTGACCCATCTGCTCCACCATGTTCCCCTCTGTATCCATCCTGGCTGCTAAATTTATTCACTTCCCTATCGTGTGTGTGTCTCTCTCAGATGCTCCCAATCTGCCCATAAAATCTGCAGCGTCAAGCTTTCCATCCTTGCTCATTGCATCATCTCAAAGTGGTCGTGACACGATCTCACTAGTAAACCATACAAGCGCCTAAACTTCTCATCTGTAAACAAGACTGTCTACTGGTCAGTAAGTTCATTTTCTGCCCCTTTGAATGTATGTGTTGTTTCGCGAATGCGCCTGGAAAGATTTTGGCGGCCCGGGGATACCTTCTCCCACACAGCCCTCGCTGCTCATTGGACAACAACAAATGGAGATATCACTGCATTTTCTCTCCGCCTCAGATTCTGTTCACTCGAGCAGCGTCTTTCCACATCAATCTCCAAATTACTTCTCATTTGTTGCAGGAATCATCACCTAACTCTTCGCTCTACAGGCGGCAGCTTGCCTTTCACTCGCGGCTTGACTCCGCCTGCTTCCACCCTCCCAGATGAACAACACTGCGCCCCGCGCTAGACTACCCTCATATCCAATAACCCGAATTCCGCCCATAAAACTTCTAGTATCTCACAGAGACCAGATAAATAACATTGAAATTACCCCTGAGACCTTCGTTCGTCTCTGTCGAGGGCGGCCTACCATGCGGTATCGAGGCGGCCTCCACCAACTCCGCCGAGCGGCATGATTCGTTGTCCCACACCCTACATTAAGCACTGATAGGATTGATAAGGGTATAACTCTACACTTTTACTATTCACCAGGCCTATTTTGGTAGGTAGCTGGCGAACCGGACACCATGGACCGCACACTGCGAGCCATAAACCGCGCGCCATCTCCTCTTCTATCAGCGATACCGACCAGAGATAAACTGGAAGACTAACTATGACAGAATCTGTACCCCGCAATAGTATCGACCCAATCCATTGTACGCTCGAAGCTAGCTGAGACCTCTGCGGCCTTGTGCCAATTCCTCCTGACTCGACACCATCCAGCACGTCAGAACACTTCAAGACGACCGTCACCGCATTTCTCCAATCGTATCAGGAGGATGTCAATACATATATGTTGTTGAGGGATCAGTGGTTCCCTATTCAAGAGAATTCGGGTCCGCAACGCCCCTTCTTTCTTCACCAAGCCTCCAGGCGGCAACATTGAGAGTCAAAGTCAGGACGGCGCCCCAGGCGGCGCGATCCACATCATATGGTATACGGTTAAGAAGAGAATTCGGGAGTAAACGACGCACAGAAGACGCCTGGAATGAATATCGGCAAATTGTAAATTTGCCACCGACGGGCGTAGGTGGTAGTTCCTCGAGCAATCGGAGGCGGGGACCCTGTCGCTGGGTCTCAGAACTTGCTCCGGCAATACCGCCGCTGGGAGGTAATATTCAATATGAGATCTCTAGTATATGTAGATGATGTCACATAATAACACCGGTACATAGTAGGAATAGTCCATTTGTGTGTTCAGCAGTTCCACTGACTGATATGTGCAACCTCGAGATGATCATAAGCCGCATGCTGCCCGTGACTTGGGTGTCTTCACCGTAACTGCAATTGTGACAATACATTTTCAGAGTAATAATCAATCTATTTGTTTTACTTAGGTAAATTGTAAATGGTTCACATGCTTGGTCGCTGGCTTTACTCATTGCTTCATGTGCTCGATGCTCGTCTTAAATACGTGCTTGAAAGCATCGTAGCCAACTGGTACTGGCGCATCGCACCAGATACCTCTCCACATCTTCTCGAATGTGTCCGTGCGAATCCAGCTATTCCCGCGCAGTCTTCGACTATACCTCCATCGGCAACCGTGGGATTTTAGGTCAAACGCACACAATTTTCTGTCCGTCTGAGCGTGTCTCTAGACTCGATATTACCCCTAGCCAAAAACATACGCACTTCCTCGTCCGCCTCGGGGCCTCCTCGAACAAAGTGCAGGGAAAGGTTTTGCAACTCCAAAATCGTAGGAAGATGATTGGTGTGTTCGAGATACCAGAGCTGAGTCCATGGCGGAAGTCGTTTCCTTGGTGTACTCTGCATATTCTCCGAATGGATCGAAAGGTCGCAGAACTGGACGCGAATTCCCATGACGCCCTTCGAGTGCGGAGTATCCAGATCCAGGCGTGATACTTTTCTGATGGCGAGGAATTGATTCAGATGTCGCTTCATGGTCGCGGAGGACCTCCGGGTACAGAACCCTCTTGTGCCTGCTCCGAAAACTCTCTTTTCCAATTTTTTCCATACATATTCCCAAACTCTTTCTTCAATCCTTCTATTTCTCTCCTTTTGTGCTATTCTGGACTTGGCTCCCTTCACACCAGCACCTCTTGTCCCTGTGCCTGTCCCTCCTGAACTCGCTGCTCGTCCTCTTCCCCCTCTCTCAAAAGGAGCTCAACATGAGCACCCGACTTTTCAGATTCGATAAGTTCGGTTGGTTGCACAATCCACTCGTCCTCCCAGTCCGGGGTCTCGAAACACGAGTGCAGGAACGTGGAGCCAAGGGCGAAGAGCGTGAGGGTTATGAGCTCCATGGCTGGGTATCACCAAGTGTAAACGCGGCGTTATACAGGAAGAAGACTCAAAAGTATGTCAGGGGGTGGAATGGCCGCGACCGGTTTTGTAGATAGATGATGATACAGAGTCCGATGTACCAAAGTGAATTGAGCAATCCAAAGTTGCAGCAGCCCCCATCGCCATGTTTAAGAACACCCCCAACGAGCCCGAAAAATCCAGTTTCCCCCATCTCTTCTCCGCACCAACATTACCAATCCTCCACCCAAGCCCAATGAAAACGCTCTCGTCATCGTCATCGTCCTCGTCCATCCTATAGAGTACCACTCTTTCCATGCACTTTTTTTCCTTCTCGGCCGATTAATCAGTATTCGTCCGCCGCCTTCCGGGCGAGCGAGCGAGCGAGCAAGCAAGCAAGCAAGCAACGCGACGTCGAAGCCGACAGGTTCCGGCCCCGACTCTTGCGCACGGACCTCATTCCCCCAATCTGCTGTTTGCTAATCAAGTGCCGACGAAACGGACGAGGGCGATTGCGAATTACTAACGACACGAGAATCAGTTATCATGGTGAATCGCAAAGGGGCCTGGTGATGGGAAAGACATTCACTGAATTCAGGGGATCTGCATCAGGAAACTTCAGGAACCAAGATGCCTGATAGAAAAAAAACGACGAATGAATACAAAAGCACGCAAAGTACAAGACCAAGAAGCCTAATCCCTAGATCGGAGTCGACAGATCCGACGATGCAGCACGAGGGCAGAATTCATTCATTCATCAGACCGATCCGGCATCTCCCCTGACGCCCGTGAAACGCGCGGAACGGAACCGATCTGCGATTCGGCGGGGGAGAACGTGGAACCTAACACCTTGGTTGGAATCCAGGTGGTAAGCCGAGCTTAAGTAACGTGTTCCACCAGTCATCCGGCCTCCCTAGTCATCCGGCCACCCCACCAAAATCGATGCGACACCTCCACATACCTTTATCATGGCACCAACGCAGAGCATTCAAAAGCTTAAAAAAGAAGGTAGACTAGCTATTTCTAAGCAGGCAATTTAGAATAAGCAGCTTTCAAGCCTCCGCCAGGCCGTACGCGTATATGACGTCCCTTGATCAACCCTCTAAGACTGTCTTTGCAGTGCGCTACCACAAGCTCTTATAAATGCTAAAAAACAAAAGCTACACCTAGTAGAAAAGCAGTTGCTTGTTTAGTAGATCTTAGACCTAGACTAGCGTAGATTTCCCTTTTATATTATTAATGTATAATAAATAGCAGACGCTCTACTAGCTGCTTGTAGTTAGAATCCTTCTCTTTAGCCTATAGGCAAGAACTAGCCTGCATGCTTTATTTAGACCTAGCTAGAGCTGTAAATAAAGTAGAATAGAAAGTTCTATTTATAGCAAGCAAAAAGCAAGGATCCTATTATTATACAAGCCTAGTTTTAGCTTATATAGAACACACGCTAGCGCTATAGAATACTAGATAAAGATACTTATAATTTTAACAAGATAGGCTTTATAATAAGTGTAGCTAGAATATCTAAAGTAGTTACTAGCTCTAATAGAGTAGGTTAAGCAGTAACTATTTAACTTAGCAACTATAACTAGATTATAATAATAAAAGGCATTAACGCGCTAAGGTAAGCTATTCTACTTTTTATTATTCTATCTAGAAAGCTACACTAGGCAAGCTAGTATAGTAGTATACCTAGTAACTAAGTACTTGCTATAAGTAATAATAGCTAGATAATAAATAAACTAGGCTTTAACTAGTTAAAGCACTTTAACAGACATACTATGTCTTATACATCTAAAGCTTACTGCCTACTTATTTTAGACAGCTATAGCAGCTACGCAACGCTAGAATTTAATTAGTACTATATAGAGCATAAGATAATTAGTTTCTATATGCTTGCTTATACGTTGCACCTCTTATAGCTACTTAATATTAGCTACTTCTCTCCTCTAAAGCACGCGTATAGCTGTTAGATCTAGGAGCTAGCATACTAAGAAGTCTTCTATATTAATAAAAAAGAGTTTCTTTCTATATACTTAGCTATCTAAAAGATAGTCTTTATAGAGTAGAATATTAAAGTAGGCTTTAGAGCAGCAGAGCTTATCCTATACAGTCTAGAATGTGTTTTAGAGTTGCTTACTATTATCTAGACGCTATCTTTAGCAGAGATAGTAGCTAGAGAGATAGTAGCATAGACAGCAAAGACACTTTATATAGTTAATTAGCTTAAGAAGTAGGCTTAACTTATTTAAGAATTGCTTTAGCATTAGTTATAGAGCCTTAGTAGTTAGGCTATTTAATAGCTTATAAAGAAATGCTAACTAGCTATGCATTTAGCTACTATCTTTATAAAGGAGAATATTAGGCTTTATGCTATAAATAAGCATTACTAGCGCAAGCAGACGCAGCGCTAATAGTATATTGCCTCTAAAGGCGCTCTATAGGCTTAGAAAGGTTAATTACTTACTACAAAGGCTAACAGAGTAGCTTAAAAGAGTAAATAGGTTCATCTACTAAGGCGCCCTTAAGCACTACCAACATGCAGCAAGTGTCATGTGCAAGGACATAAAAGGACTCAGTGTACAGTCAGATAGTGCGCATCAAATACACTCATTTTCTATACTATATATTTTGTGGTTGTGGAGCTATTCACCCTAGAAGCGCATGAATTTTGATGGGGTGGCTGGATAACTGGTGGAACACGTTAACGTGTTTAATCAGTCATCCGCCCAAATCAGTCATCCGCCCACCCCACTAAAATTCATGCGACACCTCTACCCATCTTTATCATAGCATTAACGCAGAACACTTAGAAGCTTTAAAAAGAAGGTAGACTAGCTATTTCAAAGCAGGTGATTTAGAATAAGCAGTTTTTAAGCCTCTGCCAGGCTGTACGCGTGTATAACGTTCCTTAATCAACCCTTTAAGCCTGTCTTTATAGTGCACTACTACAAGCTATTATAAATGCTAAAAAACAAAAGCTACACCCTATAGAAGAGCAATTACTTGTTTAGTAGATCCTAGACCTAGACTAGCGTAGTTTTCCCCCTTATATTATTAATATACAATAAATAGCAGACGCTCTACTAGCTGCTTATAGCTAAAACTCTCCTCCTTAGCCTATAGGCAAATGCTAAGCTACCTACTTTATCTAGAACTAGCTAGAGCTAAAAATAAAGTAGAATAAGAAGTTCTATTTATAGTAAGCAAAGAGCAAGGATCCTATTGTAATATAAGCCTAGTTTTAGCTTATATAGAACACGCGCTAGCACTATAGAATACTAGATAAAGATATCTATAATTTTAATAAAATAGGCTTTATAATAGGTGTAGCTGCAACATCTAAAGTAGTTACTAGCTCTAACAAAGTAAGTTAAGCAGTAGCTATTTAACTTAGCAACTATAACTAGGTTACAATAATAGAAGGCATTAACGCGCTAGAGTAGGCTATTCTACCTTTTATTATCCTATCTAGAAAGCTACACTAGGCAAGCTAGTATAGTAGTATACCTAGCAACTAAGTACTTGCTATAAGCAATAATAGCTAAATAATAGATAAACTAGGCTTTAACTAGTTAAAGCACTTTAATAAATATACTATGTCTTGTATATCTAGAGCTTACTGCCTACTTATTCTAGACAGCTATAGTAGCTACGCAACGCTAGAATTTAACTAGTACTATATAGAGCACAAGATAATTAGTCTCTATATGCCTACGCATACGTTACATTTCCTATAGCTACTTAACATTAGCTATTTCTCTCCTTTAAAGCATGCGTATAGCTATTAGGTCTAGGAGCTAGCATGCTAAGGAGTCTTCTATATTAATAAAAAAGAGTTTCTTTCTATATACCTAGCTATCTATAAGACAGTCTTTATAGAGCAGAACATTAGAGTAGGCTTTAGAGCAGCAAGGCTTGTCCTATACAGTCTAAAGCGCGTCTTAGAGTTACTTACTGTTGTCTAGACGCTGTCTCTAGTAGGGATAGTAGCTAAAGAAATAGCAGCATAGATAGCAGAGACACCTTATACAGTTAATTAGCTTAAGAAGCAGGCTTAACTTGTTTAGGAATTGCTTTAGTGCTAGTTACAGAGCCCTAGTAGTTAAGCTATTTAATAGCTTATAAAGAGATGCTAACTAGCTATGCATTTAGCTACTATTCTTGCAGAGGAGAATACTAGGCTTTGTACTACAAACAAGCGTTGCTAGCGCAAGCAGACGCAGCGCTAACAGTATATTGCCTCTAGAGGCGCTCTGCAGGCTTAGGAAGGTTAATTACTTGCTACAGAGGCTAAAAGGGTAGCTTAAGAGAGTGAACAGGTTCGTCTACCAAGGCGCCCTCAAGCGCCACCAACGTGCAGCAAGTATCATGTGCAAGGACATAAAATGACTTAGTGTAGAGTTAGATAGTGCGCATTAAATACACTCATTTTCTATATTATATATTTTGTAGTTGTGGAGCTATTCACCCTAGAAGCGCATGAATTTTGATGGGGTGGGCGGATGACTGATTTGGGCGGATGACTGATTAAACACGTTAACGTGTCTTATCAGTATGCTGCGCACATCAGTAAGCTGCGCACTCAAAAACCCACCAAAAATAAGAAAAATGGCCCCTTGCTATCTTTACAATTACACTATAACAAACTCTAAAAAATTGTTAGTAGCCTACTATGCTATCTCTAGGTTTATTATAAAACTCTTAGAATAATTTAATATATAATTCCAGAGATAGAGCAAAATTGTACAAAATTGTACAAAATTAGCAGCTAAAACTAAGTATTGCAATAATGACAAAACTAATTTTTCTTAAATTTTACAAAAAGCCTTTAAATCTATGTAAAAGCTTAGTAGCAAAATTGTAGATCTTGTTATAGTGTAGTTGTAAAGATAGCAAGGGGCCATTTTTCTCATTTTTGGTGGGTTTTTGAGTGCGCAGCTTACTGATGTGCGCAGCATACTGATAAGACACGTTAATGTCTATGATGAATAATGGAAGCGTTGGTGTACAGGGGTTTCCCTTGATGGATGCGTACATGTATCCCCACCGACCTGCTGCCGAAGTATGCAGGAACGAAGGCAACTCAACGGGTGGGAAAAAGAAATACACGATCCGCGATTCCCGAACATTGCTAGTTTCGACGTGCATGTGATGATAGAGGGTTTCTGGAAGGAATTACTAGGGATTGAAAGAAGGAGATATGAGGAAGACATGCGAGTAGAATCAGAGATAAAACAATCGATAAATATATGTGTGGGTATCTAGGTATGCTTTGCTTAAGAACTCGAACTGAAACTCAAACTCATTCTTCTCCCGTCAAACCTCTCCCTCTTCTATAAGAAAACACAAGGAAAGAGGATAAAACCGTTCCAGCGGTTTTCCATTCACAGCTCCCCTACAGTAACAGCCCTGACCGCCAATCTCTCGACTCTCTTCTTATATAAGCTCATCATATGCTTCATCGGATCCCCATACACCACCGTCCTCAACAGCTCATCATCGACCGTCACAGCCTCAACATCCTCCTCCCCGCGCCCCGCCGGCCTCTTCCTCAACACCACAAGTCGGCCCGCCGCGCTCAGCGTCGTGGGAGGAATCTCCCAATGGACCGTCGACGTGGTCGCCGTCGTGCCGGCGGACATTTTCGAGTCTTTGGAGTTCGAAGTCTTGGAAGAGGATTTGGAGAACTTGGATGGTTTCGAAGATGCCGTTTGAAAGGTCGTGTTTGATGGGTTCACGAGGTTGGCACTAGAAATGTTGATTTTGGAGAAGGAAGCGATAGTGTTGCAGACGGAGCTTGGGGCGGGAGAAGCGTAGAGTTTGAGGAGGCTGCGTACGACTTGTTTGTCAGCGCGGGGCACAGGATCGCCTTCGTTGATGAAGCTGTAGAAGAGGGATTTCTTGTGGCGTTTCTCTTTGGAGCGTTGGAGAGGGAGCAGCGAGATGGGTGGTGCGCCGAAGGTCACGCAGTGGACACGCTTGAAGAAGCCAGTGAGATAGTTGAGGTCGGAGCTCACGTTGGAGCTCATCATGTGGGCGTAGAGGAGGGCGGCGACCGCGCCGCCGGCGGAGTGGCCAGTGATTAGGAGCGAGCAATTGCTTCGGCTTGGGTTTTCTTGGAGCAGCAGGCGTAGTCTGTCGGCGACAGGTTTGATCATCTTACGCGCTACGTAGAGGAAGCCGGCGTGGCACATGTTTCCCGGGTCGTCGAGGAAGCCCTCGGGGCTGCTGGGTGCAGAGCGGTAGTTGACGGCCCAGTCCATGAATGTAGCGGAGCCACGGATTGCGAAGACGATGGTGTGCATGTCGTCGACAGGTACAGATTTGAGAACCATGGCTTTGGTGCCAGAGCGCCAGTCGGACGGGACATGGGCATCCATTTCGGCCGACTTTGGTGCAGGGGGTGTGTAGACGCGATCCGAGTAGGTGGCTGCAAGACAGATTAGGGGATAGGTCGGCATGTACCTATTTGAAAAGTTAGTCTTGGCCATCATATATCTTGAAAACATGACATTTACATACACCTTGAAAGGGGGCATATGCGGCGGCAGTCTCGAATTTGCATACAGCCACACTTTTGAAAACTGATTGGTTCCATGCTCATCTAGTCCTTGCACGACCTGTGGGGTATGTCCTCTGTATTTATCCGGCGAAAGAGAAGCCTGTGCAGCATACGTTATGGGATCTCCCTGTATTTCCAGATCCTGCTCATTCCCACTGAACTTCTCGCCGTCAATACTCGTCAAGACAGCGTCGAGCTTGGAACACATGATATCGCATAGCGCCGCACCCTGATTCAGGACCTGAGTGCTCTTCTTTCCCAATGCGGACTGTTCGAAATACTGCGAGGTCTTTGTTGCTAGCTTAGCGGTACTTCTCCCCGCGTCAGAGGCAAGTTGGTCGCATAGGTTAGAATGAGATTTGGCAGCCGGGTTGTCTACTCGGTGTACGTAGCTGTGAAGGATGCCTTCTTTGTTCCGGGGCGGTTTTGGCGGAGATGGTGCAAAAGAGATTGCGGAGTGATTTGCATGGTATTGAGCAGGAGGAGCGCTGTAAGAGTGTGCATGTTGCGGTCGGTGTTGGGGATTGGCGCCGTAGATGGGGTGACGGGGTGGACTTAGTGATTGAGTGTACTGTAGGTTGGCAGTTGACGGGCGGTGCGGGATGGATATAGCGGAAGCCTGTGGCGGAGGTGGATGATGCGTCATGTGTACGGCCGGGTGTGACGGATAGGGGTGGTGTGCGACGGGTGTTGGTTGAGAGGTTTTACGGGAGGAGGAGGAAGAGGACGAGTGCTTCTTCCTCCTCTTCCGCTCCTTGCTGTGATCATGGAAACCGAAGAAGTTCATGTTGATGCGGATGAAAGTGGGGGTATCCCCGGCCGAGGGTTGGTTGAGGGCCGGTGGGAGGAGCTGGAGCGAAGGTTGGTAATCGGTGCCGGTATGATGTTGGAACGTTAATGTCGATGGTCTGTTTAGTCACGTTGAATCGCCGTAAACTTGTCGTCGGAGGCTCCAACGTTGATATCCAAGCCAAGTTTATTGGTGAGCGTAAGTGCAAGGTCGTCGTCCGGAACTGCCGAGCCGAGTCGAATCCTAGCCTGCCGGTGTTTTCATCAAGCCATCAACACCCTAGCCAGCTCTTTCTATGTCACCAAGATACAAAGCCAGCACACGATAATCTTCTTTGAGATGGAGCCATCCAGCAGCCGCAACAGCAGCAGCAATAGCGATAGTAGCGGTCGGGAAAAGTTAGTCGGCAGGGCTCCCGCGGAACGAACAGCTGGGGGGGGAGGGGAAGGGGACCAGAACAGGACAAGAGCTTCTTTAAAGAGAGTGGCAGCCGCAGCGTACAACTGACGTCCACGAGGGCAGAAAAGGACAGAAGAGGGCAAAAGAGGGTCGAAGGGTGCAGGGCAGCCTTTGCCTCGCTTGCCTGCATAGCCCGACCGTTGCCAGCCAATCGCAGCTCCCGTCCCAGTCCACCACTTGCACTGTCTGCCCTGACCGCCCATCCTAACCACGTTCGGTCTAGTCCCGTCTGGCCCGCATCGCCCGCATCGCCCCTCTCTACGAGCCCAAACCGGCGAAACAGCGTCGTCATTCGCTGACTTGCTGTTGCCGTGCCTTGTATGGGAGGTAATACTTGTACATAGTTGTATAAGTAGCCGGGCGGCTGTGTGGGAAACACACCAACGGCGTTTTTTTCCGCAACGGTGTTTCGACCATGTTCAGATTGGGGGATTTCCACCATCTAGGTCATGGGGTTTGATTCCAGCGAAACGGGGAGGGCTTCGGTGTACGAAAAGCATATCTCCTGTTCTACCTTACCCTGCCCCTCTACCGAGTTATTCAGCCTGGTGATCTGCTCTGCTCTACTCTGCTCTGATCCGATCCGAGTTCCATGCTGCGAATCATGCACATCTGCCCTGCTTCTGATTCGAACCGTCGACCTGGCTTCTGCCAAACCCCCCCCCTCCATCCTATCCAAAATCCCTAGCCCCGGACCCAAGCACTCCCGATCCAACAATGTCGTAATTTACCTCCCCATGTGTGGTATTTAGGTATTTTCGCCATACCATACCCAGCAGTCCCAGAACCTTACACAATGCTTCTTACCCCGGATATCCCGAATCATCATCCATAATTATTCCATAACTTCGCACCAGATCCCCAGAAGCTAAAACAAATCCCATCCACTACCCATCTCCTCGCTTTTCCACATTCTCTCTCTCATCCCCACTCCTCCCATTTCTGTTTCTGTTTCTGTTTCTATTTCCAGAACACATCCTAGCTCAATCTGTCCACCGTAGTGATTAACCTTTCCGCGCAAGGGACAAACCTTGAATCGTCCCACCCAATCCATCGTGTCCATCGTCTCCGTCATAACCTACAATAGTTACCATGCAATAAACCTCCGACGCACATACGCACATGCCGCATCATACAATACATACCCACCCACCCACCCACCCACACCAAAACATCTAAAACCATCACGCACATGACAACCTGCGACAGTTGACTGAAGTTTATTTCTCCCGCTCGACGCCAATGCAGACCTGTCTAGGTACCCGCCGTCTTTGCTGTCACATATCGCCATTTTTGACATGTGGCAAGTTTTACATTTTGTATCGAATACTTACACTTTGACCTCTTCCAAGCACCGTACTCTTGCGATTAATAACACATACAGATAGCCAAGCCCTGATGTGATGCAGTGCAACTACCGCATTGACCTGTCATTCACCTACTTCAATCAATACAAATACAACCGAAACACACAAACCATCTTCAGAAAAACAGCTTTGACTTGCAGGGAGGGAACGAGGCCTCGCCTCGCAAATCCCTTTTGTAATCCTATTCCCTATTGTCGATCCACTTCCACTCCGCAAATGCCAGGACACTGTTACAAAAAAGTGAAGTGTGCAACCTTTGCAATCAATCCCCCCGCCCACCTCCCTAAAGTCCAGAGTCCAGACCATTTCGCAACCACGAAACAATGTCCCGCCTCTCTCATCCCTGTCCAGCCCACCCATCAGACACCCAATTCGCAGATACCCAAAAACACTCCCATGGTGCACCCTCGGTCCTGCTCAAACCCATTTCCACCCGAGGCGCCCTGTGTGTTCAATCCCCCCGCCTCCGTGCCCCAGAGTCCAGTAGGTAGAAAGCATGCAATTCCCCATTTCGATACGGTCTCCTTTGCAGAGGAGGACGCGAGTCAACGAGTCCAGAAGACTTTAATCTCGGCAGCAGCGTAGTACTTGTAGTAGAGAAACAGAGCGTGAAAAAGAAAGAAAAAGAGAGGAGGAAAAGGAAAAAGAGTACAAGTCGTCCAGAGAGCTGGCCCAATCTGGTTTTTTGTTTTCGACTTGGGCCGCGTATGCCTGCTCGTTGGAGTGTGCAATTGAAGAAGTATGCAGTTGAAGTGTTGCAATGGGGATATATCCAAAACTTGACCCAATGTACTTTCAGGGTTGGTGTCCGTGGAGTCTAGCAATTGTGCTGTGGGCAGCCTCCAGGCTCCACCGCCAATCATTGCTTTAAAATTCCGGGAACAAATTGCCGAACCTGCTGAATCGTTAGCCATAAACGCGGCCGTGTCGCGATTATACAATACTTACGGATCATCGCCCGTCTGACCATATGCCTCAGTCTCCTCGGGATACTTGTCGAATTGACTGGCATCGCCGACGCCTCCCCGGACTGGAGGGACATATGGCGCATCAATGTCTTTCTTCTGTAGTCGCTCCCACGTCACTTCTGCGAACCACGGATGGTTCATAACGTCCTTGCTCCCGCCGTGGAGGTTGCCAAGTCGCTTAGTCAGATCCGACGTGATGAGTTTCTGAAGCAAGTCCTGCGCATCGGGATGGATGTAAGGAGGGTACTTGACCCGCCCCTTTAGGATGTTTTCGTAAATCTTCATGGGCGATCCGCCGTCCCAGAACGGTGTAAAGCCGCAGAGCATCTCGAAGATGAGGATACCAAGGGACCACCTATTTGCGGGGTTAGCTTCTTCACATGTTGACGCATGTGGACAAACAAAGAACTCACCAATCGACGGACTTGTTGTAACCCTTTGACGCCACGACCTCAGGGGCAAGGTAATCAGGCGTACCGCATAGCGTCCAGGTAATGTCAGGCACCTCCTTGGCAAATCCAAAATCCGTGATCTTGAGGTGTCCGTGGCGGTCGAGCAGCAGGTTCTCGGGCTTGAGGTCGCGATAAATGATGTTTTGTCCGTGCAGGTAGTCGAGCGCGAGAGTGACCTCGGCGGCATAGAACTTCGCAACGGGGTTCGGGAATCGCTACAGAGATACATCAGCTATGACTCGGCGATGATGGCGGTACCGGATATTGGGCGGGGGAGGGGGCATGGGGCTTCTCCACGCTTACCTGTGATTTTCGGAGAAGGCTGAACAGCTCACCGCCCTCGACAAAGTCCATGACCATGTAGAGATTCTTCGAGTCCTGGAAGGTACCCCACAGAGTGATCAGGAAAGGATGCTTCACTTGCTGCAGCATGCGGCGCTCGTCGTTGGTGTGCTCGACCTGCTTCATTTTGACGACCTGCGCCTTCTTCAAGACCTTGACTGCATAGAAGCGCTGGTTGTGTTTCGACTGGACCAGGTGCACTCTGCCGAAGCTACCGGTGCCCAGCGTGCGCTGGATTGTAAAATCATTGAGGGTGTATTTGCCCTTTGTCACCCTTGGCTGGGCTGGTTGCGCCGGCTGGGATTGCTGCTGGGACATGGCGCCGTTGGCGGGCTTCTGCTGCTGGTTGTTGAAGGACTGGGGGTTTGAGTTGTTTGAGTTGGTCGGGTGTATCAAATTCTGGATGCTGGGAGCATTGTGCGAGGTTTGTTGATAGGGTTCGGGGGTGGCTTGGGGGGTCGCGTAGGCCTGTTGAGGGTAGGCCGAGGGGTTCATGGAGTCGACAGGCTTGGTGGAGGGGGAAGTCGCGGAGCTCAGGGCAGGCTGCGAGGGGGCGGACGGATGCTCTTGGGAGGACTTGCTTCCGAGAGTGAAGGAACCCCGCAGGTTCTTGGAGGTGGTGGGAGTGATGGGCGACGACGTGTCCTTGATTGGCGAGGTAGGTGAATCGAGGTCTCGCGAGCCCGCCGAGTCCTTCGTCCGCTTCTTCTTGAGGAAGCCGAGAGTCGGCATACGAGCGGTCGGTTTGAGGAATGCTGCCCCAGCCCTAGCTCGACCTGACCTGACCTGGTGCCGCGTATGGGTGGGTGGGTTGGAGGTCTCTGCGGCGGTCTCTGCGGCGGTCTCTGCGGCGGTCGGCGGGCTGTGAATGTAGAATGTAGAATGGGCGCGGGTGACAGTGCAGGTCGAGGGATGACAGAGAGACAAAGTGACAAGGTAACAAGGTGACAATGGATGACCTGCGCGCGGCGGACTGGCTGGGGTGCACTTCACTGGCGGGTGCTATGTAAGTGGAGGGGGGGCAGCAGCAATTGGGAGCGGCGATTGCAGGCGAAATTGCAACGATTGGAGGGGAGCAGGGACGTCGCGCAAGGCAGAGAGAGGTAAGAGGCAAGAGGTAAGAGGTAACAATGGGGAGGGAGGAGATGCAGCGCAAGCTGGCGATGGGAGACGGAGTGAATTGAGGGATAGCGGAGAGGGGGGGGAGGGGGGGGAGAGGGGTGATGATTGTGGAGAAGGATGAACGGGGGACGGGGACGGAGAACGGAAGGGTTGAGTAGTGAGCAGTGAGAGAGAGAAGGGAGAGCGATGGAGCGATGGAGCAAATGAGGAGGGAGGGAGGAAGGGAGGGAGGGGGAGACAAAGGTGGGAGGAGAGGAGAGAGGAGGGGGGCTGGATGGCGGCAGCAGGGCAGGGCAGGTTGGCGGTTGGCGGGCGGCGGAGGAGAGTTGCGAGGGAAAGCGGGCGCGGGTTTTGGACGAGTGCGGTGCAGTGTGTGAGGTGCGTGCTCCAATGCTACTCCAATGCTGCTGCTGGCTGCAGTAAGTAGCAAGGCTAGCTTTCTTCTTGTTCTCGCTTTTTCTGTGCACTCTCACTCTCGTCACTCTCGTCACTCTTGCTTTTCTACCTCTCTTTCTCTCTCTTGTTAACTACCTTGTACGCGGGGGAAAACAATTGAGAACTTGCTGCTCTGCACTTGGTCCGGTACAGGGCCTAGTCTGGAAAGCTGGTATGGAAAGCTGGTCTGGATAGCTGGCCTGGGCAGGACAGGACAAGGCAGAGGCAAAAGCAATACTGATGAGGAGCGGATTGAGACTTGTCCTTGTTTTTTTGGTCGCAACAGGACTGAACTGAACTGAACTGAACTGAACATGCAGACCAAGAGCAGCAGTAAGCAAAGAAGATGCGAGGACCTTGAGGATGAAAGCGCCCAGCACGACACCCACCGGTGGGCTTTGACTGGCGAAGAGACTCAGAGTGGAAAGGCGAGAGTTGGATAGGCCGAGAGGTGGCCCGAACGCCCGCCGCCGTCAAAGCCGTGTTGCATCATCGTCATCCTCGTCGTGGGCCCCAACACCAGTGCAAGCAAGCCACCGCTTCGTACAAGTACACTAACAATCATCATCCATCAGGGACTCCACCTAGTCTAATGCGCGCATGGTCTTGCACTATCAACAATAATCTACGTCGTCTCCCTCATCAAGCCTATGTGTGTGCACTGCTCAACCTCCATATGTACATGTACAACAACACCCTTCTTTCCCAGCACCAAAGTCATCCAAGATTAGTTCCCTTCCATATCTCTTTCTCTGCATCCCCCCGGAGCCGCCTTGAGACGACCCCGTTTGTCCATGACCCAGCTGCCCGAGACAGCGTTTCTGGCGTGTTTGGGGTTTTGCCCGCACCCCCACTGGCCAATGACCGCCAATTATCGTGTCAGGCCGTGGCCCTGCGATGCGATGCCATGTCGCTCCCGCCATTTCATCTTCATCCAACGATTTTGGGACCATGATCGTCATGCCAAACCCCCATTTAATATCCATGCCCCCGTCGAGACTCTTCCACCAGAATGCACCCATCTCCAAACCCCGAGAATCCCTCCACCTACCCCGCCGACTCACGCCCGCCGTCTTCGTCTGTTGGCCGAGTCGGGCTGCACACTCCCTGTTGACTGACATTCATCATCTTCGTCAGGAAATCGTCGCAGCAATTACTCATTCTTTTTTCTTCAAAGAGCGAGTCCTGCCGTCCAGGGAGTTGTTGCATATGTTACAGCGATTCATGGTAACTTTGCTTGCTCATGCACTCTGACATCGTTACCCCTCCGTCTATGCCTCGTCCGCGGAGCCTCCCTCCAACGCAGGCGTCCAATACTCGAGATCCAGTCCACATACCTCCATTCGTCGCTGTCGGAATCGCTCATACATTTTTTCCCACGCTGCCCTGGCTTCCAGATTCTCCGGCCGGATTGCTGTCCTTTCGAAAAACGGAACGTCGTATTCTGGGCCCGGTAGTTCGGGGTCCGAAAGTCGCACATAGGTTGTCGCTTCTTCAAAGCTCGTTGCGTTGAAGTCATCGCCCGTCTTCCGTAGCTCTTGCGACTCGTATACCACATTGCCCATGGACAGCGACTGCTCAGAGAATAGGGACTCTGGTACTGCAAACGACTGCCGGAACAGCTCCAGATCAGACATAGGCATCGAAGATCTCAGCTCTTTCAACTGCTGGAACCGCTCACTGGAGGGATGAACAAGGAGCAATGATGTCGACATATCCTTGCGCTCCGGTGTTGCGGGAAATGCAGCTAGGGGCTCCGATTTAGAAAATGCCAGCAACGAGTCCAGGGCCGATGCATCTAACAGTACACCTGGACTACGGATGTAGATAATTCTTTCAAAATTCGTGAGAGAGTACAAGCTGGCCAATGAATAGGACGAAGGGAGCGATTCTGTAAGAACAAAACATGGTCAGTAGCTGATCCGTCTGCAGTGTATCGAATTGCTCACCATCTGCATTATGAACAATTGTTTCCATTGGTATTAGTGAGACACCATAACGCCTTGCCGCCGTCCTTAGCAGCCTTCGCGTTGTCGACATCTGAGCGTCGTACTCGTCTTCTCCAGACGTCGCCAACCATGTTCTGGGGAACAATAGAATCTTCTTGGCAGGGCTCTTCATCCGATGCACATCAGCGAGGAGCATCAGCGCACTACAGAGCTCCATGTGGTCCTTGGCTATCTGCACATAGCCTAGTCGACTCCAGTCCAGTGTTTCTCCGGCGATGTACTGATGCACCGTCTCGTCCACTTCCGGTCGGCTTCCTATGGGCCTTGCCCATTTAACATCCAGTGTAGGAGGTTCTATAGGCTTTGCGACAGGTAGGGGTTTCGGGCGCGTGGGCCTGATGGCTGCTTGCAGACTGTGTACCGTTCTTTGCTGCAAGACATAGCCAGAAAGGAATAGGACGAAGGTAAATCCAAATACTGCATCATGTCAGTCCAGCTGTCTTCAAGAGCGCCTTCCATCATGCAAGGGATTTACTCATGATAGCACGCGCAACGAATACATACTAATACACGAAGAGAGTAAAATGGACACCTGCCCAGAAGTGAGCAATAACTTGCCCATTGTGAGTATCCTCGGGGCTGAATAGAAATAATAGATTAGTTTTTGGGTATCAGTTCGAAAAGGGACCAGATGAATGGAAGATGTAAGAGAGAAAGCTCTTGCAGACGTGGATTTTATGAAGTTGTGTGACGTTGTTCCAAGTAGATCCATGGCCGCTCAGTGTTGACACGCGCGGTCGCATCGGGCAACCGCCTTATCGATAACGAAAACCTTGGCGCGACGAATTTCAGACGCCATACTTTGCCATCTTCAAATCCATCTTCAAAATACCAACCTCCAACCACCAGCTACCTCCGGACGGGATCAGACACGAGCGGCGCCCCTCAACCTTGAATTAATTTGCATATCAACAATGAAATAACTTGGAAAGTCGAAAGTCCACGCAATTATCATGTCGAAACCAACGTCTCACCGCGCCGACGCGACAGCCCTCCTCGACGACCGCGGTTATACAGGGGCACTTATTCGCGGCCAGAACCCTGCCCTTCTCTTTGAAAAGGGTGTTCGTGACCGCATCATCGATTCATACTATTGGAAAGAGCAATGTTTTGGTCTAAACGCTGCGACGCTTTGTGATCGCGCCTCCGAACTGCGCTTTATCGGTGGCACATCCGGTGTTATGGGCCGACCAACCCCATTCTTATGTCTTGTGTTCAAACTTCTCCAACTCGTACCGGATAAGGAGATTATACTGGAATATTTGAATTTCGCGGAGGACGGAGGTTACGAGAATGAAGAACGGGGCAAGGAAGAGCCTGTCTCCGATGATGAAGGCCCCTCACAAAATGGCACGGGGTCGCGGATACCAGACCTCAATGCGAAAGGGAAATTGGGCGAATTTAAATACCTTCGATGTCTAGCCGCGTTTTACATTCGTCTTGCTTGGGAACCTGTGGAGATCTACAACACTCTCGAGCCACTGCTCACCGATTACCGCAAGATCAAGAGACGGACGAAAAACGGATTCCAGTTGACATTTGTGGACCAGTTTATCGATGACTTGTTAACAAAAGATCGGATTTGTGCGACTAGTCTATGGAAACTACCGACCCGGGCGAATCTGGAGGACTTGGAACTGTTGGAGCCTAGAGAGAGCCCATTGCAGGAAGAGGCAGACGCAAGCGATGGAGAAGCAGATGATGTAGAGCTCTTGCAGAGGGGGGAGAGGCAGGCGAGTCGGGATAGCGAAGAGGGTGAGGTTCAGGGTAGCGACGCAAGGAGTCTGGAGAGTGGGGAGGAGGGCTGAAAGATGTGAAAGAAGACGATATACCCGTACTGGCTGTGGGCTATGATCTACTCAACCGGAAAAGTGGTTCCCACAGAAGAGGACAGGGGGTCTGGACTGCAGAGTCTTTCCTTGGAGAAGAACTACAACTTGCCTGCGACAAACCTCATGAGGAGGGCGGTTAATTGGACAATCACCATGAAAGCTTACCGAAACATAGATGCGCATCAGGATAAGAATATGACATCAGCGATCTCAATTGGCTGTGGGCACTATATCGATTCAAGAGTTGACGCTACTCAGAACTCAAATGGAATGACAAGAAAATGACATCCGCCCACAAATAAGATCACAATCTCGCCCAGATTGGGGTCAATTTTTGGTCCTTGCATCCAGCGCTCCAGATGCTTCAAATCACCTCTGCCTACCTCGCATAACAAGGTCATGTGATTTCCGACGTCCTGCCGTTGCAGTTTCATTTTCCAATAGCTTGAAATGAAAAAATGCGACCCTACTATAGTGTAATCCAAGTTTGTTCTCAAACGAAGTAACGAGAAATATTGTGCCTTTTGCATCTCTAGAATCTGTTAAGAGCATTTCAGTGTAGTGAGAACGTTCGGTAGCCCGTATCATCGTACCTTCTACCCAAGGACACCCACAAACCTCCTTCCATTTATACACATACATGAGGTCATACAGCATGGTCCTATGGCCCCATTCTCTGTCTTCACAACACATCCTACCTCCACATCACCTACTCGTACCTTGCGTTTTCGAAATTGCTGTCCCACAAAATCCTTTGACCTGCAACCATTCTATTACTACGCATCTCACTACATATACCCGTCTACGAATCACAAAAGGCCCACAACAGCAACGATCCAAGGCCCACTATACGAGATTTCCCACAAGGTCAGCCACATCGTCGACTGAGATCAAAAAAACCCTCGTATCAAGATGCTAGTAACTCTTCTCACTACGACAGCCCTCCTGCTTCTTTCGCCGAGGGCACCTCGGACAAGTGCATGCCCACCACCGCTACCATACCCCAACACAACACTTCCAGTCAATGCCACATTACCAACCCCAGAGCCTGCAACCATACCAATTTCTGTTTGCCAATACGTCTACCCATCCACCATCTACGAACTCAACTCTCTCTACCCAACCAACGCTTCGGATCCCACCCATTTCTTCCAAGTCATCCATCAGGTCAATCAAACCTCTAGCTTCCGCCTCCAAGTTGCCGCCCAGGTACAGTTCGTCAACATCCCTGCCATAGGCCTGACACCGTGCCGTCTCGAACTCGTCCTTCCAAATTCAAAACTGTCGCGGCTTGCTGGTCCCGCTCCTCTATTCAACATCTTCGCAGTAGAGCGTGCGCCAGGCACCGAGGCCACATGGGAGACTTTTGAGGCGCGGGAGAGCGTGGCAAAAGCAAACATCGTCGGGGCAGTCAATGGAAGCCAAGACTCACTAGAACAATCAAGGGCTGAGAATGGGGGCGTCTTGAAGATAACTGAGAGGGAGTGTAACGAGACATTAACATTTCAAATGGCGATGGTGGAGCCTAAGACTGCGCCGTGGATTAACTACTGGGATTGGGTGGAAGTCAGCCCGCCTGCAGCACCTGCTCAGGGGTTCCGTGTTGTGTTTGGATGTTGAAAAGGTTGTATGTGTGGGTGTGGTTGGGAAAGGTTGGGACTCTGCCTTGGACAATTGAGGATGGTCATTGTGAAGCTGGGCGGTGAACGCTGATGAAAGTATATCCTGAATAAGACTCTCGTATCTCTACATCCCAAGGATCATATAATGAATCGTGCTATCAATGCCTCATCAATAAACCCCATTCCACGCCTGCATTATCTCCTTGAAGATAGGCTCCCACTCCGTCTCCCAAATCCCCTCGACAAAATCGGCCACCTCATCGTACAACTTCTGCCCCATAATTCTGTTCACCGCCCAGAAAAATACTCTCAGCAGGTTCTCCCCGCCGAACCAGTACAATGGGATTGAAGCCATAGCGTGACCTGTATCACCCGTGACCCAATACCTCGTCATGACAGACACCACATTCCCAATCGTACCCACATAATTCTCATCAACGCCTTTCTCCTCCCCTTCTCTCGACACAATCACTCTCCTACACCGTTCTTCCGATTTCTCCGACGACCAAGGCATCCCCTCCACACAATACCACAACCACATCCTCGCCTCCACCTCCTCACTCAAAAACTTCACCCACGGCACAAACCCCGTCTCCAACGCCTGCCACAGCCCCCCCATAACAGCCGTCTCCAACTTCACATCAAACCCATCCTCAGGCTGCACCACATCCTCACAAATCACCAACTCGCCCCTCGCCTCCTGCTTCACGCACTGCTTTAACTCTTCACAGACCGGGTGTTCATCGAAACACCACGCCGGCAGCGAAGAATCAATCTCCTCTTTGACCATGAGTGCAACAAAGAGCGCGGGCTGGAAAATCCAGTTAGGACCTTTGAGACGGAAGATGCTTAGTTGGGGATCCGTGGGGTCGAAGCGAGTTGTTTTCAGCACGGCGCCGAGTTCGCGGAAGAGATATTGGAGATCCGAGTCCGGAGATTCTTGGACGCGGAGGATGAGCTGCGTTTTTCCGGTGATGGGGCCCTTTTTGAAGAGGCTGCTGATGTTGGACTTGGATTTGTAGGCGGATTCGATGGTGGTGATGAGGGTTTGGATGGGAGTGAGATTGGGTTTGTAGAGGCGGTCCATGCTGGCTTCGAAGGTGGATTGGTCTTTTGAGAGGGTGGATTTGGTGAATTTAGGGGGTTGAAACTGGAGGTAAGGGAGGATGGACTTGGGGTGTGATGTCGTGCCGATCGGGGTTTGGGTTAGGGAGTATTGGTACCAGGAGGCGGAGAGGTAGCTGGAGGTGTTGGTGATGACGAGGGCGTCGTGGATGACGAGGGCGCTGTAGATGCCGGTTAGAGAGGAATCGATGTCCTGGCGCCAGGTTGTGACGCTGATGGCTTGGTCGGAAGGGTAGATGAAAAAGTGTTCTTCGTTTTGTGGGGTGAAGAATGGGGAGGCTTGAATGGCGGTTTGCATTACGGAGTGGGTCGCTGGATTACGGAAGATGTAGTCGGAAACTGCGGCGCCGCCGTACTCGAGCATAACTTCAGGGTAGTATTTAGTGAGCTCATAACGAAGCTGGCGGAGAGCGTCGAGGATGATGTCGTGTTCGAGTTGGCGCTGAATCAAAATTTCCAGTCTTGACTAAATATTAACTCTGATGTAATGTATGAGCTTTGGAGTATGTGCGGTCAATACCCTGAGTTCTCATTTGTCGAGATCTCTTTCGCGCTCGTCGTCATCCATCCAATCAATACGTTCCAATACTCCCGTGTAGGGGCGACTTTCACCAGATGCGCAGTCGTTCGATTCGAGAATTTCATCGCTAGCGTGACATAATCTGGCGTCAATTCAATGCCGAAGGCTGATGCACGCAGCTTCTCAACGGGCGCACAGCTCTTGCATATCAAAAATGGTCTCCAGCCCGATAACCTCGGGTCTTCTTTGAGGTTGTTGATGGCGGCATTTGCGAAGAAGAATAGGATCACGAAGACGAACAACGAGGAGAAATACCGGGGTATCATTACTGCGGAAGACCAAGGGAGAAAAAAGGAAATGAAACGATGATGCGATGCTGGGATCGCTAGAGAAGTGTGGTGGTTGGAAAGACGTGATGTGCAGGAACCTTTCGCGCTTGTGTGTACTAGTCCTAATCCGGATGACATCTCGCTGGAGGGGGTATCACTCGTCTTGGGTCTCTTGAATTGATGAAGGAACATAACGAAATATTGATCAGTAAGGCTGTAGGTGCTCAATATATTTAACCGCTACTTCTTCCCGAATTCGGCATGATGAATTATCTTTGAACCAAACGAATCGTCCATCACTGGGCAACAACCATTTTGGTGTTTTCAATATATTGCGAACCGAAGACTGATCATGTCTATTGTTTCAGATATTTACAAGTCTAATTGAGTCTTGAGGGAGAATACACATTAATGCACGACGACTGCTACGACGATTGCTATGTATGCCCACATCTTCCTACATGCTCTTGCCTTCGTTGAACCTTGCCCTTTCTTGTCCTCTGCTTTCGCTGAAGTACTCGTTTCTAGCGTCTGAACCGGGGCTCGGAAATCCGCTGTCGAGGAGGTGAGGCTTACTGGTCCGGAGACTCCTGTGTTCCGTGTCAGAGTAACACGCACCTCTCCTCCGCCAGAAAACGTGGACGCGCCACTCGTGGTTGCTACTACAACCGTTCTCCCTTCTTTATTCGTCGTCATCACATATGCGGTACCGTTAAGAGTTAATGGAGGGCCATCAACACGAAGGGTTTGCGTCCCGAAGATGAATTGCGTGTTCGAATTCGCTGTCAAGGTCGTAGAGCCGAGGGTAATAACGAGTCCAGCTAGGGTAGGTGTCGGTGCGCCCGTACCTGCGAGGATAATGGTTGAGCCTGCTGAGTTCGTCGTCATGGTGAAAGTGGTGCCGTCTACGGACACTGCAGGACCATTTACGCTGAGTGTCTGAGTCCCGACCACAAATTGAGATTGGGTGTTGGCAGTCAAGGTTAAGCTTCCGAAGGTGGCGACTATCGGGGTAGGAGTTTGTTGGAGAGGTATAAAAACAGGCGTCCCTCCAATAACAGTAATTTGGCCACCTGGTAATGTTGCTGTTGTACCCCCAATCGTTAGAATTTGTGAAGGATCCTGCGGGGATATCGTAACAAGAGTCCCTCCAACGATGATACTTCGGCCATCTTGAAGCGTCGAGGTAGTGCCTCCAACCGTCACTACCTGACCTGGCCCTTGGGGTTGCAAAGGAACCGGAGTACCACCAACAACAGTTGTTTCACCATTGGAAAGAGTTGTGAGAATACCCCCAACAATAATGGTAGGCGAGTTCGGGGTGCCTGGCGTTGCATTCTGGGTCGGATCGGAAATTACAGATGTTTGCGTATCGATTATAACTACGGTGATACTTGGAGTTGCATTAGGTGGCAAATTACTCACGGCAGCAGGCTGTCCTGGATTCTGAGGCGAAGACGGATTGATTGGTTGTACCGGAGGTGGAGATGGAACGCGACTGCCTGGATTTGGCTGCTGTCCAGAGACTGAGGGATCGACTGGTTGCAGCTGTGAAGGTGTGGGAATTGGATTGGGATCTCCTGGGGATTGCGGAGCATTTGGAGATATCACTGGAGGATTGACAATAGTAACGATTGGTGTAAACACAGGAGGCTGCTCGGAATCATCGGGCTGACCGTTCTCGGGTGGGAACGCAGGTGAATTCTGAGGAGGAGGAAGAGTAGGTGTCGCATCTGGCCCGTCAAGTGTTGAAGTGGCAGGTACTATAGTGGGAACACTCGATCCAGGGTGGGCAATGGAAGGTAAGAGCACGTTTGCTACGGTTAACGTCTTCGGAGGATCGAACCAGCCGCCATTTATATCCTGGATTATACAACCGTTCCATTCTGGTTGCAACTCCAGCATACGCTCTGGGAGATGAATGAATGGGTGACATGGATCTATTCTATCATCAGAATACTCGTCTGTTGGCCAAGAAGTATTCGATATAAAACTTACCTAAGCCCGGTTCCACAACTCCAGAATTGTACGGCATGTCCGACTGAAAGAAATAGCCAAATAATGTGGAGCAGTTCTGAGCGACGTCTTCAATTGTTATTGGAACCGGTGGTGGAAACTTATACACATCACCTTCATCATTAAAACTGCATGAGGTGAAAATAGTTGATGACAAAATTGTGGAGATTTCTCTGGGATCGAATGCCAATGTGGTCTGACCGATGGGCTAAGTGCATAATCAGCGGTGATATTCAACAGAAATAGTTCACATTTGACTTACAGTACCAATCGTACTACAATCGTTTTCGGCATAGAGAGTAGTGAATCCAAGGTACAGACTCGGCGAGATGCTACAGTTCATGTTATTAGACAAATCAATATTATGCACCAATTATGACATTTTCCGGACATACAATGTAAATCCGTTCTCGTCCACCATGGTCCCCTTTGCGTCTCCCGGACTAGGAATCAGACTCTGGATAGAAATGGTTGTGCCTGGCAAAACGCCAGTAAAACTTGGTTTTGCATGTGATGTGGTAGGAGGCCAATAAAAAAGTTCGATCGTAGATGCCATGAGACGACATTTGTTACAACATGGGGGTTCTATATCTGGGAATATAAAAGGATTCCCTATCTCTGTTAATTGGAACGGGAAGGACGACGATTGACCTACATGTGTATACCTTCCTGCTAGTACTAAATGCGGTGACGAGGCCTCGTAGGCTGCCGCTCTTTGCCGTTATACCTATATACCTAGTCTTTGTTTCCGTTGTCAACGGCATTGTAGGAAACTCTACATCGAGTTCCCAGTTTTCGCAATACGCTTCCAAGCAAGGATCTACATAGCCTTCAAATGACCCCGGGATGAAATATGTATTCTCATCATTAGCAATTTGAGCTGCGCAATAATCGGCAAATGTCGTAAACTCTGCTACGTGATCGGCTGGGTATGTAGTCGGACATGACCCATTTCTAGTGGGTGAACCAGCTAGCCTAGTAGTGGAGGATTTCTGTGATTTTCGGGATGTCGATAAAGCCTTTTTGGTTACTGTACTCCGTGTATTCGTTTCGTTAATGCTGATACGTGTAACAGTAAGAGGCTTGCTACTGAATTTCCGTGAGCTAGCGATATGTGAGCCAATATCCTTATATGTTGCCACCAATCAAACTAGTTACAAAGCTTGGAGCAGTGTACACTAACCCTAGTGTATTGACCATCGCCGTTGTGTTCACAGGTAACGAATTCGGGGCAACCGAGGTCTTATTACTTTGCGAAACACTGAGGGAATGAACAGATGAGATTGATGTTTGCCATGAGCTGGAGTCAATGACTGGGGTACTATCAGTCCGTATACTGAAACCGCTGTTCGAGCTTAAAGATACACTCGAGGCTTGTAGCTTCCCGTTATCAATCGAATAGACGCGAGTTGCAATCAAGATAGAAGTAGAGGCATCAGTGAGTGGTTTGCTACGCCCAGCGCTAGGATCATTGCCTGGTGCTACTTTCGAAGATGACCTCAATGACTGCCACTGGCTGTCGGCGATAGAACTGAGCCCTAGTGGACTAGAAGTGCTAACAGCAGAAATGATTGGCGTCATAGTCGAGGAGCTGACAAGTACCGAAGCTCTAGTTGTGTCTGAACTCCTGATACTGCGACTACTTGAGAGACTAGAGGTACCATTTTTGGTGTATAAAGTTGATGAGATTTCGCCTAGTAGTAAAAGGTCAGAGGTAGATTTCAAAAGTATCTCTTAGCAACATACGAGTACTACTTCGCGTATTGGTAGTGGCACCAGCCCGAGGTTGCAGTCTCGGCGCTTGAGTCCGATATGTTCTTTTGGCTTCTATTTGAGAGAGAAGTTGAAGGAATAAAATCAAGCATCCAAGAATCGGCAAGCGAAACTCCATATTGCCCGTATGTTGTTATTCTGCCCACGAATATCGATTGCGCATCCATTCATTTAAGTGAACTGAATTTCTCGTCCGCCTTCATGATCTCAAAGCTAAGAATTAGCGTCTTCCACCAACTTCTATATTAGTGTTCCATTAAAGTGGAGACAGTTTGCTGTGGCTGGATCGAAGGACGTAGGTTAATGTATAGGTCGATTCAAAAACATACAGGAAGAGAGGAACATCAGAACGCCTCCATTCTTGCTCTACTTCGCTTATTTGTAGTCTGGTTGGATTTGAGGCGTTGCGACCAATCATGATGTGGGCCTTAAAATTTTGGCCCCATGGATTGTGGATCATTCCGACTCGGTAAAGGTTTTAGTTTGCTTACTGACCACCCACGAAGACTGTCTTAGAAACGCCATTTGCATAACGCATCAAGGATCTGGATTAGTTTTACTCAGTCATACGGGAACAGACGAGTTTGGCCTCATAAACTAGGCTTTACAGAGGAATGATGCTACGAAGATAAAGAATTGGCACGCAGGCAAGGCTTACTTAGGAAGTTTGAACGGGATACCACATTAATTGAAACTAGATACGTACTTATGTGTGAGCTCGTGACTATATTTCCTTTTTTTTCAGCCGTGTCTATAATTGAGGGACCCACTAATGCTATCATGCGAAATCGACATATGAAGAAAAGCGTGTAACCCAACCTCAGAACTACGAATCATCCATATGGGTAATTTCGCAGAAAGGCAATAACGACGAGCTATCGCAGCTTTCGGTGTCGATCCAACAAAATAACCTGTGGGGAGGCCAATCGTATCTAGCGCCTGACTTGATCCTGTTAGATAGGCAGAGCACGAGGGTATTTCCTTAATGGATTTCCATTCATTATGAATCAACCTAACATGTAAACTAGGCTTGAGAGAGATGCAACACAGCCTGAACAGCAATCAGCGGCTTCATATCATTAATTTTGGTTTATACACCTTGGGCCGTGATGCACTAATTCTCCTACCGTTTAAATAATAACGCCAAATCCCGAGCCGAGCAAAATCTGGAGACCAATCAGTTTCGCAGATTCAGCGTCTACTTTGACTGTTGTGAAAAGGCCGCCGCCCGCTGCAATGCAGATACATCCGAGATACAGGACAGGATTTCAATTTGCATAGTAGGTCCACGATTATAAAGTCTCATACAGTAGCAAGTTTAGTGTTGTCCTGAATTCTTTAGTATGTATTAATCTAAAGTTATCGACATCAACATATCAGTGCGGCAAGACGGACAAACAGACATAAAGCCGAGACACAGACATAGAACTTAAATCCATACAAATGATACTGTGCGTCACCTCGATCCTCACCCAAACTCTAATTATTATTTCCATGTTCCTGTTTTTCTCACTGTGGCTTTGTGGTACATATCTCGAGTAAATCTTCTTTCTGGATACCGCTCTTCATCATGATGGCTTCGGAGTTGATTCAGAAAATGAAAGAAAAAAATCGATGAGACGATAAGCTCTGGAGGCTTCTACTGCCGCTCCAGACGTAAAACGGACACAGCATCTGTACATACGCCTCAATCCCCGCTTGTCTGTACTGCGGCACCTGGTAATATGGCGTGTATGAAGAACGATTGTCTAGTTCGAAGATCCGGCGACCTTTGTAAGCCAAAGAGACCTGACAGGTTCGGCGAGGCGCATCATATGTAGAACTTATACACATACAACAGACCCCGAGTTCAGCTCGTGATTAAATTGCGCCATAGGTCGCATCTGTTAAGGCTATTTGCATTGAACTAAGGCCCAGATGTTTGTGAATACTGCTCCACCAAAACATGAGACAGTTGTATGGAGTCTGCATGTCGTGGGGGGCAGCAAAATCCGCAGCCGCGTGCAAGGTTTATTTACCAGGAGCCAGAGAACCGGTAAGTCCATATGCGGTGCACCCAAACTAACATAACGAATAGATTAGTCAATGTTGGTGTTCGGTTAGTAATAGATGGGCAGGGGTATTGATGCTGCATGCGTCCTCCCGTTGCAATGATTGACTTCACCTAGGAAATATGTTCTTGTTTGATGGGTTGAACAGTTCCGGAACGAATCTGGTGCTATAGCTGACCGCTCAGTACTGTTAGTGCCTATGAATATCAACTTTTTCGAATAATTTTCGACCAGCTTATATCCTCTAAATAATCTTTTCGAAAACTTTACCTTAGCTCCGCTATCGTGATATGGATTTCTTTAAAGCGCAGTTCACTAATATCTCACAGGTCAATCCTAAAATCCAATCCAAAGCGCTTGATTCTGGCAGTGCGAAATTTAGAACGCGGAAACACCGCTGTATCAGAGCTCACGAAGCTCGAGGCTACTTCCATCAAAATTGATTTACGACAGCTTGATCAGTCAAATTTCTTGTCTGTGAAGGCATTTAGTAAAGGATTGAAGGGTCAGAAGGTCGATGTTGCGATTCTCAATGGGGGTAAGCTATCGAACGAAGCATCGATCGCTCTTATGAATTCGTTACCTATGTTATTGGTTACAGGTACTTGGAGCTTCAAGTAGTCCGAAATTGGCGACAATTACGAAACCGATCTGCAAGTCCATGTGTTAGGCCCCACCCTGCTTTCGCTTCTTCTACTACAAAACGTACGAAGTGCAGCATCCGCACGTGCCTTCTGCTCAGATCTTGCAAACCCCCATATGCGTTTCGTGTCCAGTGGTTTGCATGCAATGGCCAAATTCCCCGAAGGCAACCTCCCAGCGGGAGAGGTTCAAGCGGCGCTCAATGATCAGACCAAGTACAACCGTGCGGATCGCTATCAAACGACTAAGCTTATTGGGCTTCTATGGGTGAAAGAATCTGCTAGTTCGATCGAAAAGGAGCATATTGTGGTCAATGCACCCAATCTGGGGTTCTGCAAGACATCGCTCATGAGGGATGCTTCAGGCATCATAATGGACATCATCAAGCCTTCTCCGTCAGTATAGGAAGGGCTCCTGAAGACGGTACAAAGTGCGTGGTCGATGCTACCATTGTGAAGGAGGATGAAATCCATGGACGATACTTGAGTGAGGCGCACATCATAGACGAAGCAGTTATTGCACGAGGAGATGATGGACAAAGGCTCCAAAAGAAAATATGGAATGAAATTGTGGGCGCATTGAAGGAGAGTGATGTGCCTCTGACTAGCTCAGTCCCTTTGTAATAGGGTTTTACATACTTGTCGGCATGTGATTGTGCCGCATCAACCCTTGGCTGAGTGGGAGGATTTTGTCTCTCGAGGACAAGAGAGCCGTACAAACAGTGATTCTTCTCAACGAACACACCGATAAAACGTTATATCTTTTCCTTCGACGAATAGCGGCTCTCCATATTGCTGTATAGACATTAGGGAGTCTCTAAATGCCTATAGTGGATCGAGTTTGACTACAATAGTGGTACCTAGGTAATGTCCCCAATCTTTGCGAAAAACTACCCTGGTTTACACATTCCCAACCAATACTGAGGGATTAGTTAAGATGGAACATACTCCATCTAAAGAAGATGTACTCCAAATTTTCTGTATTACCGCTGTATCTGTATCGCGCCGTTCACTTTGTCTCAGTACGTTCAAACCACCACCTGGAGGAAACCACAGTAAGGGACCAACCCTGGCTGTGAATCTTTTTCCCTCATATTCACAGTCCTTGTCATCTCTGCTCGTGTTTTTTATCAGTACTTCAAGCTCAAATCGGCATCATGAGATGACTATACGATTATTCTAGCGACGGTAAGTTGTCAGCGGTTTTTGGATTCAGTACCGTCCTGACTTTTTACAAGCTTGCCACTACAGTTAATACCGCATTCATCATCAAGTACGTGGAGACTTGAAAGGACAGACATATCGTGTGTTTGAAAATGAAGACAGTTGTTGTTGCGAAGTGGAGCACTATCGCTCAGGTCCCATTTATCATATCAACGACTCTCACAAAAGTGACCATCGCGTTGATGATTCTTTATATATCAAATAGTAATAAGCTAAAATGAACTATGCTACCTCTGATTACTTTCGTCGTCAGCGTTCAATTTTATGGGCATCATCATTCTCACAGTGAGATGGTGGCCGTTCGAAACGAACTGCAACTATGCAGTATCGAGACCGAAGTGTTGGCCCACGCAAGGTTTGAAGAATCAAAATTTTCCTTCAGGAATCGTGTCGATCGTTTCAGACTACACTCACGCCGGACTTCTCACTCCCATCGTTTGGAGTCTCAACATTACTTGTAAACAGAAATTGCAATCTCTGGAATAGCTGCTCTTGGTCTTGTGTATGCTATACATCAACTAGTTATGAAACCCTAGGCTGATAGCCTTAGCGCTACCGCTTGTTCGATCGCTCGTTTAGTGTTCTATGAGACATTTACCGACTGGAAGGACTTAACTTATGGTCTTCTTACCTTCAGATTTGAACTGCGTACGTGAATGTAATAATTAATAAGTATCCACTTACTGACTACACACAGGTTTGAACAGAGCGTTGGTATAGCAACAGAAAGCCTGCCTACGCTTAGAATCTTCTTCAATCGGCTCGGGCAGTCTCTTCGGAGCTCAACGGGATCGATATTTGGAGCTTGGACAGCACACATCAAGGGTAGCTTCAATAAAAGAGATACCAATAAAGGATCCGAATCGAACCTGACGGAGAAGACAGACCACCACACAGGATGGAGCAATGGTTTACGGCAGATTTATTCTGCCAGGTGTCAGCATTGGAATTGCGCAGTATCTTGCGTAAAGACCATCGAGCAATTCCACGGATCCGAATCGTTACGCTCCTGAAAGATTTCTGGTTGATCCCAAGTATCAGACCGACAAGAGGAGCGTTATTCAACCATTCTCAGTTGGTCCGAGGAATTGTATGGGATAGGTCAGCCACCATGTCTATGCTGATCCTACCCAAATGAAGTAAAAGCTGATTGAATGGTACCAGAATCTCGCCATCGCAGAAATTGGTGCAATCCTCGCCCGGCTGGTTTGGCATTTTGATTTGCAACTAAAAGATCAATCAGTGGATTAGGATCAACAAAAGGTCTTCATTCTGTGGGATAAGCCTGTTCTTATGGTAATTTTAAAAGTAAGATATTCTTGAGCTAGAAGTGCCGCTGCAGACCTTCACTGTCTACAATGCACTCGTATTTCTGGAACTAAACCCGAGGTTGGACTGGCTGTTATCACTCCATAGATCCACAGTCCGGTCGTTAAATCGAGTCCCAGGTAGGAAAAATAGGTCAATTCATGCAGTACCATCCACTATCGAAGTGTGATATTGTAAAGAGCAAATCGCCAAAGAATCCTATCCGTGTCATTTGAAACCGGAGAAGTGTTCGAGAAGCTGCGAAGCTGTCCCAGAGACTGCATATGAAGTTGGAAAGAGGAGAGCTTCAATCCGGTCTCCTATAATTCGACTTGATTATATGCGTTTTCTCGTCGACTCGGAAAGGTTTTTAGAACCACAATTCAGGTCACAAGGGAGACGGTGGCGAACGGAAAATGTTGATGTAGGTTTGTTTGGGCACCCTTGGCGTGATTTACTTGGTATTCGTAATCGCGAGGCCTGTCTGGAACTGATGTTGGCTCGAAGTATCTGCGCTTCCAGTAAAGATCAATGCTGGGGAATATTGACGGTGATATAAAATGCATTCGAAATCGAACATAACGTCAAAACATGTAGCACGAACACTTTTTAAGTCTCTGCAATGCTGAGTCCCTGCAGGTGGCTGCAAGTTTGGTGAAGGGCTCAGTCGGGGTGACTGTTCATTCGCATAAAAATATTAATCCAAGAGCTAAATTAATGCCTCAAAGTGATAGTGTTAGTCAAGTAGATGATGGTAGATCGACATGAATAATCGATGTTATGTTGGAAGTTGTTCAGGATGGCTGAAGCGGTAGAGTGGCGGAGTGCTGCGGTTGAGGTCAGAGCCCCCAGAGGTGGGAAATCGACAGACCTGGCTTAGCGCATTCGCATTGAAACACAGCTTCGACGACGAAACTCACGCCCTCCAACCGCCCATCACCCATCTCGACGTCCACCCTTCAAGTCTTTGCGAGACATTAGGAGAAGCTGTACTTCATTCTTGTCATTGCTATTCCACACTTCTCACTCGAATATCGTGCGCACAGGATACTGCACACAATGGCCGGCCGCTTCGTGAGAGCTTCCAAGTATCGTGCGTGCTGTCTTGTGCCCCCCTTCAGCTATGCTTACCGCTAACCACCGCAATGCAGGCCACGTTTTTGGACGTGGGTCGAAGAAGGTATGCGCTTGCCTGAGCTATGCGACTTCACTTAATCTAGGATTTCTACTAATAACGAGGATAGGAGCAATGCTACGATAACTTGCGCATCTCCAAGAACGCCTGGGATACGAATTTGATCAAGGTCAGCCTCATCCAAATCTTACATTTACATCTCACAAGCTGAGACCGAGTACAGGCAAATCCGGAATACATCTCCGTAAATTGGGAAGCAAGCGGTGGCGGCGCCTTCGCTGTTATCCCCATCAACGAGAAGGGTCGTCTCCCTGAGCAGATCCCTCTCTTCCGCGGCCACACCGCGGCCGTGCTGGACACCGACTGGTATGATATAATCATTCTGGAATCTCCAGAGAATATCGCCCATATACTGATCGGCTTATAGGAGTCCCTTCAACGATTCGCTAATATCCTCCGCATCCGACGATGGCAAGGTGCGCAACCTCCACACACATGTACACATTCCACAATATGCTCATAAAGACAGGTCTTCATCTGGAAGGTGCCCGAAGGCTTCAGCCTCTACAGTGATGCCGAAGAACCCGCAGACGTGGCCCCCGTTGCGCGCCTGAGTGGGCATATGAGGTACGTTTCCATGCAGAAACGATAATGGAGCGCAGAATTAATAAGGTCACAGGAAGGTCGGCCATGTGCTGTTCAACTCGGCTGCCGAGAATATCCTCGCAAGTTCCTCGGGCGACTATACCGTCAAGCTTTGGGACGTTGAGGCCGGTGCTGCCAAACTGACACTCAAGCACAATGACATTGTGCAATCCCTGTCGTGGAACGCTGATGGATCTCTTCTCGTTACGACGAGTAGAGACAAGAAGCTCCGCATTTGGGATGCCAGGCAAGAAAAGCCGGCTTACGAATTGCCTGGTCATCCTGGAGCAAAGAACAGCCGCGCTGTTTGGATGGGAGAGCATGATCGAATCGCGACCACCGGCTTCTCGCGCATGAGCGACCGTCAACTAGGTCTATGGGATGCACGTGCCCCTAAGGAGCCCATTGGAGGTTTCCAGATCCTCGACTCGATTTCAGGTGTCTGCATGCCATTCTGGGATGACGGCACCCAGTGCTTGTATCTCGCAGGAAAAGGGTAAGATGAATTTTTAGTCACTGGGTACAGAATCTAATCAACTGGTATAGTGATGGAAACATTCGCTACTACGAATACGAGAACGACAAGTTCGAGTATCTGTCTGAGTACAAGTCGGCCGATCCGCAGCGCGGTATTGCCTTCCTTCCCAAGCGCGGCATCAATTTGCACGACAATGAGGTTCTACGCGGTTTCAAGACGGTCAACGATTCTTACATCGAGCCAATCTCGTTCATTGTTCCACGCCGTTCAGAGATGTTCCAAAGCGATATCTACCCTCCGACTACTGGCATCAAGCCTGGTACTACAGCAAGTGAGTGGTTGAGCGGCAAGACGGCTGCGCCGCCGAAGATTTCACTTGAGAGTGTATATGAGGGTGGTGCTCCCCAGGAAGTAGCCTCTGACTACAAGTCACCGGCCGCATCTGCGCCCGTGCGGAGCGCATCGCCAACTAAGACGGAGGCGCCCAAAGCAGAGCCAGCGCCCGCAACAGCTACTCTCCGTAGTCCGCCCCCATCTGTCAAGGACAATAAGGCCTCACTTGCTGATCAGGCTTCTAAATTTGTGGACAATGAAGAGGAAGAGTCTGAAGATGAGGCATCAAGCTTCGAAGAGATCAGCAAACCGGTAGAACGCCCCACGGCGACAGCTACACGGCAGGAGGAGAATATTCGCAGCCCCGTCATCACCAAAGAGCCCGAACCCGAGCCTATCAAGGCGACTCCCGCGCCAACAGCTGCTTCAGCAAAATCAGCCTTGCCTTCGGCCGAGCCAATCCCAGCAGCAGCAGTAGCAACTCCTCCAGCCACAGCTCCCACCCCATCTCCAGCCACTAGTGCTGCTGGTGCTGCGGCTGCTGGGATTAGGGATCACCTTTCAGACATCAAAGCTACACTGGAAAAACAGAACAAAGTCCTCTCGGACCAGTCGGACCAGATTGCGCTTCTCATGCGCGAAGTCAGCACGCTGAAGAACAAGGCTGGATCGCAGAGCTCAGACCGGGAAAAGGATGAACGCATCCGGCAACTAGAGCTTGAGCTCGAGGAAGCAAGGTCCTAAGCCTCTAGGGCCGATGAGAGATTCTTGTTTTCTTGAGCTAACAGAGCAATAGCTTTTCCGTTTCAAATTATGCGAGAATGACATTGGAAGGCTTGGACGTTGTGTCGGGTGCCATGAGAGAATTGAGAGGGTTATTTTCAGCACGTGATGGTGGGTTGGTTTAGCGCGGTTTTGTACCAGCCTGTACTCTGTAGTACATAACACCATGCGTGTGTGTGTGTGTGTGTGTGCATGATGTTTGCTCGTTTGTTCGATACTCTACGGAGCCGAAAGGGGGTGTTTAGGGGCCTGTGGATGCAGCTGCGTTTGCAAATTGGGACAATTACATCATCATCATCATCATCATCATCATCATCAACAATTCCACCTTGACCGGTTTATGGACAACGTGTTAAGCTCCCTTCGCTGATGGGCCGAGGTTTGGGGCATGGCATCTTGAGCTGATTGGTGGCAAGATTGCAGCAAGCGGAAATGAAGACGGGTTCAGAGGATGAAGCTTGGAAGAAGGAAGAAATAGGAGAAGCCCAGAATAGACGGCGGCTCCACAGGAGTGGGTCAAAGCCAAGACAGTCAAGCTTTTAGCAGCCGCAACGGCAAACCTGCAAATTTCCATCACGCCTTTCGCCCTGGCTAGGTTTATGAGTTTCCTGGGTCTCCGATCGACGCGAGGTGTTGTTCGCGCTCAGCCACGCTCATAGTCACTCTTCTGCACAATCATGTGCGTATATAAAACCCCCATACAAATGGCCTCACTCGCTTCAAAGGGCTGCTGTTGCCGCCCATATGCGCTTCGAGAACTGTCCAGGTCGAAATTGCAGTTGCCCCTGCCATGGCCTGACTTGATCCTTCGCCCAGCACCACACCAATAGGCGTCGTTAGCGATCTCTACTTCCAAGGTCAGACACGCTAACATAACCGATAGAAAACGGGGCCAAGCCTAGTGTAATATCGATCCTGGCCTGTCGAATGTCGTCCATGCTGAGTGCTCTAGGCTTAGGCTCTACGCTCTAGGCTCCCTCTCCCCGGAATAGCCATTGTGGCCACCTCCCATTTCCGTCCTATAAAGCGTCTCTCCTCTTTGCTCACCTGTTTCTCTTTTCTTCTTTCCTCCCATCTTCCGCCTGAAGTCCAGTCTGTCGTTACGATCCACATTCGTTATAACTTAATAATACACTACCCTCATTAATACAAACACCTACCTACGCCAACCTAAACTCTCCCCAAAAAACAACCCAAACAAACCATCAAGATGCGCACCTCAACCGTCCTCACCACCCTGGCTCTCGCCCTCTCCGCCTCGGCCAAGACCGACATTGCTGGCTGCGTCTCCACCGCCGTCGGTGCCTCCCTCCTCTGGTACCTCCCGGACACCTGCGAGCAGTGCAAGATCCTCGACTGCGGTGGCGGCCGCGCTCCCCCCAAGACTACCGTCCCGGGCTGCGCAGCCTACGTCGGCACTGAGACGTATCAACCCACCTACCTCACCATCTGCGGCCAGAAGCCCTCTTCCGCCCCGGCCCCCAGTGTCACTTCCACCAACGCCTACCCAACATCCGCTCCCAGCTCCACCCCGGCTGGATACCCCGTTGCCCCCGCTCCGTCGTCCAAGAGCTCCACCCCCGCTGGCTACCCTACCGGAACCCCCGCCCACAGCAGCACTCTCTCCACCATCACCGAGGCTCCCTCCAGCTCGCTCGTCCACAGCACCATCCAGGGACACAGCAGCAGCTTGGCCAGCAACTCCACCGGTACCATCCGTGTTCCCTCCAACGGAACCGTTTCCACTGGCGGACCTAAGCTCCCCGAGCACACTGGCGCTGCGGTTGCCATGGGTGTTAAGCAGGGCTTGATGGCTGTAGCCATGGGTGCTCTCGGTGTTGCTATGTTGTAGATGTCTTTGTAATGGGATGAGGAGGAACTAGTCCGTTGAGGAACAAAAAGTATATATACCTTTGTGCGAATTTGAGCTTGGCAGCGTAAAGCTATCCATTCGGAATCTTTCTCCCTTTGCTGCTGTGAACAAAGACATGACATGATATGAAATTATTAAACAGTTCCACCTGATAATCCCCTCGACACTAACTTCTTACCTCGTACAGACCCTCCCATCTCCCCCAACCCTCACGCTACGGGCATCCCCTCCCACACATTCTCCGTACCTACCTTCTCCCCCAACTGAAACACACTCCTGAACCTCCCGATCCGCTCATCCCCCTCCCTAAACTCCAAATCCTCCGGTTCGTGAATCTCGATCGTCTGGTCGACTTCGGCACCGCACTCCTTCGCAATCACGCCCACGAGTCCCGCAATCGCCATCGTGTGCGTCATGCGCTGCTTCACGGTACAGGAATCGGGGGAGCAAAAGACGAAGTAGAGGAGTCGGGATGTCGGGTGGCGGTAGAAGGTGAAGGAGGGGGTTGTGGTGGGGAGTCTGGATGGGAGGGTTGCGGGAGTGAGATGGGGCGTGGAGAAGAGGAGGGTCAGGGTCGTTGTGGACATGTCGACAGCCTTTGTGGAACAGAATCAGCACATTTTTCATCGGAAACCGGATTGCAGACGGGGAGCAGGATAATGAGAACTCACGAGTTGGACGCAGGACCCGGCGGCGTGGAGTTGTTTCAGGGCGTCGGCGGCTCGCTCCTCGATTTTGTTCTTCATGCGTCGGTCGCAGAGACGGCATTTGTTCTGTTGGTATCCCAGATCCTGGACTGCGGCGTCTTTTTTCTCCCCGTCGCCATGGGCGCAATCATCGCAATCTGCACATGCGGTCGTTTTCTGCTCGTGCAAGAGGGTCTCTGATGCGCTTTTCCTCTCTTCCCATGACCGCGCATCCGTGATCTCGCCAATCTCCTTGCTGATGAACGAAGACGAGAAATGCTCTTCTCCGAGCGCGCGCACGAGTTCCTGCCGGTTGTTGATGTAGCTGTTTTTGAGTTCTGGCTCGGCAAGCCATGGGGCGAAAGTGACGGCTGTTAGGGCGCGGTTGTGGCGGATTAAGAGGTAGAGTGGCGTTTTGGGGCTGAGGAGCTCGTCCAGCTGGGATAGGGCGTTTTGGAATGTGTGCGATGGGTCTTTTGGGTTGGGGATGGGGGAGAGCGTGGAGAGATGTCCGTGGGAGATTTGGAGGGGGAGAGTGAAGAGGGTGGGGTTTGTTACGAAGGATTTGAAGGCTGAGTGAGTGGTTTGGGGGATTTCTGGGGAGGCGGTTAGTTGGATTTGGGATTGGGCTGTTGTAGAGTTTACCGAAAGTCATTTTGTTCCTTCGGGAGAGGGATTTTTTATGTTGATAAGTAAGGTCGACAGTTGGAGCTGGCTGGGGTTGGTCTTGTCAATAGGACTTGTCAATAGGACTTATTTCGTTGAAGAATATATAACAGCCTAAGGCGGACAAGTAACGGAAAGAAAGTCGTCGTCAACACTTACACAATTGATGCTGCGTACCTGAGGATGTGAAGTTTTTTTGGTTTTAGGAAAAATCAAGCTCGCATGTTGATCTCATTGGTATTGTTGTGTACAATGGAGTTCCGCTCCACTGTGCGGAATTCCAGAGTAGCGGCGGAGTTGCGCAGCCTCACTTGGGAAACCATTGCTACAGATAGGTTTGGATGAGTATTTTGATCGATAGTGTCGATTGATTTACAGGTCGCCAACGGGTATGCGATCAATACACCATTCGATGTTTATATTAGGTGTTGGATCAGAACGGGTAGTATGCATGACTGCATAAGCGCATCGCATTAGGGAGGTCCTCGACTGCGGAGATGTGTCGGCTCCGGGACTTGTTGTGGGAAGAGTGAAATGAATGATCTGCGTTGCTTAGGGAATTGGTGCGGATTGAAAGTGCTGTAGTGATGTTTTGTAGATATGCGGCTCTGTTACTCGTGCGAGTTTGAAGGGAAATATATCACGATCAGCATGTCGAATTACGTCTCAAGCAAATCCTATAATCGATTGACGCCAAACTATAAACCAAACTCAAGTTCCCAATTTTCGCCCGATAGGGCCTCAATGCCTTTACTCTTGCCGCATCGTTCCGAAGCAAATATCCAATTGAAATGTGAAAGATGAAAATGGCCATGCGCCAGACAAGCCCTCCGAAGCGGTAAGTATGGACATAGATAGGAAATTGCTTTTTCCTATACTGAACTAAAAAGAGAAGCTCATTGGTCACTAACGAACTGCAGAAATGCCAAAAAGAAAGAAATCAAGTGAAAAAGCATTTTTCGGAATGCTCCGAGGAAGCATAGAATGAGCCATGAAGATGCGCACTGAAGGCAGTGCCGATGTTGCCTCTGCGGCGGCAGAAAGTGCAGCTGAAGACTCGAACATGGCAGATCGCAGAGATTGAAGAAATGAGGTAGCCGGCCATTGAAGAGTGTTGATAATGTTCATCCAAGAAGAGAACATCACAACAAGCGCGCTCGCTTTGCGCCACCGGTGTTCTGCTCCTGCTTGATTCTGACATTTGGGTTTCTGTCTTTGCGTTTCACGGAATTCTCGTAGTGATGGTCGAGACTGAAGCCGTGTGACTTGGATTTGGCAAGCGCAGCGTTGGATTGCGAAGGTTGGGCATCTCCCTCGGTCCTGACCTTGGCAGGAAGACAGTCGCGCAGGTCGGCAGCATGCTTTTCCAGAGAGGGAATCAACTGTTCCAACTCCTTTCGGATCCTCTCTCCATCATGTGTCAATATGTAAGGAATGGGTGCCTGACGTCGGAGGTTGCTACTGTATGCGCTGAGGAGAATGTCCATTTCTGCGATGTATTTTTCCACAACGCCATCTAAGGCTTCTTTGACGTGCCTCAGAAACGCCTTCAAAGCCTTGTCCACAAAATGAGAATCGCTGTTGCAGAAGTGGTCCCAGAGCATTTCTCTCTGAAATCTTAGTTTCGGAGTCTTGAATATCTTTCTCCCCTCTTTGGTAATGGCCTTGATCTCCGGCTCCGTGGAGAAAACGCTATCCCAGACTGGGCCTGTAAGCTCAGGAATGAATGAATTCTGTCGGTTGTCCTCCATTGTAGCACGCCGTAGAAGTTTACGTTGTAATTCTTCAATTTCATCCATCAGCGAGTCCATTTTCACTGTTAACCGATCTCTGTAAGGCTGCCATCGTTTTTTGGCCTTTTCAATAGTCGTAACACTCGCCTGAGACTCTTCAATTCGTATCGTGGTGCCATTGAACATGAACTCAATCAACTCTTTTACGGCTTGCCTCATCGGTTTCATAAGCCTCTCTTGCTCGTTGTACCATCTCTGAAATGCAGGTGTGAGTATCGCCGCAAGATCTTGATCCCAGTTACATCCATCTTCTAATCCCTTTGCTTTTGATGTGAAGGGCAGGATTGTTCCTTTGCCTTTCAGGATCTTGTTGAGCGTAGGACCGCGAGGCTTCATCCAACTGTCATTAACTAATGTGTCTATCGTATCTTTGTAGTTCTCAGCGTCTGACTCAGCCTTCTTCATGGAGGCCTTTGCAATATGGTGGCACCATTTCCTCAATTGTTCAAGAATCTGCTTTCGGTATGCCTCCCGAGCGACATCGAAATCATCAGCAAGGGTTTTAAATCCGACGTCCCGGTCTGAATCTGTGACTACTCTTCTGACCTTGTCTAAGAACGCTGGTACATGTGAGTCCACATATTGTTGTATGTCCTCAAGGTTTTGTTGGGCCGGAAGAGAGCGTAACAAGCTTCGCAATGCGGGGATGCTCGTCATTTCAGGCCAGAGGGATGGTTGATCTCGGAACATGATCAGCTTCTTATCTTTCGCGATCCACTGCATATAGTCTCCTGCAGAAACATGGAAGCATTGAACAATATCTTCCTTCGTATGACCATTGAGCTTCATGGCTAGTTCCTTGTCAATGTCCTTAGTACGTTCTTCGATTTTCACCGACTTGCGTTTTCTTTCGAGGTAAGTCCTGTATCGGGACAATTCAGAGCTCCGTGCCATGTCATCTTCGTCGTCAGCCTGTTCTATTTCATGTTGAGTGTGTTTAATCAAACTCTGTATAGTGTCGTATCTGGGACCTGAACATTGAGCTAACTGGTTGTCTGATATGACCTGGAAGTCTCGTTAGTTCGCTTTCTATACTCTTTTCATGTAATCTTACATCGGTCTTGGTAGCCACCAACTTGACACCCGAAGCGCCATGGTTCATCATTGCGGATCTGGCGCTACTAATGACGGCATCATCAGTAGCTATGCGTATGGTATCAGCCACTATCAGTTCTACATCCACGGTGTCTTTGATTTCATCCGAGTGACGGGTTCTGAAAACATTAACGTCTCCCCAGCCTATCGAAGATATCAGTAGACATTCAAAGTCAGATTTTCGAGACAACAGTAATTCATACCTGGAAGATCGATGATAAGGAGATTTTCCTCGAGAAGACGCGATGGAAATTCTATGGTGATGTGATCGACAAGAGGCCACAAACTGTCTTCCCCCTTGACCTTGGTCATGAAAGGCCTGATTTTCTTCAAGAGTGTTTCAGGATCTTTTCCGGTATATGTTCCAATTTTCGACTTGTCGAGATCGAGTTTTCCGAGTGCTTGATTGCATTGAATCTGGCACAGATTGACAAACTCGCTAATTTTGGATTCACTCGCGTGCCATGATTCGACAAATGTTTCTTTGCCACCGAATAATGTGCTGAATATTTCCATTGCTGTATCTTTCAATCTGCGGTCAGATTCGTCACGTCGTCCATATCTTGTTTTCGCCTTTCGTTCGACGTCAGATTCCTCGTCGTCGCTATCATCATCCTCAAAGAAATGCTGATACGATCGGGCGTGCTCTTGAAGCATCTCCTCTAGCTTACTAGCATGCATGAAATGTACTTGAGCAATGTATTCATCGGCGCCAGGAATCTTGTTGGCGGCGGAAGAGTGACGATATTCGATGATGGCACTCGTGCATGCAGCGCCATCGGCACCCGTTAGAGACAGCCCATTCGTATCGAACAAAGCATTGAGCAGCAAGCTTTTACCAGCTCCTTGAGCACCTAAGAGGGCAATTTTGACCGGGGGCCTGTAGTTGATGTGTGGTAGACCTTCGGCAACTGAGCGGACATGCATTAATTCTTCATCCTTCTCTGGAATCCCAACCATGACCTTCATGACGATATCTGACATTATCTTAAGACCATTCTGAATATCTGACTGATTCACATCTCGCCATGGATGTGGAAGAGGCTTTTCTTTTGTCGAGTCGTATTTTTCCGCTCTGCCGTACTGTGCGACGTATTTGGGGAAATCCGCCGAGGTGATAACACCAGAAACTACCATTTTCGATGACAATGAGGACCTTGGCAAGTTGAAGATGCTCGTGGTTCAATAAATTTTCAAGCAGAGGTCGTTGTTCTAATGATAGGCAGATGATAAGACGAGGGAAGATTTCACAGTTGACGTGGTTATGATCTCTGGTGCTTGAACTGTATTCCGTTAGTGTTGAGTTATAGGTGAAGTTGATTTACAACTAACGGATGGGGCAGTAAAAAGATTGTGGCTCAAAATGAGAGTACTCACACCACTCTTTTGATGTGTTTGAAGTCTGAAAGTGAACGTGGCCGCGAAGAATCTATCGCTTGTGCTAGTGGCTAACCGAATAAGGTGTCACCAGACACATAAGAGCCGGAAGCTGAGCCAACTTGGGCACGGGTCGACGTGACTTTAGGTTAGAGATAGTATTGAAAGAAAATGTGAAGCCTAGGAGGAGGACTGCGGAGTATAAGGGGAATATTGGAGAAGTTGGAGAGGAATTGATTGAAGACGATTGGAGAGAGGAAAGAAGGAAGGAAGAAGGATGAAAGTAATAGAGAGAGAGAGAGAGAGAGAGAGGTAAGCTTTAAATAGTTATCTGTTTTAGTGCCTCCGGCGGTGTGCTATGCCAAAATATGTGAAGTGAAAGGAACTGAGACTTGAGACAAATTAGAACTTTCTATACAAACTCACCACCACACCGCTCACCATTACTTTGTACACACCGTACCATCTAGAACCTGAATATATTAAACAGCAGATAGTAATCATCCTTTACATCCGTTCCAAGAATCTGTTTGGTATATCTTGAAAACCTCATACCATTAAAGACATCTGAAGCTCGGATTCGACCACACTCTTGTTCAGTGAAGGAATTGATCTTTAGTGACAGACTTTTCGATCACAAGACACGGCGTAAAACTCCCCAGGAATCCCTAACCGGAAGACATCAGACCTGTCAATTCCAAATCCGAGGTTCGCAATTCTAGGGACAATCGGCTCCTACAGCTCCTTGGTGAATTTTTCTCGGCCTGGACCACCCATCGATCTCTTGTCTCCCATGTCGTCTCCTTTGAGATTGGGCTTCGATACTTGTGTGGTGGGCAAATATCCATCACAACATGCATGAATCCGGATTATCGTTTTGGCGGTCTTTCGTCAGATTGTTTCACTGAGGTCGTATGCTCGGGTGTCTGCTCAAGAGATAAGTATTGTTTTTGTTTTTCTTCTTCCTAAAGGATATGTATCTTTGTTACACAGCCCGAAACCAATTCTTAAAATGATCATCGGTCTTTTTCCAAGAACATTGCCTATTGTGACAACCAATAGAGAAGAATAGGTGACGGGAGGGCAGGCTGTCTTGTGACCACTATCTTTTAGCTACTCTACGAATATTACTTGGGGTCTGTACGGTGCAGAATCGAGAAATCGAGGGCTTGTACTAATCATAGAAAAAATAGCCGGGAGATGAACAATGCTCTCTAGTCTCAGGGTGCGGCAAAGTACGTATACCAATGAATCATGTTAGCCATAGTTGCATCTCAATAAATTATGTGAGGGTACTTGTTATATATACGACCAAGCGCCAATTCACCAATGATTCAGTGTTCAACAATCTTGTAGCATTTTTAATATCATTTTTAGAAATTCAGGATAGTCAATTTCAATCTATCAAATGCGTAAATCATTACAGTTGCACAAGGTTGTTGAATATTTCCTTAACACCTTTTCTCCTCTAGGGCTTTTAGAAGTTCAGAAATTTACTAGCACAGGCTTTCTTGGAATATAGACAAAGAGATAAAAAATAAGGCTGTGTAATATGTAGTATATCCTTTATATCAGCTTCTATCAAACTGAATTGCACAGCCTAACATCGTGTAAAATGTTGACGCTCGAAATTTTCTGATGAAAGAAGGTATCAACGCATTTGATATGTGTAATGCTTTGGTAGGTGGGAATAATATTATATCTGTCCAAACGCCGGTTCGAAGACATATTTTTTTTTGGAAACAAACAATATTAGCATATATAGCTCCCAATTCGTGATTCACGTTTTCACCACGAAACCAACACCAACATAAAAAACACACATCATTCCATTTGAAAATCTATTCGACAAATCACTCCACTTTGTCCACTGTCTACACCTCCACCAGCTCCTCGTTTTCCCATTTTCGTCCTCACCCCACCCCCTTTTCGCATCTCTACCTCATCCCATGCCATCCGATCCCCTTCCACCAACTTCAAAAACGGTCAATGGTATCCACGCTCCCCACTCCATACGCACGCTCAAATCCCATATCTCTACACCAGACTGAACCTTAGGCCCAAAACTTCCCATCCCAACACATCCCATCCCATCCCAAATCCCAGGATTCCCATTCCCAAGTGCCCAATTGCTCCACCCAACCAACCGATAAATCAATCAATATGGACCCAGACGCAATGGAAAGAACCCCAAGTCCAAAGAACCCCATACACCTTACTTAGAGAGAGAAAGAGGAAAGAGGAAAAGTAGAGACATCGACAAAGACAAAAAAGAGGAGCATTTTTGAGCTTCCCGGTCCACAACCATAGATTGGATTCGAGGAGTGAGTGAGAGAGAGAGAGAGAGAGAGAGAGAGAGGAAGGAAGATAATGAAATTGATTGGACTTGGCGATGAAGGATCCGATGCTGACAATCGACACCGCTGTGTCGAAAAAACGCTCGCTTGCTGGTGGGAAACAAAAATGAACAAAAAGGAAAAGGAAAGAAAGGCAAGGGAAGGATGAAGAAAAGAGGAGATGAGTAAGTCTATATATGTACAGGGGATGTATCTCAAAAGGGTACCCAGGCAATGGAGGAAGAAGAAAGCGTGCATATATATCTGCTACGTAGCGCGAACCCGAGACGCTCAATCAGAGGGAGGCAATTGTGAATGTAAAGCAGTGCAGTGCAGGAGAAGGAACGGAGGTGATGCGACGAGATATGCAAAGTTTTGATCCGTATGTGGCTCCGTGATGCAGGGGTTTTTCCTTAACGCTCCAGATGCGCCTACAGATTAAATTTTTTCCCCCGAAGACCGAAATGCAAGGAGTAAACGAGAAAAGGTGATATCGAGAGTTTTATGCTTCTACAGGTTGAGCGCGGGGTTTATTGTTGGTGATTTGTACGGGTTCGTCATCAGAATCGTCATCGTTATCTGGATTAATGCTTCTGAGCTTTTCTTCGGCTGGGCTGCGCCCATTCGTGGGCGATTCCTCTTGAATGTCGCTCATTTCTGATTCGTCGTCGCTTTCGGCCGTGTCGCCATTCTGGCTTGCGTTGTAGTTGGCGGGCGTGATGGTTTGTGAAGAAACATGACGCTGCTTCCGGAGTTCAGTAGCCATTGGCCGTAGTGTAGGGTCCTCGGGTTCATTGATAGTCGGCGCACTGAGAACGGTCCCAGTGCTGTCGCTAATGATGGAGTGTGCCTGATCATCCACACTACCATCCTTATCGTCATTGTTGCCGGAGATTTCCAGAGCTTCTTGGGCTTGCTTCCTGATCTTGAGCCTCTCCTCGGCTGATGTGTTATGCCAATCAGCACCAAATGTGATGACTGATGCTTTCTTGCCATGAACTGTAAAACTGCCCTTCCCACGAGCAAGGCCTTCACTTTCCTGTGTATCATCGCTCACGATTGTGGAGGCGGAGTCACGTCCCTTGTGGCTACGACGATGATGCGATGAGCCACTGTGACCCTCCCGCAATGTCCGTTGTAGGCTTCGCCGAATCCTTGATCGTGACTCAGGGGACCCCGTAAGTAGGGCGGGAGCATGGTCAGCGTCAGATTCTGATCCGGGATCCAACCGAAGACCATCAGTAGAAGGAATGTCAAGCGTCTGAGGCTCGTCTCTGCCGCTCTCAATTGGGGGAGGCGTCGTGTATCGCGAGCGCTCTGAAGCTGCATCCGAACTCACGGCTTCATCGCCATCCATGGTCGAAACTGAGGGCCGGTGGTCATGAGAGGTAAACATGGGTGAATGAGGAGGTGAAGTCGCCACGGAACCACGGTGTTCATGTTCAGAAGGTTCGGCATCTAGCGATATCGGGGGTAACGTGAACTGTGCAGACGGGTGATGTGGACTCGACTGTCTAGACGTTTCCGGTGGCGTTTTGTACACATCCTCTCCCCCAAAATCCGTGTCTCGTGAAGACTTTGTGCCAGGCCTTAAAGATGATGTTGCCGGCGAAAGAGGTGGTTTATGATGCGTGGTGATCGAACTAGCTTTTGAACTCAGACGTGCTAGACCACTGATTTTGGATGGTTTGTTCGACTGTTGGGGTGACAATTGTGGCTGCGAAGAAGATGAGGCACCTGCGATGCGATCAATACGGGCCTGGCGATCGTTTGTGGTTTGCTTCTCCTGTTCCAGTTCTTGTGCTAGAATATCGCGATGACATTTCATACGCCATATTTCTATGCGAGCCCATTTCAACTTCGCGGATAACCGGCCAGCTGCGTGAATCACAAGTTCTCTCGTCTTGGGTTGAATGGGTGCCAGGATCTGAAGATGCCTTGCGTCTCGAAGACGTGCCTCTAGCTGTTTGATGGATTCGGTCAGCTTCTCCTCGGATTCGGTGATCCGTACTTGCATCAGCTCCCTTCTTGCGTTCATCAATTGCAGGGCAAACTCGCTATCGATTTTGCCACTTCGAATAGTGACCTCGCCCGTCGCGGTAGCGACGGACTTGGTAGACTGCGAGGACTCAAGACGACGAATGCCCCGATTTCGCTGCCCTTCGTACAAGCCTCCCACAAGTCCTCTCGGCCGGACCCCCAGGGTTTCGAACGCTGCGGAATAGTTCAACAAGCCCAACCAATCATTGAGGTCCTTTTCGTTATCAGCCAGGAAAGTCTCCTCGCCGACCTTGGAGAAAATAACGAATGCGTTCTTGTGTTTCTTGTAAGTATTGTCCACGAGCGCTACTGCTCCATCCATTGGGATCATATGGTCTTGCTTGAATTCCTGGAGCGGGGGCTGGAACACGACCGCACCCCCATCGCCCTGTTTGATGTGATTCTCGTGTTGATTCACCAAGGCTTTAGTCCAGTTATAATTACGAAACAGAGAGAGACCAGAGCGTGTGAGCACCACACCCCATTCCTGCCACGGAGACCGGGCCTTCTTTCTTTTGGTGTCTTTTCTCCACAAGGTTCCGATTTTTGTTACTGGCATCTCCACGATACCTACGGATGAGTCCAGCGGATTTTCCTGTGAGGACTGAGACATGAAGGCCTCCGGTCTTGAGCGAGACGATACGATTTGAATAACACCGTATCTCGAGAAAGACTTGTACAGGTTCTTCGTGTCCAGAGTAGGAGCAGATCCAAGATAGCCATATGGGTCGTCAAGGTTCATAACTTCCTTGATATTCGGGCGAAGAGCGTCCAGCTTGCCTTCAAATATCAGCGTGTAAGGATCTATGGGTTCTTTGGAAGCTTTCCTGGCTGGATCGTTAGACATGGGGCCTTTGAGAACCACGGTTCTTTTCTGGCGGCGCGACGTTACGCTCTTCAAGTCCACTTCGTCTTCAATGTGAATGAATGGCGTGTATACAACATTATCGTATATGCAACCCAACACATCGTCCGAAACCCCCTCGCAAGAAGAATTTTTGATGTAATCTGGCCTCTGCATTTTCCTCTTATTGTTCTTGTTGAAGAAATCCGTATGAAGAATGACGATGGAGAAGGAGATGAAGTATGCTTTGTCTGTATATTGTTAGACGTAAAAAAGTACAGCCAAAATATGAGAATGAATACGTACCTGGATTGATATAGATGCCGGGATTACACTCATGATATCGGTCGGCGAACCCTTGGAGGACTCGATCGATCTGTTGCGTTTCCTTTGGCAGCTCTACTTGCATGAGAAGTTTGCGTATGGCCATATCAATGGGGTCTCCGAAAAAGGCAAACTTGCGCATGTAGCTGCGCAGGACCGAGAGCATGAAGCTGTCATCTGTCTTGGTCAGAATGCTCGCAATAGCGCTCTTGTCAATATTGTTTTCCTCCATGCGCTCCAGATACCGTCCGGCCGTCTCGCCTTCTTCTCTTTCGGGTAGGACCAAGGCTTCGCGACTGATATTGAGCGAGTTCTGGTGGGACGACAGGCCGGAGGCTCCCGCAAAACCGAGAGCGGGGGAGCCATGACGAGGGGAGTGTGGTTCAGAATTCTGACGAAATCTAGCACTCAATCCGAATAGATTGCTGAAGCTGCTGCGTCCGACCGTGGAAGTGGAATTCCTGCCGCTGCCAGCATTTGCGTATGGGGGCGTTGGGGGCGGCACATCATCGGACCTTCCTCCGAGAGATCCCATAGTCGACGACCGACCTCGAAGACCAAGGCGTATCGGGGTAGCATTCGGCGAGGAACGGGAGGAACGAATAGATTTGGTGGAGTCGTTCCGCAGCAAGTTGGAACCGGGATGGGCAAGATTCAGGGAGGCAGCAGTAAGTGCCATCTGGCTAGAACCAGGGAGGGGCTGTGTTCCGGAGCCATTTTCGCGATCATGGAAACGAGTGTGATGTATGGCCGTCAAGGGGGGGCTCTCTGCACCAGGGGAGTGGTGGGGCGACCCGGAACTGACACCGCTCGTGGATACGCGGGGGGTTGCGGGGGCAGTGTCGGGAAATTCTGGAGGAGTGATCTTCACGGGTAGGGGAAACAGAGATGCGCGCTGTTTGTTGCGACGACCAAATCGCAGGCGTCCCGAGTGTGACTTGGACGCTTGTTTCTGCGAGGGCTTGGGGGTGTGTTCGAACGAGACATGGCCTCCCGAACTGCCATCTGAGCGAGAGGATTCTGAAGCACGCGGGACGGGGAGGGACAGGGTGGACGTGGTTTCCTCATGGGGAGATTCGGTGAGGGTATCTGGGCGCAAGCTGGTGGAAGCCCTCCCAGAGTCGTCGGGCAGGGGATTCTGGGCCTTCTTAAAGGAAAAGGCGCCCCTCTTGATATCGAAGCTGGTTTTCTTATCCATTGACTTGCGCAGCATGGGCCGGTCGGTAGAGCTGGGGTCGAAAGAGCGCCTTCTCAAATTGAATTGGGCCAACCGGCCTCGCTTCTTGGGGAGGGAATCTTCGTTGTCTACAATAGTGGGTGCGGTGGTAATGATGGAGGGAGCTAGCGCGGAAGCAGTCAGTGCTGAGGGCGAGGATGGGTGCAGGGGGGGAGGGGAGGGGGGGGGGGGAACATACGGTCAACATTCGCGGCAGCAGCGGTGGGAACAATGGGAACGGGCGGCGCGTCGGCGGCAGCTTGGTGTTCCTTTGCCTTGACAGACAATTGAGAATCGGAGGCATGGCGAAAGCGCATCAAGCTGAAGCGTCGCGTGTTGGGGGTGTGCGCCTGGATGGGGGGAGTGGGCGGGCGGTCATTGCTGCTGCTGCCCTCGGCGGAAGGCCTCCCAACATCGCTTGAAGAGGATGGACGACATCCATCTACGGAGACGGCACCGCGATCTGGAGCAGCGAGGTGCTCGGTGGACTTGTCTGCGCGCTTTGTGAAGAAACCGGCGGGATCGAGGGTACTGCGGCGCTGGAGATCTCGTTCGCTGCGATTCGGCCGGAGTGCCCTCAGAGGCATTGCGCTTCGTAGGGACTTTAGCAGCTCATCTACGCGGATACGGGTTGTACAGGGCGGCACATGGCACAGGGGGTGGGGGACGGCGGTGGTAGACGTAGATGTGAGGCGACGGCGGCGGCGGCGGCGGTGGTGGTGGTGGTGGGTTGTAGCGGAGTCAGAAGTTGTAAGAGGGTGAGAAGAGCGCAGTGTGTAGTGTGGTGCAGGTAGGAGTGTAGCAGTAGAGAGAGTTAGTGTGTCGTGTTGTTCAAGGACTGGGCCCCCAGGCGGAGGAGGGTAAGGCTGGGATTGGGTTGACCAGGGTCTGGCTGGTGGGACGCGCGCGACCAAGAGGGGGGAAAGATGGAGTAGAGAAGCAGGAATAGGTGGTTTAACACAAGAACCAAGCCAATGCCGACAGCAGTGCAGGAATGATGGATGATACTGCGTAGATGGGTTATGGGGGTCTTGAAAATGTGACCTTGTCAACGGAACTGACGGAACAGCACGGAGACAGAAAAGTGAGAGAGAGTGACAGAGAGAGACGGAGAGAGACAGGTTTGTCGTTTGCCGTCTGTCGTCTCCTGGGCTGGGAGAGAGGGGGTAAAAGAGCTAGTAAGGTATTTAGCAGCAGCAGCAGCAGCAACAGCAGCAGCTCTCAGCGTGTCCACCGCAGTGCTGGCCTGGCAGAGCTGGAAGAGCTGGAAGAGGCTGGCCCTGGGGGAGAATAAAGTGGCCCTGGTGGCGCTGGTGTCGCCGGTGTGGCTCGTCTGGCTCGTATGGCCCCTCCAACTGGCTGGCGCCTGGGAATGAGCTGAGCCTGCAGACTGGGGGGTGCTGCTGCTGCTTCTAGCTTGTAGCTTGCACACACAATAGTAATTAATCAATTCACCAGCCGGGACTTGGACTTGGGGAAAAGCGTGCCAGTGGGAACCGAAGCAGAAGAAGAAACGTCCAGCAGTTGTTACAGTTGTTGCAGTGGTTACTTGCAGTGGTTACAGTGATTACAGGTTGTCCAGTCCGCCTTAGTCACCCGCCTCTCCCGGGGCCTCCTTCCTTGTCGCGTCGTGTCTTGTCTTGTCTTGTTTTGGGGAAGGCGCATCCCAGATTCCCAGCCCAGCACTGCGTAGGCCAGGCATCGATATCAACCACCCCAGGCCATTGCGCAACTCTCTTTCTCGCCTCTCACTCTTTGACCTCCACCGCAATCTCTCTCCATCTCTCTCGCTCTCTCTCTCCACCGCACCAACCTCACCCACCACACATCACCTCCCCACCGTCGTCTTCGCATCGCCCTCCTCCCCTCCCATCCCAGCGCATGTCGCCGCCAGGGTACTTCTCCCCCCTCACATGCGCTCATAGCCTGTCATGCCGTCCTTAGCCATGCTGAGCTTGTTGCTCCTTGGTCCCTCACTCGTCACCACCGCCCCGCATCCGCAACAGCTGAACCCCGACGGCCACACTCGCTCGCCTCGACCTTGGCGAATATTATCAGACGCCATTGCTCGTTCCATATGGGGTCAACACGAGAATCAGAAGAGCTTGGGCACGCACAATGGCCGCCAGCCCCATCCTGGCCACACAACAGGAGCGCATACCTTTGCTCAGTACGGGGAGGATATCGTTTTGCGCTTCACCATTACTACCCCGGAGGAAGCAAAGGCCCTCGCCGACGCCACCGACATTCTTTTCCTCGACGTCTGGGAGTTCAACGAGGATTGGGTCGATATTCGGATAGCAAAGGACATTGTGAGTCGACCTCAAGCTCAATTCACGCCCAACCTTCTTGTCATTCTGTCGCGAAGCTGGCACCTCCTACTAACACCTCAAACCAGATACCCTCACTCCTTGGTCTACTCCCGGCATCCCTCCAAAAGTCACATGTCCCGCTCATGCAAGATCTCAGTCTGGCACAGGCCGTCCTCGACTCATATCCTTCCTCGTCGGCCACACAATCACACCACGACGACCATGACCGCTCATTCTCCGCAAGTCTCACGCCTTCGTCACGTCCGAAAGGCAAGGGCCATCCCTTCTTTCAGAACTACCAGCCGCTATCAGTCATTTCACCCTGGATGAATCTCATGTCGTCCATGTTCACCACTCACGTGCGCCGCATCAACGTTGGCATCAGCTATGAGGGACGTGATATCCCCGCCCTCCGTGTGGGCGTCCACCCTACCAACAACGATCAGCCATCTTCTCCCCGGAAGACCATTCTCATTACCGGCGGATCCCATGCCCGTGAATGGATCTCCACGAGTACTGTGAATTACCTCGCCTGGAGTCTGATCAACTCGTACGGAAAAGTGCACACGGTGACCCAGCTCTTACAAAAGTTTGATTTTGTCCTGGTTCCAACGCTCAACCCCGATGGATACGTGTATTCCTGGGAGACGGATCGCCTGTGGCGGAAAAACCGCCAACCCACTAATCTCCGCTTCTGTAAAGGCGTCGACCTCGACCGGAGTTATCCTTTCCAATGGAATGGCGACTCCACCCGCACCAATCCTTGCAGCGAGTCCTTTGCCGGCGATGCCCCCTTTGATGGTGTCGAGTCGCAGCGCTTTGCAGAGTGGGCCAGGAACGAAACAGAGAACAACAATGTCGAGTTTGTCGCCTTCTTCGATCTGCATTCCTACTCTCAGCAAATTCTGTACCCCTTCTCCTACACTTGCAATGATGAGCCACCTAGCATCGAAGATCTCGAGGAACTAGCCATGGGGCTGGCCAAAGCCATTCGCGTATCTAAAAAAGGCCACCAGTACAAGGTCACCTCGGCATGTGAAGGGAACGTCGCCCTCACAAAGACCTCCAAGGGCAAGAAGAGCCGACTGATTCTCCCTCGCATCGAGTCCAGCGGTGGAAGTGCCCTCGACTGGTTCTATCACGAATTAAAAGTTAAATATTCCTACCAGATCAAGCTCCGAGACACTGGCAGTTACGGATTCTTACTACCCAAGGAGAACATCATACCGACCGGAGAGGAGATGCTCGATGCTGTATTGTACTTTGGGAGATTTATCCTCGGAGAGGTTGGTTTCGCGACCAAGGAAGATCCGGTGGCGGTGCAATTCAAGAGGCCGTCAAAGGATGTGGAAAATAACGGCCACATGGGAGAAGAAGAAACCGTGGCCGGACAGGGCGAGGAGGGTAACCTTGGCCCATCGGAGCTATGAACGAGCGCGTGGTAATGACTTTCTGTTCTTCTGTTGTATGTATTGATACTTTGGGTAGGATACTTTTGTTGTATATCAGTTCCCATGGAGCCTTGGGCTCCATTGTTTTATGAGATAGCTAATGGAACCATCTGGATGCATGCAAAAGCATCTGGATGCATGCAAAACATGCTGTCGTGTAGCAAAGCAAGCAGCCTACCAGGCATTCCTACTGAACCTCGTGCACGTGGGAGTGGGCGGGCGTTCTCGGGCAAGAATGCGGTACCACCACCCCGCCTACAGGGGTGGATTAGCCGAGCCATCTAACGTCATGCTTTCACAAGCCAACCATCAACTCACCTGGGCACCTCCTCCAAGACACATTCACATGGGCGCGTGAAAGCTCACCGTCACTGGCGTGTCACAAATTTTTCCACTTGGCCATGGAGACGAGCACCGGCCAAATCATGGTCCTTCTCAGCGGCCATCGTGGTCACCAAATACTTGTCCCGGATCAACATTCTCCGGAAAACAATTCCTTAGCAGCCGATCCCAAGCCGAGCATCACTGACTTCCGTTCGCCCACCACGCGCATCTGGGGTAACGTTCGCCATGAGGTCCGCCAAGGGGCTGAATTGGTTCGCAATGGTCACGACGCGTGAGCTTGAAACCCTGACTTTGCGGTTAGCCTGGGCTCACGCAAAGGCCGAGGCTCGCTCGGGTTGGCTCTTTCGAGGTCCTCACACCCGCGGGTATGGGATACTGGGAGCTGGGCTGGGCTAGGGCTAGGGGAAATATGACTGTGACGTTTTCCTCTTCCGTTGTTTGCAATTGATCTTCTTTTCTCTCTCTCCCTTCCTCCCTCTCTGGTCCTGACAGATTCTTTGTATCTGATTTCAAGAGACGTTCCTGCTCTTGTACTACTCGACTATTTGCCTGTCCTCCTTTGTTCGACACCACTGCCAAAAACATACACAGCTTCAGAAGCACGCAGCTAGAGCACGCGACAAGAACAAAACCTTGGGACCGATCTCCAAAACGCGCCGGTCGAGCACTGCGTGACTCACTCATCACAAGTAAAGGAATCATCCTCTCACCTTTATATCCTGTTCTCAGCGCGTTACCCAAAAATTCACACACCATGTCCGCAAAATCAACACTGGGTCCTGGTGGGAAGAAGCCTGCTTCAGCGGCCACCAACCTGATCGGTAAGCTCCAAATCGAGGAATTGGGGGTTGAAATCTATAAACAGATGTGAAACTGACCCGAATACTCCATAGCTGGTGGAGGAGCTGGTATGATGGAAGCGCTCGCGTGCCATCCTTTAGGTATGTCCACTCTGCCAAAAGTGGAGCCAGAAGCATGTCTAACGTACTGTAGACACAATCAAAGTCCGAATGCAGCTATCCCGAAGAGCCCGAGCGCCTGGTGTACGTTTACCCCACCAAAGGACTGTGCGCAAGCACCAAGCAAACCATGCGTATTCGGACACCTAACATATCGCATACTAACATGACCAAAAGGCACCGAAGCGCGGCTTCTTGCGTACTGGAACCGAAATCGTAAAACGAGAGACTCCATTGGGTTTGTACAAGGGGCTAGGTGCTGTCCTGACGGGCATTGTCCCCAAGATGGCGATTCGATTCACGAGTTATGAATGGTACAAGCAGCTTTTGGCGGACCCAGAAGGGAATGTTACTGGAAAAGCCACTTTCTCCGGTATGCAAAATCTCAATTATGGCTGCTTAAAATTCATCAACTGGACTTACCTAAAAACCTTGAACTTTCCCAATTCAATGGATGGCTTAGAGCGAGCTCGAATTAGACAAACTAACATCTTCTAGCTGGTCTCGCCGCAGGTGTAACAGAAGCTGTCGCCGTCGTAACGCCCATGGAAGTGATCAAGATCCGATTACAAGCGCAACACCATTCCATGGCCGACCCACTTGACATACCCAAGTACCGCAACGCTGCACACGCTCTGTACACTGTCGTAAAAGAAGAGGGATTCGGTGCTCTATATCGTGGAGTCTCCCTCACAGCCTTACGGCAAGGCTCCAACCAGGCCGTCAACTTCACCGCATATTCGGAATTCAGGGCAAGACTACAGGACTGGCAGGGTACAACCGATCTCCCGAGCTACCAAACCATGATGATTGGATTGGTGTCGGGTGCCATGGGTCCATTGAGCAATGCGCCCATCGATACGATCAAGACGAGATTACAGAAAACACCGGCTGAGCCAGGACAGACTGCAATCTCGAGAATTGTCAACATCTCAAAGTATGGCGTGCATGAGTACCCCTGGCAGATCACATGCTAATTGAAACACAGTGACATGTGGAAGCAAGAAGGAAGCCGGAGTTTTTACAAGGGTATTACACCGCGCATAATGCGTGTCGCCCCCGGCCAGGCCGTCACATTCACCGTGTACGAGTACCTGAAAGGGGTGCTTGAGCAGGGCAGGGACTATCTTCCAGGCGGAAAGTATGAGGAGTAGCTTGAGGCCTACCAGACGTTGCGAATGTTGGAATATTAGTGTTTGTTGCTGGTGCTGTTATTTGCGTGTATATACGTGTTGGATATCCATTTTATCTAGGCATATTGCATGAAGCATTTGAATTGAGCATTTTCTTATCTATGGACTTCTATCGCTTTGCTTGTTGTCGTGTACCCCCAGGAACCAGAACATATCCCAACTCCAAGCAGGAATGCGTATGCCAAGCTGCCCCGCTAAGCCACCCCTCCAGCGTCGACCCTGACCCTGACCCAAACACAGCTTACTCCAACCTTCAATCATCACAAAACAGTCCATCTCCTCCTCGCATCGATACATTGAATTGTCCAGATAGACTGTCAACATTAAACTGCCAACACCATGCAGTCCGGAATCTCCGGTACCCCCCCCTCTCCTACCAGCATCCAGCATCCTTCACCACCACTGACCTTCCCCAGCATCGTCGGAGCTCCAATCCGCCCTCGGAACACTCGTAACTAGCACTTCCCAACGCGGCCTCCTCGCCACGATCCAAAACGAACAGATTGTCCCCTCTCACTCCCTCAACTCCACCTCCTCAACTTTCCTCTCCGACCTCTCCCTCCTGGCCCCACACATCAAACCCACCGAAGCTCTCTACATCCTCCTCCGCCGCGCCGACACCCTCACCTCTACCGATAAATCCCTAATCGCCATAACCTACGTCCCCAACTCGGCCCCCGTTCGCCAAAAAATGCTCTTCGCCTCCACGCGCCTTACGCTGCTCCGCGAACTCGGCTCCGAGCACTTCACCGAAAGCGTCTTCTGCACCGAGGCCGACGAGCTCACGGCACAGGGCTGGGAGAAACATGTTCAGCATACGGAGTCGGCGAATCCCCTGACGGAGGAGGAGAGGGGGCTCCAGGCTATTCGCGAGCAGGAGGCGCTGGAGGGCGGGGGCACGAGGGGGAAGGGTCTGGTGCAGGGAGGACAGATTGCGATTCGGGCGGATGACGGGATTGGAGAAGCGTTGAGAGGATTGGGTGAGGGGGACAATCTCGTGCAGCTGCGTATGGATGTTCCAACGGAGACGCTGCAGCTTGTATCGGTCGGTTCGGCGTCGGCGAGCCAGCTCGCGGGGGCTATCGATGCGTCCGAGCCCCGTTTCTCGTTTTATAGACACGACGACCCGGAGAAGTCGGTCGTGTTTATTTCAACGTGTCCCAGTGCGGCCAAGATCAAGGAGCGCATGTTGTATGCGGCGAGTCGCGGGAATGTGATTAGTCTTGCGCAGAAGGAGGGCGGGCTCAAGGTTGCGAAGAGGATCGAGGCGACGAATCCGGATGAGGTTACGGAGCAGGTGGTTAGGGACGAGTTTAAGACGGAGGAGGTGGAGGAGAAGAAGGGTTTTGCGAAGCCGAAGAGGCCGGGACGGAGGTAGATGGATGGATGGGAGCTGCGGGTACGGCTCTGAGGACGATGGTAGTAAAAATAGGGAGTAGGATAGGAAATGAAGGATAGGATAGGATATAGAAGGATAGACCAAGTATCAAACAAGTGATTTCTGATATGCTTCATTACTGCTAGTGATGAGTTAAGCCATGAACATGAGTTGAGAAAATTGTATTCCTGTTTTCGAGGGGGTGGGTGAGGTGGTTGGTATACATGATATCCGAAAGCTTCGAAGAAAAAGAGAAAAGAAGACCGAGAAGGAGAGATGTTCGCCCCGATACCAGATACTGTTGTTAGTCCCAGTGATCCACTGCTTTCCCCGGATTATGAAGAGTAGCGATTACCCTTCTACTTCCACTTCCATTTGCAACCTCATGCCACGCCATGTCACGCCATGCCGAACTCCATTCTCCCATCCATTCCCATCCATATAAAACCATCTCATCCCAATGCAATTCCACCGGTCCCAGGTCATGATTCCCTCTACGCGCCATCCCCCCAAATCCCCACAACAACCATCCCCCACGCCACAGCACTGACACCCGCCCTCCAGGCCTCGACAACCCTCACCCTCTCCACCTCCTCCCTAACCCCCTCCCCATTAATCTCGTCCACACTCCCACTCGCCTCCCTCTCCAACCTCTCCCTCTCCCCGGCCTTGCCCCCCCTCACCATCCCCACAACCGCATCCACCCCGGGTCCCGACAAAAACGCAAAAATTGACGTGTACAGCAGATACGGGTGGCGGGCTCGCCGCGGCGAGAGCAGGTACGCCGTGAAGAGGGTGAAGGTCGTTATATGGCGGAGAGACGAGGTCAGGGTCTTTGAGCGGGCTTGGAGCGTGGAGAGGGTGGTGGAGGCCAGAGGCGCCGAGGGGAGCGAGAGTAGGGCAGGCAGCGTGAGGGTCGAGTGGGTTAGGGATGTGCCCTGTTGGTGGGGAGAGTGTTAGCCTTGGGGTTATTTGTGTTTTTTTTTTGGAGAAAGAGGGGAGGGAGACGGAATTGGGGATTGGGGGGGATCGGAGAGACGAACGGTGAGCAGTCCTAGGCTTATCGTGCCGACGAATTTGCACAGCGAGATGGCGCCGAAAGGCATCGTGGCGGTTGGAGGGGGGTTTTGCGATGGCTGCCAATTGCAATGTTATGGTCCTCTTACTGGATGGGTGTATATCTAGTAGGCGCAGGGTTGATTGTGTAGGTGAGTGGTGTTGCGGTGGTGGTGGTGGATTGATTCCTGATTGCGTTGATTCAACGTTGGGCGGTTAAGGCAGATTGACGACGTCGGGGCGGGCCTTTGGTGGGATTGGCTGCAGTGCGAGAGTGGGGTTCGCATCACCGCGGGCTGCACTATGGAAACAGCCCTCTAGGCAGGCGCGACAGACCTCGGGAAGCTGAAGCTGTGCAACCCCGACTACATGACAGCTTCCGTCATTTTTTCGTTCACATTTCGCAATTGACCACCAGCAACCACATCCTCGTAGTTGCAATTGAAATCCAGCTAACAATCAATATCGCCCATGGCAGGCCTCCCCCCTCTCGTCAGCTGCATCGTTCACAGCATCAGCAATGCACTCGCACTCCGGCGAGTAAGTAATCGCCTAGCACCAAAGCATCAATACCTCGGCTGCTTTACCTCCACCTCCGCTAACATCACGAACGCGACTTTCGGCCGTAGCATACAGAGAAAGGCGTAAATAACCTCCTTCTCCAACGTATTTACTTCAACATCCTGCCCTTTTTGAAATCCAATCTTCCAATTCAAATCTTCGTATTCCTCACACCCGTATAGCTTCGTCCGTTACCAATCCACGACTCCCGCCGACCCCGAATCCACAAAGAAACAAGACGACGGACCGCTGTGGAAGAGACCGCGAACCATGCCGCTCGATAGATATCAGTATTTGAGTAATGTGTGGAAGGATGGTATCTTTGGTGAGTGTCCAACCATCTTCAGCGCTTATGCTGTGACGACATTTGGGGAAGTTGTGTCAGACAGTCGTTTTGATACGTATCCATTCACGAAATCGATTCTTCCCATTTGTCGGCCTATGTTTCTCAGAGAAACCACAACTGACATACGCGATCCACAGAAAACAAAGTCGTCTTCTGTACTGGAGGTGCAGGCAGCATCTGCTCTGCTCAAGTCCGCGCCCTAGTCCACCTCGGAGCCAACGCCTGTATCGTCGGGCGCAATGTCGAGAAGACGGAGACGGTGGCCAAAGACATCGCGACAGCACGGAAGGGCGCAAAGGTGATCGGTATCGGTGCCGTCGACGTAAGGCAGCCCGAGTCACTGGTTGCCGCAGCAGAGCGATGCGCAAAAGAGCTGGGTTCGATTGATTTTGTCATGTACGTTGTGCTCCTTGCTTTTGGTATTTCGAAAAGTCTTCTTTCCACCCAGAGTGATGGCTGATTCCGCGACGATAGTGCGGGCGCAGCAGGCAACTTCTTGGCCTCGATAGACCAGATTTCACCCAACGCCTTGAAGTCAGTGATTGATATCGACGTGTTGGGTTCCTACAACACAGTAAAGGCTACGTTGCCCTATCTAGTCGAGTCAGCGGCCAAGCATAGGACCGACGGCAGCACGCCGCCCCCGAATGGCACTGGAGGTCGTATCATCTTCGTCAGTGCAACGCTGCACTACACTGGTACGCCGCTGCAGAGTCACGTTTCGATCGCAAAGGCAGGTGTAGATGCCATGTCAGCTTCTGTCGCTATTGAACAGGGTCCCAGGGGCATCACTTCGAATGTTATTGCCCCCGGCGCCATTTCAGATACAGAGGGTGTTGCACGGCTGTCCAAGGTCGAAGGTAGAGGTGAGTCTGTGAAGGCGGTTCCCACGGGGAGATTTGGAACTGTCAAGGAGATTGCCGATGCCACTGTGTTTCTGTTCTCCGACAGTGGGAACAACGTGAATGGAACGGTCATGGTTGGTAAGTCATCCCTATGCTGCTGCTATCGCATCTGTTCCGGGACCGTTCGCTGACCACCTTTATTATTTCTAGTTGATGGAGGCCAGTGGCGCACTTCTGGGTTTAGCGCTGGACAGTTCCCATATCCCGAGTTTCTATTGTCGGGGGAGACGGTCACGGGAGTGTCGGGAGGAAAGAAATCCAAGTTGTAGCTATGCACCACTATATTGTATAATAGTAAACATGGTGGAGCCACGCCGAGCTGGCTTGTGCAGAGGCGAGCATCCGCCGAGCAGACTGAGGATACGCCGAGATGGCTCGGACGGAAGCTGCGAGAAAGGCAGGAAGAATGCACATGCTCGAGTTAGTCATTAGTGCCCGCCTTGTTGTCCTGGTAAAAGAAAAAATAAGAACCATTTGATCGGTGCTAGAATCGTGGTTCCACATGTCCAAAGAATTAGTCACGCCACTGGCGTACGGTTGACAGTTGTTGCGAGAGGAGAGCGAGGGTAATGGTATACGCGTATGCGGTTCACCCGGATGACAGGTTACCGACACACCTGCGCCAGGCCACTTGGTCAGATCAACAACAAGGCACGGGCAGTTGAGCAAACGATATTCCAGTCGTCTCTTTTTATTTTTATTTCATTTTTTTGCTTTCGTGCCATGCGGCGTTCGTTGAACACTCTGGTCAGTCAGTCAAACAAACAAAACTCACCAGCCAGTCCACAACACTTGCCGCATCTCTCTCTGGTGCAACCTAGCCGAAACCCTTTGATCTGCGATCTGCGCTGGGGAAATCTTCAACTCGTCACTACGGATTGCATCCCAACCATTGCCGTCGCCACAGTGACAACGCATCTGCATCCGAGAAATGGACCGCGTCCCCCTCCTCGCTTTCTCAAACAGACATGACCTCACTCGACAGTCGTACCTACGTACTGCAAGGTAGGTATGAATGCCGTTGTCGCGGCGAGCGCAAATCCTCATCTCAACAATTGAGAGCGGCTCCTTTATAACCAAAACAGCGACACCCACTCGTGCATTCTCAGCCTCCTGTCGATCGCATTCTCCGGGCTCAGTGCACTAAGGGTTGTGGGGTTTGCTAACAATAAGTGAGTGAGCGAGTGATACGGTAACCGGTATTGGACAAACTGTAGCCTTGCACTCACTGGCTTGCAGAGAGTTTCAGACAGGGGCAGGCCCCCCCAGGCGCTTCTATGGATGCCGTCATAGTGGAGAAGCGCGCTCACTAGACGGATCTGCGCGGACGGTAGCGAGCAGGGAGTCGTCCGAATTTGGACGCGGGAATTTTCTATAAACGATGTCGGGCCCGAATCGATTTAGTGCTGAGGACGTTTATTGGTGCTGGACAGCCGCACTCGATAGTAATTAGAGCTAAAGCAGGAGTGGCAGGTTATGGCAGGTCATGGCAGGCCGATGCGGCGGCTTCTGAGGCTTCCGGTGCAAGGGATGAGCGTTGAGGGGGCGTGGACGAGGTTTTGACATCCTTTTTTTCTTTCTCTCTCATGTTGGGTCGTTGCTGGTCTCGCCACGCGTTCGTCTGTTGGTTTGGCGGGGGAGGAAGAAGAAGAAGAGGGAATTGCTAGAGGCTTTGGTCGCAACCGAACTCAGGCTGATCTCTTTAGGGTAGAGAAGCGAGATGAGACGACCATTATAATAATTGTACTATGCGCGGACTGCGGAGTCTACTGTACAGTACCGTTGCACTTATTCAAAAGTGGGTTTCGGTGGGTTTTTCGCGAGACGAAGCCATGGGAAAAGAGACATTGCCATGGTTGGTTATGGTTATCGTCAGACGTTATCGCTTCTGTTTGAGATTGACGAGCGCGCGCAGTTGCAAGGGGAGGGAGGAGGATAAGCCATCCTGATGCGAGAGCGTAACGCTGGGTCGCCATTTCGCTTGGATCTTGTTGGCTGCTGATTTGCGTCTCGGTGTCGAAAAGGACACACACTAGCGGAGAGGCGACGTTTTGAAACATTCAGATGTCGCGCCCTCGCAGAGGCACAGGTGGATGGGTTCGTTTGTTCGCTGTGCTCTTCCCCTGTGTTGTGCAGAACCGTGACAACCAACATCTGTGTCGCAGCAGCCAGCAGCCAGCAGCCAGCATCCCGCAGCCGCCAGCAGTAGCAACAGCAATGGCCATTTTGAACACCCGGAATTATGGACCCGTGGTGGAAAGTTACCTGCGGTGTTTCGTACCGCTGCCCGTTCCCATATACCTAGTCGATGTTGTAAAGTACACTGTCGATAGACAGACATTGATGGTGGTCGCATTCTTATCGCAGGCATCCGTCCACACTTCAAGCCTCTCTATCGAGATCTTTCGCTGTACTTTGTTTTTCCTTGCTGCACATCTTTGCTCGAGGCTTCCCGGTTTCTTCAGTCAATTATTCGTGCTGCATCAGCAAGGTGCGCTCACTCTATTGTTTTCTTTAGTGTCGCTGGCGTGGGGATACTGGCCAATTCGCATCACGCACGCCCCTCCTCCTAATGCTGGTCGCCCCATATTCGTCCATGCCCATCCTCTCTCACGCCTTTCAATACGGACCGCAGCCTGCTGTTATTTGTACATATTGTACTAAGCTTCCCAATTTGCACCGTGCGTCCACGCCGTGTGCCCATCCCAGTGCCAGGTGATCGTAGATCTGCTGGTGCCAATTGTTATCTTACTGTCCGCCGCCCCCAGGAAACTTCCGGTCCTCCTTTCTTGCTTTTCTGCTTCTTCTTTTTGTTCTGCAACGACCAGACACTCACCCCCTGCAATATTCTTTCCCTCTTTTGTTGCGTGCAATACCTGGACACTCGCTTTTCAATACTTTCTACTCATAGTCGTTCGCTTCGGGACCTTTTTGTTGTTCCATCCTATAGACCTTGTTAATTCGACATCCACCACAGGCCTCTTCTCCCCTCTTCGTGGAGCGGAACAGGGACCGACGAGATTCCACTGGAGTGACTAGACAATCGCGCGCGGAGACCAGCACTCGAACGAGACGTCGAGGCCGCAAAGACCGACCGCAGTCTCACAAATCAAGGCCTCAAGTATCGTGGGTCGTGGGTCGTGGTCAGGTTTTTGGGTTCATGCACGTCATGACGAGAGGGGCGACAAATTGCTCGTAACACCCAGGACAGGCTTGTGATTGCAGGTGGCACCAGCATCGCGAGCGTTGCACGTCAAAAAAAAAAGTAGGACCGAGAACGAGAGCGAATCAGCAACAGGGGCCAGAGACGAGAGACCCGAGTAGAACTCCACACTCACACACACGGAATCTCCAGTGCTCAAGAGTCAAGAGTACCCAGACAGACGAGTCGAAGTTGGCGTGTTTGTCAATCTGTTTGGAGAGACCCGCGGGCGGATTGAGCGGATCAGGTCGACGACAAGTGGAATCGTCAACGAGTCAAGGACGGTGAGTTTTCCCCTTCAGTCAGTGGATTGCCCCAGGTGGATGCTGGTGGACGCTGGTGGATGTGCTGGGTGGGATGCGCCGACGCGGGTGGACGCCCAGGAAGTGTGTGCGGCGGGCTGCGCAAGCTTTCGTCTCTTAGTGCGCCTTGGCTGCAGGAGCGACTTTCCCAGCAACTTTGCCCTGGGCGGCGTTTGTGTTGGCTGCCATTCGTTCGCTCTGCGCTGCCCGTCCAGTGTCGTTGCTGCTGCCACTGCTGCCACCGCTGCCAACTGCTGCTAAACTGCTGCAACCCGCCTCAACCACTATCCACGCAAACCACCTTAAACATACCTCCGCCTCCACCTCCGCTCATCCTCTTCCTCTCCTCTCTCCGCCCTCTTTCTCTCTCCTCCGCCTTCGACTCGTCCATCCTCTCGCTGCTTGCCCCTCCTCAGCTGTGGCCTGTAATGCTGACAAGTCCCTTCTGCTAGACAGGTCCCCTTCTTGGTTCTCCTCGTCGGCAGCATAGCAAAGCACAAGCTTCTCCACTGCCCTCCGACCTCACACACCACCTACCCTACTCCCACCGGTGCAAACTTTCGCCAATTGGACTCACACTCACTCCGCTGCTTGCCATTGTCATTGTCCCCCTTTGTCGGCAGCTTTGTCCTTCGTCGCTTCACCTCGGTAGCCACGGGTCACCGTGAGCAACACCACCACAACCACCAGAATCACCCCCGCTCAAGTGAAGGCATCCACGGGGATCCCTGCCACTGCATCGACAACGGCCTAATTAAACCAACCCACCCTCTTTTCCATTCCACCAATTGGCCCTATTTCCACCATCACGTACAACCTTTTCGTGCGGATAGAGAATAATTAAGAGAGGAAAAAAAATCATAATCTGGACAGGAACCCATCTGACAAAGAAGGCCATTCCCCACGACAGTCTCCGTCGGACAGGATCGTGTACACACCACCGCCACAATGGTTTACGTTTCCACCAGCTTCCTCACAGGCTTCACTGCCGCTCTCTTCGCCCTGGTATCTGTTCTTCCATCCACAGCTTCGGCCGATACCCTCACCTTTTGCTCGACGCAGAACACTGGGGCAGGTGGCACAAACTGTAAGAAAATTAAACATGCGCATCAGACCGAATGCCTTTGCTGACTTGCTACAGACAACTACGATTGGCAGTCCAACGGGTATTGTGCTGGCAAATGTCGAGCCGCCTACGCCTATGCTGTTATTAACTACAAGGACTGCTGGTGCTCCAACTATGCCCCTGAGGCTCAGGACAGCGCCAACAGCTGCGACGGAACGTGCCCAGGCTATCCTTCAGAAATTTGCGGCAGCAACTCTGGGGATCGATTTGTCTACTTTGCCATGGGGAACAAGCCGTCCGGCACAAAGGGGGGTGCCACCCTACCTACTTCCACTTCCAAGGTGAGTTTAAATCCCCCTTCTACACCGACTCCCACTCCATCTTCAAAGGAGCCGTCTTCGGCCTCTGCGTCGACCGAGACGACTATAGTCAGTGCCATCTCTTTTGCGTATGCAAGCATTGATTACACGCTCCCACACTATGTCTTATCACCTCTCTTCCTATCATCTATATGCATTCATCCTTTTCTCTCTCGGCATGTTCGCGTAGTTCGTTCCATGGTTATTCTCTGGTCATCTACTGCGTGTATAATGTATCTCTTTGAATTTTCTTTGACTCTTTTTCCTTTAGCCTTCCTCGGCTAGATCGAGTCCTGTGTCTACAGAAGAGCGTCACCGCGATCCACAGACCTACACTCGGACTGTGACCGCGTCCGCTTCGGCGGCATCTTCGACGTCGACCCTTGTACGGCCTTTTTTTTCTCTTCTCCTATCTACCATCTCATCATCATCTCCTACTGCGGACTTCATTAACGATATTCAGGATCAATCGTCTTCCAGCACGCTTGTGACCAGCGTATCGAGTCTGCCCTCACTGACTAGTGCGCGACTTGTCACAGTGAGCGGCCAGATTGTCACAGAAACAGTTCTTATTCCCAACCCGAGCCCTGCACCCTCCGGGGGAGAGACCGCTCAACCCAAAGAATCGACAAACGTCGGTGCCATTGCCGGCGGTGTTGTTGGTGGTGTCTTTGGTCTAGTCGCCATTGTGGGAGGCATCTTGTTCTTTCTGTGGCGGCGGCGACGACAGCAACGTGAGGATGGTCAATCCGGAGTGCACCGAAATGTCAGCACCATGAGCAAAGCCGGTCTTCTCCGCACCGAGAAACCTCCACAGTTTCCGCCTCCAATCGCTACCAATATCAATAAGCGTAACAGCCGCAACATGATGCACGATACCGACTCCATCAGCCCTGTTTCCGGATCTGATCGACGTAACAGTAGGCCGATCATCTTCGATCAACGTTTGAATCCGTCCGCAATCATGACCTTCGACAATACAAGTCAGGGAAGTATCGTCAGCATGGATGACAGCCGCGATTATGGACGTACTCTCAATGTATGTATACAACTTGTTGCTCCAATAAAGCTGTATAACTAACCTCACTAGGTCCGTAACCCGGATCCCGAACCTCGCGGATAAACAACCTGTGAAGTATCGTTTTCCTTCTGACTTTACGACTTACGAACACCACACACACGGTCTACGTGGATTAATCATTCATTCTACATATTAGCAACGGCGTTCTGGGACTCTGGCGCAGCACTGGCCACCGCCCCATTAGACTTTGAACACATTTGGTGGCATTTTTTGTGCCCCAACTCTTTTCCTTACACACGGTCGCCATAGGTAATTGGCTTTTGCATGTACATTTTCCTCTTCTCACAGTGGCATGCCGTCACGTACAAATAGCATGGTGAATCCGGGGAGCAATAAGCACCGGGCATTGGAGGGTATTAATCTGTGGTCTTCCCTAGCACACAGGATTGTGAGTTATCATCACATCTTGCACGAACGTGTGCATTGTAGCACAACGCTGCATATTCGGGTGGTAGTGAGGCGTGAGAAGACGACAGTAGGTAGCACTGGGTGGCATGCATCGTTGCTGCGTACTCTAATGAAATCAAAACAGGGAACTGTTCTTGTTACCCCCTTATGCCGCTCATGCCATGTGCAAGCATGTGATATGTGTTTCTTGTGAAACTATGCATGCGAACAACAATGTGTTCATTAGTGATATTTCCATCCAATTGCCTACAATTAGCAGAATGGCACCTTTAATTAGTCAGTCCACTTGGCGACCATTGGAGTTCAAACTTTATTGAGAGAACTGCTGCCAGAAACACGGCTGCAGACCCCTGGTCAAGCGTTGAATGTCGGGCACGGAACCCAGGGCAACTTCTTGGCCACGTTTCTGACGTTGTGCCCCTCGCATCTTTAATAACTCTCCCGGCAACGATTGAAACTCCCATTCCAAACCCTACTCCAACTTCAACACTTCTTGTACGAGTCTTCCGAGGCGTGTAGCCTGGTTCGCATATTCACGATGAGTAAAATGTGGGAGGTTGATCCGGAAACAAGGAGCAAGGTGTGTGTCCAGAGGCGTGCAAATGTTGTGGGAAAGAGCTTAACGGCGCGATGGGCTTAATACTAGCAAGAATGGAAACCACGGAATTCTTTCAAGTCACTGCAAAAGCTAACAGATGTCTTTGACAGCTCCTTGAGATCCAAAAGACCAACAATAACAATAAGTGCGTTGACTGCAATGCGCCGAGTCCGCAATGGGTATGCATCCTATACGCACAATCACCCACCGCTACAAAGCAAACACTAACCATGCCCGGTGCTCCAGGCCTCTCCAAAACTTGGCATCTTCATGTGTCTATCCTGCTCCGGTGTTCATCGTGGCCTCGGCGTCCATATTTCCTTCATTCGCAGCATAACCATGGACGCTTTCAAGGGCTCAGAACTCGCGCGCATGGCTGCTGGTGGCAACAAAACCTTCCAAGACTTCTTCAATGGACATCCTTCCAACACCAAAGAGAGCCGGACCTTCGAGGGCTCGGACATCAAGGAGCGATACGATAGCGAGGCGGGTGACGAATGGAAAGAGCGGCTGAGCTGCAAGGTCGAGAGCAGAGAATTCGACCCCAAGTCTGTGCCAAAAAGAGTAAAGAAAGAGACGGTTCCCGGGGCTCCTGGCGTTGGTGCTGCGCTCAGTGGTCGTGCGAGTGCTGCAGGCAGCAGAAGTCAGACACCCTTGGGCAAGACAAGGAGCAACGAAGCTGGGTTTCAACGTTCGGGATCGCCCGCTCTGGGCACTTCCTCACTAGGCGGCACAAAAAAGGCACAGAATGAAGCATATTTCGCTCGCATGGGAGCCGAGAACTTGAACAGGAGAGACGACGTCGCACCCAACCAGGGCGGCAAGTATGGGGGATTTGGCAGCGAACCCGATAGCTGGAAAAAGAATGACGAGCCAGGCGCACCGCCTGCGTTGGACGACTTCCAAAAGGATCCTGTTGGGGCTTTGACAAAGGGTTTCGGCTGGTTGGGCGCCAGTGTTAGCAAAGCCGGAAAGACAGGATATGAAGGGTGGGTGAAACCCGGTATGCAGAAAGTAAGCCGTGTCCCTATTCATACAAAGATATATCGTGGGGAGCAGGGCTAATCTTACTGATGTACAACTAGCTCGCAGAAGCAGATATTGCCGCACAAGCCCGCACTGCAGCAGTCACGGTAGGCTCGGGTGTCCAATCCGGAGCAACGGCAGCAGGTACTGCATTCACTCGTTTCGTCGAGGGTGACGATCAACGCCCTGCCAACAGAGGTGGCGTGGAACCAGCAAAGAAGGATTTCTGGGACTCTTTCGGATCACCCACAACCGGGCCATCAGCTGAGAAGAAAGACTTCTGGGACGACTTTGGCGCAGCACCAAACGGCCCGGCCAAAGACAAGGAAGATTTTTGGGGCGAATTCTCTAGTGCCGGGAACAGTAAAACCACAACTGGGACTACTGGGATCGGGAAGCCGAAGCCGAGTGGGATTGGAACCAGCGCGATGAAGGGCGGTAGTGCTAAGAAGAAGGATGACGATACATGGGGAGAGTGGTAGGAACTAAAGCTATATATATATGACTGGAGTAGCGACGAAAATCCACGAATAGTGGAAAACTCTAGATCTTGGGCTGGAGTTCGGCGTTGGTTGGCACTTCTAGAGATGTGTTTCCCTGGTTGGGGTCAGCCGGGGCGAATGTTTTTGATATCATGGTTGGTACGCATTCACGCGAGATGTTGCATATCAATCAATCCGTCTTCTCTGTCTTGTATCAGGTAATGTGTTTTGAACTGACATGCACAATTCATAGCAAGTTTTCGTTAGCCTTTAGTACAATCGAGTATAAATACATCAACTTGACATTTAATTTTTCCAGACTGTCGATATCTTTTCCATTTTCTCCTAGTATAATGAGATATTTTATTTTTGGTTGGTGTTTGCGTGACATCAATTTGTATGTAGTTCAATACAATTTTTGATGCTTCTGATAGCCCACGCGACCTAGTGGTGTTGATACTTCCAACCTTGGAAGGTTGTGAAGTCAAGCGTAGATCCCTGCATCTACTTGGCATCTTCTGCTGATCGGAGAGCGAATCGGATCTTTGTACAAAAACCCCTTGGTAGATCTTCGAACATCACGAATCCGCAGAACAGGTACCACGATCCCTGCATCTACTTGGTACATCGCCCACGATTGGGGGAGCAGGCAACACGGACTTGTTTGGAACCAGGCCCGAACAAATGGCTACAATGGCTATATATGGGGCCATCCATCGACCACGACTCGGCCGCGAGCCCATTCTCAAAACTTCAATCAACGCATAATCGATCACCACCCCACAAGCCACAATGGCTTTCTTCGCTCCTCGGACGGCCTTCCCGCCCCTCAACTCCCTCCCCCGTTCCTACTTCCTGGGTCACCACAAAGCAGGCCTCGCCAAAATGAAAACCCTGCTGGGCACCATCGATCTCGTGCTCGAATGCCGTGACTACCGTATCCCGCTGACGTCGCGCAATCCGCTGTTCGAGCAGACGCTTGAGGGAAAAGAGCGCGTTGTTGTATACACGCATCGCGATCTTGGGGGTGACATGCGAGATAAGAGGGTCGAGGAGGTAGTGAAGAAATGGGACGGATATGGAAATACACTTTTTGTCTCCAATGACCGAAGAGCAATGGGGCCTGGGACGAACACAAGAAATGGGGGGGTTAGAAATGTGCTGAATTTCCTCAAGGAGCATGCGGAGCAGAGATGGAAGTTAGTGGGACATAGGATAATGGTTGTTGGGATGCCGAATGTAGGGAAGAGTACGCTGCTTAATGCATTGAGGGTGCTGGGTGTTGGGAAAGGCAAGGTTGCAGGCACCGGTGCGCAGCCGGGTGTTACGCGGAAAGTAGGAACTGGCGTGAAGATCATTGGGGGTGAGGATGACTACAGAGAAGTCGAGGCAAGAGGAGGTAGGAACGGAGGGGTAGGAGGGGGAGTGTATTTACTCGATACCCCCGGCGTATTCATCCCCTACGTCCCTGATGCAGAAGCCATGATGAAATTAGCGCTCTGCGGCAGCGTCAAGGACACCATTATTCCACCCGTCATGTTAGCAGACTATCTTCTCTACGCGATCAATCTCTATTCCTCGCCCCGCGTATACGCCGAGTATTGCGAACCTACCAACGATGTCGTCCAGCTCCTCGAAGCGGTAGCGCGCAAGACCGGCCGGTTGGGCAAAGGCGGAGTAGCAGATACAGAGGCCACGGCGCTGTGGATAATTCAACGCTGGAGACAGGGATTCCTGGGGAGATTCCTGTTGGATGTAGTGGATGAGGGGGCATGGGAAAGGACGAAGATACTCGAGGATGACGGTAACAAGGTGGTTAGTCTAAACCAGGCGAGGAAGATGGAGAGGGAGAGACGGAGGGAAAGGAGTCGGGCGAGGGGGGCGGCGAAGGTGGTGTGAGACAGGAGAGAAGAAACAACTCAGTTGTTGGAAAACTAATTGAGCAAATGCACAAAAGGCTGTCGTCTCTTGACGACATTGGCCGCCATCTGTGGGGTAGAGCGATGGCATGGCATTGCTACGGAATAGGTCGGAAGGATTACATATGCTCAGGGCCGTGAGCTTGGATATTCTGACTGGGAGAAACACCAGAACTGGACCTCGAGATCACAACGAGACCCTATTCAAGGAGTTTCCTGCAGCATGTGCATTTCCAACTTCTCCATCTAAGATTTGAGGCTAGATCCTTGGAGTGCTTCCAACTCTGAGGACATCAAATACGACCATCAACTACTTGACAGCGGAAGGAGCATATAGGAAGCGGCTAGGTCCAGTATTGGGCACCCCGTGCCATCTCCAAGTCATCATTGAATCAAAAAATCAACCTCGCTAACATTCCTCTATAAGGTTGTTGCGAGTAAATCAGTTCTCTATGACGACGGCGGAATAGAAGTAGAGGAAAGAGCAGGAAATAGTTGTCGTAAAGAATTTTTGTGTCTATGACAGAAACAGAAACCACGACCTAGCATCTACCTAGTTAATCTTAAATCCCACCATTTCTCGTCAACAAGCGGTCCTTGTTCCTGATCACTAACCACACCAATGTTCAATACGGAGCGTGGGAAGTACGCGAGTCGCGAGTCCGAGCTATACCCCTCAGCGGGCAACTTTCGTGCTAGGTGCCGAGGTATCTTGAAGCTCTCCGCTCCTAGGTCGCGGACCTCCAGCATGGCGCCCGAATATATTAGTAACCACGGTTATACTGCTAATTTTCTCATCCTTCACTTGGTCTCTAGCTTTTCACTTACGGATTGACCATATTCACAGCTTCTAGTCAACTGTCTTTGCAATTGTCTCAAATTTCAATCCTACCTTTCCACCATACCTGAATCTAACAGCACACACTTGCGTTATCACCACTATCTGTCATGACGCATGCAGCAAGCAAAGACGACCTCTCGGTCGCGAACCTCTTCGATTTCTCCTCGCATATCGCACTAGTAACTGGCGGGGCTACAGGCCTCGGTGAAATGGCCGCGCAAGCCTTTGTCCAAAACGGTGCTCACGTCCTCATCGCCTCCCGCAAAGAATCCGAGCTCAAGTCCACAACCGACAGGTTGAACAAGCTCGGTCCTGGGCGCTGCGAATACATTGTCGCGGATCTGAAAGACAAAGCCGGTTGCGATGGATTGTGTGCCGAGGTCAAGAAGCGCGTCGACAGGTTGACCGTACTGGTTAACAATACTGGCGTCTCGTGGGGGGATGATTACTACCAGTTTCCCGAAAGCGGATGGGATAAGCTAATGGCGCTGAATGTGAAGAGCATATTCTACATGACAGTTGGTTTGGAGCCTTTGCTGTTGAATGGCGTGAGCCCAGACAACCCTAGCAGAGTTATCAATATTGCGAGTATGGCAGGTATACAGACGACAGATGTTACAGCGGGCGAAGAAGGTGGCCTTACCAGTCCAGGCCATGGAACTTTCAGCTGTGAGTCGAAAGCTTCTTACAGCTCTACGAAGCCGTTTTATTGTACTAACCAAGTCGTACAGACGGCCCTTCAAAAGCCGCATGCATCCACCTCACCAAGATCCAGGCCTCCAAGCTAGCTTCCAAGAACGTTATGGTCAACGCCATCTGCCCCGGCGTCTTTCCCTCCCGCATGACGAACTTCGGCCTTGATAAGTATAGGGATATGCTTGTGTCTGGCCAGCCAACGGGGAGGATCGGCAAGCCTTCGGATTTCGGTGGCCTGGTGTTGTTTTTGAGCTCCAAAGGTGGCGCACATATGACGGGTAACGCCTTGGAGATTGATGGTGGAAGTACCTTGACAGGTTACAGGGGGAAGAGGGCTTCGGGGCCAGAGAGTAAGATCTAGGTGAGCTAGCAGGCTGATCTGTGCAGATGCATACTTCGACTTGAGAAGAGAATAAGCCGCCGCGAAGATGGTTGTATCAACACAAAACTGTAAAATTCGAAACGATTTATCATTTACTGTGTATTCCTCTCAAACTTCTACTTGCTGATTCGATATTATTATTCCCCATTATTACTTGTCGATCGTAACCGCAATGCCTCTAAAGTCGAACAGCGTCCAAGAACGCTCGCCATCACCGATTAGGTCTAATAATACTACTATGCATACAAATGGTCTATCGAGTATATCTGCGCTGCGGAAGACCTAGGATTCCATCGCCAATTGCTATGCATTTATTGCCACTCCCCGTCCATGATGTCCAGCAAAATTAACCTACCACTCACATCTTGCTAAGTAAATTCTCTATAATCTCTCTCTTCCAATGGAAAAATATGCCTGCATGACTTTCATCCTCCACCCTAAGCTGTACCCTATCGCTCCCACCCAAACGTGCCGCTACCTGCAGACCGTGATTGACAGGAACGGCGTAGTCATATTTTCCATACCATAATTGCACAGGCAGGTCTGGACGTATGTCTTGGACTCTGAATCCAAAGTCCCGACACATCAACCTGCCATCATCCCACACAGCATCATATCTGCAAAGCCGTCAGCACATGTTCCATCGACTATTCATCTGGCGGTGATTACGTACCCCTGCGCAAACGCTTCCCTCGATGATCGTAAAGACAATCGAAGAAAGTGTTTGTTGGCCATGATATCACTGTCCTTCCCGTTTGCCGACTTTTGAAGCATCGAACCTGGCCGCAACAATAGCGCCAGTCGCTCTTCGTCAGACAGATCCAAGCGGCCCGTCGCGTCCATCTTCCAGAATAATCGGCCCATCCAGTACGGCGCAAGGCGATATCCCCAAGGGAACGCAAGCCGATGCATCCACCCTGCGCCGCTCATGCCAATATCTGGTGGTCCGAGACCACACACAATTGACACGCACTTAAGCCTGCCCGGCAAGCCAGCTGCACACGCTAGCACCGATGGTCCTCCTCCAGACGCTCCCAGTACCGCATAAGATTCCAGTCCCAGATGATCCGTCAGATGACCCACATCCTTCGCAAAACCAAGCAGCGTTCGTTTGGGTTGCGGCGAGCTCAGTCCCATTCCCGGTCTATCCACGGAGATAATCCGGGCACCCAATTCTAGGCCAATGTCGTGGAAATGGGCGCCTTCGAGGCGGGATCCTGGGAGGCCGTGCATGTAGAGAATAGCCTTTCCCGTGAGCGATCCATACTGTGCGTAACCGAGTTTTCGGCCATCTGGGAGGGTCACGGTATCGGAGCTTTCATCGTGTGGACGAAAGTGGGTTTGTGCTGGATGGGTGGTGGTATCAGAAGTCGTTGGAGGCTTGATTGAAGCATTGGGGGATGCGAAGCCTAGGAAGGCTTTGAATTTGGACAATAGCGACATGTCTGTTGGTGATCACCAAGATTGCAGCTGCATGTCCATTGGCAGGCGCTTTTATGGAGACAAATCGTGTGAATTTGATGTCGTATCATGTGTGTGAGTCATGCTGTTCTTTTCTACGCCTGATCGGTTGCCTGGATTTCATATTATCGAACTCGGCTAGAAGAAGAAGTGTTCGAGCAGTGTATGACTGCATGCCTGACATGTAAGACTCCGGGTTGTCGGACGTCGGGAGCTGGAGCGGGATACCGCAATGTCTTAACGCCGATCTATCAGATCTCGTATCGCATCCTCCAGTCGTATTCGTTAGCCTACGATTGCCATTGATGTATATATAGATTCATACATTCTGTGTAACTTTTTAGGCCAATGCAGATGCGTTTAGCTTGATTCTGAATGTGCACCCTTCTACGAAACAGAGAGTTTGCTGTTCCTAATCTCACATTGTAACTTGAATTTATTTCTGAGATTCATGGCACTTGAGTTGCAAAGTGATGATGCGATGTCTGTGTTTAGTACAGCCTACGATGCATGAACATAGATGTCTCCAGTCCTCCACTTATCTTTCTCAGTGTTCCGGTATCACCTGTTCCAGAACGACCCTCGTGTGCCTTTTACTGCTCCTTCATGCTAGTTGACCTGACATTGAGTACCAGGTACAATTATTTCAAATATGATATATTCAAGTGCCCACTGTTCGGCATGATGTCGTGTTATGTTTTGGTATCGTATCCCTCATGGGCCATGGCCACACAGAAGACGCCCATTCGTTCTTACTCATAGCAGAGGCCAAGATAGAGCAACACCCCGAAATCAAGTCAGAATCCTAGGGCGGAGCCAGTTATACGGATTATCCAAGAAGCCGAGACTGCCGGAGATGCTCGAAAAAGGGAGGGGGTTCACATGAGTATATCACGAGTCTTCGAAAGAATCACGGCTCCAACTTCCAAGCAAGCCTTTGACCGTGAACGATGGCGGCACGAATCATCTATTAGATTACATTTGAACGGTTTCGTATCCATGCTTACATCACTATTAGTGTTCCTGTTGTGGGTTCGACTTGACAGCAGCTATCCCGGGACGTCGCTGCATCTGGGACTGACACCAAAGGCTGCATGCTCGAAAAGCAATGAACCATATTGATTTGAGGTTGGCATCAACACTGTACGCTTAAGTATAGGTGAAGGTATGTCAGCAGCCAGCTGCTAGAGTATAGTGAGCACGAGCATGCGGGCTATGTTCTGCGTTTGAGCACTGGGGATTGATTAACATGCAGGTGGCCGCACAAACGGATCAATTGGTAGTCCTTGGGGCGGTCTGGGTCGATGACTCATGTATGGATAGTTTACTTCCCAAACGGCGAAGCAATGGAGCAGGTACGAATGCCCGCCCAAGGAAACCCCAGCACCTTTTGCATGCTGTATACCCAGACAAGATCCAACTCGAGGATCCTGCATAGCATAAGAGAGAAGAACGAAACGCGCCTCATCAATTCAGCACTTCCAATACCACTCAACCCGCAGCGTCTCTGGCTGTCCCGCGGGCCACCTGAGGTGGGCAGCGCGCGTGCACTGCATCATTCACCCTAGTTGCCCGAGCGACAACCCCGCGCCCCCTTAGCAACTCACCTACTCCCGCACTGTCCCCAGCGGTGCACCAAATTCGAAAGTCTAGCAGAGGCTTTCCCTCTTAATCGATGGGCACCTTGAGGCTTCGAGTCTTCGAGCCTTCGAGTCTTCGAGGTTCGGTCCCTAACTGCGTCATTGCCCGCTTGGGAGGTGGTGCTTGCGCTCTGTTTACTTAACCCCACCACTGTCACCACTGTCACCAAGTATTCCCACCTGCATGGTCCTTAAGAGACCATTAACAAACAACAGAATTTATCAACGGCCGCTCTGAGCCATAGCGAACGGAGATCTTCTCACGGGCTACTGACTGTCACTGCACTGAATTCTTAAATTCTTGCCAAACCTGCCTAACCTACTCTCCCCACCGCCCTCTACATCATCGCCAAATCTTCCCACATGGCCATATTCCCAACTTCGAACTCCGGACCCAGAATTCAGAATGACTAATAAAAAATCATTCAATGGCCCTTGGGCCAGTTCTTTACCAACGTTTGCACGAACAATCTCTGAAATGCCAGACATTTATAGGACAAGTTTCGATACCATCTCTACCTCCTCAGCTGCTGTCATTACAAACAAGGCTTATCTCCACGTCTGGGAATCTGATTCTGACATTGATGCTTTACTCCACCTCACGCAGGTAGTGGTCAAAATCAGGTCCCTGACTAACTATATTCCTAGTCCCACAGGTATAGGCCAATTGGCTCCAGCGGGCATGCTGATTATTGCTCAAGCTTCCGAAAGCATCGACCACTACAGCCGAATCTGCGCATTGGTAGCACATCACACTGGTTCTGTGGGCAAGTCTCACCTGAAAGGTGCGGCCATGGCATTTGGGACAATCGCTGTCGTGAAAGGCGTCGACAACTCGCATAAACCAACACAAGACGTGCTCGACCGAGCCGTTGAACGTGTCAACAAAGCCATCAACCGTGTCTTCGACAAATGTTCCTACAACGAGAAGAAGATTGTTTGGCACAATGGTCCTATAGTGCTATTTGTCGCCCACTGGATTTCGAAGACAACCTCTACCCTACGTTCCTCCCTGGCCGCCCTGACTATCCATTCCGTCTTCCAAATAAACTCCAAGTCTATAATTCCAACCTCTCAGGGTCTGAAGAACCGGATTGAGGATCTTGAGCGGATCGAAACCTTTTGCAACCGCCTCGGCATCTTTGCTGTCTTTCTTGACACTAGCAGCCAACTAATCGAGAAAGACTATTTGTCGGGCTACATGTATTACTACGCCTTTTACATTCACCTCTATCTTACTCCCTCGCTTATTCGTCCTCACTTCTTCCTCGCCAACGATCAACTCATTACTTTCGCATTTCGCGTCTACGCTGCCTGCAACAAGAACTACACCGAAGCCGTAACCACTGTCAAATCTCAACTCCCATCGGACAAAGCTAAGACATGGGCACGCAAATGTATAGACCCTTCGTCATATCCTAAGAAAGATTGCCGGAAGGCGATAGAAGATGACAACCTATGTGCTGTCGTTCATTTAGCCGACACTCCGCTCCGTCCCTTCACTCCCGGATTGCCACGGGCCTTCAGCAGATTGACGGTCGGCCCTACCGCACCTCTTCTGGCCGAACACTATGTATGTGCGCCCATCTCGCTTTCATTGAATACGAACCCTATACAAATCCGTGCCTCCGCCCCCTCAGGTTTCCGACTCTGGATCCCCAAGCCCGACCAGGACCAGGATAAGATCACGCAGAGGATACAGGGCATCATGCTTGGTGTGCTCGAGATTATACTGCGTGAAAAGGGCATGCCGAAGATTGACGACAAGAGCGAAGAGGCTGAAATGTGGAAGGCGGTGGTCAAGGCGGTTGCATGGGCATTGAAGGGTTGTAAAGATAAACTTCCGCATGGAGTCGAGGACAAGCTGGAATGCGTGAAGAAGGCATTGGGTGGCAGTTGGAGTTTCAACTTGTGGGGTGTGCAAGGGTGACGTGGAGATCAAATACGAGGGAAATAGGCTGTATCAATTGGCTTTCCACCACGTTATTATCGACGGACCTTGTCGAGCCAGTTAGATTAGAGGATCCGTAATAGCTCTTTCTTTGGCTATGTCATTTAAGCATATCTGAGTGGATAGCATGCGTCATGAGGGAAGAGGGAGATCAAGCAAAGCTTCATATAAGAAGGTACATAACTGGACAATGAGAAATGGACTGTAAAGCGTCCTATCCACCACCGTTTGCATGCTGTTGAGTGACTAAGGCTTGTGCAAGAAGTCTCGAAACCCCTCATGCCAGTCAGAAGCCTGTAAAGAAATCATCATATCGTCGAATCATTTCGGAAATCGTAGATACTAAAGACTTGTTGGCCGCGAGACATCTTGCCACATGATGGCTTAGAAAATCATAACCCCACCTGCAGCTATCCATTCACAATGCGGCGTACAGTCCCCAAACATGCCTAGTCGTGAGAACTACCCTCATTGCCCTTTGAGCCCTCACCAACTGTTCCATCCTGGTACACGACATCGCTGGTTGCGAGCATGTTGAACCAAATATCCGCAATCCACGGAGTAGGCTGGCTATCCATATCCTGCGACCAATTCTGGGGATATTCCGGATGTGGATAGGGAGAAACCAGGCTCTCCTGGTCGTGGTCGTATTGATAGAACTCGAAGAATCGACCCATGATGAGGAAACCGTATCCTTTGCTGATGTCTGCTTCTGCGCCAAGCGCATAGGCCAGCAGATCACCACGTGAGACACTTCCTTTCTTCTTTTGAACGAGCCACTCGGGCTGGGTCTTGCAATCGTCGGCGATAATGGCAAAGTAGGTATGCGGGCGGAGCTGTTCGCCTTCGGTGCCATCATCGTGTTGAATCTTCTGATAATGAACGTGTCAATAATCATTCAATCTGGGACGATAATGGCTAAGTAGTGCAGAGGCTGCAACCTGACTTTGACCAGGTTTTCTGTGCTGCACTGTGGGAAAAGATTGTGTGACATAGACGTACGTGCTTCTTGCAAACTTCGAACCCAGCGATACACTCCGGAGAGACAAGATGCCAGCGACCCTGTCCACTCGTGTCGTAACCCTTCGAATGTACCTTTAGTTCAATCGACCAGCCGTATTTGCTCATGGGACTGAAATCCTTGGCTCGGATGACAAAGCCCTGGTCTTCAGGGAAATAATATGATAGGATGCTGAGCGCGAAGTCCTTTCCGCGATTTAGCTGTTCCTCCAAGTTATCACCGGCACATGGAGGTGTACAGAGGCCCTTTTTATAATCATTGTACTGGACGATAATCTGCTCGATCTTGTGCATAGGTCCATTTTTTGTAATACTTGGAATGTCTTTGTTATGTATGCTGGCCGGAAACTGGGTCGCGGAAGTAGATGTCGACACAGAATGGGAGACGCAGCTGAGACACGAAAAATCTTCATGATAACCTTCATCTAGCGGGCTTCCAAGCTTCTCGTACCCAGTGCCCATCATGACAGAATCTGTGCGCGGATGAAGATTGAAAGCCGTGGTGATCGTATTGGATATTTCAGGGTATGGCAATGTGCTTAGCGAGGGTAATGCAGCGTGAATTAGATGTGGATAGAGACCGCTTGCGTACTTTTGAGAGCGGTTTGGATTCGATCCGCGTGATTAGAGTGAGAGAGCGCGTGGCGGCCACAAGCAGTAGTAAATATAGAGACGTCACAAACGCGCACGCGACGTGCGTGAACACATGCCAAAAAGCGTGCCTAACTATTTCACCTGTAGCCAGAGGTGAAAGAGATACCGGCCTAGCCGCTATGGTTTTTCCCATTGACTTGGTGCCTACTCAAAGGCTCCAAGCTTGCGCGGTCACTCCTGAAGAGCAATATCCTCGGCAGCTCCGTCTACACCGACTCCAACTGCCTTCTTTGCCTTTTCTCGTTCCTTTCTTTTTACCTTCTTCTCGCGATTTCGCCTCGTTCGCTTCTCCTTATCAGCTTCCTCCTTTTCTTGAGCTATTCGCGCCATCTCGGATTGTTTGTTCTTCTGGGCTTGCATCTTCTTCCTCAGCGCAATCCGGCTCTTCTTGCCCTTCCTCGCCCTCTTGTGCGCCTTCTCCTCGACAGTGACAAGAGCCGGCGGATGTCCAAGTAAGACCGATTTTGTCATACCTGCCCGCGCTATAGTATTGACCTTCCACGGGAAAGTGCAACCCGCCCAGGGTATCCGGGACATGTCAAGTACTGCCTTCCCATCCACAGCAACCGTCAGCAATTGTGCTATCCGATTGCTATCCGGTTCATCTGCAAAGTAGTAACTGCGCGGCTTCTTGACCAAGAATCCAGGCTCTCCATTTTCTATTGTGGGTGATGAAAGGCGAATTCTGAAGGTCTGTGGTGTTGTAGCTGCTCCGGTAGGTCCAGCAAAGAGAATCAGTTCTGCTTCCTCGCCATCGCTTCCCACAGCGTTCTCAGGTTGATCATTGTCACCAGGTATAGGAGCATTTGCGAACGTATATTCTTCGGTGATGCGTGAGCGTATCAGCTCCTCGAGCTCAGGATTAGGCGACGAGCGTGGTGAAGAGGCGGGCGACTGTAGCTCGGTGCGGCGAACCCTGCGGACAGAGGATGTGAGCCGGAAGGCATGATTTAAGTGAGGACTAGGCAATCTTACCGTTTTGCGCTAGGTATTTGGAACATTTGCAGGTTTGAGACCGGTTACTGTGACAAAAAAGGTAAATTGGTAAGTTCGTGCGCGCGACGCGGCCTACAAGCGCCCACTACGAGGAACGGGTGTGGTGTTGAGGACGTCGGGATGGATACAAGATGCCTGGAATAAAAAATGCTGACTAAGAGCCTTCGCTAATGGGGTACCTAGGTTCCGAAGTTCCGATCCGAAGTTCCGAGAGTCCCAGACCATCATATGTAAGATGGCAGGTAGAAATCGCTTGCATATTGCCACATCTTAGATACTTATCTAGAGCCTTGTTACAGTACGCGTATCCTCATAAGAAATAAGCCGTTTCCTATACGTTCAAATCGCCATAACTGTGCCTACAATCTCCTTCTCCTTCTCCTCGCCATTGTCCACCCACCTCGCCTTAACTCTATACCTCCTTGGGCCTGTCACGGCGTCCATAGCCTCCAGGATAGTCTGGACATCTTTCTCTTCTCCCTGCACGAACAAAATAGCACAAATCAATCCTTTAAATTGATTCAGCCTCCTACACGTCTCCAGAGTTTGGCATGTGTCTAACCCGCCATTGCTTGCCGGAGCTCGAATTGGCATAACTCGCAGATGCAGGTAACGTATGTTGCTCAGCCTTTTCGAAAGAATGGTTGCAGGGAATTCTGCAAAAGTGCGGACAGATCGAAAATCAAAGACATTAGTCGCGTACAGTATGTAAATTGCTTCCGAATATCTAAGCCAAGTGTCAGCATGGTCACTTCACATCGCACACACTGCATCTTCTCGGCGACTGCCCTGATCGGAGCCATAGACTTACATCTGACGACATGTTTTCACCAAACTGAGTGCTCGATTCTTGCGACTCCACCATCTGAGGAATCTCAGCTCTAGTTGAGCCTCACTCTGCGCCACAGGTTGCGGTGCGTTAAAGTAAAGCTCGCCCTCTCGATTCACCCAGATCGCACAACTAGAATGAGCGTTGTAACCTAATAGACCAGTTTCATTTTTCGGATTGCAGCGTTGCTTGCATGGCTCATGATCGAGCCGTGAAAAGAATAGATGTTTAGTCGTGACTTTGTTGTTCGGCTTGGTCCTGCTTGGGACTAGACTTGGAATTATGTGAATAACGCGACTGCCAAGCACATGAGAGTATATTATGTTTCGAAGTTCTGGTGGAATCTTAGTGAGTAGAAGACATCGTCCTTGCGAATGGGTTTTCTTGGAGTCTGTCCCGGACAATAGACGGCCAAGCAATGTTGATGGGGGTGTCAGGAAATCAATACTGAGTGCGCGCTTTCTCTTAGGCGGTAGCTTGACTAGAGGAGCTTGTTTCTTTGTGTTTGAGTTTCCAAGATATGCGACGACTCGCTCTTTAGGTTTTTGGCGATGCCATCCTTTGATGGTTTTGAGCAACGTCTGAGGTGAAGAAGTGGCAGCTTTCCAGGTCATGGCGAACACACCTAATGGAGCCGTGGAAAGTGACAGCGCCCATTGCTTCCATGTCTGGTCAGCCATCCTAATGATATTACAGCGTGAGTTTTTTTTGTGGCTGGTGTGCGAACTATTAAGGACTGATGCTGGATGCCTGGATACACAGCGCTCGCGGCTGCTCGTGCAGCTCAGCTCGTATCGGTGAGGCTGTGCAACGCTTCCTCAATGGCTTAAGCTTGCTGCGCCTCAATTTACGAACAATGCATTACATTGAACCCAAAAACCAAGATTTCTTGCTAACTATGTGAGAGATTCTCAATAATATGGTTCTATCCTGCACGGGCCGCCAATTTATACACAATGAGCTCCACGATGTTAATGTAATTGAAAGATCGTGCAAGGTCTACTGCCGTACGACCTTCTTTGTCTTGAACACCCAGATCGACTTCTGGTATATCCGACAGAAAATCCACAATTGCTGTAGCTCCAGCCCGAGCGGCTTGCATTAATGGCGTGTAGCCATAGTTGTTGGTAGTGTTCAAATCTATATTTGGCAGTGTACTCAGATAACACACCACTTCATCGAACTTGTAATAGGCAGAAAAGCCAAGCGGTGTCGTCCCGGTGCTATCTTTTGTATTTGCCATGTAAGGATCTGACTCTATCATATATCGTAGGATGTTCGGGTTCATCATCCTTATGGCCCGGTAGATTGCCGCTGTCCCTTGATAACTTACGTTTGGATCGGCACCACGATCTAGAAGTAATTTCACCAGTTCTTCATGGTCTTGTTTTATGAAGTATATCAATAAAGGCTCCGACCCTTCCGGACCACAGTTATTTGGGTTGATAGTCGGGTTGGAAAGTAAGAACTCGACAATCGGTTCGTGGTTACGGACGACAGCGTAATGCAGAGGAGTGGCACCAAATTTATCTTTGGCATTGATATTAGCCTTGATCAACAATATCCGGCAGATATCCAGAGAACCAGATGCAGCTGCATAATGCAACGGAGTTGAGCCATATATCGTCCTCATATCCTGATCCGTGTCATCTTGCAGTAGGATTGACACTGCCCCTTCGTAGCCTTTTCCGCACGCAATATGCAAAGGCGTTCGGCCCAGGATGTCTTGCATATCGAGGTACATTTCTGTGAGATTGGATTCCTGGAGAATACTTTCGATTCGTTCCTTTGGCGCGGCTCCCAAATGCTCAGCCTTAATATCAAATAGCTGGTGGAGCCAATTGCGGCCTAAGCAATCTTTTGACGATGCATGAAGTCTTCCGAATGGTGTCAGGCTGAAATCTTCTGGAACAAATGCGGGGAAGTCCCGGACAGAGTTCGGAACACCGGCAGTAAACAAATCCTCAGGAAGATAGTCAAGCTCTTCCCAGAATCGTTGTCTAAAGTCAGCCAGCTGGCCTCTTAGTATGAGACTTTCATCTTCGGCGTGTTCCTCTTCAGGTCGGTAGTCGAGATGTTGGCAATGTGCAGACCATCTGCCTATTCGTGCAAGGATGTCGATTCCGTGACGCTCATCATGTGTGTCCAATAGCTCCATTGCGTGGTCCTCAATATCACATATTGGGCATAGTGTAGACACAGCGGAAGAAACAGAGTAATCGTCCATCAAGAAGGAAGCTAATAGTGATGTAGTAGCCGTACGACTAGCAGCTACGAATTCTTTTGCTTTGGTGAGGATCATTTGACCAAGGGTGTGAACAAAGACCTCGAATTCAGCACACTCGTTTTGGTCGCCGGAGGTCTTTGCCATTTGCCGCATTGTTACTCCGAATAGACGACTGTGATCTTCTTTCACATTTCGAAGAGACATTATGGCCATGGTCATCATTTTGTGGAAGTTCAAGAAGAATGGCCTTTCTATGGCGTCAGTAATGTCACCGCTTTAGGTAATGATGATTTACAAGTACGAAATACGTCCATCGGGCTTACCATTTCAAATGCCATTCCTCATCAGGTTGGCCGTCTCTGGGTTTATCATTTTGATCGCGCTTCCTCTTCCACGTGGCTCGCGTGCCTTTCGAGCAGGCAAACCCTTTGGACCTACATCGATTGCATTTCATAGGCCACTCACGATTGATGGGTAAGCACTAATGTCATCCATTGGTCAATATACATGTGTTATTGCTCCACCTTGGCACCCAGGATAGATACTAACTTTCTGTTTGTCATTTCGACAACATTCACATTTGACAAGGTCGAGTTGTCTTCGTTTGCTTTTGGGTGACAAGGCCATGTTCGCTCTTCTATTAGGGAAAAATGAAGTGGTCGGTGTAGCTTCCATTTCCAACGATTCATGAATACCTGAAGTGATGAAAAGTCTTGATCATGACTCGGGGGAGGGAAACGCCGATTCACCAATCTAGGGGTTAAGAGGTAGCTGTTCTGAACTAAGGCTAGGATGGAGGTCACGCAACTAGAATTTGGGAATCTTCTAGCGAACGAGAACTGTTTGTTGGAAACTCTGGAAGCTGGGATTAATCGCCTGTTGGAAGATGATCAAATTTGATGATGACCGATGGATGCATCCAAACGGAGAATGGGATGAGACAGACGAGGTGCGATGAGGTGCGACGAGGTGCGACGAGGTGCGACTGCTTTAGATGCAAGAGGGGGGCTCGGGAGGCGGAGCCCCATCTATCAGATGCGTAAACCAATGCAGTTATCCAACTTTGCCGAACATTTCTCCACACCTCTTCTACGAGGCTTTAGAAGTCTAGGCATTTGCTAGCACACACTGTCTTAAAATATAGACAAAAGGATAGGAATAAAGCTATATAATGTAGTCCAAGCCTTACATTAGCTTCTACAAAACTTAATTACTAAGCCTAAAATTACATATAATATTAACCCTCAAAATTTCCTAGAAAATAATTGAAAGTTTACAGAAACTGCTACATCCTAGCCAGTCTTTAAGCTGTGCAAGAAAAGGTTTAGAGAAATGTATAATAACGTTGGGTAACTGCACTGATTTACGCATCTGATAAATGGCTCCAGTTATGCAGGCAAACATCATCTCCCTCATAGCCAAGTCTGAGCTACGGACACTTACAAGATCTTGTGCAGTTGTGGCTTCATTACTCAATCTGCTCCCGAATCGTGATAGGCCCTCGATCTGCACTAATAATCACGGTTGGGCGACTTTATGCCGCCATTGGTCAACATCAGCATATGTATGGTTGCGGGGTTTCATTACTCCATCGCACCTTATCGCACCTTTTACGCAAGCCAGGCGCCGCGCCTTTTGCCTTCATTGCGTCGCAAACTTTGCCTACGATTGGGACTATTAGCCTTGCATCATGCTATCTTATCGCACTTGCTTCGCTTCTTCGATGAACGAAGGATACTGAGTGCTTTTCCTTGTTTTATTGGCCCGTGATCTCGGGCCATGCATCTCGATAGATTGGCCACGAGTCTCAAACTAAAATGTGTTGTTGTCTGACTCTAGATGTTTAAATCGCACCCAAACTCCATTTTCCGGCTTCAAGGTTATGGAGTTTCTCACTTTGACCCCAGCAAAAATATCACTGCCAATATTATTTCCCCCTTCGTACCCTACACCGTCTCTCAACTTCTGTCCCCTATCATCCCAACCCCTCACCAACTCAAAATTCCTCAAGATCTCTACGAGGAGGCTGCGCATTTCTAGGCTTGCGAAATGCTTACCGATACAGATCCTTGGTCCATTACTAAATGTGGCGATGGCGTAAGGGTCTTTGCTGTCGGGATACTGTTTTGCCCTTGGGTCGTTATCGGCGTGACGATAGGGATCGAAAATCTCGGCATCTGGTCCCCATATTGCAGGATTGAATTGCAAGGACTGTGGGTTCAAAAGAATCGTTGTAGACTTCGGTATTGGGATATTGCACAAAGTAACGTGGTCATGCGAAGGTTTGCGCGTTATCATGACCGAGGGAGAAAAGCAGCGAACAACCTCTTTCAGGAACAAAGACATATAATCTAAGGACTCCAGGTTGGTATATGTAGGGGATTCATCAGAAGGTATTTTTTCGCGGATTTCCGCACGCAACTTGGATTGGATGGGTGTCTGCAGACAAAGGGTCAGGAGAGCCCAGGTAAGTGCGTCTGTGGCTGTATCGTGGCCCGCAGACATGAAATTTAGCAGCTATTGCATGGTAAGTCCATTGAATTCAAAGGGGAAGAAAAATGGAACAAAGATTAGTTCTCGGAGAACAAGATAATTCAATTACTTACATGGCCCAGAATGTCATCTTCGCTCCACCCATTAGCACCTTGACCTTTCTCATACAGCATATAAGTCAGGAAATCTTTGCTGCCCGTCCTTGTAAATTCTTCTCGTATGTCGTTGCTTTCAACCCTATTTCGGAATATTTCTCTCTTCCTCTCACGGATAATTTCGCGTATCAGCCGTCGGGTTTCGCGGTTCGCGTTTACAAACGCAAGATTAGCTTGAACCGGTAACCAGCGAACTGGAATGAACATGTTGATTAGTGAGATAATTTGACCGGCAGGCGGCTGATTGAATATCCTGTGGTAAAGCTGGGAGAACGTAGACCCTTCAACAGATATCGAATTGAGCTCTACACCAAGGCTGGCGCGGCCAATGATATCGAGCGTCGTTTTCGAAAAGATCTCCGAAACTAGAAAAGAGATCAACGAGTGCATCTCAATAGAGCACGAGATATACTTACCATTGATCGAGGCTTCTGAAGTCTCCTCGTTGTGCACATTGATCCTTGAGGTAAGCTCTTGAGCTTTCTCATTAAACACTGGTACTATTCGTCTCACATTCGCAATGCTCGGGAGCCCTCCAGGTTGCTCTCGTAAGCGTATGATAAATAGCCATGGAGAAATATTGACTCACCATTCAGCACCTTTCTCTCGCTCTTATGCTTATTCCCTTCCTCATTTACTAGACCTTTTCCCGCAATTTCGCCTATCACCCTTCTAAAATAGCCAGGCTTTTCAAACTCATAACACTTCGTCTGTAAGAGCTCACGGCATGCGCGAACGCTATTCACAAGTAGCCATTCGGAGTTTGTAATGTGTCGATAGTATATCAATGGTGTCTTTGGGTTCTCTTTCATAAATTTGATCGGAAGTTCATTGGCAGATTTCGCCCGGAGAAAATTCAAAGTCTGACCCCAGAAAAAGCCATTCTTGGGGCCTGGAAGGTGTCGAAGTGGTGAGCGATAGAGAGGATAGACAAAGACGCCGTATGTCGTTGAAATACAGAATTTGATGCATAATATGACTGCAATACTTAATAAAGTGATCAGAATATTCGTGTAGCTGACTTGCATAGTGGTGGCAGGCGAGTCTCAGACGCACAGTTGAAACAATTAATTCTTGAGGAAAATTCAAGGCATAATCCCCCCTTAAGTGATCACATACCTAGGTAACCAAACTTCGATGAGATATTGTTTGCACCATGGTATTACTTGATCAGCAGCATATATACTCCATGCGGGATAGTTCCTCTCCATAAAGTTAGTTACTCGCAATGTGTAAGCCACTCTGCAAGCTCGAATTGGCATTTATCCAAGATCGACAATGCTGACATATGCGCAAGTAATCAGCATAGTGCGATCATGGGTTTCGCTGATACCGTCAACATGACCGCTTCTGAATCCGACATATTGGTATGCTTAAGAATTATTTTGGAGCCAGTCTGTTACCAAAATATGGCATGTACATTAACGTGTTAGGGTTAATTATCGGGTGTGGGAGAACGAGGCCCGACAAGGACCCACAAACCTAGCAGATGCGTAAATTAGTGCAGTAACACAATGTTGCTGAGCATTTATCCACACACATTCTCTGGCAGTAACTTCAACACTATACCTTCTTAAGTGAGAAAATTCTTAGTGTTAGTATTATATTTAACTTTATACTTTACAATTAAGTTTTGTAAAAGCTAATGTAAGAGGTATACTATACTATATAGCCTGATTATCATCATTTTGTCTAAGTTCTAAAAAGTTTGTGCTAGCAAATTTCCACACTTTTAAAGCCCTGTAGGAGAATAGGTAAAGAGAAATGTTTAGCAACCTAGTGAAACTGCACTAATTTACGCATTTTTGCGCTATTGGTCTAGATGCAAGACTAGCCATTGTCAACACAACAACTGCACTACATGTATAATTAGCTAAATGTAGCTAAAAATCAGGAGAATACGCTTACAATGCCTGGGAATTCAACCCCACTATGCTTTTCTATCTCATGCTGCCTAAGCGACCTAGATGCCCGGGCCATTCACATTTCAAGGCTGATTGTGATGGGTCAATATCTGTATTATAGTTTCCATAGCGAGGAGGGCAATATTGGTCAATGATATCCTGGATGTTTTTAGGGAGATGCTGGGTCTCGTTTGGTTTGATATCCAAGTAGGACATTTTGAAAGACAACCATTGTGGTGGGCTTAATTGAATTGAATTGAATTGGATCTGGCTAGAAAGTGAGAAAGAGATTCTTATTGAGAAGCTCAATACAAATTCCGTGTGGGTGTGTGGGCGTGGATGACAAAGCTGTAACAATTGAGGGACGCACGCTGGACGGCATCTCAAACCTCAAATCCCTTAACCTTAACTAGCCCCTCTAGTGCCGACAGTAGAGCTTGCATGATAATAAATCCTATGTTCTGGGTGTCTATGGGATGAAGAATGAGCTAAAAATTCTTCTAGAGTGCAATATCTGCCTCTCGTTCTCGCGCTTGAAGTTATCCAGCTGGGTTTTGGTGGGCCTTCGGGTGGCATAAACACATTCGGACCCGCGCGTCTCGTAGGCAGTACAGACCAGTCTTATATTGTTACACTACGGTAGAGAGTCAATGGAAAATTGAGTGATGGAAAAGAAGAAGGTTGGAAGTTTGAGGTTCAACTTGCAGCAAACTTCTCCAGTCGGCGCATGTTGCAGGCAACTGAAGTCCTCTTCTTCCGCGGAGCAGACTCCGAGGTTTCAGAGCAGAGTCCCACACACGGGACCAAGGGACGATAGCGAACATTTTCCATAGATGACAGATGTCCAGGACTCCATTCAACGATATCTTCGGCGGGTTCCAAGCTTTCCGTGAGCTTAGAGTTGACGAGATTTATATGCGAAGTGCATATAGTGCAGGGGGGGAGAGCTTCTGATTGAATGTGGAATGTGAATGTAATGTCTCGAGCTACGAGATTGTCGTTCCCATCCTATCGACTTCCAGAATCTATTTATTATACCTAAAGCGTTGAGTACGTTCACTAGAATTGTTATACTGATACATGAGAACATAATTCTTCCCGGTCTAGCTATATTACTCCCCAGCAATCAACCATCGATATGCCCTGTCTACCAGGTCGTCAACCCGCATACCCTTCCCTACCAACTCGAGAAAGCTGAGGTCTAACCCAAACATCTTCATCAGCCAGTTTCGCAGCTCTGCCGCAATCATACTGTCAATCCCGTAGCTCGCCACATCCTTGGACCCATCCATGTCCTCGGCGGATACGAAAAGCAGCTTCGCCAGCCGCTGCATCACGGCTTCTCGTACAATACTCCTAAGCCGCTGCTCTGCTATAGCATCTGGCTTTGTGCGGATCCCTTGTGCAACAGCACGCAGCTCTTTGCTGTTGACTGTGGATGACGAACTCTGTGGGGTTGTCCCATGGGTACCTGTGCCCTGAACCGTGTCGTAGTAGTCCTGCACGGCTTGGGCAACTCTCTGCATGCGTGGGTCATCTGACCATGTGAAATCGGTAGCCGCGCCGCCATTGTCCAGCTCGAAGAGTTTTTTAGGCTCGAGCCCGGTGAGGACATGTGCTGAACTTAGTGGATCCGAAGTCACATCGTTCCCCGGCTGACCGGTCGTGAATGCCATTTCCATGAGCTGCAGAATCTCGGTCATCGTGTTGCCGTACACACCGTTGCGTTCAATCGAACGTTGTAGGTCTTCGCGAACGCCCGCTACACCTACTCCCACGATCAAACCGAGCGAGATGGACTGTGCTGGCAAAGAGCGTGAGAGCCTGAAGCGAGCGAAGAAGTCCTGGAACGCATTCCCTGCGCTGTAGCTTGTCTGCGTGGCAGTGCCGACATAGGGGACAACCGAACTCGTCATGGTGAAGAAGTCGAGTGGGTGTTGTAGCGTCGCTTCGTGCAAGTTGACAGTTCCCTGCACCTTTGGCCGCAGTACATACTGCATCTGCTCGAACGTCATCGTCTCGAAGGCGACGTCCTCGAGTACCATGGCTGCTTGCAAAACGCCTTTGATCGGCTTGCCAATCTTCGATATCTGATTCACGGCGGCAAATACGTCCTCTCGACAGGCAACATCACAGCTGACAACAGTTACTGCCACACCGCGATGCTGCAGTACTTTCACCAAGTCCAACGCACCACTATTCTTCCATCCAGATCGAGACAAGAAGGACAAGTTGCGCGCCCCACGATCCACCATCCAAGCTGCAATGGAGCGCCCAACACCACCCAGGCACCCTGAGAGTATGTAATTTGCATTGGGGTCGAACATAGTACGAGGTACTGATGGATTCACTCTCAAGACAGAGTCGGGGTTGGCGAAGGTGATGACAACCTTTCCCAGGTGGACACTCTTTGACATATACATCATCGCCTGTTCAAGCTCAGAGATGTCGTATTTGGTGATGAATTCGATGGGCTGAACGACTCCTTGAGATGATAGTTGGGCGACTTGTGCCATGAGACTGCGAGGGGTATACGCCGTCAGTCAACCTAATACGTGCCAGGGTATTACATAGGGAACGAGGATACTACTCACCTAGCAAACAGCACAGGTTTCTGCTGGCTGATCAGTCCTAGATCGAAGGACGAGAATGTAGCATTCCTCTCGAAGATTCCAAGAGGCAGACTTCCTTGATTAAGGACATCCAACCTCCCCATCTCGATGAAACGCCCCATGGGCGCAATGCACCTCCACATTTCCTGGAAGTACTCTCCCGATGATGAAGAAAGAATGACATCGATGCCCTTTTCACCTGTTGCATTCCAGAGCTTAGACGGAGTGCTCACGTCCCGAGAAGAGAAGATGCGGTTACGTGGAATCCCGAACTTTTCCACAAGCACGTCTTCTTTAGATCTCGTACCTACAGTGGCGTACACATCCGCTCCTAGATGCCTTGCGATTCTCAGTGCCGCAAGACCAACACCACCGGTTGCAGCTTGTATAAGTACTTTCTCGCCCGGTGTCACTCGTGCTAGATGCATCAGGGCATAAACAGCGGTGATGTAGCACACCGGGATAGACACCATGTCCTCCGGCTTGTCCGATGGGGCAAGCTTCTGCACAAAGTTCGCTGGGCTACGGACCACATTGCCAAAGTTACCTCGAATGGCCCCGTAGACGCGATCACCAGGTGCTAAAGTCTGTACTGAGGTGCCCACTTTAGTGACGATCCCGCATGCCTCGCAACTGAAGTTGTTGGAATCGAATCGGCCAGTGGCAACCGCCAAGTCTTTCATATTCAAGCCCATAGCCTCTGTCCGTATCTCGATCCAGTCCGAGGGTAACGGATGCGTCATGTCGACATCGTCTTCAAATACTAGGGAACTTAAGATACCTGGCTTCTGGAAGGAAAGCTTTACCGGTCCCAGCGTTCCGAGCTGCCTTTCTGTGATATGGTCTTCGAGCTTATTTTGTATCTCGAACTTTTTCTTCAGCTTCGTATCAGGCTCCAATCTACTCACGTGAGTACAGCCTCTATGGAAGGTGAAGAATGCGTCGTTAGGGGAGGATCCTTGGCTGTGTGGCCGTATGGCGCACTTGACTATTGCTTTTGCGATGCTCAACCGATCTCCACCATCCACATCGGCCATAAGGTGGTTTATATTGACTGATGGTGTCTCATTTGCAAGCGAGTGAAGGAATCCAACCATTAGACCTGCCGTCGGATCGGCTCCTTGAATCACATCACCCTGAGACACCCAGAGAATTGAGGAAGACTGATTGACCAGCCATTTCAACCCTTCGAAAGCCGGCTCGTCGTGGGCAATGGCTGCGACGAGTTCAAGATCCACCAGTGACACAACTCGGGCGCCTTTTGGTATGCTGCTAGCTTCGATGAGAGGTATTGAAACAGGATCATAGTTTTCGCGAGTAAACTGGTTAGCAACCTCGTGGTGAATCGCCGTCATGGCGATATTATACACAAGAAAGATGACACCCTTACGTCGCAGCTCGCTGGGAATGATAACATTGGGATCGACCGCAGTAGTGAGGATCACTGATGCCGTCTCCAGCCCTTGAGGATGATCATTGAGCACAATGTCAATTCCAGAGAAGCCGTTCTGACGTAAGACAGCGTCCCAGCCTGCCTTATCCAGCAAGGGTCCATCAACTCTTCCATCGCGACTTTTCCAGTAGTCTGGAAATGTCCCTAGCACGAGTCCAGTTGCAATGTGCGCGCGTGTTAGCTCGAGGAGAACCATTTTGCCTCCTGCATGCAGCAAGCTCCGGCAATTCTTCACTGTCTCGGCGATCACACTGGTCGCATGCAGAACCTGTGATGCGACTACCAGATCGTAGTTTGGTGTATAGTTCTGGTCAATCGGGCTTCTTTCGATGTCCAATGTGTTATAAGTCATGCCTGGGTACTTGGAAAATTCCAGCTCAGCATCACTAAGGAAGGAAGTTGTGACGTCCGTAAATGTATACTCGCCATATCTCCGGAAACCAGAGTCAGCCTTGAGGGTCTCCATAAGCAGACGCGTGGCTCCTCCGGTACCAGCTCCCACCTCGATGATCTTCATACGAGAGTCCTTGTGTACCACGAGATCAATCATGTTCTGCAGCTGCGGATATGCGAATGCGATCCCCACACCAGTTTTGTAAAGCTCGGCGAGCAGGCCATCCTCTAGCGCGAGTTTCAGTCCGCTTTCGAGGCCGGACAATATTGACTCTAAATTCACGTAGACACGCTGCACGAGCCTGGCTTCAACAACATCTTTGAGGTCCACAAAAAGGTCCTCTATAACCTTTTCTCTGGCGTCTGGCGAACATTCGATGGCCTCGATACCGAAGGGCACTCGACCGCCTACACATCCATCATAGCATCGATTAACCCATGCAAGGAATTCCTGGAGATGCTCAGAATCTGGCTGGTTCGATGTATGCCGGTATGCCATGGAAATGCTGACAAGAACATACGCGGATAGGCGGTCAACTTTCGCGAATATCGACGCCACATCCTCACGTGAGCTCGTAGGGGGAAACATGGCTTGCGCACTTTCATTACTCAGTAATTCGATTTCCGGTCTCCAGACGAGCCTGTAGAACGGGTTTCGGAAACGCTGCGCGACATCGGTGTCTTCGAGATCGAGTCCGCTGTTATATGTGACACAACGCACCGATTTGATAGACATAATATTAGCTCCCGATGAACTGTTAAGTTGTACTTGGCCGTATAATCCGCGAATTCCGCGGCGCTCGGCCTGAGCCCATGCAGGTAGTAATTCAGAAGCACCGCGCTCGTTGTTGCGCCATATTGTCATCTCTTCAAACAAAACTGGGACATATGCAGTCTGGAAAGCCTCTAAACGGCCACCGTGGGCCGCTATAAGCGCAAGCTGAAGACAAGCGTCTAATGCAGTGGGATGTAGTGGGTACTCAGACTGGCGAGTCGGCTTTCCTGAGATTGGCTTCGAGTGGACCATCGCGATTGCTTCGCTTTGTGAAGGGCTGCTTGCAATTGTCGATAGGCCTTGGAAAGCGGGTCCATACCCGAGTCCCTTCTCCTCCAAGTGTTTATACCAATCAGCTACATTCGCCGCTTTGGTGTTTCTAGAATGCGCTAGTGTAACTCCAGGCGACTCAATGACGGTTGTGGTCTCTGCGCAGATTCGACCGGTACAGTGCTCAATCCAGTTGCCTCGCTCTCCCGTCACGGATGTGATCTTGAAATCGTGCCATCTCAGAGATGCGGTTGCATTTGTCAGGGCCACTGGTTGCATTGAAAGCACCACATCTACTCCAAATTCGTCATCTGGAACCTCCATGGTAGACTTGATCGCCACATTGCGGAATGAATAGCCAGTGATTGGCTCCTCCAATGCAGTTTCTTGATGGACTTGTGATATCGCTTCAACTGCCATGGCAAGATATCCTGCCGCTGGAAATACAATTTTGGGAACGAGCTATGGCGGGCATAAGTTAGTACTTTTTGTCTTAATCAGCGTATTCTCAAGTTACTTACCTTGTGATCCTCGAGCCACGGCACATCCTTTAAGCGCAAGACGTTCCTCCAGGTTGGAGCTAAAGCCGAGCCACCTCGCTGCCGAGTTCCGAGAAGGTCGTGGTGCAAGTGCTTGCGTTGTCTCCACTCCTTACTCGGGCGGCTCTCGTAATGTATAGTTGGGCCGTAATTGTAGGCATACGGGGGTAAATCTACGCACGGAGAGGGTTCATTTGCAAACCCTTCTGTAGTGGATATGTGCATTGTGTTGACTGCTTGGAGATCGATTGGACAGTTGCGTAGAAAAAGATTGCCTGCCAGCTGCAGCATACTTGCAACACAATTCGTGTTTCGCTGCAGAGATGCCAGCGAGATGGGCAGATGATGGCCTAGCTCTTCGAGAACTCGGCGAATTGTCTTCATGGGACCTCCAAGTGCAGGGTGAGGCCCGATTTCTATGAGAACATCCAACTTCAGACCTGGTAGCTGCGCCATTCGCTCCACGGCAGCGGAAAACTGTACTGGTGACTCGAGGTTCTGTCTCCAGTAGTGCGGCCCGACTTGGAGCGGCTTGGTATCTTTTGAAGGAAATACAGATGATATCCAGACCGGCGACAGAGAAGGGTGTGAGACTTTATTCGGAACCTTCAGGAGAGCTTCGGTGGTGAGTTGTTCGTACAGCTCTCCTATCCCTCGCATGTGACGCGAGTGGTACGCATTATTCCCTGTTTTCAGAACACGGGCGAAGATCCCTTCTCGCTGTAACTTCTCGGCTACTGAGTCTATCGCCAAAGATTCTCCAGACAACGTTGTACTGTTCGAGGCGTTGACAGCTGCGATCTCGACCTCGGTCTCTAAACCGACGAGATAAGGTTCCACACCTGCGACATCGAGTCCAACAGCTAGCATGCTCCCCTTGCGGGGGTTTTTACCCACTGCATATCCTCGTAGGTATGCGAGGATGATGGCTTCTTCTGCTGTGAGTCGGTCACCCGCAAAAGCGGCTGCGATTTCACCAGACGAATGACCGGCGACTGCAACAGGCTTTATGCCCCAGGAAGACAGAAGTTCGACAAGCCCGACTTGAGCTGCTGTACAAACTGTCTGAGAGATTTCAGGGTTGTTGATGTCGGGGCTGCCAGGAGAATTTGAAAGAACGTCTTCGATACGCCACGACGGAGGAACAGAGAGTGTGGCCAGGAGCTGGTCAAAGAAATGGATACGGGAACGAAACGTTGGACAATCTGACATCAATCCTGCAGCCATGCCGGCCCATTGTGCGCCTTGACCTGTAAATATGAAGCCGACATTCTTTGCAGATGTACTCGGACTCTTAGCTAATGCCATAGCGTCTGTATCGAATGTTGTGGGCACTAGTTCTGTGCCTGAGGGTAATGGTACTACAGTGAAAGCCCGCTGCAGAAAGCGAGTCTTGCGAGCTCCCAATGTGTACGCAAGGTCCTCGATGCGATATCGGGGAGTCACCATGGCGATATTGGCAATATTAGCTCGAAGTGAGGTTTCGTCGTGTGCAGAGAATGGAAGTAGGATATGTGACGGGAGAGACGCTTTTTGAGTCAAAGAGACGGCATCGAGACGACTGCTGGTACATCGGTATCCAGGTATCACCGAGTCCACGCCATCTATAATGACCTATGATTGTTGTCAGTTTCCAAACAAGAAGTGACCATGTGTGAGAGCAGTCACTTACATGTGCATTTGCACCTCCGTATCCAAACGAGTTGACACTGGCTCTCCGGTATCCATTCCTCTTCTGTGGCCATTTTGTCGCTTCTGTCACAACGTGCACCTTCGCACCCTTAAAGTCAATATTTGGATTCGGATTGACTATTCCAATCGTAGGCGGTATAACTCCCTTTTCCAAAGCCAGAACTGCTTTCATAATACCTGCAATTCCACTCGCCGACTCCGAATGTCCGAGATTGGTTTTCACTGATCCGATAAGCAGCAATTCTTGTGCATCTTCTCTAAATTTGGAAAAGACGTCTCCAACGGCTGATACTTCGATGGGATCACCAACAGGCGTTCCCGTGCCGTGGCACTCAAAGTATCCCGTAAGAGCTAGATCTAGGCCTCCAGCGTTTTTGTATGCTTGCCGGATGACGGCTGCTTGGCCTTCTGCGCTCGGTTGTGTGATACCCGCACCTCGACCATTACTGGATAGCTTTAGCTCTACTCTTCACATCTGGATGGATATGACTTACGCATTGATGGCTGTTCCTCGGATTATAGCTCTAATGGGATACAGTCCCTTTACTGCATCACTCAACTTCATAATATAAAGTGCGCCGAACCCATCCGCACGCGCGTAGCCATCTGCCGCAGAATCAAACGTGTGGCATGTCGATGTCGGTGAGATAGCACCGAGTTTCGTGGTAAAAATCTGCGTTGTCGGGTCCAGAATGATATTGGTTCCAGCCACGATCGCTTTTTCACAGTCGCCAGCCCGGAGCGCACTGACAGCGTGGTGCAGTGCGTACATGGACGACGAGCATGCTGTATTCACTGTCTCACTTGGGCCTAGAAGGTTGAACACATAGTTCACTCTGTTACTCAATATTGCAGGATCGCTTCCTGTCGTAGCGTACGGTAGCGAATGGTCTGCATCTTGCACCAGCATGATTTGGTGATCAGCATTGAAGTTTCCCACAAAAACTCCTGTGTTCGACCCGCTGAACTTCTCCCATGGTTCGCCTGCATTCTCGAAAGCTTCAAAAGTAACTTCTAGCAGTTTTCTTTGCGCTGGATCGAGCGTCCGTGTTTCCACTGGACTGATTCCGAAAAGGGCGTTGTCGAACTGCTTCGCGTCACTGGAGAGGAAGTATCCGCCCTGTGTGTAAAATGTGCCTGGATGGTCCCGTGAGGGATGATAAAAGCCTTCAACATTGAGGCGGTCTGGAGGGAAGTCGGAGTAGCCAGAACGCTTGTGTATTAGGAGGTCCCAGAGTTGAGAAGTGGTTGAGACGTCGCCCGGCCATCGACATCCTTTTCCTCGTTAGTTAAAGGAAAATATGACGCGAAGAAGGAGAGAGTTAGCATACCCATTCCCACTATTGCTATTGGCTCTGGGCATGCTGAGAGAGGTGGGTCGCTGTTGGCCATTATGAGATGTGGTAGCTGTAATGAGTGTAGTAGCAAGTGCTACAGAAGATGGCGACTGCCAACGGCGATCACTATCACTAGGTATTATGACTAGCGTAGAGTAATTCAATAGAGTTACAACCCGAAGGTATAGATTTAAGTACCTGGGAGGGACTATGGACAACAGTAATATACTAAGCCAATATCTATCTAGATCGAGACAATAGCGTGTAGCTACACTGTCCCGGGAACCACCCAAGCATAACCAAGCGAAATAGATTGAGGCTGGAGCTATCAGCTCCAACCACCCGTAGGATCTGTTGTAAGCCGGATAGGCAATTCTTATACGCACTCTTTAGTCCTAGCGCCGTCTTCGTAGCTGCAATCTAGACCTATCGAGCATAATATTACGCCTCGCTTATACCAGATGCAATTGGTGGTGTACTGTGCCTGCAATGGATACCCCTGTAAAAGTCTCACTCCCGGATATCAATTATACCTAGGTACCGTGGATCCGACCAACATGAGATGCGGACCCCAATTGTGGGGTCATGTTGTGGGACGGAGATAGAATTATTGGGAGAGGTATGACTAGGTATACCAAGGCCGACTCGTCGGTTTCCGGGTTTGGGACCTGACTTGTGTCGGTATCCGGCCCACATGGCTGTCTAGGTAGGTAACAGTGTAGCACTTGTGTACGCCTGCATTAGAGCATTTGACATGTGCCGGTCACGTTGACTCGCGACTCTACACTTAATGTACCGTAAGGAAAACCCGTTGGATTGTAGATTGAACATTCGTCATTCATCATCCGTAATCGCAAAAATGGCACAAACGACTCCTCAAGCAGGTACCGATCCGCTACAGCTCGCCATTAGCATCCTCTCTTCAACCAACTCTTTGATCAATCATTTGTCTTCCATCTCCCATCCTGTGCCCTCTTTTTCGTCCACGTCTTCTCCGCCTCCCAGTAGCAAGGAATATGAGACACTCCGCATCGCCATTAACAACTCGGCCCTTGATCTTCTCCGCCTAGTCAATGGCCCTGCTGTCTCCTTCCGCACGCAGTTCTGCACGCACTACGATCTAGCTGCGTATCAAGTTGCCCTTGAATTCGACTTCTTCACCCATGTACCTCTCACTGGCTCGCTCTCAACCGCAGCTTTGGCTGAGAAGGTCGGCATTGAAGACGACAAAGTCTCGCGGACTATGAAATTCATGGCTACGCAGCGCGTCTTCAAAGAGATAGTTCTAGAAGATGGAACTGAGGCATGGGAGCACACGGCAGCTAGTGCCACGCTGGCGCGCAGCTCCGATCTGAGAGATGCGAGTCTGATGCAGATGGACGAAATGTTCCGCGCGGCATCCGAGACGTCAACTATCGTCCGTAGCGATCCTTTCAAAGGAGACAGCATACACTCGCCTTTCCACGCAAAACACGGCCTGACAGCGTATGAGTACTATGCCAAGTTTCCCGAAAAGGGAGGAAGGTTTGCGCGGGCGATGGCGGGAGTAACATCACGTAAGTCATCTCGTACAAAGTCGACATCCTCCAATGAACCACAAAAAGCTAACGGAGAGTCGTTAAAACACAGTCGATAGGCAGACATCCGAGCTTCGTGACGAGTACACCTGGGGCTCGCTAACCTCGGGCTCCATTGTTGACGTCGGCGGTGGCAGCGGCCACATCTCCATCTCGCTAGCACGCGAATTCCCGCATCTGAACTTCATCGTGCAGGACATTTCGCCCATCATGCTGGCGCAAGGCCAGGCCCTCCTAACGCCCGATGTCAAAGGCCGTATCACTTTCATGCAGCACGACTTCTTCAGTGAGCAGCCCGTCGCGCCCGCAGCGGCCTTTTTCGTGCGTCAAATCACGCATAACTGGAATGACGACCAGTGCGTCAAGTTGCTGCAGAGCTTTGTGCCCGCACTGGAGAAGAGTGCCCCTCGCACGCCGCTGCTAATCAACGATACTGTCCTGCCGGATATTGGCGAGAAGACGGCTTATGAGGAGTATGGGCTACGCCAGCTCGATATCGCCATGTTTGTCGTCCTGGGCGCGAAGCAGAGGAGCGAGAGGGAGTTTAGGAGGTTGTTAGAGACTGCGGACAAGAGGCTGAGGTTGGTGAAGATTCATAGTAAAGGGAGTATGGGGCTGTTGGAGATCCATTTGGAGCGATGAGATGTAGCCTGATTGATGGAAGGAAGCTTGGAATGCCTCGCCCGAAAGGGCTTTTTTACATTAGCGCTACATAATGACAAATCCATCACGTAATTAAACACCTCATTACCCATTCCAACCATAAAACAAGGCGAAGGTGGAAGTGTAGTGGGACGGGTGATGTATGCTGTAGAGGAGCAGGTGGATGGAGTGAATGGGTTCCGTGTATCGGATTCACTTATGTTTGGTAAATTATTTCGTGTACTGGCTTGCATGGCTCGACTTCAAAATCAAGGTTGCCCAAGTGTACCAGAACAAAGTGGCAGCCTTGGAGTAGATCTTAACAGTAGAAGTAATGAAAATCATACAGCTACTGTTTGAAAATGGTATTACTGAATTGATGTTCAACCAGCTGCCCCTACCAATTAAGTAGACAAGCTCCTCTTATTATCTTATCTAGTATAAGCTAATTACTAATACATGGGTGTGTTTCCCTTCTACTTCTACAACTAAACCCTCAGGAAGCCCAGAAAAGGACATGCAAACAACGCTAAACAAAAAAAGACCAGGAGCAACCAGCCCAACGCTAACCTCAGACCTGCTCTCTCGCAACTGACGCCGTACTCGAATTGACCGTGACCCGCGTCGTACACTTGATCCTATTATCATCCCCAACAGGCGACACGCTCCTCGCCGCATACTCTACAAGCGGATAATCACCCTCATCATCCAGCTTATCAAACCCACTCTCATCTCTCGACCCAGAGTTCCCAAAGGTCCTCATCGGACCCGAACTCCCAAACGTGCGAAGCGCGCCTTTACTCCCGAAAGTCTGTACGGCAGACTGTTTCCCCGACGACCCAGCACCGTTCACGCCGCTGTCGCCCTTGGAGCGCCACGCCAGCAGCCGCTTGTTCTTGGAGAAGCGCGCGAGGATTGGCGGCAGCATGGGCAGGCACGCACTAATTATCCCGAGCATGGGCTCTAGCGGGCCGAAAATGGCGAAGTCGATTATGCTGTAGGTAAAGTCTTCGTAGTTGAGTGCTAGCACGAATTTCAGTCGGATTCCCGCAATTAGGCAAATGCCCAGGCCGATGCCGAAGACGAAGGTTGTGGCCAGCTTTTTGGCGGTGGGGAGTTGGAGGCCCCAGAGGAGGGGCATGGGGAGACTAAAGATGACGATGTCGAGCGCCATGTTGATGACTCCCGGGACCATGTACGCGATTCTTTCATTGCCACACTTGCCGTACAGAATGCTCTTGTCCCAGAAGAAGGCTACCGGCTTGCAAATCAGGAACGCGGTGACGATGAATGCGCATCCACACACGAGGCACACGGCGCCTGTGATCCAGCAGATGCGCCGGAAACTGGGGATGATGAAGATGGAAAGGTAAAGGTGGAGAATGGATAGCTTGATGGTGGTGATGGATGCGTTCCACATGATGTCGGCTGCAAATGCCAGCTAAAATGAGGTGTTGTTAGCCAACATGAATCTAGTCTCCCGAAGTCATCGGTAGCGGGGGAGTAGTTTACCTTGCCGCCCTTGACGATGGTCGGTAGACCGGCCGCCATGTAGATTTGCGTTACATGGAGTCCAAATCCGCATTCAACGACGGCTTCTACTTCGATTCCATAGAGTATGCAGGTGAAGAGCTATTCGAGTGTTAGTATTTCTCTCCATGAGCGGACATGTTTGCAGGGCGAAGTACCAATCCGACCATGATGGCATAATCGTTGAACACCAACGACTTGCGCTGAATACGCCGTCCCCATAATCGAAGGCCCACGGAGATGATGGCCAGAAGTAAGAAGACAGAGAGAACAATGATGAGTCTCAGGCCGCGAGGGTTGTGCTGCACGCCGATTGGATTCATTGTGAGTGCCTTTGCTGCATGTAGGAAGGATACTGGTAGAATGGAGGCGTGTGGCAGTCGATATTCTTGATCTTCTGAGCGCTGGAGTATCAGCCAGTGTAATGGGCTGAACACGAAGACGCCTGCATCTATCGTAGTTTATGGTACTTCTAAGCCTGCAGCCACGCCACCCCACGCCGCCCGTTTTCTCGACTGCAACGTGAGACCACCTTTCGGAGATCGGGGTCCGTAAATGTTGTAAAATCAGTAAACTAAGGGTGTATTGCTCATCAGTCCGGCATGTGATATGTCGAAGTCTGTAACCGTTTGCACGAATCAGAGGGCAGCATTTGGACCGAGAATTGTCGGTCGTCGTCGGTCGTCGTCGGTCGTCGTCGGTCGGGGGCCAAAAATAGCGTAAATCAGTGTCCGAGCACGCTGCAACCGACATTCCTATCTAGGTTATGTACAGACATGGGTATTTATTTTACTGTATGGCCTTTGGCTCATGGGAAATTGACATGGATACTAAATAGTACGTATGTACAGAAATGGATAGGGCTGAATCCTCTCCACCCCGAATCCAGCTCCATCGATGGATTTTCTCTTGGAGCCAATCCCCGAAGCGGGATTCTCAATCCAGATCCAACTTTACCGAACACTCCTTCTCGAAAAGCGCCAGCGTCTCGTCCCAGATCTTCCGCTGAATGCGCAGGCCTTCTTCCGACCGAACGAAGGGCGCGGGTCTGACTGGCATCATTAGCTCTGGTTGTGCTGTAGAGTCTGCAGCAACCATTGAATGGAGTGGAGGGGGCACGACTTACCGCCACAGAGTCTGCTCACTCAGGTATCCTCCATGGGTATCCTGATCCTGGACTACGACGGCATGAACTAGCGCATGGGCGCCCTGTACTGCCGGCCGGGCGAAGAGCTTTCGGAACACCCAGAGCGCAGTTGTGCTGTCCTCGCGGTGCAGCTGGCTCCAACATAGGCCGGGATTGACCGTGTTGACTATTACCTCCTTCGACTTTGTACGACTGGCCAGTTCTCGCGCCCAGAACACTTCAAGTAGCTTGGAGAGATTGTAGCGCCAGGGCACCTCAAAGGTTTCCGGCGCATCCATTCGGGCGAGGATGTTGGACGAGTTCCGCTCCGAAAAAGGCACCCAATAATGAGTCTCTGAGGAAACGATGGTCAGCCGAGATGGGCACCCTATGCTATGCGACGTCGCCTTTAGCGCGGGGAGGAGCAGAGCAGACAACAGCGCGGTACTGAGATGGTTGACTTGCAGCGTAGTCTCGTGGCCGCTGTCCGAGAGCCTGAACTCGAGTGGCTTCACGCCAGCATTGAGGAGCACTATGTCTAATCGATTGAGGCTGGCAGCTCTTTTAGAAAACGAGACTACGCTTTCGAAAGAATTATAGTCGAGTTCCCAGAGATCCATTTCGCATTTACCGTTCAGGCTTGACAGCTCATCTTTAATCTTTGCTGCTTGCGAAATGTCGCGTACTCCAAGTATCACACGGCTGATCTTGTGCTGAATGAGTATCTTCGTCGCTTCGAATCCGATTCCCGAGGTCACCCCTGTGATAATGGCAGTCTTTCCCGTGAGCTCAATATCGCGTGACACAGGAAGGATAGGAACGAACGCCTGACGGTAACAGAATCCAAGCGAAAGATCAATCATTGTAATGACAGCCAGTTCTTTAACTCAGTTGGTAGTTGGGGCCGATTTCTCTGGGGTAGAAGTTGGTTGAAATCTGGAAGTCAAGAACTCTCACATTGGGATGGAAGGTGCTCTATTTATGCGCGCCTACTAAAAACACCGCTTGGCAAACATGATAATATACATCGGGAAGGCGAAAAATGGCCATTGGCTACAGCCATGTCGCGCTAACCCCATCGGCCAAACGTGATCGGAGCGTACCAATTAAATCGATTATTAACATCATACTTTTTCTTTAACGCCCTGAGCTTCGTTCTTCTCCAAACGTCATACCCAAAGAGGCTTGTGAGTTCCTCATCTCCATGCGCGTAGTTCACATAGGCGTGCAACTCTCTTTGTTTGCTTCCGGATTGCAGCATGGCTCTCACGCTAGTCCCAAACTGGATGGCCTTCTCGTTTAAAGAGACATCTGGCTTGAATGAAATCACAGGAGTACTAGAAGTGTGCAATTGTGGATTAGCTTGGAGTATCGGAGAGGATTTGGGAAGAACTTACGCGATAATCTTGTCTCTACGATGCGGGAACGCGGTCGTCGTCTCGTCCACTGCCATGACTGCTTGATTCGAGTATCCTTCGAAGAGAAGAATAGTCCCGTTCAGGGCGGGGGTGGCTGCAGTGAAGTTGCTGTATGTATCGAAGATTTTGCCGAGCGTGGGCACGTCGAAGGTCTGTAATCCGACTGGGAATTTTAGCCGATTCAACCCATTCTGGCAAATCTCCGAGTTCATGTCGTTTCCAGTGATGGCTGGCAGCGCAGTGTGGGGTGCCACCAGAGAGGACGCAAATAGTGGCTTTAGGTCATTGAAAGGTGTTATGTACTTTTTGGCCTCCGATTCGGGTCCATTGTAGATGATACCGAGGAGGATAATCGGCTGCTTAGCGTCAGTAGTGCTTTCTCTTGAATCGACAACACTTACATTCACTTGATCGAAGGCAGGGAGGTGCATGAAAGTCGAGTAGCTTGCCAACTCGACCGGCGGTGTCCCTGCCATCATCTTGTTGACTTGCGTGTACACGGCTTTGAGCTGATCCTTCGCGAAGATCAAAGTCTCCGTGTACCAAAGGTCTGTTGGAGCGACATCGTAGATCTTGTACCTAAACTCCGAGACAATTCCAAAGTTGTGTCCCGCGCCTTTGAGTCCCCAGTACAAGTCTGTGTTGGTCGATGCGGATGCGTTCACCACCTCTCCGGTAGCGAGTACAACTCGCGCATCAATGATATTGTCGGCCAGCAGCCCATAGCGCCCTTGCTGGAATCCGTGACCGCCTCCTAGAGCCGCGCCTAGAAGTCCCGTGCATTCGCAGGCGCCGGTAACTGCGAAATTTAATTCAACGGGTCTCTTGGTGGGAAGGTCTGCCTCGACATACCCGTTTGCTTGGATGCTGCATCGAGTTTTTGGATGGCATCTAAATTACTCACACCACCTTGCATGGTCGCATATTTTCCGTCAGCAGATATGGTGATGCTGTTCATGGACCGTAGCCGTATCAGTAGGCCGTTTTGCAGCCCTCCGAGAGACCCAAAGGTCCCATGACCCCCATTCGTGGCGAGAAATGGAACCGCGTGCTTGTTGGCATAGAGAATCTATCGAATGAGAAATGAGTGTGAGGATAAAGAGTGGACCAAGGAGGATGAGTGCACGTCTCATTTCAAGGTAGACATGCAAACATCTGGACCCTTGGATTGAAGCGTAGAACTTGCTAAACTTACGGTGGCGACGATATCATCCTCGGTGTGAACATTGACGACAATGGATACATTCGGAGAAGCAAATTGCTGCCATCGTGTGGTCGAGCTCCCAAATTCAGGCGAGGTAGGGTCGTAGATGGCGGCGTTGGGGGAGAGATTCGGACCTAATTCGGAGCGGACCTGATTCGGAGCAGGTAGGGCGGCGGCAACGAGGTGCAAACAAAGAGAGAGGATCAAAACCCTGACAAGGGAACATGTAGAAGCCATCCTGGAACTTGTAACAGAGAGCTGTAAAGAGGGCTCCCGGTTTGGAAATAATAGGGTGGAAGCCATGTCCAGCTTTCCATGACAATGTCACGCTAGGAGCCCGCCCCCATTGTCTGGTACCTAGGTATGGATCTATGCCCTGTCAGCAAGTACTGTTGAGCATGCAGCCTTGCGAGTGAGCAATATCGACTGTTCTCCGTACCAATTCCCGTACCTCGCCCCGAGACAGCTGTGTTATGACCCTGGCTCCGAGATTTGTCGGTCGGCGGGAGCCTTCCAGAAGCTGTGCCTCACTGGGCTAATCAGCATAGGTAGCTGGGAGCCTAACAGTACATGTATTTCCACAATAGCAGCCCACTCCGGCCAGAATACACCCATTACCTCGCCTTTCTCACCATCATCATCATCATCACCACCATGTCTGAATCTACCATAACCCTAATCACCGGCCCTAACCGAGGTATGTATAATTCCTTCACACGACGAGCTACAAAGCAATCTTAGAGGGCTTGCAAGCTAACACGCAATTCAGGCCTTGGCCGCGGTCTCCTGACTGCCTTCCTGGCGCGCGAGAACAACACCGTCATCGCTGCGGTTCGCGATCCCAGCGCACCGCTCTCCAAGGAGCTCTCCTCGATCCCGACAGGCTCGGGCAGCAAGCTCATCACCGTCAAGATCGACAGCGCCGTCGAGGGTGATGCCAAAGCCGCTGTAGAGTCGCTGACATCCAGCGGTATAACTCACCTCGACACGGTCATCGCCAACGCAGGCACTGGCACCGAGATTGGCCCTGTGCTGTCTGCCACGGCTGCCGCCGTCCGCGACACCATGGAGACCAACGTCATCGGCGTGCTCGGCCTGTTCCAAGCCACTGAGCCACTGCTGCACAAGTCGTCGAAGCCCAAGTTCTTCACGCTCTCGTCGAACCTAGGAAGCTTGGGCATCATGGAGTATGCGCCCGGCCCGTGGTTCACGTACGGCATCACCAAGGCGGCGCTCAACTACCTGACGCGCAAGATCCACTTTGAGAACGAGTGGCTCGTCAGCGTCGCTTTGTCGCCTGGCTGGGTGCAGACTGATATGGGCGCCCTGGCGGCAAAGGCGGTCGGCATGGAGGCGGCACCGTTGACGGTCGAGCAGAGTGTTCCAGGGCTGGTTTCTGTGGTATGTTGAAGTTTCTTGTACTTCGTACTTGTCTGCCTGGGGCCATGGGCCTTGATGGGCACATGCAGTGACGGTGGATGCTAACAGGATTGCAGATTGACGGCGCCACCAGGGACACGACGTCGGGCACGTTCACGTCGCACGACGGCCAGCCCGTGCCGTGGTAGGAAAAGTTCGAGAGATGCCGTGCGTAGGGTAGGGTCCGGGCTATGCCAGATGGTGTGATGAATGGAATGGGAATGGGCAACTAGCCTAGAGGGAAGAAGGGAGAATGGAATGCAGGGAACGAAACTAGGGTTAGCGTCCAATGTATTACATAGTACGTAAATGGGTAGATGATCAGCCATACACTTGACTGGAGTCGGGACACCTTCTCAAGGGCCAAAGACCCCATCTGGCATCTTGTACTCGTTGTGCACCATGTATGTACTGTACTAGGTAGTAGTAGTAGGCCGTTGGGTTAAATACGGTGCATCATCGGGCCGTACGACGACGCCACACTCTCGCCGACGCCACTATCCTGCGCCTCGCCGGCACTCCCGTACCGCCGCCCGTTACCGTGCTGTAGCTCAACGCCTCCTCCATGATTGTCGTGATGATTATCGTGATGCTCGTCCTCCCCCGCCATCCACTGCGCAAAGGCGTTTCCACCCCACTGCCCATCGTCTTCCGTGTCCGCCAACCGGAACCTTTGCTCGGGCTGCATCTCGAAGCCTAGCCAGTCCTTGGCCGCAGACATGTCCAGCTCGGTAAGCGCTTGCTCTAGCTTCTGGGCTCCTACCTTGGCGATGTTGTTGACATCCTGCATCGACACCAATCTGTCCAACGCCTTCTCAATGTGTCGCCGGCATGTAGCCGGGTTCGAAGCGCTCAACCCGTCGCCCAGGCCCAGCCCGCGGTAGCCGTCCACGGGCCTCGCGTTTGAGTTCGAGTTCGAGTTCGAGTTGGAGTTTGAGTCCCAGTTCGGATCCCTGAACAACAGCCGCCGCTCGCTTTGCGCCTTGCCTCGCTCCAGCGCCCGCTGACTGCCGTCCAGGCCGAGCAGATGCAGGGCCAGCAGCATGGCGGGCTCAAAGGTGAAGAAACTCAGCAGGAAGAACCGACTCGGGCCTCCCCCCATCAGCTGCTGCAGCTCCCCCACACTGGACAGTACCGCCGTAGCGCTATATACGAGCTGTTCTCGGTGCCGTACGAGGAGGTCGCGCTTGTACTGCGGTAGTGCCTCCGTCTGGTCCGAGTCGAGGTGCAGCAACGGCTGGAATATCTGGCACATGACGACGAAGACGGATATGCGCAGAGTCTGGCGCTGCCGACGGAGGTTGGGGAGCTTGCTGTCCCACTGTGTATCCGGTGCATGTAGGTCCAGGGCGCGAGGCAGCTGGGAGACAAAGCTGCGGCAGATCTCCTCGTAGCATTCTTCAGCAGCGGCGGGGTCGTAGGGCGTGGCGCTCCCAGGCTTCTTCGGGGGACAGAGGGAGGACCACAGCTTGCTCAGCTTGGCTTGCAGAATGCGTTCGGTGAAGACATCGGGCGCCGAAGCCCCAAGAGCCGGGTTCAGGAATCGCATTTTGGGAAGATCAACGCTGCAGTGAGAATCTAGGATGCATGGCGCCCGGTCGAGGACCAGCGACAGGAATCGGTCCCAGATGTACAGATTCCAGAAGGCTCTCCGGCCCATGTCGTACTCCAAATCGTTCATCCCCCTCCTCCCTCTGTGCGGCTCCTCGACGTGCATCCCCAGATCCTGAACTACGCGGACGGCGTTCCCTAGCGTGTACCACGCGTCCTTGACATTGCCTTCATTCTTCTCGTAGCAGGCGGCGTAGAACAGCTGCTGCACCCACGTCAACGACTTCGCCCCGCTCATCTGCTCGCACAACCTCTGCAACCGTGAGGCGAGGCCGTGACAGTGCTCCCGGATCTTGTCCATGGATACACCGAGCAGCTTGTTTCCCCCAACACTGTTCGCCTCAGCCGTCGCTGCGGGGGAAAACTGGGCGCTGTAGGCACAGACACGCAGAATCAGGATGCCCAAGTGGAGGCTTTCGGTAGTGGAGCCCGGCACGGTTCGCCACCATTTCTCGTAGCGGCCGAGAAAGAGTGCAGGGTGGATCATTTCATACATCCAGTTGACGTCTTGGAAGAAGAGCTGGACGAGAGAGTCGAGGATGGGACGTTTTGGAAACAATTTGAGGCATTCGTTCATCTCCGGGAGCACGCTGGCGGGGATGGCCTCGGTAGTGTCGTTTCCAAGATTGTTCTTGCCCAGCAGATGGTACTTGTCCATGAGACTGAGGAGATTCGATCCGCTGCCCTCAAAGTAGCCCAGACTGCTGGATAGGTTCTCTTCTGGCAGTCGTTGCTGGTAGCCCACATCGCTCACCGAGGCAGTCCGCACGCTTCTGGTCCGCGTGCGAGATGAGGGTCTGTCTGCATCGTGAGGGCCTGTGGAGTAGCTACAATGCTCAGGCAATCGTCTTCGTACGCAATTGTTACAAGGATATTGGTGATCGCACTTTCTGGCTGTCAATGCCTGGCTTCAAAATGCTCGATTGATATTGGCTAACGAGAGTGCCACCCTACCTTTTGCTTCTTTTGATAACACGGCGCACATGCAGCCACTGGCCTTCGTCGCTTTTGGCTCTCGCTAGGCATGGCAGTGGGAGGAACTTTTGGGCGTCTGGAGGTAGGTTGAGAGACGCAGACGCCATGACGCCCAGTTGCATTCTTAAGGGCTGTGCTGTGGGGAAGGCTCGCAAGATCAATAGATGCTAACAGGGCTCCGGTATCCACAATCAGGGCAAAGGGCCCAAGAAGATGTAAGACGTAAGCAATTGGCACTACGGCGCTGATGGCTGAAAATATTCTAGCCCAGATCGTGTCGCCATCCGACGGACGAGAAGCCCAAGTAGGGCGAACATCCACCTAAGCTTTTCCTATAAGCGTTAATCGACCAAACCGTTGTGGCTTACCAAGGCTGGCCCCGGCTCGGAACGTGCCACTGCATAGATGTCCGATCCATACTAGACCTGCTTGCCCCCACGCAGGCTTTTACCTATGTACCTAGTATGTACAAATGCAACTATCTATGTACATACAAGACGACAAGGAAAACACGGCAGAGAGGAGACGGTGAACTTGTACACTGTATTCCACGCCGCAAGAGCCGGAGTATACAAGTACAATAGCAGCGGGCCGATGTTAAATTAGCACGAAAAAGGCAATCTTGGAACGCATTTCCAGGCTTCGACAGACCAATCTATATACCTTGACGTCGATCGGCGCACGGTGCGCATGCACATTCCTACATTGCTATTCCTGCACGCTACTTCGTGTTTGTGTTCGGGCCGATGTTTTGTGCGGGGTATTTTACTCTACAATACCAGTGTTGTATGTGACGTGGTGGCCCAAGTTTATCCAAGCGGACGCCTCCGATTTCCAATGCAGTGCACATGTTCACACTTCGACCATCTACACCCTTCGCTTCGCCATGACATGGAAATCCTTTCCTTGGAAGCTGGCAAGTATTTAGTACAGTGCCTAAGACAGACAGATGTCAAAATGGGAAACTCACAGCATCAGCAGATGATCCTTCCATTCCATGTCCTTTCTGCTCGTATCGTGGACCTGAAGCTCATATCGGCGTAGCAGCGTCGTCAAGACAAGGGTCAACTCGCACCATGCCATGCTAAATCCCAATCAGTAATACAGCCAAATGGTACCTTTGAAGGCCTTGACTTGAGCTATGACTTACTGTATCCCCAGACACTGTCGCGATCCTCTCTGGAAGGAAGCCATATACTTGTCAAGGTTTATTGTATCTTCTGCCAACCAACGACTAGGCTTAAACTCGTGGCCGTCGTCGCCCCACACAGATGGGTGCCGATTCAAAAGATATGCAGAAGTGTGCACGACAGTGCCAGGCGGTAGGAATTTTCCATGCAGCTGGTATCCTTGTGGTGGTACGACGCGGGGGAGTCGTCCTGGAATTGGATTCGTAAACCGAATTATCTCTTTTACTACAGCAGTGACGTAACTCAAGCTCCGAACTTGTTCATAGCCGAGTTCTTCACCCAAGTTTGGGTTTGCAGCCACTATCTCCGAAACCATCTCGGCTTGGACAGCAGGCGCGCTGAGGACTTCGTACAGGCCGAGTATCATAGCGTTGGAGACGGTGTCGTTGCCAGCAGTCAGAAGCATGAGCGCCTCGTCAGTGAGCTCTTTGGATGTGGGGACTCTGTGACCTTTAGCACTTGTCGGGTCGAGCAGACGCTCCAGGACGTCCGACGTTCCTTTTGCGTTGGAGTTGGACTCTCGTTTCTTCAGATAGGTATCGACATTTGCGCCACAATTCCTCACAAACACCAAGATTGGAATCGAAAAGAGTCGCTCCGCAATGGTCTCCGGCAGCGCCATCATGGTCGCAGACACATTCGGAAACGCCCTAGAGATCCATCCGCCCTTCAAAGTCTCCTGTAACATGTCGAGATACGGGTGCGACGCATTTAGAGACTTGAGAACCCCAAATTCTTCCCCAAATACGATCTTGCTGATAACATCGAGAGTCAGGCTCTTGAAAGCTCTCTTTATGTTTACGGGAGTGCCAGATGTCGTGTTTTGATCTATTAGGTCGCATAGCTGGCGAAGCTTCTCTTGGATGAGGGGTGCGTGGACCTTTAGAACGTGAGCAGCCGAGAAAGAAGGCGCAATGACAGCCCGTCGAATGCGATGTGAATTGGGATCCGTCTCGCCAATGGATGTTCCAGGGAGGGAGATCTGGCGGTAGAACTCAGGTTCCTTGTGGAAGGAGGAGCTAACATTGGTGATGGAGAGGTAGAAGTCCGGATCGTTGACGTGGAGTTCGTTGGCACCAATGCGGATCACGGGGCCGTGGATTTTGTGAAGCCTCTCAATCTCGTGGAGCAGCTCTCCTTCCCGGCGCATGTTCCAGTACCACTCATACCATTCCGTCGAGACAGCTGCCAGCTTTGATCCAGGCCATTTTGCGAGTGGGTGGAGTGTTAACCTGTATAGTGCGCGTAGACACCAGAAGACTACATAGAATGCGCACAGTGATAGAATTGCGCCGAGGTACGACATTTCTATGCGACTGGAATGAACATGCAGAGAATTTCCGGTAGTAAATTCTTTTGGGCACAATTATTACGACAGGTTAGAGTATATCAGCCTCTACCTCGAAACATGATCCTGTTTCGATCCAGCAACCCGGGTGGAGAATAGCCAGGTTGAGGCTTGACATCCAATCTCCCAATTTGACGGAAATCGGAGATGAACGCCGGTAATTAATTTGCGCCGAATGGCCTAAAGATAGTAGTTTCCCAAGTGAACTCGTCTAACACGGATTTCTCGCAGTCAGTGGAGACCGAGTTTTCTCGGCTTGAGGTTCAAAGACCATAGATGCACGTCAGCTTCCTTCTCGGTTCGAACGCGACCAAAAGTGCCTCTAGACCCTTTCGCCCAAGCCAATTTCTTACATTTCTTAGTCCCTTGGCGATGCAATAGATCAGTCAACCCTCGAAGTCCGTAGTTCACCAAGCTGCTAGGCCGTCTTGGGGCCCTAGCCTCCATTTTGGCATCATTGGAGGATCTGAGAGGCTCTTAGATCGTGCCGCAACTACCTCAAGATGTCCATGTGCTTCCCACGTGGCGTCCATGTGTCAAACCCCTGCAGAACGTGGCGTGAGCTTCTCATCTCTTGAGGAAGGTGGCCGTATAGCTCACTTGCGAGTTCCATCATACGGATATCATAAGTACACTGCGAGAGTACTTCTGAATACCCTTCACCTCATCTCCAATCGCCCACAATGAAGGCCTCAATATGTTTCACCGCTCTTGTTTCTGCGTTTGCGCTCTTAGATACTGCTGCCGCGGCTCCAATTACGGAAGCAGCAGTTAAGACGTTCCTGGCTTCTATCAAGTTGAATGAGACGGCAATCAACAAAATCAAGCAAACTCGCGGAACCCAGTTGGCTTGTGGAGTGTTGGAGGCTCTCAAAGCTCAGCAATTGGAAACAAAGAATGATGCCACATACGAGAAGGAGCGCACAGCACATTGGTAAGTTACCATTGCTCTCTTAAACTACTCGCAACGACTTTGCTAAGTGAATAGGTCACCAACGGCATGGGAAAATCCTACCTGCATATACTCGCCGACAAGCGCCAGTGATGTGTCTCTCGCTGTCAAGATCCTCGCTTTCACCGGATCGCAGTATGCTATCCGTAGTGGAGGGCATTCGCCACTGGAGGGCTGGGCGAGCATCGACAACGGTGTGCTCATCTCCATGACCAAGTTGAAGGACATTAGCTACGACTCGGCCAAGCAGACTGTAAGGTTTGGCCTTGGAAATCTCTGGGGTGATGTGTACCGCTATACCGAGGCTCAGGGCCGCTTGCCTGTTGGTGGGAGAGTGGGTACCGTTGGGCCTATGCTCACTCCTGGCGGCGGCCTTTCTCACTTGAGCAATCGCTATGGATTCTCAGTCGACAATGTTGTGTCATTTGAGGTTGTGCTTGCCGATGGTAGCATTGTCACCGCGAGTAGCTCGTCGAAATCCGATCTCTTCTGGGCCTTGAAGGGTGGCAGCAACAACTTCGGTAAGCATCTCGACCATCTTTACTTTGGACGTTGCTAACCCACATAGGAATCATCACTCACATGACGCTGAAGACCTACCCCTCAGGCAAAGTGTGGGGAGGTCTCGTGATCTATAACGCCACCCTATACCAGGACCAACTCATGGCCGCCTTCGCCACGTACCAGAAGGATGGACAAATCTCGAACAAAGACACGGCAATGCTGACATATGTGGGTATCAACAACCAGACCGTGTTTGCAACTTATATTACTTATGGAGCTACTTCACGACCTGCTGCTCTGCAACCCTTCTTCGACATCCCTATAGTTTACGATGGCACTACAACTTACGATAGTTTCATGGCACTAACAGAGGCCAATGTCGTGGACTTCGTTGTCCCAAGATGGACCTACGCAATGACGAACATCTACCTCGACAATGCAACCTACGTGGACGTGGCCAACGCGTGCGCCGAGTTCGCCGCACAGATGAGCACCATTAACGGTGGCACCTACGCGCTGATGCCGCAGCCCATCTCCACGAGCATGATAGATGTCTCAAAGACGACGGGCGGCAACGCACTAGGCCTCAAGTCTAAACCCCAGCTCTGGTTCACCGTAAACATTGGCTGGAACTTTGCCTCCGACGATGCAAAAGCTATCGCCATTGCCACAGCGTCGATGGCGAAGATCGAAGCGATAACTAAGAGCCGCGGTTTGTATGATCCGTTTATATTCCTTAACGATGGCGGGCCGAATCAGAAAGTGATACGGAGCTATGGCGCAGAAAACTTTGCGAAGATGAAGAAAGTTAGTGCGGCATATGATCCGCGTGGCATGTTTCAGACGCAAGTTCCTGGCGGATTCAAGATTGTATAGAGTACGGGATGGGATGCATGTTGATGATTGATCGTTGTAATCTTGATTAGGGGAAAACTAAATGAGAACTTAATAATGTATATATTGGGGATCACAGCCTTAAACAATCAATGTGCCAGATGCGTCCTTGACAAAGATGAATCTAGAAGCTTGGAAGTAAGGGTTTGACGAGACACATAGATTCTCTCTTCCCGCGAAGTGCTCATGAACTGGTTTGGTATTGTACAGGCGACAAGCTACAGACAACAGCATCCAACCCATTCATCGCCAACTTTCTAGGTCGACCACCAGACTCCGTACCTGTATTCTTCTTGCGTACATGACTGCAAATACATGCTATGCCCAGCCTCCCCACAGGAACAATTGCATCTACTCCCCCTTTGAGTAACATACCTCTTGATTTTACGCCTGTAAGCTCAACTAACATCAACTCCGTGCCAAGCACTCGCCCGCAATCCTTCATTTCCAACTCCTAGAGAAAAACTACAAGCGAGGCGTCGATTTCCCGCCGTGCCGCCTTATCCTTGTTGCCTTGAACAATAGCAGACCCTCTTCAACCGCAAAACCTCGGCTTCGGCTAACAAATCTAGATTATGAACAAAGCCCCGTTTCGGCCGAAGGATTGCATGCATAGAGCCGAGCCAATATAAGCTTCAACCGAACATTCTCGGTCGCCGATTATATCTGGACTCCAAACGCAAAGCTTATGGACCGTATGTGGTTGCGGCTTTGTTTGTTGCCCCGGGTCCCGATTCAAATGGCGGTAGCAGTAACTCGACATGGACAGTGTACTTGTTTTCAAATGTTGTGTGCCTTGGGGTAGGGTAGGGTAGGGTAGGGTGATCACCCAAGTACACGGAAATTGAATTTGCGCAACGATTATTTGCGCACCGATTATTTGCGACGATTCAACAACACAGCATTCTTTCACTCCTTTTCATTCTTCGTTCCTGTCCCTCCTAATGGAGACGATACGCACATGGGAGCTTTCCCAATTCTCCAAATTATCGTTTCTCCTTATTCTGGGAGCATTCTTGGTGCTGGCTTGGAGGCTTCCACTTACTACTATTGCTGGGCATCAATCCCAAGAGCAGACTGGAGATGTGAAATCACGTGATGATATACCCCTGCTTGGTGCTTCGGTTGGGAAGGTGTTTGCGGGGCTTCGCGCGAGGGTGCGTTATGTGACTAAGGGGTATGAAATGATCTATAGGGCGTATGAGAAGGTAGGTAGCCTATCTCTCAGATACCTACGGCTATTAGGCTCACGGCTGGTGACAGAACAAGTCGACCCTATTACAGGTGCCACTCGTCGACTCGAATTTGGTCATTATACCGCCAGAGTATGTGGAGAGGTTGAAGAGCCAGCCTGAATCTCTGCTTAGCTCGTCGCATGCTGTTGCAGATGTAAGTTTGCGTGAGAAGATGGTGACTATGGGAATGAGATGGTGGTTTGGCTAAGTTGTCTGCTATAGTACTTCCTCGGCTCGTATACTACGCTTGACTTGTCAGTGTATGGGGAAGTTGTTTGGATTGTTGCGCGTCGTCATTTGACACAGAGACTGGGTACGCTGATCGCGCCGTTGAATGAGGAGACAGTGTTTGCCTTTCAGCAGGAAATTCCAGAATGCAGAGGTGCGTGCGCCATCATACTCCCCTACAAGTCTAACCGTATATATATATATGTATGTATATCTATTTCATTGGACTGACTGGGGATAGAATGGACACCAGTTCCAGTGCAGCCTGCGTTACTGCAGATTGTAGGAAGAGTTACCAGCCGAGTTTTCGTTGGCAGAAAATTAGCTAGAGACAAGATATGGTTGCAAACCTCTATCGGCTACGCTACATGCGTGTTTCTTGCGTCGGGGATCCTGAAGATGTTCCCTTCATTCTTGCGGCCGCTGGCTGCACTCCTCGTACCTCAATGGTGGCGTATCAAGGTCCACCGGCACAACGCGCGGAAGCTCCTCCTGCCGGAAGTACATCAGAGGAAGCAAAACCAGTCTCTGCAGGGGATCTCAGATAAACCAGATATGCTGGGCTGGCTAATTGAGGCGTCGTCAGGACGAGACGCAGACCCAGAGAACATCGTCAAACGACAACTAGGATTCAGCTTTGCCGCCATCCATACCACGACCAACCACCTCACCAATGTCATCTTCGATCTGGCAGCACGCTGGGAGGAATATGCCCCGGCACTGATCGCTGAGATCAAGAATGCGTTGAAGGAGCACGAAGGTGTCCTGTCGAAACAGATGGTTACTAAACTCTCCAAGCTTGATAGCTTCATGAAGGAGTCGCAACGGCTCAATCCCCCAAGCGCCCGTAAGTGAATTTCCTCTCTGACACAAGATTCCAATGTACTTATGTGGGAAGGCTGACTGATTCCATCTGCAGTATCATTCAACCGCCAATTCTTGACTTCCTACACGCTGCCGTCTGGCCATGTGCTGCCGGCTCATACCTGTATTGCCGTTGCCTCGGGCCCGATCGCGCAGTCCTCAGAGCACTACGACAGCCCTACTGAGTTCGATGGATTCCGCTTCGACCGCATGCGTAGTCAGAACAGTGCAGGTGCGCCCTCGTCTGCTAATTATTTTACCTCGACGGGAGGAGGGAGTCTGATTTTTGGACACGGAAAGTTTGCTTGTCCCGGCCGCTTCTTTGCAGGGCTGGAGAGTAAGTTGATTTTGGTTCATTTACTCTTGAACTTTGAATTGAGGCTTGAGGTTAGGCCTGAGAATCTGAAGTTTGCAGATGCAAATTTTCCAGATCCCGCCAAGACGGTGCTTTGGAGAAAGTTGTGAGAGATCTCAGGACTAGAAATAGGTGTAGTGTATAGTTCGTGTTTCGGTTTGGACAATATTGATTGGTACTGTGCTGAATGTATAGTGTTGATTATTCTAATGTGAATATATAAATCACTCTGCTTCCCTAAGACATTCAATATGCCTCGTCCCCACTTCACTACAGATCTCCTGCCTATCGCTTTCGTAAGGGGCTATTGCCTATCAAGGCCCTAATCATTCTCACTGCTTTTTTATCTATAATTTCTAGCTAATCTTTGCTATTCTACATGCTAAAAGTATTTACAAAACTATGAGTAAATGCCTATAACTTTTGTAAGATTTTTAGGCTTGTATAGGCAGCCGCATATTAAAAAGGCATTGTGGGCAAATGCCTACAAAAGGTGTGAGATGGTTAGGGTTTCGTAGGCAGGAGATCTGTAGTGATTGTGGGACACGCCTCCGCTAGATTCATAAATGGCGTGAATGGCGCACTAGATCTTTCTATATCCATGTTCCATATCTGTTGTCCCAGCTGCTGTTTCCTCAACGTGATTCGGTTTCGTTGTAGATTATAACGACTCGAGTCCGGCGTCTCAGGTGTGATCACTGCCCTAGAGCTACTGCAACACTACTCCAGGGCTGAGAGGGCTGCAGAGTCAACTAAACGCTATGAGAACGACTGTAAATCATTCGGCCCCGGATCTAGAAACGTCACTTCCACGCCGCTCGACCAGAGTGCAACTCGTATGAATGTCCCTCTACTTGAAGTATCCGCAGATGTCAACGTGGTAGTGAGCGTTGCCAGTACAGTGCTTACGCAAGTCCTCACCAACCCCGCCAATGACATAATTCGAGAAGTCACAAATGTCTTTCCTCTCCATGAGGGAGCTACGGTTGTATTTTCCTACGCTTGGATTGAACCCGACACTGTGATCAAGAGTGTCGTGAAACCAAAAGGGAAGGCACACGGGAAGTACGACGAAGCAACCGCAGACCAGAAGGTCGCCATCCTGCTGGACGAGCACACTCCTGAGATTTTAGAGACCTGGCTTGGAAATATCCCTCCCGCCGCTCTTGTCATGATTGACACAACATGCATCAATCAACCCAAGCCAAATATCGTAGGCAAGGGGCTCCAGCTCACGATCCCGACCTTAATTGCTCCATGCTATGGTATAGCACCGCCTTGGGTGCCACAGCATGGTTCGAAGAAGCCGATGAACACAGCCGGATGAGGTATGAAGATACACGTCGAAGTTTCGACCAGTCAGGTTCTTTGGCTTAGGGATTGGGGACGAGGTCTTGCGTCAGCTGGTAGAGAACATTGGTCGATTTGGAGATGGGTTTCTGAGATCGCACCAAGTGATTTGCCAGATCATCGTGATGACCGGATCAAGCGCATGCTAGATGGGAAGCTCACTCCAAATACCTGGGATTGCAACATCAAGCTGAAAAGCGCGAAGCCAGGGTCTGGGCATAAGGAAGACGATATTACAAGCGAGACCCCATTCATTCAAGCTCCAATACGGCTGCCGCCATTGCACGCGGTCTCGACGTCCACAGTCTACTTCTTTTTCGACATGTGGGAACCTATCTATGACACAGTCATTGTGAGCGGTATATCCTCTAATAGTGTAAGAGTAGAAGTCTCGCTTCCAATCACGCATGTTGAGTCCGGCAAAGGCTCGAAAAGAATGCGAGCGTTTAGGGGTGGAATGGACCATCATCGAAAAATAGACCAGTTTCGCTGGCTTGGATCAAGTGAATGGTACAATGAATATAAGCAGACTGTACAAGGCGCACCGTATGGAGTTTGACGAGAGGTTTCCCGCAATATATAAACGAGAACAGGGAATCGAGAGCTTGGGGCACCCTCCGGATTCTCCTGACCTCAATCCTATTGAGGATATGTGGAATATCATCAAGGAACGCGTCCAGCAGCACTTATGGGAGCTCACCACAATATGAAGTCTTTTTACACTCTCTACAATATAGATACATAGCCTCACATCATTATTTTCATCGATATCTGTCGGAAAATTACGAGAAAAGCTCGTTTACATGAGGATTCTATGGGGAAAGGCTTTGACACTGAAATCCTTTCCAGCCGCCATAACTACATGCTTTTCAGCTCTCTTTACGTTTTCAGCTCTGGCCAAAGAATCATGGTCTAGATCTCAGCAGTATCAAATCGTTCCTTGGCATGTCTCTGGTCAGCAATACATGCTTTTCAGCTCTCGCTAAGAAAAGATGTCCGGATCTTGGCATTGAATTGCGTCTTTGTGTATGGCTCTAGGCAGCAGTGCTCATATCCAGTTGGAGCCCGATTGTTCGCTGTACAGTGTCCACCAGGACTATTCTGACGTCTACCAGCATATTGAGATCTCATTATTTCCAGTGCTGTATCTCACTATCCCAGCAGTCATCTTCATGCAGTTTTATAACGTGATCTGCCTACCTCTATCCAAACCGATTGTTTCTAAACTGGAATGATAACTGCAACATCTCTGATACGAGACTGATAATAACATTTATATTTGCTCCAGGGAAATAAATATCTTGCCATCACATCCTACCTTGTTGCTCAGAGAGAAGGCTAGGTTGGAGTATGATGTGGGATCACCACTGAACAATGCGTACAAAACCGCAACTTTCTACCACAACTTCACTTAGACATGACTTATAGCAGATAGGAATTCGAAATAACCTATTTAAAGCGTGAGTAAAAGAACCATTGACTATGGAAGCAACTTTTGCAGCTTCTGCTTCTCTGAATCGGTGACAACACTCTCGTCGTTAAACAGCTCCCTTGCAGCGGTGATATTTGGCTTCCGATCTTCGAAACGCGTTGCCAATCTCTTTGCCTCAATAGCCTCATAATGTGGCCGAAGGGTATTATCCTTCAATGCCGCCTGTATCGCCGAGATACCATCCTCGAGATGGTCTCCTCCCAAGACCAACACAAGATGGGCATCCGGGGAGGTCAGCAGCTTATGAGCTGTAGCAGCATGGCTCAAATCCTTTGGTCCCGTCACCAGCACCGTTGTGAAGCCAACGACACTGGCAACAGCCTCTTGCACATCCCACTTGACCTCGACACTGACGTCGTACAAGCCAGTCGAGGCAAACAGAGCGCCTTCGGCACCGCGCAGAAGGGTAACGGAGGCTTTAGTCTCCTCTCCCGGCGCTAGCACTTTGTAGACACCGCCGTCGTTGACAACGATGGACCTAAAGGTCTTGGAGACGCCGGCGGGAGTCGTCACCGTACCCTGAATGAAACCAGAACGGAGACCAATGTCTGCGGGCACCTGCACTGGAAAACCGCCTTTGCCAGCATTATTGCGAAGCTGGAGCTCAAGACGTACTGGAGCGCCCAGAGGAACCTCGGACAGAGTTGGGGTAACAGAGAGCTCAACGTCTGGCAGGTCAACCGCATTGTCTGGTGGAGACACTGCCGGTGTAGCATGGGAAGAGCCGAATGGCGAGCCACCAGGGCGAACAAATACATCTGGCCAATGCTTCAAGCGGCGAACATCGTCATCGGCAAAGCTCCATTTGATGTTGTCAGGGAATGAAGGCGGAGTGACTTCCCCAGCCGCTGCGATGGTATCGCTCGTGTCCATGAAGTGCTGGTTTCTCAGATTGTGCTCCAAGCTCAAGGCATGTCCGATCTCATGCACAGAAGCTCGAAAGTAGGCCTCTGGCACTGCCCCAAATCGCTTGCCGCTGACGCGACCCCAAGCAGGGTCGATGATCCAGGAAGTGGCAACTGCTGCACCTTCGCGAGGAATATTGTTGCTGTCTGTGCCGAATGCATCGTACATGATACCACGAGGAGTGCTGTCGATGGTCTTCACGCACAGCAAATGGAATCGCCACTCAGTATCCAAGTTGGCCGAGTCCCGCCAGCGGAGCATGCCGGCGTGTAACTCGGCGTCAGTCCAACCTTCGCCCGAGGGTTCAGCAATGTTGGTCTGGCTGGGAACCACAGTCAAGTCCCAAGATACGTTGCCGAACACTCTCTTCCAGTCGTATTGATTGGCTCCGGTGAGGCCATTGTCCAGAGGGCGCTCGACACCAGCCACGCTGTCGATTTCGATGGTTGCTTTTCGCAGGAAGCTTGAAACCCATCCCATGGTGAGGCTGCCGATGACAATGCCAGTGGCATCCTTCACAACTCCAGCCAGGTAGTCGCGTGCACTTGGATACCCGGCGGGTGGGGTGGCCCAGGTCATCGTGGCCTTGAACGAGCCTTCATTCGCCCAAGTACCAGTACCGGTACCGCCCACGGTGGCCGGGGGAGTGAACTTCCAGCGATCGAATCCCAGCTCGAAGTTGCTGCCGAGAGTGACTCCTTCGAGTATCTTGGTGATGCTCAGGTAGTACCTGTACCGTGTGGTTGGCTGCACGGGGATTCCTGCCTGCGGGCGCGGACCCGGCCCGAGCAAAGGCCCAGGGGCCGGTGGCGGCAGCATGCGAATTGGCCGCTGGTAGAGGTCGCCGCTTGCCGTGCGGCCGCCGCCGGCGCTCGCAGGGTGCACTTCGACGCGAATGGTGCCGTCGTACGCCGTCACTGGTGAGTTGTGCGGACGAAAAGTTGTAAGCCAAGCTCCACCCCGAAGACTGCGCGCCAGCGCTGATGGCAGATCAGTCGGCTCGTCGCTGTTGCCGAAGCCAGAGGTGCCAGAGGTGCCAGCGCTGGGAAGCACCGAGGGAAGTGGTGGGAAGTTGGAGTTGGCCATTGGACCAGATGATTCCGGAAAGGGGGCAGGACGAGTTGGTTCGAACGTTTGATGCTGGCAAAGATCAGGATTGACCTGATCTCGCTGTTCTGAGTTTGGATTCCAACATGTATACTCTCTAGGTCGTTCGTGGTCTTATACTCCCTTCTGGCGCCAAGTCCGGCCTCAAGGCTACCACAGTCGTTTGCTCAGCTCATCGTTGCTTTTGTCCATGGCGAGCGAGCTGAAGTGGGCTGTGGAAGTATGAATGAGCGGCTGCCAAAAGCCTACAAGCATTTTGGCCTCTCAAATAACTAGCTTACAAAAGGCTTTCAGGTGGGCAGAGAAAGCTCAGCCTGGCGTACAGCTAGCGGCGACGAGAGTCAGCCTTATGGCCTCTTGGCTCTGCGCCATCTGTACGCACACTAGTATCCGTATGCATTTGCTTATACTTGGAGGTAAGAACCATAATTCAACTAGGCGAAGTGGCGTAGCCAGCCACCATTGCCTCCCGAAACCTTCTCGTTCGTTTTGACCGGTACGTTCAACAACGTGCTTAATCTCTGACTTGAAGAATAATGTGACACGCGGGGCTGAGGCCTCTGCGAATCTAGATCTGAGACTACTTCTATTGAATGCGAAGATTAGTGCATGTAAAACATAGGTTCGCTTATTTCCCCTACTTATTAACATTCTTCTAGAACTCTAAAATTGCTAAGCCTTATGATGTATTCTACAGGTGAGTTGCCTACTTTTGCTAAGCCTTTACTAAAACTCTTTTCTTCTACTAATATCTTCATAATAATGATATTAAAAGCTTTTAAAATAAGTTAAAATATAGCTTATACTTTAACTTACTAATATATATATATATATAGCTAGCTATTTACTATAGCAAACTACTTATATAAAGCCCTAGTATTAGTATAGTCCTTACTAGCCTATCATAGGACATTAAGTAAAGGACTATAGTTAGTTAATCTAGTCCTTAGCAAAGCTAGTCGCCTGACTCTATATCTCCTCGCATTGCTGCATGTTGGAGATATTAGCAATTTGTCTATTTAGAGAGGGTATGAATACTATTGTATTGCAGCCTCCTACTACTTTGTTTATTATTATGAACACTACAAATCCTTGTGATCCTATAAGGCCTCTTTATAGACCTTGTGACCCTTATAACTTACTTTTCTTTAATATTATATTTTTTTATAAAAACTAAATAATTTTAGTTTTAAATTAGCTCTTTTAGTAAGTAGTTAGTTTTTTCTTTTAGAAACTAAATAAGTAAATTTTTTTATAAAACTTATTAAAAAAATCCTTTTTTTTCTAGCTAAAATTATTATTATAAGTAGTGCTTCTAATTTATATATAACTAAAAGATAAAGATAACTAGTATACTTAATTTTCTTAGCTTTTATATAAAAGTTCTTTAGTATATAAGCTTCTAAAAAACTCTTTTTTAACTTTTTATTTTATATATATTAGTAAATATAATTTTTTATCTAACTTATAATAATTATAGCTATAAATTAAAAAATAAAGAAATTCTAGCTTATTATATAGTACTATATATATAATATTAACTTTTTTAACAAGCTTAATTTTATAAAAACATATAGTAAAAAAAGCAAATTTTTAATTAAAAAGTTAAAGATATTAAATATAAGCTTTAGTAAACACATTAGATAAAATATATAAATTATCTAGCATATTAGACAATTTATAATCATAACTAAAGCATAGAAAAGGAAAGTCTAATACTAGGGTCCAACATCTCATGCTTTAGAAGTTTATTGAACAGGCTATATATTTTCTTCTATTTTTTTAGCGAGACCTCTACGCTCCTGGGAACTTATAGAGTTTTATAAGGACTACGTATATTAGAGCACTACGCTGATACAACGTATCGTAAATGGTGGGAAGAGTTGCCTGGTGACATAGGATAACATGGTTCAATGTTAGTACTCTTCAGTGTTAGCATTCCTTGCTCATCAATCTCTATCCATGTGAAGGCAAACTTGCCTCTACTTCTACTTTGATACCCATGTAGACCCCGGTATAGCGACAAAGTTTTCAACCCTCGATCATAGAGCTATTTGCTCGTGCCTGGCTAGTCACGAACCCTCTCCTAGTTCCTGCAGTGGATTCGCAGTGGGCCACTGCGTGTGAGATCTAACCTGAGCGTAACAAGGTCAAGGCTGGTGTGGGTCGGCCGTCTTTGTTCCTATGGTGGCGATATTCTATGCTTGCATATACGCTATACCACATTAACAAGCTTTCGGATGCTGCTTTAGATGGGAAAGAAGTCCTCCACGTCAATGCATATGTTTGGATCTTCTTTTCTATGAAGGATGAGAGATGTGGAAATAGAAAAGCGAATCAAAGCATGATCCAACCAGATTTTTTCTTATTATCACTCTTATCATCATCTTCATACTTGCTGCTATTAGTCTTGTTAGTCTCATTATGGTGCTCCAATTTGCTAAGTACTGGTAGTTTGCGAACTTGTTTAGAGCCAAACCCTCGAGATATGTTATCGCGACTCAGGCGTGAACGTGAGCTAAGATATGCACTTCAGCCTTGACAGCTCAGATCCGATCCAAAAAGGGGGCTAGAATCCCTAAATAGCTTCGTGGCTAGTGTGTTGATTGTGGTACGTAACTTCTACGGGGAACTGATTCCTCTTTCCATGTCAGATGACGATCGATGATACACTATCTACATCTCTCCGCTGGAGCGGAGCTCACACAACCCTGCGCATAACATACGTGCAATTCACCCGGATTTACACCAATACCCCGCATTCCTGCTGTGGTTTTCAGGGCTATGTTGTTTTGATTCTTGATATTGTCACATGCACATATGTGCATAGATGTGGGCAGAATGTTTTACAACCAAGTCAATAGAGCTTTTTATTCCCAGTGTCCTCCAAAATTCATCACACACCTCTTGACTCGAAAATCTCTACCGCGATTACCCTGATCTGTCTATTTACCGGAGAAATTACCTCGTGTCCTATGACACTTGATTATATCTTACCCCGCTTGTATCTATTTTGCAAGAATCTCACACCAAAGCAAGCATTTGCGATATATGTCGCACACCTGGCCCATTATACGTGGTCACGGAAAATCCGTCTCGTACTTTATCTGGCCCAATTTCTTTGTCATGTGCTGACAATCTAGCGTCTGTAAAACATTCATACATCCATTACACTCATGATTCATGTACTAGGACAAAATATCTTTCAATAGTAATACACAATTGAAGAAGCAGTATTCCTAGAAGATTCATTCACCAAAGAAATTATACATCCTTTATCATCAACTTCCCTGTTCGCTTTCCCTTTGACTCAGATCCAAATTGTCTAGCTCCTACCCTAGTACTCACAGTAGGCTACACGATGAATGGTTCTGATTGAATTTCCGCTGTAGAGGCACTGCTCAGGATATGTTAAGCTTTTCTCAGCGTCTTCTTTGCAACCAATCGTTTGCCCATTCAAAGACGGACAGTGCAGTATTCCAGGATTTGTGCCGTCACTCAAATATTTGCAACCCTTTTCACCAAACAACACTGGGATTTCAAAAGTCCCCCAAGGCCACGGTGGAGTATCGATAGATGTTTTGTCGAACCATCGTGTTGGTATGTCGTCGTGAACTGGCTTTGAGTTGTTGCAAGGGTCAGCTTTGACTCCGATTGATGTCTCATGGAACACCCAGGTGTTGTATCTCTCATCCTTTTCTCGAATGTATTGTAATATGATCGAAACAGCTCTGCTCGCCATTGGTGGAGGCGGGGCAGGTGCAATGGACGATGTAGGTGTGCTTGGTGTTGAAGGTACCTCAGTACTACGTGGGGTTGAAGAAGGTACCACAGATGTTTCGAAAGTGGTTGGGTCCGTGGGTTTCGGGGAAGAGGAAGATTCTTGTGATGAAAGGATGGAAGATGCGGTTACGGAAGATTCCGTGAGTGAATTCATCGAGATTGAAGACGCGGATACTGACGATGCAGATACCGAAGATGCAGACAAACTTCTGCTGGGAAGAGGGCATGCCTGGTTTCCCTGTCGGCGATACATGTACCGCCGGACTACATTTTCGTACTCTTTCCATTCTTTTTCATTGGTGGAAGTGAAACCCCTCTTTTTGAGTAGACCTCTGATTCTGACGCTCTCTATCGCTGACGGGGTTATGAATGGTCCCGTGTTGGTGCCGATTGACAGGATGGGAGAAGGTAAAAGTCTTTGGTCAAATTGCTCTTCCGTTGGGAACCAGAAAGTCTGGTAGATGGGTTCAGTCTCCTCAAACCATAGCTGAACTGCTGCTACCTGGCCCGTACATCCAATGCCTTGAAGAGCATCATTATTTGGATCGTATCGGACCAGAACTTTTCCATATTCATTCTGCAATCCCGGATCATCCGAACGAGGAACGTATTTAAGAGTGCGTGTGTTCGTGCTAACGCGGTCCCCGAGAACGGCTTTTAACATCTGCTTTATATCGTTAATTGCTTCGGGAAAATTCACGTTGTCCGTTCCGTCCCACATGCCCGTGCGAGGGTCTCTTCTCTTTGCAGTTACAATGAACGCACGCACTTCGTTCTCTTCGGAGTCCTCGAAATCGCCGCCGGGACCGATAAAGCTGTTCAAGCCACCGTGTAGCATGCTTCCATCTCCATTTACAAGCTGATCGTAAATATAATCGTTAAAGTGATCCCCATCATCTTCCGCGAACGTCAAGGTAGGCCACTCCCAAATATGCGACATAAACACACGCTTGGGGGAGATGATGACTACTGAGGTACACCCGTACAAGCCTCTAACGGAGTATTGGGCATACTCTTTGAGAAACGGGAAAGAGAAACCGGTGGTCATGAAACCATAATCCCGCTGATGTTGAGCGAGGCCGTAGATGTTGAGATTATGCGCCGGAGGAATTTGCCTCCATTCGTACCGAAGCCACGAAACGAAATCGCCTTGGGCTATTGAAGGAACTATCAGTAGAAGCATGCATAGGGTATTCTGCATGTAATAACAGAACATAAAATATTTATGCAAAACATATGTGTAGATGGAGAGGGGGTAAACTTACTCCATTCCGGCCCGCCGTCCCCCTTCCAATGTCGGAAATATCTTCTGTCCAAAGCCTTGATTGGATTTCGAGTTCGATTTATTGTGATCGTATTATTTCCACTCGATGCTGATGATGTTGCGACGGGTTGGAGTATATCTCTACTAATTTGAGAAGATGTGGCTGTTGGGTGGCCGAATGAAGCTGGATTTGTGGTATACAATCCTCGTTTGGCCCTGGTGCTAAAGTTGGGGGAGCACACATGTCCTGGAATCGTTGCTGTTGATGTTATGGTCGAAACTGATGTAATCCCTGTAGCGCCACATCGGGTGATTGGTGCTCCACAGTTCGTGGAGCAGTTATCTCCTTCAGCCCTCTTGTTCTGGCCACCTACTGTCGTTGTGGCTCTTGCGGTACATGCAATGTTGCAATTGCTAACTGTCTGCAAAGTACAAGATGAAGAACTAGAAGAGGAGCTAGCTCTCGTAGTGCTCGGCTCATTTGAAACTGGATCAGAAGGTTCTGGCTTAGCCGGAGGGCCATTCGGGCCCTTGGATGGATCCTTGAATTCGTCCAGTTTGTCAAGAGCATTCACAAATGGCTCCAACTCGACTTTTAGTTTATCAAGCTGTCGCAAAGTATCAGAAGTTCCCTTCACAACTACATCTTTCATCTTGTTCGTCGTTTCAACAACACATTCCACGACCGCCGTGGCTGTGTCAATTCCTTTCTTGATTAAATCCGTTACTATATTCCTTCTACTTAGTTCGATAAAATTCATATCACTCCGGCGGCGCTTACCACCACCGCATGGTCTCGGCGCGTCCGGAAGCTTTGGAAGTTTGCCTAGAAGACTTTTGGCTTTGGGAAGTACGATATCAAGTTGACCAATTACAATGTTGAGCTTTGGAGGGTCTGGATTGTCTGGATTATCGATTAAACTTTGAAGTAAGGGAAAAATGCCAAAGAAACTTATAGCCAGGTCTTCAGCATCAGACTTTACCTGCGTGCCTATTGGCAACAAGGGTATAGTCACGCTAGGTAGGGAAACTGTGGTTCCAGGTGGAAGAGTTACTGCAGGCGGAAGGACTGTGATTCCAAATGGAAGAGATATTCCAGGTGGAAGAGTGCTTTGGGGTGGCAGTAATATCTCGCTAGGTTCTGATTTCGTACTAGTGGATGCAAGCGGTGGTGGAATGGATATCCCACTGGATCCCGACGTTGTTGTCATGAATAAAGGTGGAAGTGGAACTAAACTGTTGGTGGAGATCATTGAAGTAGTTGTGGCAGTTTCGGTGATAATTGTGGCCGTTGGACTTGATAGTGCTTGTGTAACAGTGAGTGAAACTATACTGGGCGGCACTGAGCTTGAGATATTGGAGGAAACGACATCCGTTAGGAAAAGGCTTGAATGTGACAACAATGGCGGAACGGCTGATGAAGTGACGTTTGAGCTTGTACCAATGGTTGACAGGGTAATGGGCGGCCCAGTCGTAATTGCGGATGATGCGAGATTAGAGCTCGTAGCAATATCCGATAGAGTATCGGGCAATGCAGAGCTTGTGATATTTAATGAAACGATGTTAGTTGGAAAAAGGCTTGGATGTGACAAAAGTGTCGTGAGGTCAAATGAAGCGAGACTAGAGCTCTGAGGTACAAGCGTCGTTGTTGTTATTGGGAGAGTGGGGTTGGCGGAGAATACCGTGCTGGTAATCTGTGCCGAATCGAGAACAGTCGAAGAAAATTTAACAGTGTCTATCGAATTAGACAAGGAAGAATTCGACAGGGATAACGTAGCAGTTAGTTGTAACGACGATTCGGGTTGCGAGCTCATAGGGTTAGTGAGGATGCCCAAGTTAGACGACGGCAATGAGGACGAGGACGACGAGGACGGACCTAAGACCGGTTGCAAGCTGGACGTTGAGAACGAAAGCGAAGGGGTTTGAACTGATTCCAAACTGGATATCGTGTTGGTAACAGTCGTTAGAGTTAGAAGAAATGTTGATGTGGTTTGTAAATTCAAAATGATGGTAGATGAACCTAGGTCTGAAAGCAATGGCAAACTTGATGCCGCATCGATAGCAGTTGTGAAAGGTAACGCTGATTGAGTCTGCGAAATTGTAGTGATCATAGATAACTCTGGATCGGACAATACAGATGACGGGTCCGGAATCGGTTGCAACCCAGATGTCGTACTGATAGCAATTGATACTACATTTGTATCTGACCACGATGTTGACAGATCGTCTGCTGAAGACGGAGCTGAGACTAAAATCGGTGTTGAAGGTAAAGTTGAGAGCAAATTCGAAGTTGGAATCTTGTTGGATGAGTGAAGCAAATTCGATGTAACAACAGGTGGCACGAGCAATGTGGTTGGTGTAGAGCTTGAAACAAATGATGAGATTCCACCCGCTGAACTCCAGGCAGGTTCAGTTGAGTAGAGCCTATTTGATGAGTCCGGAATTAGGGATGAAGAAGAGGCTACCCCTTCACTGCTACTCGATAGAGTCGGTCCTGTTGAAGTATCCGCAACCTCTGATGAAGTGCTGGTCAAAATGTTTAGAAGCGTAGTTGCTTCTATCGTAAGACTTGTATCGGATGTCGAAAAGTTCATCCATACTGTATGGTTGTCTACAGGAATCGTGGATGATGTCGCGGTATGGTCCGTAGGGCATGGTGACCTGGAGCTGCTGACTATAGCTGTAAACTGACCGGCAACTCTGAGGGAGTGTGCAAGGACTGGAATCACCCTAATGGAATGATGGTACAGCCTCATAATGAAACTATGAAAGAACAGGATGTATGAAGTCAGAGGAAAATGGAGGGCATATATACACCTCTTGCTGGGAACCCGGGAGCGCACCTTTTATAAGCTTCTTCAACCCCATAGCGCAAATCGAAATACTTATTTAGGATGATGTTCTATTAGCTACTATCCTAAGCCGGAATTTGAACATATTCAGATATTCTTGCGGCGTATCCTCTATGCGTCCTTCATAAGGCGTAGCTAATAATGTATTAGACAGTATGATTAGTATCCGGCGGCGCAGATGCAGCATGATTTATTACTTAGTCCTTCACAACAAGACAAACGCACGCCGTGTTTAATGACTTGGCCAGAAAAGCTTCACACAGATTCACTGATCTAGATAACTTCACAGCTATAAAAAGATTAATAAGAAGTCTTAACTTCTAAAATACATGCTGCTATAACATAATGTCTCTCTAGTCGTCAACAAAGTAAAGATATATAAAAGATAGAGGTCAAGTACGTTGGTAGTAACTCTACTTTTATCCCCAATCTAAAATCCCAGCAAAAAAGATCTCGTTCCGTCTTGAAACATTGAAACACGTTGAAACAGTTTGGCCCGTAACACTGAGATTACAGAAAACCTGTGTCTGTGTCTCTAGCGGGCGCTTCTACTGCAGATGATTGAGGCACCTGGGGGCCAGAATTTTTATTTGTAGGTACAAACATGTCCCGCGATTCTAAGTATTGTAATACGCTGGCGCGTATTTGGTTATCCCTCTTATCAAGCCGCTCCTATATCTTTTCATGGATTTAAGGATATTGAGTACATACTTAGTAACATGTGGCTCCAACCTCTGCTCAGGATTCCTCAGTCTCATACCCAAGAGGAACGTCTCTTACCCACCTCGCCTCACTTCTGAGCACGGTCACGGGTGTGCAAAAATTAGATACCGCAATGTGACTGCCACTGGGGCCAGAAAAGCTGTGCCACCTGTGCCGCAAGTTGCACAGATGTAATATGCGTGCTTCGTAGCCCCACAGGAATTCGATCCGCCGCAAAAGGTTGTACAAATACCGTACTCTCCCGAAATGTCCGCGTATTTTAAAGTCTGCTTCTCTCAAAATCCATTTCGTATGTGCAGTACTAAGCACTCCTCAGTTCGATTCATCGGCCTTGAAATATGCTACAAGAACAGTCTGCTGGGGACCATCTCACCCTCCCTTACTGTGTGGACCCACCGGAAGAGTGCAGAGCATCTATGGTTTCATTTAATGATGCCTGCAACAAGAACAATCCTGTACTTGCGTTACAACTCGCCCCCGAACAGCACCCCAACGCCTTGACCAAAGGACTCAACTACACAATAATGCGTGGCCACTTGGAATTAGCAACCAAGTTATTGCAGATTGGAGCTAAGTGGGACTCGCGTACGGTTGAGCTCGCGGTACCTACCTTGAACTCGGTAAAGTGGCTCGTGGACTCTGGATTCGATATTAATACTGGTATGATGGGAGGTTCTGTAATTCTTTCGTATGTTTGTCTCTTCCATTGTTGATGCGGCAAATCACTGATATGATATACAGTCTGGCTGTCTGGGACAACTGGAATGACGAGATCGTTCAGTATCTCTTAGAGCAGGGAGCTGATCCCAACCGCGGACCAATACGAGCACGATGGCATAGTGGAATTGGACCTACAATACCTGATTCCGGCGCAATACTCGATCACGTAGTCTCTACAGGCAGGATAGACAGGGCGGCCCTCCTTATATCATATGGTGCTGATGTATCGAATGGCGTTCCACTCCACTGGGCAGCTATGGGTTGTGATCAATCAAAGTGCAGTGGCATTCCCATGATGGAGTATTTGGTGAGTTTAGGTGCCGATGTCAATGCTTTTGATGACGCATTATCCGTTCGTGGTGGCCTAGGGCAAAAGGGGACTCCACTCCAGTATGCCATCTATCATGCACGATTCGAGGAAGCCAAGTGGTTGCTGGAACACGGGGCAGATCCTGACAAGCAGACTCCTTGGGGTACGTCTGCAAGAATTGAAATTATGAATTGCGTTGCTCGTCATGGTATTGGATGCGAATGCTGTCAACCGGCAATTAAGTTGTTGAATGATCACGATAATCCGTGTCCCTGACGTTAAAAGATAAGAATATTTGTTAATTAGTTACAAAACGTCGGTACTCTTTGTGAAATAGCTTCTTTGTTTGACCTGCCATATAGAAGAGAATGTAGTAATGCGAAAGACTGCTTACTACGGTGAAGGTGAGCAGAGTCATGCTCAATGTTCTGGTCGTGCAGAACGAATCCGTGAGGTGGCTGGTATCCAAGACTTGAACACCCGGCCAAACCGACTTCAAAACCCAGGACGATGCTTGGAAGTTCCCACCAGCCTCATGTCTGATGTGGGGCATAATTTCGTGCAGGATCGCCACGTTTGTCGGTACCTCCAATCGAAGCAATCGACAAACTCGGCCAGTGCAAGACGGCCTCGCACTTGTATAATTCGCTGTTTGTAATACTCGTGTATAGTAGCTGTCAGAAAATGTCGCGGTGCGGTGGCGTACCCAAGCACTCGGATTATTACAGAATCTGAGAGTGGATTGGGAGCGGGGTCGGGAGTCCTGGCGCTCGTTAATGTCAACTAACGTATCGAACATCTAGCATCGAACCTCAGTTCGCTCTTCGCATATACCTTCGAGATGCAATCTAACTTATAATATATCGGCCGTAATGGTCATTATTACATAAAGATACGTAATGATATCGTCTTCCAGCCCTGAAGCCCGCCGTCAATACCTCCGTTGACCGAAGAAAGGCCTGCATAGGCCCACCTCGTCCTCATGCTTCTCGAACTCATTACTGCCGATAGATACAGCGACTATCGGCCGGATTAGCTTGCGAGACGGAACGCGACTAGACTCTCCAAGAAGGAGTAGGCAGACTTCAGTGGCATAGCAGCGCAGAACAGGGATTGGCATAATTCCGAATATCACGATTCGGGCTTGGGCTTTGGCAGGGTGGATCTTTGTCACAAGCATACACGACGACGGAAAGGCCCTGGACGGCTGGATGATACAGCTGTCGCACTGCCATATATTGGACGGATCCATACATAATCACTACAATCACTAGAGCCGCAGAGAAGTAATTGAGCTGAAAATTTAGAACGTGAGGACTGTTCCTGCTTATGCATACTATCTAGAGCTAACTTTGGTTTCGATGTCGGTCGGCTCGAAGCTGCGACACTGCTCCATTAGCACGTTTGGTGGTGCATTTAGAAACCCTGTCCGTGTTATATGGTCGTCTCTTCCCCTCTTCCAAAAGTCATATTGCACTACTCTGCTATGCTGTTTGTATAGTTAGCTAATTATAATATCTCCTATGTATGCTTGTCTCTGCACTTAGAACCCTACCTCTTATACAAACTATTAACTTAAATTTAGCTGATATTTATATTACTTCTATAGTAGCTAGACTAGTACTTATCTACTTAAAAAGTAAATATATTAAGATAATATTATAGCTACTATGCTTAGGTAAGAAGTGCTAACTCTGCTTATAGAGTTTTCTAGATTTCTAGCTATAATTCTAGCTAGAAATAGAGATAGGTTTTTCTAGTAAGTTTTATAAAAGGATTTACTTATTTAGTTCTTAAAAGAATAAACTAACTAACTTACTTATTCTATTTAATATAAAAGTTATTTAGTTTTTATAAAAATAATTTTAACTTTTAGTCTTTAGTTATAATATAGAAATTAATAGTAGTATACTATAAAAGCTTTATTAATTATATTTTTTTTAACTTTTTTAAATTAGGCTTTATACTTAAATACTTTTAAATTTCTATGTACTTTTTATCTAAGTAAGTATTTTTATACTTATAACATACTCTATAGGCAAGTTAATTAATAGGCAAGTTAATTACTTTTGCTAAGACTATACTAAAACTACTACTTATTATTACTACTAATAGTATAAATAAAGAAATATTATAATTAATAATATTTATAGCTAGAATCTAGCTATAAATACTTACTTCTAATAAGTGCATAAATTATGTCTACTTTTATTATAGTTTTTATAGCACTTTTTAGCAGGTTTATTACTTTTAGCCTTTGCTCTTTCTTTATGCTTTTTTCTATTACTATAAGCCTTAGACTCTTTTAGAGCTACTAGTTGCTAGCTATTTTAAACTACTAAGGTCTTTTTTTTCTAAATCTACTTTTTTTTATATAATTTTTATTATATAGTAGCTTTATTAGCTGCTTAAAGCTTACTAATTTCCTATTAAGCTAAAACTAGCTTATGCATAATAATTATAGCCTTTTTTAATACTTTTTTAAATACTTTAATAATAAATATAAGAGAGCTATTTATATATATATTAATCCTTATCTTTATAAGCATTAATTATAATATAAGTTTTAAGGTATTACTAAAGGTTTATAACTACTAGGCTATAAAGTTTTATAAGTATAATCTTATATAAACTTCTTTTTTATTTTTATTTTCTTATTTAGGTTTAGCTTAGTTTTTACTTATAAAAATTATAACTATAAAATAAGTTAGTTTTTCTATTTAGATAGTATTTCCTATTCTAGTATAGTATGTTATTAATGTGTTTATGTAACTTTTATTCTTATCTCTCCTATCAAACATACGCAATATTTTGTAATACTTCTAATTTCTAATCTCTATAGATTTAGGAATTAAAAGCTAGGAAATAGGAGATAATTATTAATTATTAAATAATAATTATTAATTATCTATTAATAATAAGGAATTAAGATAAAGGAATTAGGAATTAGGAATTAAGAAAAAGGACTTAGGACTTTATTTCTTTTATATAAACTACTTTTCTCTTTCCTAGTATTTAGTTCTTTACCTAGAAAATATATTTTATTCTACTAAGCTTTGTTCCTTAGTATAATAAATGCTTATTTAAATAATAATAATTATTTAAAATAAGTAATCTTACTTTTATATATTGCATTTACACTTCCCCCTGATATTACTACCTCTAGTAAAATATTCTAGGTCCTAGAGAGTAGTAAGAAGACTAGAAGAAATATTATTTGTTTCTCTATTCTTTACATAGGCTATATTATTAGTAGTAAAGAGTAGTAGTAATAGAGTTTAAAGCTTTATATTAAGAACTATTATAACCTATTCTAGGTTAAAAAAAACTAATTTAGTACTTTAAAACTTTTTTTAGATATTACTAATAGTAAATACTATATTATAAGCTGCTTTAAAGTATAGTAGAAACTTAGTCTTTATAAAGTAGTTAATCTAGTTATATATAAGCATTTTAGCTTAGCACTTATATACTATTTTTAAAAAAGCAAAATAGCCTATATTAAGTAGCTATAAGAAGTATAATAAGTAAGTAAGCATATATAAAGTTATAATCTTATTATTCTTATAGTATTTTTAAAATTAAATTAATTTATAGCTTTTATAGCTATTAATAACTAGTAGTTAGTAGGAACTAATAGTACGCCCCTTTATATGCGTGTTAAAGTACTTTAACTACTTAAAACTAAGCTTATTAGTTGTTTAGCTATTACTAAAGACTTTAATAACCTAATTATAAAGCAGGTTTTTCTTTTTATACTAGCTAGAAAAGTAGTAGCGCACCTTAAAGATAATAAAGAGTAAAATAGCCTATCCTTTAGTATTAATGCCTTATATAACTATTATCTACTCCTAGTTGCTTAGCTAGACTATTTTTAGCTTTCTTTATTTTTTTAAAGCTATAATAACTACTTTTATTAATATCTAGCCTATTATAAAGCTTGTTTTATTAAAGTTATATATATTATTATTCTAGATGCTATACTTAACTTTAGTATTAGCTACTAGGCTAAACTAGCCTTAAATAACTCTAGAATTCTTGCAAAGAGCTCTCTTATAGTTATACTTATA